>JAWWEE010000162.1:23206478-23352701 GCA_035221455.1 Xenops minutus | reverse complement strand
TTCTAAATTTAAAGGAGAGGAATTGTTTATTGGCCAACATAAATATCTTAGTTCTCCCCTCGAACTAAGACATATACAATGGGGATTTATTCATATGCTTTATTATAGGCTTTAATTCGAATTTCCAAAGATTACTGGAATATGCTGTGCAGCACCTTTTCTGAATTCTTTTACAAGCACTTAAGTAAATGAGACTGAATTAAGCAGGCATACTCTTATTACAGGTTATACGCTAGGGATGGGAAAGGATGGGAGGAATCTTCAAAGCAGAAAAACAACAAACAACTTTAAGTTAGATAATGCAAAGTTCATACATATGACTGTTTCAGTTAAATTTTCCTAATCTTTTTTTCCAAATTCTTACATTTGGTATCTTCATGGCACTAACATTAATATCCTGTTCAAAACATCATGTCATTTTTGCATTTGGGCATCCAGAGTTGTGTTGTGGTAGAGGGCACAAGACAGTCTTGATTTACAGGATGCTTTAAATCCAGATTCAGGAAGTATGGGAACACAGGTATAGGGGAGGAACACGGTTATAGGCCAAACAAAGAAGATTAGGTAGAAAATACCTGATGTTTACATAGCCTAGACAGGTAGTGCTGTTGTTTTTCCATAAAGTGTGCAGCTTTAATAGGTTAAGTATTAATTCCCTCATGAAACATCTACCTGCCTACTGAGAGGTGACAGTTTGTTTAAAATAATCCATTAAAAAGATTTATCATGGTAAACAGGGTGACCATTAGAGAGAAATTCCCCCTATCAGGGGTGCCACAAGGAGTGGCCTGCTTCTGAGAAATTATTAAGTTGATGCTCACATTAGTGGTGGAGGGATTGACAAAGGGAGTTGAGCTTGATTTGCATTGAGCCTTAAGAGTTACTGTTCAACATCTAAACACAAACTGTGCCAGTGCTTGTCATCATCTGGTGAGAGCTCTCCCAGCACTAGTTCATGCGTGCAAGGTTTGGGGGTGTTCAGAGTGCAGCCCTTCCTTCAGGCAGTGCAGTAGGGCTTCTCAGGAGAGCTCAGCACTGGCTGCACTTCAAGATAGTCCAGTTTTGGCACTTGTGTTTAATGAATTAACATGAAGCCTAATGTAGCTTTTCATTCTGGCTTATAATGATTGGTCATACCTATAATATCCAGATGCTGTCTTCCATTATCTGAGCACTATTTTCCCATTCTCTGCATCAAGCTGTGCATTATCCAGGCCTGGTTGGGATGTTATGTGTACTGAGCGTGGCTTTACAGCAGTATAGTCCCACCAGATACAAGAAGTGATGCTACAGTCAAAGTCAGAACACTGACACCTTCCAAAGCAAACCAGAAGTTACATTGCAACTAGGGTAAATATTTGACCAAAAATGAACTGGTATGTAAAGCTGTACTGTAGAGACTTATTAGCCATATCTGAAAAGAGCTCAGAAGGACAGTCCTATTGATTTGGTTCTTATCTTGATGACCTTGTAGGTTGAGTTAATGGTTTCTAAACTCAACTGAAGAGTTTGCAGGACAGTTCTGTTTGTCTCCAAACAGAAAGGAAAATAATGTAGAGCAGAAAAACAGACTCTTAAGATTTTGTTCATTCACTAAATCTTTAATATGTATTTTAATTTGCGTGGGTGTAAAGTAAATGAAAACATTGTATTTGTGTAACCTAAACAAGACTGAAATGTAGTTCATCTGTGTTAAAATATGTATTTCTCTTTTTTGGAAGTAATTTGGAATTACAGTGGGCATCCTTATACTTGCCTGACAGAAATTCTTGAAGAAGCTGCAGTTTGAGGATCATCTTTTGTGCCAGATCATTAATTGATTTTAAAATTGTCACAGCTTCTGTAAATCCAGACAAAAAAGCAAGTATGCAGTACTTCATGTAGCTAATGCTAAGATACATCCTGATTTTTGTTCCCACATGGCACAGTGAGCTACACCTTCATACATAATGTTGTTAAAACTTGGATGCTGAGGGTTTTGTAGATGAGGAGGTTGTTGCTCTCTCATAAATGTTAACTATGAGAGCAGTCTGCATAAGATCGAGGCACCAAGGGACAACGTAATTGCAATTTTCCAAACAACTGGATTTGAATGAAGATTCTTGATAAGAAAAAAGAAGACAAAATATATCTCACAGTTTCAGCATAATTAAGATTTTTGCCAGTGGCTGTTATGGGAAAACTTCCTTAAATATTTTACCCTTAAACCTTTGAAAGATTTGATGATAGATGAGCAGGATTTTAATTTTGCAACTACTTTATTAAGCAAAAGCAGCTCTGATTCCCAAACTTGTAACTGACAAAGAGGACCAGAGCTGTAATTACCATATTTAATTACCTTTTTGTTTGGCTTTCCTTGTAGAAAGCTCCTCAAGTCAATCAAGATGAGGGGAAATTACATTAAAGCATGAAGTGTTTTGTTCTTACTAAAAAGTGAGAGAAAAAACCCGAGAAACTTCTGCTACTAATACATAATTATATAAAATATATATGAAAAAGTAAAATTAGGTTTGAGCATTGCTCTTTATTGGGTATGGATTTAAATTATGCAAGTAAGTCTGCTCTTGGGAAATCACACATTAGTATGCTCTTCAGCAAGGTGGTTAAGCATGCCTAAGCATGTCGTCTGCTTTGCACACAGGCAGGGAACAAAAATAAAAATAATCCAGCAAACTTACAGAAAGTATAAAGGCAAAATAGAGCCTGTATTTTTACAGTTATTTTTGGTTTAGTTCAAGAAAGCTTAATGATAAATATAGAGGCTTCTCTATAAAAATTCCATTTATTGTGAGCAGTATTAAAGCTCAATTTTAATGGTATTGATAAGTAAACACGACCTCTTACATGTTACTGAATAGAGATCTTTGAAAGTGTCTCAGCGGAATCCACTAGGTTCATTTCTTGAAGATGTCTGAGTGGCAGTGTCATTTAGTACAACTGGGGTTTTGTGCCTTTTTTTTTTTCCATTTAAATGCCAGTGCTAGCTCTCAACTGCACAGTAAAGAGTTAAACCAAGCCGTAAATGTCTTGCAGAGGTGGCTGTGATTTTCTTATGGTCTGTCTTTTTATGATATTGCTTTATCTTAACATATAAGAGAGGAAAGTGATTTAAGTAAAACAGTAACCTATATTGCATAATAAAGTTCACAAGAAGAAAGGTAGGGAAGAGGAAAGAACTCATGTCAGAGTAATGTAATGTACTGAAAAGTGATAATAGATTTATTCTGGTGAGTTAAATTACTTCTGGATAGACAACATAAAAATTGGAGGTACAAGATGAGTAAAGGATTTGGGTTTTGACCTTCTGTTTGTAAAACTAAAGAGTATGTCTCATAATAAGACATTAGTCTCATGCAAAATGGTAATGAGGCCATTCCCAGATGAGTATTATTGTCTATCCTGCTGCAAAAAAGGCTTTCTCTGAGGAAGAGGAGCACAAAGCTTACAATGTGCTATCACAGCTAGTTATAATACAAAAGCACTTGCCAATATTGTATGAGAGAAAACAAAACCTGACAAATTATAGTGGTGGGGTTTTTTTGTATTTCCCCTCATGTTTCAGCATCTGAAGACATGGAATTGCCGTTTTGTAT
The DNA here is from genome assembly GCA_035221455.1 of Xenops minutus. Lineage (NCBI taxonomy): Eukaryota > Metazoa > Chordata > Aves > Passeriformes > Furnariidae > Xenops > Xenops minutus. The sequence continues at coordinate 23,349,108 of JAWWEE010000162.1, read as the reverse complement.
TCACCTTTCCAAACCCTGATATTATGTGTGATAATTTTATTTGAATACAGAAGCGGATTTCTTATGTTACTTTCACAGTGCCGCTTCAGAGACTACATGGAGCAATGCAGGTGTTTAAAAAGCCTCTTAACTGAATTGCTCTTGAAATTTTTATGTCTTGAAAATTTTAAGTCACAACATTTTGAGTTGTGATCATTTAGTATTAAGAACAATAGTTTTTCCACTTCTCAGAACTCCCTACAAAGAATAAACTCATTTCACATCCTCTACAGAGTAGCTGACTGTTAGCAGTATAAATTGCTACTTTTCCTTATAGGTTGATTTCATGAGTATAGATTTAATGAGATTTCTTAATTTTTATGCTCTAGAATTGTATAAACAGCATAAAAATTGTTTTTCTAAACATTCAGCTATTAAAGAACACAACTATTATGATTTTGTTAAACTGGAAAATATTAAGTGATGTCCATCACTTTTTTTGCTGAGTCCAGGAGGCCAGACATAATTGTGAAAAGTGAAGGACTTGGAAATAATTTGACACATTGGCAGAGAGAGAGCTGATGACAAAATTTGAGATAAAATTTTGATTTATCCAGCGTACTTTTACACAGAAAGAGTCAGAAAAACTTTTATGTGTTTAAAAGACAAAGTAAATAGCTTCTAATTTGCATTAAGTCATGTTGAAGTGCTGTCAGTTGCCCAAATGCTCTGTGGCTAAGGGAATATCGGACTGGCTGTACTGCAGAATCCATTTCATTCTGCTGGTTTTAGTTAATCTGTTCTGAATGCTTGTTGTACGTGTTTCATTGTGTACCAACACACAAAGCTTCCCTAGTGAACTGGCTTGCTGAACAAAACCTCTCTTGCAAGCAGGACACATGTAAGCCTCATTCACTGTAGTAGGGCTTGACTATATCTTCTTTTTAGGAAACCCAACCTAATAGGGCAGATTAAATTAGTACTGTATAAGCAGGTGTGATTGCAATTGTGGTTCCATACCATTCATTTAAAGAGAGCTCGGGCTGTAATTTCTTTTAAGGGTACCTCAGACTTAAACTGAAGTTAAGCTGAAGAACTGCAAGTCCCAGAAAGACAGCTGGCCTAGTTTCCCAAGGACACGATATCTGCAGTTTCTTTTGGCTTCTGTGCAGTTTCAGAGGCTGGCTGCTTTGGGAAACTGGGTTGAGTGACAGATAATAGTGGAATAGCCCTCAGGAATAATCATCAGATTAGGAAAAGCTTAGTCAAATGGCTTAACACTTCTGATATTTTTATTTTGTTAAGAATGCTATTAAAATAACCTGATTTGAATAAAATTTTTAGATGAAAAATTCATATGCATATCTGTTTAAAAAAAAAAACAAAAACAACAACATACCACGTTGTGAAGCTTAGCTGTTTTCTGTATGACAATTAAAAGCTGATTTATGTTTTTATGGGCATAAATCAGCATCGTGTCATGCACTGCAGTGTGTTGGTATTTTGCCAAAAAGGTGGCAGACGGCAGTGCTATGAATCTGTTGAAGTCAAAAAAATTTGTCTCAAGAAAATTGGTGAAAATACTTGCCATTCTGATTGAACAAATCCAAATTACTTCAATCTACGATTAATTAAATTAGACTGCTTCAAAATTCATAACAAGTGCCTGGAATGACCTTACTCAATGCTATCAGTGCTTTAAATATCTTCAGAGGACTTGGATTAGCTGACTGATTACCCGGTTAAAGAACGGATGTCCTATGTAAGCAAGTTGTGCCAAAGGGATCAAACTGGTACATCTCAAATGCCCTGAAGGAAATGCATACCTAAATGCATGTGATAAAAAAACAGCTAAACTTTCAGATAAGAAGCATAGCATTAAAATTTCAAGATTAATATTCTGTCTAGGTTGAGAAGTAGAGGATATCATGTATACATTGCAAATAAAACCTGTAAGTAATGCTTATAAAATATAACATAGTTCAGAGTTAATATTTCAAGACAAACTAATCGATCTGAGATGTCTCTGTGATTTTTGAGCTGTTAGCAGCATAACCTACACAATTCTTGTGGTGCTTTTAGAGCTGCTGGCTTTGGAAGCTGCAGAGGAAACTGGTGGAATTTTCCATCAAAATGGTATAGGTGGAGGTCTGACAGTGAAGCTGCTGCTGCTACACTGTTCCTGGAGTCAGGCTGGGTTGTTTTTCTTCCATCCAATGCCTGGAAATTTTCAGCCAAGCTTCTGTATATCTTGCATTTGTTCACACACAGCTTTGGAAGCATATGCTTATGTTTATACTAGATACAAATACTTGTGGATTCTCAGAAATATGTGAATGACTGTGTGCATCTGTGAACCTGCAAACCTTTAGGGATGGATTTTAACAGGTGTAAATCTGCTTCTAATTCTGATGTGTCTGAACACATGTCATCTCTGCAAGGCCCATACACACAATTCGATGATTTTGTAGAAAGAAAAGGCTGGCTGCCAAGAAAAATTAACCCTGTGTCTTGTGTCACTTAAGCAGTTTAATTGGCTTTCACACCTAAGGCTGAAATAAAAATGAGCTACTACTTGTCACCATGCTCTGAGAGACTGGTCTCATTGTAGGGTAATAACTTTCATCTGCTTCAGAAGAAATTTATTATAGCAGACTGTGTCCTACTGCACTGGAATTTGGCTGCCTGACCACAGAAACAACCCCCTTGGTGCAGTGCAGAGCTCTGGGTTAGCTTCTCACGTGCATCTTCTGTGTCCAAAATAACCCTGATAAGGATTCTTGTGTGCTGGGTGGTTCCATTCCTTCCAACTTTCTTCCTTTGCGTGGTCTGCAGCATAGTTAGGCTGATGCAAGAGTGTGCTTTCTTTCCAGCTGGCTCTGAAGTCGGTGCCTTGAGTCTGATGTTTTGCAAAAATACTGAAACTGAGACTCCGGGATGAGGTATTGTGCAAACCAGGGGGGATGAAAAAATTGGAAAAAACCAAACAACTAAAAATCTCCCAGGTGCCAAATCAAGCAGCATCAAAAAGGAAACGACTTTGTTGTGCAAGAAGAAAAAAAACAGAAGAAGGCCGGTAGTTATGCACAGTGGAGTGTGAATTAAGTAGAGAAAGGATAGAGGAAAAGACTAAGAGAAGGAAAACTGAGAGAAAGTGGTAAACAGAGGAAGGATTGAAGGGTAGGGAGCCTGGAGAATGTAATTTCTGTCCAATCTGAAGAGGCTGTGTGGGAGAAAACTGGAGCCAATACACAGTTCATAGAAGAACAGACATCTCACTTCACATTTACAGAGTATGGGTGGAAATCATGTTTCTTGGATTGTGCCAGTTAAGCAAGTCAGCCTCTGAAGGCAGGAGACTTTCCTCATCCTCTCTTTTATGACTCTGGATGAACACAAATGCTGAGAAACTCCCATTGTGTCATACTTGAGTCCAGTTGAAACATCTAGGTCAGAGCTAAGCTCTACAGGCTTCCAGCCCCCTATTTTATCAGAAGTGACTTCATCTGTAGAAGCTTCTTGTTGTGCCCTGCCATTAAATAAGTCCTTGGGTGGTAGACAGTTAAAATCTGAACAGAAAGAGATGTTGATATCTCAGACAAGTCTGCCAATAAGATCCCCCTAATTAGCGGGCCTGTGAGTCAGGGATGGTGTTTCTCAGTATGGTTTAGTTTATTTTCCTGTTTCTTCTTGCATCAGTATGCCACTCTTTTCATAACCAAAAACTCAGACATCAGAAGGTAATTTGGGGTCATCACCAGCACAAATTTGAACAACTAAGTCACTGGCTCAATGCTCTCATCAACTCTGAGTATTATTTACAAAATGGGCTTGTCTTGCCAAAAATCTAAACTTCTATTGATCAGTGTATCATTGCTATCTTCTTAAAAATGTAAATGAAACAAATCAGTTCATCAAATGTTTTTTGTCTTTACTATGTTGCTGTTTCTAATTTAGAAATTGGTTCTGAAACACTTCAGGGAGAGGGAGAATGACAAAAGAATAATTTTTATGAGATGGCTCTTAAAAAAGGGGATTGATGAAGTTTGAGCTGTCAGCCCATATTATGATGTACCTGGATGCATTGCTTATTTCTTATGGCTTCGTTTTCGTTGTCTTCCTGTCTATGTTCAAACTTTTGGATATCAGTCCTTGCAAACAGTATGTATGTTTGCTTGGTTGGTTTTTTTGTTGTTTTTGTTTGTTTGTTTTGTTTGGGGGCGGTGTTTGTTTTTGTGGTTGGTTTTGTTTGTTTGTTTGTTTTAATGATTCCTGAGGCTCTCAGTCATTGGAAAGATTTGAATATATTTTCAAACTAAATAATGTCTCAGAAGGCTGTCTTAAACTGGCATTTTCATGTTGGTGCTAATGTCTTTCTCATTTTTTCATCATTAATCTAACATTTTTGTGACTCTGCTTCTATTTATGTCATATGAATTGATGCTTTGCTAATGCCTATAATCCCTTAACAGAGGATGCTGATTTAAAAAAAAAAAAAAAAGTTATCTACATGGAACTTTTTATTGCTCCTCTCCCACAGTCTCTATCATGTTTTCATATTTCTGGTGTCAAAGGAGTGGATTTCAAGATAAAGATTTTTTTTTTTGAGGTATTCATGATAGTGAAGTCAAATACTTTCCTTAGAAGTCAGACACTAGCTCTTACTGGTATAAGCATGTGCCACAATATGCTCCCTTGCCCTGGCTGTAGAAAGTTCTTTCAGCAACTTGAAACTGTGTCCCCTACTCCAGTTTCCTCTTCCTTTTTCCCATGAAAGTGTTTAGGCTTTTGCTTAAGCCCAAAAGTTTCCCTAGGCTGACTGCGCAATTTTTTGTAGCAGAAGCTGGGAATTTCTAGAGAATCAGTGTTGCCTCTTCCTCAGTGACAAAGTGCTTTGTGAATGGCATTGGACTGTTGAGCTTTTGAGGGTTTTTTTTTTGTTCGTTTGTTTGGCGGGGGGGGGAAGTGTTAATGGTGTGCCATCACTTTCAAAGAAAAAAAATTATTTTGGGAATAATGTCACCAGGATTTACCTGTTCTGATGGAATAACTGATTTTCAACTCCAGTTAAGACATCTGAACTAAGTAAAATGATCAGACTAGAACATGCTTAGTAGTTATTTGCCATTAAGAAGCAGGATGTATTGCATAATTTCTTTTTGACTTTGGGAAATTCACAGATGCGTTAATTCACTTCACATAAACTTAATATACTTGTCTCATGTGTCTCTTTCTCGTATTGCTTACTTGAACTATAATCTCCTAGGTCAAGAACTCTTTTTTACCTTGTGTATGTAGAGCTCTTGGTACTGTGGAACTTGATGTCATTTGACACCTCTCACCATTACTGTAATACACATAATCAAAAATAATCAGGGATCTTATATATATGTATATATATATTTAGACTAGCTTGCAGCTGCTTAAGCTCTTCAATTTCCCATTGTTTGCATTAATTAGGAAGTCTCTGTAATTAACATTATGAAAAATGTGCTTGTATTTGAAATCTGGAAGCAAAAGCTGGCAAAGAGGTGTATATATGTTTGTTAAGCTTTTGACATTTCCAAATATCTGATTTTTTTCAGTTATAAATTTGTGTGAAAGTTATATAGAAATGCAATGCAAATGGAGTTTGACAACTGGAAAGTTTTGAGTGTTTCAGAATCTGTGTGCTCATGATAAGGATAAAGGGTTAAAGGTGTCTGATATACTGCCTGGGAAACGTTCCTCTTCTCCAGTGCTTGGGAGCACAAGATCCAAAGCAGAAAAATAAGTTTGTTCTCTTTTTTAAAACTGCAGTGAAGTAACTACTTACTGGGATGAATCCTAAAACACTTACTGTCATCTGGACCTTATAATGACAAATTCTTGTATCAAAGTAGCAAGCGAGTTGGGGCAATGGTGATTAATGGCTTGAACAAAAATAGGTTTTACTGTGCGTTTATAGCTAGAGTGTCATGCCTTTGATATTTGTTAGGACATTGAAGGCTGCATACCTGTAGGACTTGTTGTGGTCCTTGAGGCTGCAGAAAGATTTAAGAATTTCTATGGAGATCCCTGTTCAGGGAGAGAATTAAACTGACACTAAGTTCTTATGACTGCCCCATCTTTTACCATGACAAAGGTACGTGTCTTACACAGCATGACATCTCGTTGCTAAGTATGGAAATATTTCTGTACTCCACAAAAGGGAACTACATTTATCATCTCACCTGTGCCCTGGGAGTGGTTGTTTAAGTTAAAATGTCATCTTTGAGGGTGCACTGTAGGTCACCTCTCATGACAGACAGTCATATCAAAGGGCAAAAGTAAGATCTAAGGAGCTGGAATGTAATGATATAATTGTTTTCTTTTTCTGAATACCATAAACTGTAGCAGGAATCCTGATTTATTATTTCATTTAGTGTGCAACAGAATTCAGAGTGCTGTTTTCTCAGATGTATAGGCACACATGAATATATGCGTGCAAGTTTGATGCATTTGTGTGAAGTAGGTATCAGGAAAGTAGCAATAAGCAGAATTTGCTTCATGTAAGCACAAGTAACAAGATACCAGCATGTGCTGGTTGTTTCTAATAGTCCTTTCATATGCCTTTCAAATATATGCTTACCATGAGAGATATGCCTTATCCATAAACAGGCAGAATTAAATGTTACGCTTCTAAATCCTCCTAGAGCATAACTTACAGTGTGGGCTGGGTGACAAGAAAAAAAAAAGGAGCAGTAATACATACATGAGTGGATGTATATATGTCTTGGTGGGGGTTATGATTTAAGAGTTTGGGAGAATACAGTTGCTTGCCTCTGCTTTGAATCTGTGTCTGTATGTCCCAAAATTCCCTGTCATTAACTTGATGAGGGGAAAATGCTCAGAGGAGGATAATTAAACTCCTTTGATTCAATACTTTTCTGTTCTGAGAAATTTCTGGAATTCTCTGGGAGTTTGTCATATCTTGTGAAATTTATCTGCTGTGAAAGGGATTTGACTGTTACTCACTGGTCCTGTGCTTGACCACATCTTTGCCTGTGTCTGTGTGCCTGTGCCATAGGACCAGGTTGTTCTACCTCGCTTCTAACTTGTTTTTCTCCTTCAAACTGGAATGATTCTTAGGGACTGTATTAAGTGCATTATATTAAAATAGCACTCGAGTGTGGCCAGCAGATTCCCCAGCATGTCTGACATGTATTCAGGGGCTTCAGTATTCTTCCAACAGTTACCTCACCTTGGCTTTGATTACTGCCTTGAATTTTAGAAGCAAAGTATGTGAATTGGCACTACCCATGCTTAATAAAATTTGAATTACTGGTGCTGATCCTTTATTACAAGAAATAGGGAGGGTACTTGTGTTTTTCAGTAAGAAAAGATCCTTTCTTTCACTTACTGGTCATTGGTTTAAGTCCATGTCTTGGAGGGTGCTTGTAGTTCATTAGGGTGATATTCCATATATTGTTGTAAATTCATTGATATTTGTGATATTCCTTCTAGCTGAGATTGTAACAGTAGCATTTTTCTGCTCCAAACATACATATCGAAATATGTGGGGAACAAATTTGAGGATTAAGAATTATTCTGGGAACTATGATAACAATAAGGTCAAACCTTAGCTTCTGTCTTTATCTCAACTTTTATGTTATTACCAGATGTAATGCCCTTTTTTCTGCAACACTTCTGTATGTGACTAGTATACAGTGCACTGAAGATAAAACCCCGAGAATAGGCATAGCAAGCCTAAAGTGTTGTTTGTGCATGAAAAGCAAAGGACAAAACCTAAAGGATCCATGTATGGCTGTGCAAACAATCCTTTTATGAATTTGACAGTAGGATGCTATTATTGCTGTTTGTCACTAATCTCTACAGAAGTCCAAACTGTTAAATTTTGGACTTCTTGGAAAGATGATTTTTCTCACTGGTCAAGCTGAAAATACAGCATATCTCCATTGTAATTCAGTCCATTTTAATTCAGTCACATCCAAACAGTACAATTCTCCAAGTGTCTAAGCATCAGACAAAATATAAGCATGCCATACTGCAGTCTACCAGGGAGAGTTACTTATATCAAAGCAATATGTGGGGAGAGCATGGATGCAGAATGAATCTAAGTGTAAACACTATGATTTGTGTAGAAGTTGATGGATTCTGGGTGACTTTTGCTTGTTATTTAAAATTGTTAGCTAGAGATAGTAAGTAACCTGTTACAAGTGCTCAAAATGTCACTTATCTAGCCTCCAGATACGAGAGAGAAAATACAGGGGGGGGAAATTTAAAGCATGATCTTTAGTTTAAAAAAAAAAAAACAACAAAAACCCCAACCAAACAAAACAACAACAAAACAACAACAAAACAAACAAACAAAACCCCACCACCTCAGCATCTTAGCAGTTGAGCTCTATGTCAGCTTTTCTTCCTTTGACTACAGGAGCTTCTTATGAATGAGAACCTGAGTGTATTTGTCTTGAAGAGGTCTTTCCTTTCTCATTGCTCTGTGGTTCTTGTGTGTATTCTTTGCACTTTCTCCCTTCCCCCTCTTTAGATGTGTGCTGGCAGGTATGACACTTGCAGTGAACGTTGTACCATTCTGTATTCTGGAAGGTCAGCACCTGCTAGCTTCTTGGAAAAAAATGCACTCACTTTTATGTTTAATTTATCATTGTTCCTTGCCTCTTTTACTTTCATCTTAATGTTTTTGCTTTCTCTTCATCTCTCCTTCTGCTATAATAACATTTCCCTTTCATTACTTTCTTCTCTCACATATTACTGTCTTTAAACCTTTCACCCCTGCCACCTTTTTCTTCTGTATTCCACTGTTTCTCTTCCAACCATCTATCCTTACCCTTCTGACTTCTTTATCTCTTTAGCACCATCTATAATGCAGGAGCTGCATGATCACCTCAGACTGGTGTTCCTGCTTTCCTCCTCACCTGCAGCACCTCTGTGGGGCTTGCACAGGGGTGCTGCATGCCCTCCTACCCGAAGAGGCAATCGTGCTAGGAGTGTGGGGGGCATTCTGTGTTATGGGTCTCTGAAGAAGCTTTTTTGGACAAACAAGTCAGGGGCTCTCTGGAATCCTGAGACAGTGGGTGTTAGTCAAGTAGATGGGTCTTAGCAGTTGTTTTAAAGAGAGGGGGAGAAGTTAAAACTGTGACTGTGCACTGGAGATCCCATTTTAGATAGGAGCTAGATGGCAGGCTAAAACATTACATCTGTGATTAGTGTGTCCTAAGACCTTCTTCTGCAATCAGTCTGGTCTTCTGTGACACAGGATGTTATATGCCGAGAGGGGCATAGGAAGGAGCTACAGTGCATTGAACTAGATAAATGGCTAAAACTGAGCATGCTAGTGCATTGTAATGGTTTTAGCAAGGAACTATCAAACATTGCCAAAAAAGAGACATTACAGTCATTGAACAAGTGGAGGGAAGCACGCCTGCCAATTCAGGGGAGATACAGTCCACGCTCTTTTGTCTGGCTGTAATGCATAAACCTACTACGTGCTTGTGGAACGTGAGAGACACTTCTGCAGTTAATAGTGAAATTTAAAAGATTGAAATCCTTCAAGTGTCACAGAAAATACAAATATTAATATTATTATCAGCATGAGAGAACATAGTATTTATTGAGAATACTTGTCATCTTGTGAAGTCATTAGACTCTATATAAAACCCAAATAAAGTTTCATAGAAGTTTGGTGTTTCCAATCCCAAGTGTGCAATGAGAATGAGTCACATCTTCCAAGATTTGCTTAAAAATCGGAGGTCTACTTTTAATTGGATTTCATTTTTATTTGCCTTTTTATGTCAAAGCTGATTCATTTTTTCCACTGTTAGCGATGCCCACACCTCCCCTTTTCTTTTTTTTTTAAAGACAGGGACTCTTAACAAGAGTCGCAAATATTTCATGACATGTAACAAAATTATGTAATTGCTGCCAAGTCATGTTGGCAGGCAATTATCAGAGTAATCCCCCTTTCGTGGAAAGGAGGAGTAGGAGGTTGTAGAATAAAATAAGATTAAGCTAAAGTTTAATGTGTGCTGTATTGAGTAACGAACAAACACACACCAGAGAAGTGTGCGTTACTCAGGACTGGGTACAAAATTAATCTTACCACAAAAAAATTTGTCTAGTATTTGTAGATACGTGGTATTTCCTTCAAAGTAGTTTACTTTTAAAGTTGTCTTTTACCCCTCCTCTCATCCTTTCCCTTTGGTAAAAAACAAATGAAGAGGTAAAGTAAATCTAACTCTCTATATTTAGCACAAAGAACTAAAGTGGAAGGATTATATACAAGATTTCATCCATAATTTTTACTTCTCTATGAGGAATTAGCTGATAAAACTGCAGAATGCATCAGATAAAAATCTGTTCCTAATGATCCTGAATGTCTTTTTTATTATTATTTTTATTTTTTAAATAAAACTCTATCATACAGTATTCTTGCTAGCATATGCTTGAAAAAATTCTATGGAAGAGTCAGAAGTTGTGCAGACCCGAAGTTGTGGCACACTCACACAGTATATCCCAAAGGGAGGGGCTGCAGGTTAGAAAGGTTCCTCTTTCAGTGAGAAGCTCATGATTTGAGTCTCAGCTTTCAGATTATGGGCCTTTTGCTTTTATAAGAGGAAAAGAGACTTTTTTTTTCTCTTCATAGCAGAGGTTAATTTAATTTTTGAGCAAATAGTCTGTGGTAGATTTTAGTGGACAGTAGGTATTTGCCATGGTAGCAGCAGCATGATGAATATTTTTATTCCACATCCAATTTGTTCTTTTAGGTGACTTTTGAGCTAAATAAAAAGTCACAAACTAGCTCCCTGCTCTTTAAAGGAGGACTTTTGTATCAGAGCACATTCAGCTATGATGAAATTAAGCATTATGGAAAAATGGGACATGAACTTTTGCAAAACTTAAATTTAGCCTCCCATTTATATTTTATTTGATACATTGTATTAGTTCTATAGGGAGTAATTCTCTTGGTCAAAGATAAGTAGTTTAAAACTGATTTCAGGACATATATATTAGAATACATTAACTTTAAAAATTTTGGTGAAGTGGTGACTTTCTCTTTTTTTTTTGTGGTTCTGTTGCCTCAAATTAAGGTGGCACCAGCTACTGCCTGTCTGCATCACTTCTGCATAGCCTGCAGAGGTATCACAAACCAATGGGAGTGAAGTAGCTTTATGGGGCAAGGCATATTTCTCAGCAGCTCGAGTTCAAACTCTACTCAAAACTTGCACCAAGTCAAAAAGGAGCTTGTGAGAACATTCTTTTTGCTAGATCTATTGTGCAGAACTTTCTATTCTGCTGAACTAACTGTGGAAGAGAAACATGCTTCTGGGTAAGTAATTCCATGTGGAGGATGAAATCTGTCTCTCAACTCGCTGCATAATAGGACGCTGTATGCTTGCTCCAGCTGTATGGAGGGAGAAATACAGGCACTGTTTAGCTGATTTGTTTTTAATAGCAATCCATTAGTGAAAGCTGTACTCGTTTGCTGTAGTTTAGGCACTGAGCAGTCAAATTAGGAAATATTAAGTGCGGGTGACTGTGATCTGTTTTTTTTAGATGCTTTTTATCTTTAGGTAAACCATGACATAGAAATACAAATGCCAAAATCAGCATTTGAACTTTATCTTTTTTTTTCCCTGTTCAGATGGTAATCATGACATTTTCTGAAGAAGGACTACAGATGAAAATTCTTGTTAGTAAGCCCATTGGAAGAATGTATTTCTTAAACATGAAAATAAATGTTTCTCATCTGTGAGCATACTGATGGCTCACTGTAAAAAAATTAGTGCTGGATTATTGTATGTCTTTAATTTCCTTTTATCATTTTGCTGTTAAATCCTGTTGACTGATACTATGTTATGTAATAGTTTCAATAGGCATAAATAGTGGTAGCATTTAAAACAGGGAACGCGTTCCTATGTGTATTTAAGGACAACTTCGAATTATTAAGCTTCTGAAATGGTAATGTGTTGCAGATTGTACTGTATTGCTTGGCTCCAATGTTAAGTGAGTGTGATGCATTCAAGAAGTTCCTCTTAGGATGCCTTGTCAGGTCAAAAACATAAATGCTCTCCTTTTATCCTCAAAGTTCTGTTTATAGTTAGATGATTAGCTTGTAGAAAAAAAATTTTCAGCTTTTAATTACTTTTTTTCATACAAGGCAACCTTGACTGGAGAAATGTCATTGGTAGTTTTTTCAGATGTTGAAGTAAATAACAAAATGCTTATTTGCTCTAAATTGAATGTTATAAAATAATATTTTCTGCTCTGTGTAAGTGTGATCATCTTTGGGCTGTGGTAAATCCATTTAATAGGATTCCATTGCTTCTAAAACTATTACTTTTTTCTCTTTTTTTTTTTTTTAAATAAAACTGATGGCTATCTACTGGCCATGATTTTTGGTTACTGTCACCTAATTTAACTTTCTAAAGACAAGAGATGTACTGGAGAGGTGTTTTTGTAAGGCAGAATTTAAGATTATCAAAGTCCTTAGTATAGTCTAGCTGAATTGATCAGATTTCAGCAATTTAGTTATGTTAGTGTGTGTTTCAGGACTGCAAATACGGCTACTCATAAGCGTTTATCTGTTGTTTTCTTTCTCCCTTATATGTCTGTGACAGTTTCTCTGTTTTGTTTGATGATCACAGTTTTACAACTTGGGTGCTGAATTCTTTGAGGTAGGGAAACACTTTCTGATTTTTCTAGACTTTGCTTCTCTGTGTCATTTTGTGTGTTCAGATATAGTCATGATAATTTGCTGTGTTGCACAGAAATGCATGTTGTAGAAGATTTTAACAGAGAAGCCTGAGAGAAATCTGGTAATTTTGTTTTTCCTGCTGCTCACTTACTTGATTGCAGGAATCAGTATTTAGAAATATATAAACTCTATCTGAAATTGGAGCAGTCCATGCCTTCCATGCTGCCTTCAGGATGCTTTGTTAAACATCACTAGACATAACTTCCCTGCGCTACCATTATCGTGGTAATGTCTAGATTCACATTTGTCTTTCATTTTCCATCGTGGCTCATCTGGCACATAACAGGTCACTCTGCTGTGCATTGTCCAGGGCAAGTGGCTATGGGGCAGTGTACACAGCCCAAAAATCTTAGGCTGTTCCTGACTCCTAGGAGACAAGGCATGGGCAATGGGCAGTCCATGCTGGCCAGGCATTGTCTCTCTGCTGCTCCTGGCTAGCAGATTGTGAGCCCAAGCTGGCACAGTCCTGGCAAAATGGTTTACAAGCTGAGAGAGAGAAGTGAGAGTCCAAAAACTGGCATCAAGCCCTTGGGGACAGTTGAAATGCAATGAAAACAAAAGAGAAAATTCTGTCTATTCAGAAAGTGTAAAATACCCCAAAAAACAATGAGAAACAAACAAACAAAAAATCCAACCAACCAAACTCAGCTAACCAAAAAAAAATTCCAGTTCTAACCCATCAAAACTGCATTATGCAGAACATGCAGCTCTGTTACACTGAGACATGATCTATTGAGAAGGGAAATCCAATAAAACTTGGAAACTTCTGCACCAAATATGATATGAATTTTGGCAAGAGCTGAGCAATACAAATGCTGGCAGATGAGGAAACACATCTAGGCCTTGCTGGCACTGGGGACTCCCCTCATCCTGCTTTGGAGAATGATGGTACAGAGCCCTGAGTCACAGGGACAAGAGGCAGCCTGGGGGGTATCAGAAAGGGTCGGGGAAAGGGCGTGCTTGAACACAGCTCCGAACTTGTGGGAGGTGTCTGGGTAAAGAAGGATAATCCATAAGTACAGAAGTACCCTACCATCACTTTCCCAATGATATCTCCTAAAGACAGTAATTTAGAAAGGAAAGATGAAATCAGCTTTACAGGTAAGCAAGAATTTCCGAGATGGGCACTTGTAATGAACAGTGTGCAAATAAAATTTGTGTCAAAGATTTGCATTTGCATAGATGAATATCCTAGATGCACGTGCAGATTTCTTGATTTTGCAAACAGATATTTGGGTTTGTTCAGTACTTGAAAATTTGACCTTTGGGGAAAAAAAAGCTTTTATGTGCTGTAATACTAAAATGCTTTGAGCAAAGTTTAAAATTATTATATTCTGTAGCTCTAGAGAACATTGAGATCTTTTGGAATGACTTATTCAAATATCCTTATGGTTGATTGTGCATTCGTATTTGAATAAATTCAGGAAAGATTCATCTTAAGCTGTTTCTATCCAGTGCTTCTTTAAAAAACCAGGAAAATATAATCGTTTCATCATTTAAAGCGGCTTAAACCTTCAGGGGGAAAAGGGTTACTACTTAAATTTCAGATGAAAGGAGTGTTTTGTGAATTCATCTGTGTCATATATTCATACCTGAATTAAAATGAGCCATGATGTACTGCACTTTCTTGGGAACATTACATAAACTTCCTTGTTCTAAACCATGCGCAAGTTTGAAATGTGCATACCGAACTGAAAGAAACTTTGCAGTAGTTTCTCCACAAGCAGGAAGCCTAATATTTACACAACAATCAATAGAGTAAAGAACACGAAGACAAGCAGCTCTCTCTCCTACAAAACTTGGTTTAACTGGTAAAAGAAGGTAGGATCCATCTGAACAACAACTTTCTTTTTAGTTAGACCTGCACTGCTGGGGATGGGTTTGGCTTGAATTCTGCAGAACCTTGTTGGCCAAGGTTTGGAGTTGTGCAATTAAAAACAAGGGATTGTTTTTAAGTATGTTATATTTGGAACAATTTTCTCCTGCTCTAATTTCTGGGATTTTGATCAGCTCTTTCAGTAGTGTTTCGGTGAAACTCTAAAAAAGATTAGTTGAGGAAAAATCTGCTCCTGATACAGCTTGCTTTGCAATAGATAAGGAGCTTCTTTATGTATGACTAATTTGTATCTTCCTCTAATTCTTTGCTGTCATGTTTACGTGTTAGTTCTGTGTTCTTTTAGGGAGAATTTTGTCATCACTGTGGACACATAGGTAAAGGGAAGCAAGAATGCACTGACCTCAGTGCAACCAAAAAGGGGCAAGAAGGGACAGGGGACAGTATACTTAGTATTTCTTGTTACTGTCTGGTGAATATCTGACAATAACAGTTGGCAATTTTCCATTAAAGCAAAAAGTTTCTGAATATAGAAGTTTGTAAGAGGAAGCTAAACGTGTCTTTGAATCTCATTTTGAACGTCCTTCCTGCGAGGAGTCAGAAGAATGTTGGTTTTCCCGGTGGGCAGTCACATGTGCTACCTACAAAGAACAGTTGACAGAAAAGCCTGCCTTGTACTCATACCCCTGGAGGAAACTTATCCATTGGAGGGAGGGGAAGCAGCTAAAGTTCTGAAACTGTGCTAACTTTTTGGTTTTGAGAGTGGGCAATTTGGTATTTTGCCCTGGTGGTCTTTGTCACTGCTCCAGTGAATGTAGGAGACCAGATATGTGTAGGTGGTGGGGATGGCACGAGCTTTAGAATTAACATGCTGCTCTCAGAGTTTCTGGTAGGTTGTTGAAATCTCTCTGGGGCAAAGCTGAGGATAGGGAGTGATGATTTTCAATACTTCAAAAGGGTACATGAATAAATCCAAGATTACGTGGATAGACTTAGGAGATTCTTCCATATACCAACAGTCTATGAAAATATCAGAAATTCCCTCAAAATGTTAAGAATCTTTCACAGTGGATAGATAGCATCAGGTAATCTTAATTGGGTAATGTCTACAAGATTTTCTTCATTCAAGCTTATATACCCTCAAGTTACTCATAATAGCTGTTCTCAGAAGGAACTTGAAATTTAAAACAATAATAAAAATTTAAAGTGGGTAAGGAAAACTTCAACTAATAGACTGACAAATTAAAAGTTACTGAGAAATGTGATCTTGCAATAAATAGTGTGCAAATGTTGCCTGTTGTAGTAATACAAACCAGTCAGTGAAGTTCATCTTATACTATGAAACCAAACTTAATTTTGTAGTCTTTGTGATTGAAATCTGTTTTATTAGGTAATTTCATTAGCAGTTATTACCAAAGAGAAATGTATCTGTCTTTCACATTTCAAAGGGCAGTGTTCCCTGAAGAACTCTTACATACACCGTGCAGGCATAAATCCAGATTCCTTTGTTTGAAGAGGTAATGACTGGTATAACAGGGATGAGTGCAGTTATCCACAAGTCATGAAGCATCTCACCAGCATTAACACAGACTACTTCCTGTATGTTATTTCGAAAACCACCTGTTGGCCAACCGGGTCTTCACTCCATGCAGAACTTCATTTGGTGTTGCTTTCTTTCTTAGCACCCTGTTTTTAAGGGTGTGCTTGTGTGGTACTAGGACAAAAAGAGAGACTTTAATATGTAGCTAAACTACTGCTTCTGAAGTGATTTTTAATCTTTTCCTCTGCTTTTAGCAGGTATTTACCCAGTAATTAAAATCCTAGGTGATGCTGTGTTTTGTGCCTAAATGAAGTTGGTATTAGACTGTTCTTTCCAGATTTTTATGGGGAATCTGAGAAAAGATGGAGCTTTCAGAATGGAGGACAGAAAATGTCTTGTTGAACTCTGCCCTTTTGTCACTGTATAACAATACATGCATTGTTAAATGTCAAGACTTTGCTCCATGCAAAAGAATGCCCAAGTTTGTCTCCCCATACCTTGCTCCTTGTTACCTGTATTTCCTGTTCTTGCTCAGTAAAGCATGCAGCCATTCCTTTCATCATATTACACAAAACCATCATATTGCTTAACAGCTTGGAGTGGTGTCTGTCTTAAGCCTGCTGAATAGCCTGTTTTGATTGATTGTGAAAAGCCTAATAAAATTAAAACCCCCAAACAAAACACTGCCCCCTGAAAACCATAAACTTTTCATTTACTTCTCTAATTGTGTTCAATTTGGAACACTTTTTGGTCAGTCTTGTAAATAAACTGAATTTATAATATATCCTTCTATATAATATGTAAATTTAAGAGGAGCATTATAACTGTTACAGATTCTGGAGACTTAAATTACTTTTATGTTGCTTAGGATTACTTAGGGACACAGTCCTACAGTGTTCTTATGAAAGTAGTTCTTGCTGACATGGACCAGGCGGCTTTCATGAAACTAGACTTAAAGGGCAGAATGCAATAGTTACTGCAAGAGGCTAATATGTCAGCCACAGGCCAGCTTTTCTTTTAAGAAGTATGATATATTTATAAAATAGCATCCAATGATTACTTTAAAATAAACATGTGAAAAGATACAGTTTTGTCTAAATTCCTTGGCTTTTTTAGGTTGATTTTTTTTTTTTTTTGGTAGTTCATGTCTTAAGGCTAGATATCAAATCAGAAGAATTCTCAAAAGGTGGCTAATTCGTCCAGGCCTGCTATTAGGTTGATTCATGTGCTTTGCCTCCAGTGTAAAAATTAATCAGTTTTGGTTTGTTTGTTTGTTTTTTTTATATTAAGAACTGCCCTCTACTGACTTTAGATACCATATATTAATGTCTGTCACCATGTTGTGGTGGCACAGTTGAAAGAGGTAAAATGTCGACAGCAGGTCTAAAAACCAATTCTGAAATGATCCTTAGAAACCTAGTGACTTCTTTAAATGACAAGTAGTAGCTCATCAGAACCAGCAAGCACATGAAAAGAGGGAATTCAAAGTGTTTAAAGCTTTTGAAAAGATTGAGGAATAAGGATAGATTCAGTCCTATAGTTTAACTGAAAAAGTAATTTATATGCTTATGTGATTTCAATGGCACTGAAAGAGTAGCTGTTCAGCCAGTAGAAGATGGTAGGGAATACTGAGAGGTAAAGGAGTAGAGTGTCTATCTCTCTTTTCCAGTCTTTCTATAGCTTATGGTATGTGCTGAGCTACAAAGCTGAGTGACCAGGTTTTACAAGGTTCCCTGTGGATATTGTTCTTTACCTTTAAACTTTTATCTTGTAGTTGTGGTTTTGTTGGAAGCTTTGCTGCTTGCTGCACTGGAATGAGGAGTTGGCCTCTGCAGTGGTATATTGTATTTCTGACATGCTTTAAAACAAAAGGCTGATCACCATCTCCACTGCTATCAGTTGCCTAATGTGCTGTAGGTCATGCTCTGTCACAGGGCACGTGCTGCAGCTCAACATGTCATGGCTGGCTTGCTCAGTCTTTTTTTTTCACTTGTGTGATTCCTTTGAGGCTGGTGAAATTAATCTAATGGACAAGAGCATATATGAGAATAGAAATAGGATCAGCAATCCACAAAATCTGGTCTTTGTCCAATTTAAATGAAAGATAAGTAAAGTCTTAGAAGGGGGGACGTTTTCATTTCAGTTCTGCATCTTGAGTGCAAAGGAGTCCATGGGGAGTGATATGCATTTCTGATTAAACAGAACTCCAGCTATTGAACAAAATTAATCAGCTTTTCACTGAGCATACTCAATAGTAAAGGATATACTTTATGATCAGCAGTGTTAGAGACTACATGATTACTCTGTGGCCCTGTGCTCTTTAAATTTTGAAATTATCATAATTACCACATTTAAAATACATTTTATAAGTTTTAATATTAAAAATGCAATTGAAGCACAAGTGAAACTGACATTGAACACATGAAAATAGGCTGCACTCACTTATTTCATTACTTTCTGATCTTCCTTTAAAAGTCCTAAGCTATTTGGTTTTTCTGGCTTTCCCATGGGTCACTTTCCTTTTGCTTTATTGAATAGAATGCTTTGGATATTGGTTTTCCCAATATTAAACCTTTGGAATACTGTTTATTTCTTCCATCTCATCATTCGTAACTATAATCCCCGTGTATCAAAGTAAAGGACACTACTCTTTGTTTACAGTATTTATGCCTCAAACATTTGTGGTGCAGTGAGGGGGTTCAGATATTAATTTACTTTTAAATTAGTCCTAGTGAGAGTGTAGGATTAGTGTCTAAACAACCTCATTAGAACATGTATTTCAAAATTGCCTATATCAAGTCAGCTCACAGGTACCTTTTGAACAGTGCTTTCCCTGCAGTGGAGCTGGTCAGTGGTTATGTCCTGGTCACCAGGTTCATAAAGGTGACATTGGGTATTCTGCTATTTGGTTGTTGCTGTTCCTTTGTTGCAGTAACCTTGGAGATACTTTTAGTGGCACATCCTGTGCATGTGGTGCTTTGAAACACATTTCATTACATGAAAGGTCTTTAAGCCAAATGCTTGCTTCTAGCAGCTGTAAATGGTATCACTTTACTGGTTTTAGCAGTCTGCTCTTGAGACATTAAGAGCAGTATCATTTTACTTTTTGAGTCTCTGTTCAAGTCTGGCCATCGAGAAATAGTATCAGATAATGAAAGGGATGGGGTCCTATTACAGCTTAATAATAGTAAAACAAACAAGCAGACAAAACCAGCTAAATAACGCTTTTTCTTCCTCTCTATGAATCCAATTAAATTAAAAGTAAGGACTTCCTATACTGTGGTGTGATACTTAAGAGGCTAGTAATAGTCTTAATGTTTCAAAGGTTCATTACAAGGGTCTGAGTAGCTCTTTGAATTAAATGAGCAGCTTTTGTGGACTGGGAAGGTGAGCTGATTACAGAAAAACTAACCACAGAAGAAACATTAAAACTTTCTAGTACTTGGTCTAAATAGGAAAGATTAATCCGGATACATTTAACATACTAAGTCCATGAACCTAGGGATTTATTTTGCTCATAGTTGGAGGGCAAGCTGTAAGATTTGCGAAATCCTTCTGTTGCAGCTATTCGAGAAGTACTTTGAGAAGTAGTTATGCAAGTTTAACAAAAATGAGGGTCTTGGCACCATATTTGCTATTTAAACAAAACAAAGACTTCTACTGGAGAGAGAGGAATTGCTTCTTGTAAATTCAAACATCAGGGATTGAAATCCCAGGCCCTTATAACAAGGAAAGTGTAAGAAATATTAAGACGCATAGCAAAATTTCTATGAAGTCAGTATTTTGTATTCCATTGTGAGTCACTCAGTACTTAAAAGTTATGTAATTCTGTCAATTATGAATACAAATCCAGGGGGAATTTTAAGGCCTTTCATCAGACTTTTAAAACCATGATCCCCTAAGGATTACTTTGCTAAGGAAACATGAACGTAAATAATGATGTATCTGATACTGACCTCTGTGAAATGACACCAGCTCCTGTTAAACTGCATCTAGAGCAATTGTTCACACCAAAAGGATCAAAAAGATAAAAGATGGACTTCCTGGAAGGGCAGCAAGGCTTCTTAGTTTGAGCTGTTGCAAGGGCAGTGCACGGTGGCTGTAAGAGTTTTGTCAAGCTCTGCCCCGAGCCCCTTGCTCCGAGCGGCACTGCAGCTTCTCTCTGCCAGATTTCTGGAGGGAAAGGCTTCCTGCCCCTGTGCCTGCACACCAAGGAGGTCCTTGCTGGCTGAAGTGCAGCTAGGAAGTATTAAGCTAATATGGCAAGGTAACAGTTAGGTCTCTGCTTTTTGTGTTTATTGCTAGAAGTTGCTAGATAATCTATGGTTTGTTTGCCAGTTTCTTCATCATTCTTCATTTTCGTAATATGATTAGATACCTTCTAAAACTTTCTTAGATGTCTTTTTACCCTTTATTTTAAATGCACTTCTTCCTTTGCACTTGTGTAGTCTGGGCACTCTACTCCTTCATCCTCACTTTATCCAGATATCGTTCTTTATGTAAGCTATTTAAAATAGAGATACAGGAGCGGAAATACTAGGCAAACCTCTCTCACTGCAAGTCAACTGTGTAAAATTATTTCAAGGTTTTGTTTTCCTCTTTTTTTTTTTTTTGGGGGGGGGGTTGGCTTTTGTTGTTGTTTTGGTTTGGTATGGGTTTGGTTTTGGTGTGTTTTGTTTTGTTTTTGTTTTTGTTTTTTTTTTTTTTTTACATATAGTTGTGACATGAAAGAAAGACTCATACTTAGTCTGAGGAAGTTGTATGTTTGGGTTTTCTCAGGTTTCCTTAAATGAATTAAACTGGATACCAATACAGTGCACCTCACAATTTTGTGTGAATGGCTGTTAAGTTTTAAATGCACACTCTTTTCTATTCCTCATATTTTCTGAATATGTGTTAATCTTCAAATACAACTTGTCCTTGATGTTATCAGTTTCTTGCTTTATTTCTTTTTAATTTCCACCTGAAATATTTTCCATTGAAAATTCCTTTCCAAAAGTCTTTCCTCTATAAAATGATATTTCCACATAATCTTTTAAATGGAAGCCTTTTATTTACTGCTCCATCACACATTTTTTTAAATTCTGTTTTAGAGAAGATTCTTCTTTCCCAAGTTGGGAGCAATTCCAAACACATTTGATAAAAATGCTGCTGGGACTGAGTCTGATGCTGCCACTCAACTGTTTTCCCTTTGAGTTTTATCTCATTTCATTGTCTGTGGACTTCTTTCCCTTCGATTCAGGTGTGACTGAGGGGAGAACTCATTGCAGTGAAAACTTCCTCATGAGGGGAAGCAGAAGAGGGGCAGACATTGATCTCTGTGGTGACCAGTGACTGGACCTGAGGGAATAGCCTGAAGTTGTGTCAGGGAAGGTTTAGGTTGAATATTAGAAAAAGGTTCTTCCCCAAGAGGGTATTTGGGCACTGAACAGGCTCCCCAGGGCAGTGGTCACAGCACCAAACCTGACAGAGTTCAAGAAGAGTTTGAATGATACACTCAGGCAGATGGTGTGACTCTTGGGGATGGTCCTGTGCAGGGCCAGGAGTTGGACTCAATGATCCTTGTGGGTCCCTTCCAACTCAGCATATTCTCTGATTCGGTGACTGTGGGGGCACGAAGATCAGAAACTGTTTTGTTAGCAGATTTGTCCTTTCCCTTCCTCCCAATCTCCAAGAGAGATGTGAAATTGGACTTGGCAATGTGTCAGAGGGGTTGTGCCAGACTGCATTTTTCTGTCTCTAGTTGGAGATCAGCACGTTAGCTCAGGCTGTCAGAATTCAGCAGCTGTTGCAGTGTTGGTGGGGTGGTGCCCAAGTCCCAGCCCCTCACTGCCTCTGACGGATGCTCTTCCAATGGGGATGTTAGGTGCTATTGTTGGGCATCCCTGTCACAGGCTGTTGATGCCTCTGAATAAGACTCGATGAGAAATGAGCATTCTCTTGTTTTGAAATGGGCTCCTGTCTTGCTGGGCATCTGCCCAGGTGACTTGCTTCAGTTGTGCAATCTCTGCCTGATGGAAAAAGCCTAGAGCAGGACCTGCTGAGGTTAGAATAATGAAACTCCTGCACATGGACAAGGAGCTTTTTAAAAATATTGTCTTGCCCTCTTTTTGAGGAAATTGCTTTTATATTTCCACTCCTGTTTGTTGTTGTGATTGTTTGCATTATGTCCTTTAGTATTGTAGATGAGTGATATCTGAGGCGCTTAATCAAATAATTGTAATAAAAACTTTTTTTATCATTGTCTCTCTTCTTTTCCCTCAAGTGATAAAAAAGTATTTGCTCAAAAGAACAAAAAAGTAGTGTTTTTGAAAATAATTTTATTTCCACTTTAAGTACTTTTGCTGTAGATCAGAGAATTTGTAAAATTAGAATCAATCTGTGTGTTTAATTTCAGTTTATCATTAGAATGTTCTCACTCAGCTGGAAACTTCCAAGCTAGAGGAACAGACCTCTGCTGTTACAGCCTGCCTGTTCTTTCGTATATTAACATTTAATATTTTTGCTTCTCTGTGAGCTCCAGAGTCAATTCAAGGCTTCTTAGCAAAAGCAGATTTTGTCCAATGTGAATAAAAGATCATAATCCTCTGTGTGAAGTGCTCTTTCTGAAGTGTCAACAAAATGTATTTTGGCACAGAGGCCAGGCTGTTGAAAGCTGAGGGTTCACAAGAGGCTACTGTAGAGGTAACAGCAGCCTCAAGTGGGATGCCAGGGCTGTGGGGAGCGAAGGCAGGGGGTGAGACAATTCAGAGAGTGGAAAAGGGCATGCAGGAGCCTTTCAGCAGGGAGGTCTGGTGAGGAGGAGGAAAAATTATCTTTCTGAGTCTTCTTCCTCCTCTTGTGCTTTATCCCCTTCCACTTGCTGTCTTGCTAGAACAATTCCTTCTGACTATTATCCTGCACCTCATGGGAACAGACAAGTCAGGGACTGCTCATGGGGCAGGAAATTGATGGGCTAAAGCTGCTCCTGCTGCTGGGGAAGGATCAGGCAGGAACCCCTGGGAACAGATTTAGGGTTCATGCTGCCACTAAGGTGTTGGGAGCAAGGCAGCAGTGTCAAGTGCAGGGTGAGGGGAAGGCTCTTGCATAGGAAAATATTCCTTCAGCTGTCCCTGACAGCTGCATGCTTTGTCTACTGGTTGGCTTTGCAGAACAAGATTCTGCTTCGCTGCATTTTGTTTGTACCAAACCAAGGATAATCTGCTATTTATAATCATCTTTAGAAATTCTCTAACTCACCAACAGCAGGATTTAAGATATCAAAGTAAGTATTACATTTTCCTCCGTGCATTCTGTCCAGTCAGAAGCAGGAGCCTGCAGGAAGATGAAGGATGATTTAAACATCTAGGACAGGAATCTGAAAGGTGCCAAGTATCTCAGGGCGGAGCACTCTCAGTTCCCATCAGTTGCAAGTTACACTGTAATGTGAGTTAATGGATTATGAGCAGAGAGCAGCGGGATTCAGCTGTTGGTCTGAGCTTCTGCTCATAGTCTGTAGGAAGGGTTATCTAGAGAGAAAGCAGGTCTGTGCAGTGAGAGGAAAAAGTTCAAGGAGAGGATCCTCGATTTTTTTCCCTAGGTTGTGTTGTGTTCCTGTGATTGGAGCAGCACTTTATGTGAGGTGGTGAAGCACTTTACTTGGTGAGGAAGCTGAAGCATGGAACCTCCTTATTCCTTCCCATTTTGAGTTTTTTGCAAATATGAAGAGAAAATAAGGTAAGCAGCTTGGCTCAGCAGTTATTGTATCCAGGACATGGGGCTGGAGTCACCTTGTATTGTGCTTACTTCTTGTGCCACAGCAGGGAGACAGTCACCTCTGCCTCTGTTCACTGCCAGCAGAACTAGGGTGGGCAGGAGGAAACACAACTCTCTTTTGTTGTGTTTTTGTTTTTAGTAAGGATTTGATTCAGAACTTACTACATAAAATAACTTACATTAAACCCTTAGATTCCATACCAGCAAGTAGCTTCCTACTACTAAAGAATAACCATTTCTCAAGCATTAAAATTGTTATTCAGCTTTCTTTTGTGTCCATGGCAACTTTAAGCATAACAACAAAGCAGTAGGTGATGTTGTGAGCCAAAATATCTGTGATGTTCAAGTGATTGTTGATAGCAACAAAATGGATGCCAGTGCAATGTCACTTCGAGCCAGTAATAGATACTTCACCTATGGCTGTAGTGTAACAGCATGGGACATTCTGAAGCAGAAAATATACCATAAAAAGTAAGATTGATACAATTGGCAGCTTTTATAAATTATACATGAGGTACTGCTTTAAAATTCAACAGGAAACTGTGGTTTACCTTCTCCAGTGGAATGAATTGTGTGAAAAGTGAAGAGTGCCTTGTATGTACAAGACTTGCCATCTGGAGAGGAGCTCAAGCTTTCTTCTCAGTTCCTTAATGGAACAGAGAACAAGAGTCACTGTAGAAAAGTGGGATCAGTTCCTAAAAGGGGTAAAAGTTGAACTTCTCATCTAGCTTTGGTGTGGAGCTGAAAAAGGAATTATGTTAACAAAGAAGGGACTGTGCTTTTCTTAAAATAATTAAATAAAAAGCAGTTTGGGAGGGATTATCATCAATTTTAGATCTTAATCTCATAGTGGTCAAGGGATTTGATATTTTATTGATGTTTAAAATGGAAAATAATTCATGGGGGAAAAGCCAGGAGAAAATCAGACTGAATGCTGCTGAGACAAGTACTGGAAACTAACTATGAGAGAAACATTTCAAAAAAGGATGATTGATGTTAAAGCAGTGAGAATAGGAATTATGGTAGGTTTTATGTAGTTGAGACATGCTAAATGAGGAAATCCGTTCTTAAAAGTAGTGACGGATGATTTAATGAAAATAAAACTATTATTTTAAGTAATTAGTGTCTCATATTTGGCAAATCTATATGAACTGTTGGTGCTGGATGTACTGTGGGAATTCTGCCTTTTAATATGTGTGTATGCATGCTGTCAGTGCTGCGTATACAAAGACATCTTTTGGAATTTTAAATTAGCTGTATTTGAGTGCCACTTTCCCAGTTAATGTACTGTGTTAGTGCTCCATATTTTGTAGAAGTGTCACTGCATTTATTGAATACAGGGTTCCCGATTGTTTGAACTGTCTGTTTTCAAAGAAGGCTTTTCTCCTCTGTGAGAAAGGTGGAGAATGGAAAGTGCAACTGGTTGTTCTTCAGAGTCTGACTTGACAGCATCACACAAACCCTCTTTTAATGCAGGCAAACACAACCGCTTCATTCACTGACAACAGCACAGGATACCATCTGATGTCTGTTTTAGACTTCAGAGAACTGGACAGATACTCTTGTGGTCTTTGGTTACTTGTGAATTCAGTTACACCTGTTTGTTTCCTTCTTTAATGAAGACAACATTAGTGTATTTTATTTGTTTTATTCTAATAATTTAGCTGCTTGCACTATGAAACGTATCCAGCTCTTCATGAAAGTTAATTTCCATATTTATTTTATTTTGTCTCAGATATAAAAGCTTTCTGAGCAGTCTTATGGTTTTCCAAGTCTAGAGATAGACCCAAAGCATGCATACAAATAAAATGAGAGTTACTGAAGCTCACAGTTTCCTAAAGCTCTTAATGAAACCAAAATTCTAACCTGCATCATCCTCAAACTTTCATATGTCAACTTGTTGTGTGACAAAACTTAAGCTGAGATATTACAGCATTTATTCATTTGTTTGCTTGGAGCTTTTTCTGGTGTACAGTTTGAGACCAGATCTGCTTAAGGGAGCGATGGAGCCACTGCTGTGGTTAACATTGGAACCTTTCAAAGGAGAGCACTCTTACAAGTTATTACTTGGTGTTTACAGCTTCATAACTGTTCTGTGAAAAGTTTAGTATTAGTTTGAATGAATTAATGAAATTCTTTTGTCTTGGATATTTTCTCCTATATTTTTTTAAAGCTCATACAAACATGTACCTTTCAAAATTTGGACTACTTCAAGAAGTTGTCTTTGTAGTCAGCACAGATGTGGCTCTCTGCAAGGGATCTTTTGCAGATGAGTGCTTGAACTTATTTTGTGTTAAGCTGCAGTGATGAAATGTGGAATAATTTACAGGAGCAGGCTCTCGGGACAGCATGCCACTGTGGGTGGGGTAGAGACCCTCAAGGTAGGGGCTGCTGCTGTGCTATGAGAGTTCTCAATGACAGTAGGTACGTGGTGCTGAGGAGATATACCAGTCAGGGGGGAAGAGTTAGCCATCTTACATACTCTTACCAATTCTGCTGTCAGCACATTGGTGTGATACCAGGGCAAGCAGCTAAGAAAACTGTATGTGCCTGACTGTCAGCTGGAAGACATTGCAGAGAAATTCACAAATGTCAGGATTTCTGTCATGTTTACTTTTAACCTACTCATTCCTTTGTCAGATATATTCAACTGTGTAAAGCAGTAAAAGAGAGAAAGTGGGAATCTATATGAGACTGAAATAAACTCGGACAAGGGTTCTTGATGAGATTGATTGGTGTGGGTTCCTGGAAGTGTGGGACCACAGTTGTCAGGTCACTTAGTAAAATGAACCTTTTTTTTTCCCTGAGAGACATGAAAAAAAGAGTGTTAGCAGCTCTTGAGACTGACAGGCTCCCTTTTGCACAGTTGCATTCACAAGTACCAGAGGCTTCTCTGTACCTGTTTGCTCTCCTGAGAAGGACAGTTACATATGTAATGCTGCCAAATGTGGCTGTCACTGAAGGCCGCCAGCTAACTCCAGGCTGGCCTCAAACTGAGCAGTGCCTGCTTAAGTCAGTATGCTCAAGTTCAATTCTGTGAAATCAAATCTGCTCAATCAGTCCTCTTCCCTTTGCTTGAATCTTTTGGGGAGCATTTCCCTTCTGACATGTTGTATGTGTTAAATCTCACTGATTCCCGAAGTTGTTCAGCCTACAAGCAAAGCTATTATTGCCCTTAAGTCCAGCCCAATAAACTCTTCCAAAAATCGAAAGTTGCACACAAGCCTTTTTTTGCTGTGGTTTAGCACCAGTGACACTTTTCTTTGCAAGCCAAGTACATGTTTATACTTTTGTGTCTGTAAATTTTCCATCATAAGCAAACCTTGAAGCAGTGGGATTCCAGACCTTCAGGGAAATGTGGGCCATGTGTCTATATTCTCACCAGTATTGGACAGCATAGTTTTTGCAACATCTAGTTGCTATTGAAGAATGAACTTTGAAATGCCTAAGCATTTGCTGTAACTCTATCCGTTAGTCTATATAAATTAACAACAATGATCTGTCTAATTCTTTTCATGTATATTTTGTCTCAAATAATTCAAGTTCCAGACTATATGGAGATCTTGACACTTGTGCTATTTACTCAGCAAATATCATGTAAACTTCCCTACCCTTCTTTTAACTATGAGACATAGTAGGAATTTTTGTAGTTTCTAGTCAATAGATCTGTTCAAAGATGTGATTTTTTTTCTTTTTTAAATACACACATGTACAGAAAATAACAGAATTCCAAGGAGCCAGGAGCAATCTTTTTTTCTTTCTTCTTCTGCCAGCTTTTCACTTAGCTTTGCTTCTTTTCCCTCTGTTCTGAGTGCTATTTATAGTAAAGCAATTTTCAAATAATGTGGTGATTGACTGACATTGTAGATTTAAGGTAGAATTCTTGTTTTATTTCATGTAGATGGATTGGATGATTCAAGATTGTCTGTCCTTACTGTCCATGATTCAGTGATCAGCTTTTAATCAAAATGCTTTGATGTATCCAGTAAAAATGGCTGAAAGTTGCCATCACTCTAGAAAAAGTAAGTATAGATCCTTTGATAGATATCTTGCTTTGTTGCAACTTGTACAAATCCTAATGTCCCCAAATGAAAGCTCTTTCTTCTTTTTGTTGATGCAGCTCACAGTGCTTTGCATGCAAGTGAGTACTTACAGTAGGTGTAAGGGACACGGCAACTATCAGCTGTGCTCAGGGTGTTTTATCATGAACATTGCTAAGAATGCGTTATGGAAAATTAGCACTTAAAATCAGATACAACTGATATTTAGGAATAAAATTGTAAGTCTTGTATTTACTGGGAAGATAAGCAGCACTGCTTTTGACTATGATGCATGTTTGTCCTTAATATGAAAATAAAAGTGTATCCTGAACAAAAGTTCCCAGTTCATTACAGCTGTGGAACTTTCCATTTCATGTGCCGTGGTAGCATGACTCTACAAATTGCTTTGACAAAAATAGTATTTATATAAAGTGGAAAATTCCACTTACAGAGTAAGAGGGAATCTTAGCAACCTTCTCTTCCCAGAATTTGCAACTCCTGCTGTATTGAGAACTACTAAACTGTTCAATTGTCAACAACCAGATTTGACAGAAGCATAAAAAGTTTTTCTGCTTTACTTGTCTGCAGGACTAGGTACTTAATTCCAGAGTAATTATGTTAGTGTTTATATTGTTTTATGCACTTCAAATGCAAAAGACTGCAAGTACTATCAGAAATCAAAAATGCAAATTTCAAACAGAAATAAGTGTTCTTGTTTCTTAAATTAAAGCCTTTTACTAGTCTATACAAAGAATTACTGAGCTATGTCTATCTATTTCTATGTTATAATGTCAAAGCTTTTGACATTTATGGAGGAAGGACCCACTTCTGTGCCATAGAATGGACATGATAAAATACACTGCACTGGGGACATCGTTGATGTTCCCTTGTAGCATATTCTGTTTACTTCTGATAAATTTTGTTTTATTGATCTCTTGACCAAAACTCATGATAAAACACCTTCTGAAAGACACAGCCTCCTTTGTACTTGATAAAATAAAAGTTTGATGCTGACTGTAAATACCTTACTGCAAAGCACAGTACCCATTGCTGGTCACCTAATCCTCTCCTCGTCAGTGTGGAATTGCTTCTCTTGTACATATAGCACCATTTTATTCAGTCTTGATACAAAAGCATGTGTGGTTGGGAATCTCGAATTCTCTTGGAGGATTATTTCCATAGTTTGGTTCAGCTGAAAAAAGCTGCCACCATGAACATTAAATATGACTCAGAATAATCTTGGTGTCACAAAGCTTTCCCAAACTGTTCAGGCCTGTTTTTCTCACTTATACCCTTTTATTTCTCTCTAGTCTCCAAACCTTTCAGAATTCTTTACCTCAGAAGTCTTTTAAATACCTGGACCCCCTTTTGCCTCTGTGTCTCTCCTGTATTGTTCCAAGGGTGTCCATATTTGACTACTTGTATTTTCTAGACTGCCCAGACCTTGCTCTGCCTCAGCCTCTTTTCAATTTGTAAATCCCTTTCCCATTAAAAGGTACCTACTGCTCAACACAAAAAGGTTTATCAGAGAGGGACTGATAAGTCCTTCCTTCATGTGAGGGATGCATCGATTCTTTGAGCTTTGTCCCTCATGCTGTGGCCAGGATATTAAGCTGCTATTAAATGGGCTTTTTCCTCCTTCACCTTAGTTGCTACTCTGGCAGGTCAATCCCTCACGCTTGCAACAAAAATACTATTTGGAAAGACATCAAGCATTTTTACTATTCATACTTTTTTTTTTTCATATTTCTCACTGCATGATCAAGGGCACTAAAGATTTTTTCAGACAAAATATCCAGATATTTTTATTTTCTGTAGTTTTTGTCTAAGTCTTTTTAACTCTGCACCACTGCCTCATGAAGAGATTTGTCAATCTATAACTAGCCCAACATATAAGGACCAGGTGGTTTTAGACTAATTTACAGATTTTTCCCACTGTTTTATTTGAATATTCATGTACAGAAGTAGAAATACTGGGCAATGCTCATCTTGTCCAAACCACTGTTCTTGTAGGCACAGAAATCTACAATCTCAAAGTTAGCTGAAGTTTTCTAATGCTTGCCACACTGGAATCCAGTTGCTCTTATGATTTCTTATTCCCATTTTAAGTTATTCTTTCCTATCCTTCATCAAGGATTAAATAAAGTGTTGCAGGTGAAATCTCGTGCCACAGGCTAACTTCTTCTCAGTTTGTGTTGGAGGAGCATTTCCTCTGGTTTTTTCATGTTGAATGATTGCTCTTTTGGAGTCCCTTGTTGCCAGTAACACTGTTAAATCTGGGGAAAGAAAATGTTTATGGCTGCTTTCTATTCTGGCCCAGGTGTTGTCTAAAGACATATCTGTATATATTTTTTTTTAATTGACATATCAGTCATGGCACTCAATTCAAATGTGCATTCCATAAAGCATTTATAATATGTGATATACATTTATGTTCTTTTATAATAGAACATATGTCCAAGGATTAAATTTCACTTTGAGTAATTCATATTTATTTTTTTATTGTAACTGTCAGAAGTGTTTAATAGAAGATGTTTCAATTTCATGTCCTGGGAAAAAGGAGTTGTACAAGCCTGAATTTCTGTGTTGGCAGAAAGTTGTAAGATTAAAAACTGTCTGTGCAAAACGTATTGTGAAATGGACCTTAAATTCAAAACATACAAACAAAACAAGCCCAAAACTTTAATGCATGTCACATCTTTGACTTATATTTAGAATTATTTACATTTTTCTCATCAGTCTAAACATCCTACTACTGGCAAATGAACTTATTCTTGTAATTCCTCCACTCTGACTACACTTTTTCAAATGCCTAAGAATCTTTTCCTCTGGAACCAGCTAAGATAGTCATGCATTTTCCTGATCAAAGTGCATAAAAGCAAGTTAATGGTAAGCTGAGTAGTCTGATCTTCTCCTGTGCTGACAGGCATATACTATAGCAATGGAGAAGTTTCACCCAGACTCTTATATCGAATACTTCATAGCACTGTGTGGAAAATTCTGGAAAAAGGACACAGAATTCCAGGGGTGTAGGTACTGTCAGTGGAGGTAGAGAGAGATCACTTACTCTGTCTCTTAAAGGTGACTGTGTCAAAAAATGTGGGCTCCTTCTGTTGGTGATTGAACTGCAACTGCAAAATGGAGCTGCAAAAAAACTGCAAAAAAAAAAGGAGCTGCCTACTTAATCAGCTCCTTAAGGAACTTCAGATCCTGAATTAGGGACTTGTGGTAAGAATCCTTAGGTTACACAGCAGTGAGTGTATTCTGGGGTGTGGTTTCACTCTGAAAGGCTGTATCTATTGAGGAAATATGTGACATATTTTAAACCCACTCTGGAACACATGCTTAACGTGAAACGTTTGGTGTATCCACATGAGCCTTGACCTTAACTAAGGAGCCAGTCTTTCATGCCTATTTTTGCAACTCTCTCTTGCCAAATTTAGCATGGTACTGTAGCAGATAGTTATGCGAGATGTTATAATGCAGGATCTGCACAGAAATGGAGGGAGAGCTGCAATGTGTAGTCCAGTGTATGTGGTAATAGAGGAGCAGGTAAGCTGTGATGTTCTGCCTGCACTACAAGTCATTCTGTGTGACTTGCTGGGTTCCTCCTGCTACAAATGCTGCTCTCGGTGTAACGTCACAATTGTTTGCCTCTTCCCATTCGGTGTTTGTACACTTGATGTCCTCACTAGGTTTCTCAGGGCAGCAGTTTGAAAACTGTTAGTCAACAAAGAGCGTGTAGCAGTTTCTGTTGGTGTAATATCAAGCTGAGAACAAATCCCTTGGTACCTCATCTTACCCTTGCTTTGCATTGGGAAAGGTTAGCTATAGTGTCTGACCTGGCAGCTGCTGCTTCTACACAGAGCTCCTCCTGCCAAAGTTAATTGCCAAATTTCACACTTGAACTGCTGCTAATCCTAGTGATTCTGTGGGCTTAAAGAGAATCATGACTGATTTGTACCGGGGTAATAGATCCACGTCTGAATCATTTACTGAAGCTTTGTACATCACACATCATACCTCCAGGTCTTAAGTTTATAAAGCAGTCTTACTTCCCTTGGTTTCACAAATATATGCAATTAAATGGGAAAAGCAGAGATAGATTAGAGTATTTTTAAGATTTCTTTATGTCAAAAAGTATATTCATCAAATGCTTTCAACTGTGACTTCAAAATCTTACACAAATAATTCTCTCCCCAATAATCTGGGTTGCATTTCAGGGTTTTTGCTCTCCCTGTTGCAGTGAGTGGCATTATAGCTACTAGAAATATCACTAGGGGAAGGAAGCCATGCCTTTGCAATTTTTCTTCCTTAATACCTTTTGCCAGTTCTTCCCACCTCACAAAACAAAAACACCCTTTCTTTGAATTACATAGTTTCAACTG
This sequence comes from Xenops minutus, assembly GCA_035221455.1. Classification (NCBI taxonomy): domain Eukaryota; kingdom Metazoa; phylum Chordata; class Aves; order Passeriformes; family Furnariidae; genus Xenops; species Xenops minutus. The sequence goes on along the minus strand of JAWWEE010000162.1, from coordinate 23,316,815 downwards.
TTAAGTTTTGAATCATTTAGATATACGAAGTCACATTTCAAACCATATTCTGTCTGTAAAACTAGCATTGCCTTTTAGTAGAAAAGCCTCTCTTACTTCAGTCTTGCCTTTGCTAAGTGTGAAGTAAGGTTAAATGTGTGCGGTACTCTTGAGAAAATGAATTGTTTAAACATGAACTTAATGCCTAGTGATTGGAAATTTAAGCACATTCTTAAATCAGGGTTCAGAACAGAGGAGGAAAAAAGGTACTCCTTTCTCATGACTCAGAATTATAGGCTGAGTTATTTATCATGGTATATAACCAGGGATTTAGAAAGTGAAAGGCTGAGGGAAATACATCCCCCTATTCCAGGAGGCAGGCTGGAGCATGCATACTGCTTAGATTGGTCTTTAAACTAGCATTCAGAATACTGACTATTAAGCATTGATTATTGCTTTTAAAATTAGAGTGAAATCCTAAATTTATTTTTAAGATAGTACAAAGTGTATTTATTAGAAGTGATCATGTGTTGCCTTTTATTAGAAAAAAGTGACAGAATAGCCATCTTGTCTGATTTCTAAGTTATGCAACAAAATGTTGCTGCATGATAACACACCAAACAAAAAGTAATTTTGAGAAGAGGATTGAGTGTTTTTTTTTTCTGTAAGATACGCTTATCAGGATATTTTTTTTATCAAGCATACTGTAAGAATTTGAAAATTCTTCTAAAGAAATCCTAATAACAGTACAACAGCAAACTTTGCCACGGCAGAGGCAAGTTAGAAAGTGTGGCAAGGATAATTTGACTAAACTATAAAATCCGTATGGACTTAAGCATAAGAACTGTATGTGTAGGTAGGAAATGGAAAGTAGTTTAAATTGCTAAGAATGATGAAAAAACAGTAATGTGAATCTGTAGAAAAAAACAGAAAACAAAATGAGACTGAAATAAGCATCAAACTTTAAGAAATCTTTCTGTAAGTGCACTTACAATACTTAGAGAATACCAAATACAAAGGTGGATTGTTATTCTGTGAAAGTCCGAGGAAGCCAAGTTGTTTGGGTTGCATGGTGCCATTTTTGCGTTACTTTTTGTTAGAAAGATCAATTGTGTTAATGTGACAGTCATCGACATAAATAACAAAAGCCTGCAAGAACAGGTCAGAGTGTCTCTGTGAAGTAGACTCTTCAAAGCACTGGCTCTGACAAATGTGATGCAAGGATACTTGAATGGATGAAAATATCAGATCTGTCGCCACTTGTGAAGAGGTTCCAGAGCAATGAGAGAGCTGATGGGGTCACAGTAATTTTAAAAGAGAAGAACGAACAGACTGAATTTAAGAACTAATAGATGATCTTCCCTTTGAAGAACAGGACAAATGAAGTATACAAAGGAGAACGGGAGCTGAGTGCAGTGCAGCACAAGCAGGAGTCACTGTTCTGTGAATGCAGGACAGAATTGCTCTGTTCATAAGGTGAACTCAAGTTAACACTGCCGTGTTATTGACTTGAACAGATACTGTCCTGAGAGAAATAACCAGAAACGCAGTGTGGCAGGCATGAAATCTGTCTGCTACACTGCAGGAAAGGTGTGGGCTGGGTCAGGTGAGTCTGGAGGAGAGCAAGAAGCATCAGTGCTCACAACATTTTTCTTTTCAGCTGTTTCCATCTTGATAGTCCCTGTTTCACAACTATGACATCAGCTCGATCTGGTCCGGTTGAAGGCAACTTTCTCTTCTGTTGGCTTGGGTTGGTTTGTTTACAGCTGCTCTGACTGCCTGGTTTGTTTGCAGCTGCTCTGACTGCCTGAGCTGCCCCAAGGGGAGCGCTGGGGGCAGCGGGGCTGCCCAGCCTGCTCCTGCTGTCGGGTGTTGCAATGGAAAGTAGATGCAGGCTGCATGGCTGGTGTCTTCAAAATGCTTCCACGTGTTTTTTATATTGACTTGTGCCTTCTGTTTATTTGTCTTTATTTGCAGTAAAGTGATTAATTACATTTAGTCTATTAAATAAATCATACTAAAGTCATATTAATTAGTTTCTGGGAAACTAGAGGTGACTTTTCAAAAAGGCTTATACCAGCTGAAATCCTGTTAAAAGTCAGTTTGAATGCTTTGTTAAAAAGATTATTATTTCTTCCAATCTCAATTCAGTTTATCAGAAACATTCTTTTACATACTGCTTTCTTTTATTTTTGCTTCTTGGTACAATTCCTGAAGTTCATGTCATCCATTCTTTGAAAACATAACAGCATCAAAAGTTTTTATGTACCATCCCTTGGCGGGGCTGGTGCACTGCTGCACCCAAAAGTAGAATAAGGCTTCTAGCTAGATGCAAGTGTTTAATTAATGTTCAGGAAAATCACAAATATGGCTACCTGTGCTAACAGATCTGTTAATTTGAAATCTATTGTCTTCGTTCTTCCTGGGTAATAGAGGGCTGATAGCATATATTATAGTTTTATAAGTTTTCCAGTTCTTACTTATTCATCAATGCTGACTTTGAAAATAACTAAAGCAGTGCACCTTAATTCAGGAGAGCCAGGATTCATGGACTTTGATCTTCTGAATGTCATGACCCCATGCTGTCAGTAACCCTGTGCTCTGAGGTCCCCTTTTATGAACTCTTCAAAAAATTCAACCAGACACCATTTCTATCCTTTTTTCCCTTCTTTTTCTTTCTCAGAGTTACTTAAAATGCAGCTCTACAGCAGACCGCTAGCTAGTAACCCCTTTAAGTTTAATTCTAACAATAACAGTGGGGAAAATGCCACAGAAATAGAATTTTATCAGTGTTTTAGGTTATATTTGATCTGGTGATGCCAATAGCAGGCTGCCCTCCCTCTGGGGTGAATCTGCAAACACTCCTAGCATCTCAGAATCACAGATTATTCTGAGTATGAAGGAATCCACAAGGATCATCAAAGTCCAACTCCTGGCCCTGCAGAGGACAGCCCCAAGAATCAGGGGCACATTTCAGACACATGGTATACTCTTCTCAAGGATAATTAAAGCTAAGCACACAATTGCAACAGTCCAGATTTATTCAGGCTTGCTGGTCACTTGCTGTCTCAGCGCACCCAAAGTCACAAAAGTACCATACTGAAATGAAAGGGTTATTTACCTCTGGGTCTTAAACTGTTTTTATGTTTAAGTCATGCAGAGGAGGTGGATTATAACCTTAGGGACTAAGATAAGCATTGTGGCACTGATTAATAGTGGGAAACCTTTATGAAACTACGTGGTTTCTGTTTCATTATGCTTTTGATTTGCTGAAATGATTTATGATTGTATAGTCATAGCAAAAACCTCTGCAGCTTCTGAATACTGTAGAGCACTGGTGAACTTGTAATATCTGCCTTCCATTTGTAAATGGCCTAAAGAACTTTGTTCAGAAATGCAACTCTTGTGCTCTTTTCACAGGCAGGTTAAAGTACATTTATTTGTATTTTTGTTAATTGAAAGAAGTGCTGAGTCTGGGTCCTAATTTCTTGCATGGGGTGAGGTCTCTGCCCTCTGTATTTCCAGGTACAGTTGTACAGAGTGCACAGGTAACTTGTAAAGATTGAGAAGCAGAGCTGTGACTTGTCCCTTGCTGTGACTATTCAGAAAGCGTGGTCTCCGAAGAAGAGATGCAGTATGATATCTGATTAGGAGAAAGTTGAAATCCTCCTGGATGAAGATGTTCCTGTCGCTTTAGTTAGGAGCACGAGGCAGAGCAAACCTTTACATGTTTGGTCTCTTTTGGACAGGTGCCTGTGTGCTGCATACCCTATGTCACAGCAGAGCAGTTAAACTCAATGTGGAATGTAGGCTACATGGACTATATTATGAAGGTTTTTAAATCTAACTTTCCTCTGTGTCTCAAAGTTTATTTCTGAACAGAAAGATTCTTCTAAAAACATGTACCTAGCTATGGAAAAGGTAGCAAGTAAGGGGAAGATTGTGACTGGTATTGTGACTTTTTGGATAGGAAAGAGGTAGATTGAATGTTCAAACTTCTCTTGAAATTTCTGAAAATTTGAGAATTGTCATTTGAAGGAAAATGGATTTTATTCAGCTGAGATCTGGATTTCCATTTCTGATAGTTTCAAGGGACCTCTTTGAACAACCTAAATTATTTGTTGTTGCAACTAAATTATTTGTTGTTGCAATCTTTTATCTGAAGGATATTTAGGGAGGGATAACAATAAAAGAACTTACCAAAACTTGGTAACTGTATTTTCTAGAGGAGATTGTGCATTGCATGGGAAAAGCAAATGAGGCATGGAATTCTCTGAGCTATGATGACTTTTAAGAGCATTGGAAATTGTCTAATGTGGTTAAGTGATTAGCCACATCTGTGAGGGTGCATATGTGTCTAGACCTCTGTTACCTTTGTGTGTGGGATTGCTGAGCTAGTGGGTTGGCATATTGAAGTGGAATAAGAAGCAAGAAGACAACCGCAGACATAAATCACCCAAATTCAAAAGTTAAGGCATAATGGTTTTGACTGGCTGCTAACAAAATTATCAACCGGCAGCATTCCCAGTGACAGACTTGTTTGGTTTTAGTGGGTAGCAGCTCAGCACCTTCTGAAACAAAGTCTTTTCTGAGGCTCACTGAGGTTTAGATGATGATCTCAGGGGGGACAGAATTCAGAATAAGAGCTGGTTTTTGAGAAACATTGGGTTATATGAGAGTTGAAGTGATTACAGACACTCTGAAAAGCTAACTGCAACTAAATGCCCCTGAAACTGTGAAACTTTCAATGTAAATTGGGCTTTTTTTGCTTGTGTTCTTTTATCAGGGAAGCTTCAGTTTGTAAGAGAACTTGTGTTAAGTGAGAATCCTGCACCAAGAGGGAAGGGAGTGCAGTGCTTCATCCTGGGACACTCACACGCTTGATGGCCAGCACCAAAGAATGTGCACTGAGGAGAAAAATGGAGTCTGTTAAAGAAGTCGCAGCATGCTCTGACGAGATTATAACTTCAGTAGGAATTAGGTGATATTGTGTTTTCAGTTAGGGGTGACAGCAGAAAAGCAAACGCCTTCTCTCACTGTGCTTTTGTGTTTGTAGAGTGGAAAAGGCAAGGTGGGGGGCAGGCTGGTTTAAATAAATCAAGAGAACAGATCCTAGGGATTTCAGAAAGATCTCCATTAGTCCAGATGGGAAGAGAATAGAGAGCTGAAAAAGGTGCAGCTATTTTTTCTATCATACTTGGAAAACTTCAAAGTGAAAACAACTCCAAAGCACTGTTTCCTAGAAGCAGATAAGAAGAGAGCAGGGGGCAGAGCTGCTCGCTCCGTCTGTGGAGAGCAGAGGGAGAAGCTTGAGCCAGTCAGGAGATTCTGAGAAAAAGAAATAGGAGTAAACTACAAAACTCCAACTGACCTTAATGCAGGCAGGGTTAGGGTTAGGGTTATTAATAGTTGTTATTGTTCTATTAGAGTAAAATCCAACTTCCTGAGCTTGATGGCGTTAAGCTGTAACACAGCACTGCTTACAGTCAAACAAATAGTCTTGGTTGCTTCAGAAGTCTAGAGAATAATCTCTTTTAAGAAACTAATGACAAATAGTTCCATACTATCTATAGATAATAGCAAATTGCAGTTGTACTGCAGCCAGCATGTTTCTTCTAAATATAGTAAAGGATGTTCCGTAATTTATTTAATTGCTTAGACTTGACAAGGAGCCAGTGCTAACAAACATGCTTTGATGCTAGTATAGTACTTCTGGCATTCACTTGACTTGGGAATACAAATAATGAAAAATAAAATTATGTGGAAGTGGTAGCAGAATAGCTGTAAGACCTTAGCTGTTGGTTGTGCAGGTGTGCAAGAACTTTGTCAGCCGCAAGAACACAGAGTGGCAGATAGAGAAGGAGCACAGGAGGGAGAGTCACATGTTCTGCAACCCAGGAAGGACAGGGCTCTCTGAATGTTATGGTCAGGCAATTGCAGCACAGTCATTTAAGAAAAATGCAAGATAATCCCTTCCACTTCTAATTATTGGACTTCTCTTGCCACTCCATCTGTTCTGGTATCTTCTATACCAAACCTATGGGGATTGCTGTTGTTATTGCAAACTGTTAGAAAAGCAGTACAACTGCAATTAGAATGAGATTTTTCTTGATTAATTTTCTAATGTATTTGTCTCTAAAATACTGAATTTCCAGTTTCCTACTGTTGTGTCTCTACCTTCATCCTCCTCATGCTCCCTTTGACCCTGGTTAACATTATTATTTATCCCTGTACATGATTTTGATACACTAAACCTAGATATTAAGGCAATAAATATTGACACAGTTCTTTAGAATTTTAATATTAAAATATTAATATAATAACAGTTTTTCAATATCAGTTGAATATATACATATCAAATATATGCTTAATATTTATGATCTATAGTCTATATAGTCTACATTTTTATTTTTTAAGTGAACGTTCTTCTGTCATAAGGCATTGGAGGTGGAAAACAATTAGTTGGGCAGAGGAATATTAACAATTAATGGAGGTTAAATTAATTCCAAATCAGCACCTAATATTTTAATGAGGAAAAATCTGATCTAATGAAGATATGCTTACTTGTCATTACACGTAGGTTTATGTTTTTATTTTTAGAATTCTTACATGAAATACATGCAATTTATAGCTATACTACTTTTTCATGAGTGCAAATATAATGATCAGTGTTAGGTAAGTGATCGTTGACTTTTTGGATTGATTAAATGCCAGAGCTTCCATTCATTTCAGCAGCACCAGATTTCAATTTATTTTTTATGTTGACCTATTTGGTGAAATCCTCCACGTATTTGAAACATAGAAATACCTCATTTCATGGTATCTGATTTTATACAAAAGGAGAATATGGAATTCTTTTAGTACACTTTCATAGAACATTTGTTTCTATATGGATAATAACAGAAATACTAGAGTTCATGCTCAAGCATAATAGAAATCATGTTTTAATTTGTAGGAAGAGAATTATTTTTATAATCTGACATGTTTTTTGGATGTCATTCTTGAGTGAGAAGAGCTTAAACTGTACAATACACAGATAATCTGAACATTGCAGTGAAGTTGCATCAAATGCCTCTAGGCTTGCTGAAACATTTACTGAAATAAAACCAAGCCAAAACAAAAAACTAAACCTCTGAAAGGAGTGCAAAATATTTGGTTGCTATGGAAGGCTGGACCTGGACCAGTGCTTTCTTATCGCTTGCCTTAAGAGTGTTCCACAGAGGGATTCTTCCTTTGTGCTCTTGAGTGGCTGTTATTTCTACACCAGTTCTTGCTGCCTTGTGGCTTCTGAAAAAACAAAGCAGCACATCTTTTGAGGATTTTATTCACCAAACACGCATGGGTGTGGATGGTTTGTGCTTTTTAAATTCATTAATAAGCCAATGGAAGGTCTGACTGTTCCACTGATCTCTTAGTAATGTTTATGAGTGCACTCTCCAAGTTTTAAAAGATGTGTATCAGTAGCTCTGATGGTGATCATGTCAACTGCCAAAGGAGCTGCATCCTCACTCCTTAGTGTGTTAGTTGGTGTGGTGCCCAGGAGGCAGAGAACTTGTCAGCATTTTTCCTATGTCTACTGTATGAGACAGGGGCTGTGCCATGTTTCCTATATGCTGGGCTTCTGCTTCAAGTTATTTTTAAAAATAAGTTGCCTGGATAGTGGGTTATCTCTTAGGGTTGTATTAATTTGCCATTTGGAAAAATTTGTTGGAGTAATGGTCTTATCTTTCCCTGACTTTACTTGACAGACTGGAATCCCTGTGGGTGCCATAAGTCTCATTTATCATACCACCATATAATAAGTAAGAAATTTTTTCTTCTGCTGAGTGAAATGTGAAAAAAATCTGCTAAAATGCTGTATTTATTAACTTTTTTTTATTTAAGAGGGGTGAATGTGTTAATATTCACCTCCATGAGTATTATTAATGGGATACTTATAGAGTAGATTTTTCCTTAAGCGTTTTGATATCAACATCTGCTGTTCAGAAACTCTAAATTATTTTACTTGCACTTAACTTGTTTTTGATAGTTAATCTTAGGCATAAACAGAAACATGACACCCTCTAGTACCCATGTATAGCTCTAAGTAAACAAATGAAATTAGAAAATTACTAAATTCTGATGAAACTGAAAAGGAAAAAAGACTAATATTGTGAAATATCTCAGGAGCTAGTGTCAAATGCCTAAACAACAAAATGTAGCAATGTGCAAGTGATTGGTTTTTACCTGTCACATATGGGGAAAAAAATTGTGGTGGAAGCAGATAGATCTGGAGCATGAGATAAAAGGGGAGAAAAACCTATTTATTTTTTATGGTGTAGTTAGGTGTAGGGTTTTTTATAAACATAATTTTGTTGTGCCTATCTTCCCATCAAGCTGCATTTAAGTAAGCGTAGGAAGGTTGTCTTGGAGTTTTTTTAGTGGTGGTGGGTTTTTTCAGGGTTTTTTTTTGCAACTCATAGTCAATAGAGCTGAAGAGGTTTTTGTTCAGTCTGAAAGCCCTAGGTACTGCCTCTGGATGTAACCGGTTTATAAAACTGGATTTTTGAGCCACATGCTGCAGTAAATATTTCTGAAAACATTCAAAGTTTCCACTGACAAACTGATAAACTGTACAGAAACTGTAGGGTACCAGAAAAAGCTCATAGACAAACACATGCAGAATTGTCTCAGAATCCTTCCAGGGAGCTGCTTCCACCTTCTGGAGCTTGGAAGGAAAACGCTGCCAGCAGAGATGACAGTGTGAGGTCTAAAGGCGGGGTGGCTGTGCACACTCTGGTTGCAGTCCATAACTAATTCAGCAAATATGTGCAAGAAAAGGGGAAATTTGTCATCCAGCCCCAAAGGCTTATTGTTGGCTCAAGCAGTGTCTGAAAAAAAGAAACCAAAACAGTTCTAAAAGGTCAAGGGGGGGAAAGCCCAGAACTGATCCATAACCTCAGTTACATTGCTACTGTTGTGTGGCCAAATCAGACTCCTCAATGTTGCCATAGAAAGTAAAGGTTCCTCATTGCTGAAAATGGTCAGATAATCCAGAGATGGAAAAAGGCAACACAACCTGCCCATAAACTGGAAACTGTCAGTGTAATGCACATAGAGTGGTGGGTGTTAATATCTCAAACAATGTCTCTGACATTTTCCCAAATACTGTCCATGGCACAAGTCAAAATAAAAGCAACCATGTGCAATCTGAGGTGGATATAGATTGTCCAGTCCACAGCATTTTGTCAACCAAGTGCTTCTATTCAGTCCTGATAGTGCTTCAGTTACTCTTCCACTGCTCTGGTTCTGAGTGTGGATTGCTTCTTTGGATGGGAGGATTTAAACATTATAATAACATCTTTTAGGTAATAGATAAAAGGGAGAGATTCGAGTATTGTTTCAGATTCCTCTATAGTTGCCTTTAATGAAGATTTTGAAAGAGCATGCTTTCAAGTCTGGAGTGTAATTCATTTATTTGAGTAAGCAGAAATAGTTCACAAAATGTGTTTTAGATGAGTAAGTTTTGTGATGGAATTGGGGGTTTTTGTGTAATGGTCTAATACTGACACAAATCAGAGGAGTTAATGAGCAGGCACTACACTTTTTTTTCTGTTCTTCGGTGGCAAAGAAAAGCACTTGGGGAGAAAATCACAGAAGTAGTACTGTCACAAATAGTTCTCAAGAGGTACAAAGGGAGAAATTTTGTGCTTAGATTTGACTGAACTTGTCACCACTCTTAGTTGAAAAAGAGAAGCAGTGACTGTTAACCCTGGACAAAGTCAATTGTGATTGTCTCTGCCAATGCTGCAGTCTTGCTAGCTTTTTCTGTGAGGCTGCAAAAGAGCTCTGGGGGTGGTTGGTAAAGATTCTTCAAGACCCTGTGTCATCTGCCCTGTTTCTGGTACCTAAAGCTTATCTTAACTGGCCCTGGGGGCATGTCTTGCCACAGGAGTGACAGATGGGAGACTTTCTAATTGCTCCCTGAAATTATCACTTTCACTGCTAAATCTATTAATTACATGCCTTGTTTGTTAGATTAAATTTGGGTAAAGATTACCACCTTTCAGAACTTGTGTAAAATCATCAGTGTCCCAGTGCATTGCAGTGTACGTGCAACCATATGCACATGGCTCAAGAGGAGCAGCACCTGTTACATGGGGACTTGTTTTTCAGACAAATATGTGTAGGAGGAAGAAAAGCTTTTAATAAAATGAAACATTTTGGATCACCTGATGAGAGGAAAACCTGTTTTCCCTCTTCACAGACAAGGATGAAAAGGACAGTGAGGATCAGTGCTTTCTGGCAAAGTCTGTCTGTGGCTTGTGTTTCCAGTACATGGATAACTCTTGCTGTGGGAGTCAAAATTGAAACTAAGAAGACAAAATACTGTTTAATAGTTTTGAAGCTAAAATAAGCAAATTAATTTACAAGTTCAGTTATATTTATTCCAGAGATTTACAAGTAGTTTAAAACAATGTGTTTGACATGATAAATTGTCTTTATCATTAAAATGCTAATGAAAATATAAATATGTGTTAAATTTGTGAAGATGATGAAGATTGTCAGCAACGTCTTTCTTATGCCAGCATTCCTTCTTAGCTCAAGCCTGCATACAGATTTAGTGGAATGGTGGTGAGAATCCATTTGACCTTTGGGAGCATCATGTCAGTGCAAAACTGTCCTATTGCATTTGATTTGTTGATTAAGTCATGGAATGCTTCAACGTGTAGTTGAGGTCACCTTTGTCTGATAATTCTTTCAGAGGCTTTCAAGGGTGAGTCTGAAAGTCAGACTTAAGTCCAACAAGGTCATCAATGTTTGATTGGCAATTGTTGAAGTAGTAAACTGGCAAATGGAAGGGAACAAATTTCTTATGATTAATGCCTTCAGCAATCAGTCTGGTAGGTGTGTATGTTTTTTGTTCTGTATGGACTCTGAATTTGTCCTAGTTTCCCGATCATGAATTACTTTGGCAGCAGAAAGTCCATGGAGTGCAAAACTACAGAGAGATTTCAAATGTCTTTTCCATGTGAAAGGATTTGTACTCAACCGAGGAGTACAAAGAAGGTTGCATTATTTCAGGAGGAAGCTATTTGGTTTTTAATTTTAAAGATTTTATGCCAAATGCTTTCTATACATTGAATAAAGACAACATCAGAAACCTAACTTAATTCTGATTTTAAATGTATTACAATTTAAATCTATTTTGTTCTTTTTTTTCTGTAAAATTGAATTAAAATATGTAATCATAGCTTCATTGAAGTAGATATATGTAAAGAGAAAGCAGGTCTTATTTAACCTCACAGATCTTTAATTGCATATGAACTTCAAAGAGAAACTTGCGGGTGTTAGATTGATGATGGCGCTTTAGGTAATTGCATACAACATAGCTCCTGTTTGAATGCAACTCTGAAATCCAAATTATGTAAATCTGCTGTTTCAGAACCAACTAGTAGAAATAATCACCAGTTTTGCAGTTGAGGATACTTTTTTTTGGTTAAATACTCTGACACACTGCTTTCCTACTGATACATCTTTTCCATTATGGATATGAATAAAAAACTATAGGCATGGTAGCCTTTAGCTTTTTGATGTTTGTGACTCCACTTGAATAAGCTTTGATTTACAGTTAATTAGGCACAACTGTCAATGAGCTTCATGAGCTTATGCAAAAACAAACCTGACATTTATGAAAGTATTAGGATAGAAGAAGGGAGAAAATATTCCAGGAGAGTTTCTCAAGCGTATTTTTCCTTTCAAGTTGTGCAGCTCATTTGGGGTGGTGTGAAACAGTTCTCTCTCCATAGCTATCAATGACCCATCTTTGTGTAATCATCATGCTTTTCCTGTAGAAGAAACAGACAATAGACTACAGCCTTCTATTTATCTGCTAAACCATAATGTAATATTTACTGTGCTGCAGCTGTGATCAAAATGACAGTCTCTCCAGCATCTATAAAATTTGAGCTCAGGGCTAGCTATAAGTGTTTGGTCATCCAAAAAATCCATGCAGGCCCATCTGGCTTCTGAACTTAGCTTTCCTCTTGGATATCATAAGATGGGTGCCTATGGAGGCAGAACAGTGAAAAGGGCAAAAAATATCTATTCTGCCTTCAGTTTTGTGTGTCCTTGAGAGGCACAAAAGGAGATCCATTAAAGGAAGACTGGTACTCAGGCAGCCCATATGGATTGCCTGGCATTTTTCAAGTAGATTCAAATGATTTTATTTGATGGGAGAAGAGAGGGAAAATTGTTTGTTTACTTTTCTAACACACTCCTTTTCCCTCTCTCTTCCCTTCTCCCTCTGCCCCGTCCCCTTCCTGACTGGGTTAAAAAAGCTCAGATGGCTTCTATGAGAAAGAGCTCAGGTATTGTGTAAACTCTGCTTGAAACCAGGGAAACTCCTGAGAGGCCTGTTATGCTCCCAGCTCCTGGCCACCAGTGAGTGGGAGAAGGAGGTAATTATGAAGAAATTGTGACAGAGGTAGCAGAGGCAGAAAGTGACTCACCCTCCTTTAGAGGCATGGGACACTCATGTTCCACTGCCTGTTCCAATCAGTGTTGAATTATTTATTCAACACAGGAAAGAGAAACTGAGTTTTGGGGTTTTTTTGGTCTTTTTATTTCCGTGAGAGAAATTCTATTTGAAATCTTTTTTGTATGATTTCAGGGAAAAAAAGTACTCCTACAGGCATAGCTGGAAGCTACTAAGTGTGTACTAGGTACATTTATTGTATGAATAGGGCAGATAGCTCGTTAAAAATGAATATTTGGGCATCTGTGCCTCCCTATTCCGTCAGAATCTTGCTGAGCAGTGATTCTTAAGTGTATATAGAAAGAATTTCAGCATATAGATTTCTGGAAAGCTTTTGTTTTTAGAGAAATATCTGGGCTCCAATTTAGAAAGTTCTAGTTTGCATTGCATGTAAGGGGTTGTGTTCGTTTATATGCTAGCTGATTATTTAATTGTTGGCTGTTTTCTAATATTTGCCTTGCACTGTAAAAAAGGCATTTTTACATGTTAGTTGAAATGGTGTTTCTGCAGCACCTGATAGTCAGAAGAGGAAAAATAATAACATGCAGCTTACTATTTGGAAACAAACCCCAGGATTTCAGCTTACATGTGTTGTTTGTGCTAGCTGATCTAATAGGCAACCATGAATTGTAAAAGCATCTGACTTTCATGGACGCCCATCCTGGCCTTTTTGGCACAGAAGAACTTTTCAGCTGTAGAAAGGATTTATTCTACCTGCCAGTGTGATTTATATACCATATGTCTCCTCTTCAGCCTCTGAGTATCCATGGCCATAGAGGAGTGCTCTCCCTCATCTGTACTGTGTGTAAATAGGTTTCTTTTAATGATATTAACTCATACAGAGCCTCTTTATCACCTCCCTGTATTATTTTTTTCTTGGCAGTTTGTCAGCTATACTGTGTGTGTTGTGGCAAGCAGAATACTATGAATTCCTGGTTTTGTTTGCTCTTGGCAGGCACTACTACACTTCCCACCCTTGTGCGCACACCTACCTTGATGATGCAGCCTTCCCTGGATATCAAACCCTTTATGCCCTTCCCTGTGGACAGCAGCTCTGCTGTTGGATTCTTCCCAAATTTTAACACAGTAAGTAAAGGTGTTTCCACATTTGGTTTCAGTGTATGCTTTCCGATCTGGTTCTAATATCCAGTATTGAAGCTCCCTTAAAACAGTGCAAGGCTGACCCAGTTCTGGAGAACCCTTTTTGTCTGTGCCATGCTGTTGCTCTCCCCTTGTACAAAAGGCTTGGAGTGGTATCCAGCCCTTGCACTGTGAATGGGACTGGTTGTTTTTTAACCTGGTCTGTTGAGGTGGTGTTTGGACATTGAAAAAAACCAATTCCATGATGGAGATTTGAGGCATGGTAGAATAATTTTGAGCATTTTTTCTGGTCATGTGTATTTCGAGATGCTGTTAAAAAGGAAAAAAACATAAGCTAATGGCAAGACAGGTATGACAGGTAAGATCTAGATCCTGCACTGATGTGAATCAAGCTGATGGAGCCAGTAAAGCAACTGGAGGTTATTGTTAAATGTCTATAATTGCAGCTGTAAAGTGTAAAATTTCACAGCCAATGAACATGAAAAGTGTGAACCTGTTATTTTTGCTTTATGGTAAAGCATTTTGGTTTTTAAAAAAGAACAAGAAAACATAAAAGAAAAAAGACAAAATAAATACTTGTTTGTCAGAGCAGCTGTAGCAAAATTCTCTCTTCTGTAGTTCTCGCTTTTTAATCAGCTCATAAAATGGCACTGAGTGTTATCAAAATGCTTTTTAGCCATCACACTTTATTATAAGCGTAAATGTTTAAGCTAATGACAACAGGAAGGAAACTGCTTTGAGTCATTTCTGCCAAGTCAGCGAGTACAGTCTGTTCCTATGTGACCGTCACCTGAACTGCAGAGCATCACGCTGCCACTGTACTTGCAGGGGGGTGGAAAGGGAAGCAGTGTCATCACCACCAGACAGTGATCAGCTGAACCACTGCCAAGTGTTTCCTTTCACAGACTAATCTTCTGTCTGAAATTAAAACAGCAAGAGCATTTTTTTTTCTTCATGACTTGCAAATACATCTTGCTGACAGGCCTTGTGCTACAGCAGTGATGATGTGGGGTGGTTATGAGGTGATGTATCAGCCGGCTTCTTTCACATGTCAGCAGCCCAACACATACTGTAAACACTAGCAAATATTATTAATTGATTGTAAAACATGTATGTGAAAACTGAGCATTTAAGAGGGAGATGTGGGAATGTGCATGTGTATAAAGAGTTAAAAGATGAAAAACAATCCAGGTGTGTTTAAAGCACAAGCTCAAAACCCAACACAGTGTTAAGAAAACAGTGTGTCATTTGCATCTTCTGGACATGATACAATTCATATTAATTTTCCATCCTCTTTCTAATAAACACAGGAATTTTATTTGTTACTAATTTGTCTGCTTTTCAGTTGCACAGGTCTTTTTCACAGAACTGTTCATTAAGACTCAGAAACTTTTCTTTAGAGATGCTGTAGTTTTAGAGTCAACAAACATCATTTGTGTACTGAGAGTATTACTGAATTTCTGAGTCACAGTAGCCTCTAGAGAGAGATTAATTTGGATATTTACACTAGCTAGCTTATATTAATCTGGGTTACATTTAATTTGCCTAATTCTTGGAGTGTTTATCCTTCACTCTTGTCATTTCTCTCCAAACTCCTATGTGTTTTATTTAAAAAAAAAAAAAAAAAGAGAGAGAGACCTGGGGTAATCGACAAATATTGTCAGCTCAGTGTCTACTTCCTCCCTTGGAATTCTTGATAATTGTATAAAATTATGCTGCTATACACCACAGGCACTGTATGTTTAAACTCTCTATTTTGAGGAACAGTGGTTCAGTACTTCTCTATTTCTAATTCTCAGACTTTGCCATTTATCTTGCAGGTATTGATTTTCTCTAAGAGTCTTTCACAATGGACTTCAAAGCTCATTGGAAAACTAAATCATTCATGATTATCTACTGACAGGCACATGAACGCCAGCTGTCATGCGCTTCCTTCCTTTCTAATTTAGCACAACCTTTGCAAATGTGTATTTCTAGGTTTGTGTATATATAATAACTCTTTTCTTTTTCACTCTAAAGTGGTGGAAGAAGTATGTAAAAGTGTTTAAAAACTCTTTTTCCAGAAGAAAATTTTGAGTTATAGAAGCTAAATCCAGTTGACTCATAACATATGCATCATTCAAAGTGCAGCAATCTTTTCTCTTGTGCAGGAAGTGAGTATTGGAAGAGCCAAAAAAGCCATCATTCGCCTTATGGATCAGTTAGGAAATCTATGCACTTCATTCACAGGAGGACTTGTCAAGGAGTGCAGACAATGAAATTTCCAGTGTGCAGCCCTTCATCTCTTTGACTTCAGGAGGACTGAGGGGGCCCTACCAGGGTGCTGTCCTTGCTTGCGTGTGTTCACTGAAGATGGCAAAAAGAAACAGGGTCTGAAGAAAAAACTTCTTTGGATCCCCCTTTTCATTTTCAATGGCAGTCAGATACAGAAACATTTTTTTAAACCTCACCAGGGGGTGGGTTCTAACTTAGTATCAGTTGCCTGAAAAAAAGAAGTTTATGCGTGGGAGATTAATACAGTAACTACCGGGGTAGAAAAAACAAGGTAATATGTATTAACTACAAACATCTTTAAAGGAACACCACCCACAGTTTTTTCCCTAAACAACTTCTCTTATTTGTGGAAATATATTTAAAATCTGGGGTAAACCCTTTCTTAACTTTGATAGTTTTCAATTCTGAAACCATCTGTGATGCTCCAGATATAACGTTATTGTTCCCATTTTGTTTGTGAAAGTGTTCTGATCACTAACTTCTCTCCACATGGGGTACTTTCAGCTGAAGCACTGAGCAGACCCTGGGTTTGTAAAAGAAATGCCTACCCCAATTATATCTTATTTTCTTGATGGAATTGTGTGATACAGTTACAACTGTCTCCCTTCTGTTTCTCTTAAAAACGTTAATAGTTCTATATATGCTGTGGATGTATGTATAGTAAGTGTCAATTTGTGCCCAAATTAAATTTGCCTTTTTTCATTAGTACTTGTTCATTATGAAGGAAAAATTAATTGATAAATGATTGCACTAACTCCTTGGATACATGTCTTTATTTCTCAGTAAGGAGAATAAAGCTTCAACAGATTTAGCTAGGAAGGGATCTTCTAAGGGCAGAATGAAGCAAAGAAGTGCTGTCCTTCCTGGTCTTTTCATGGTAGCAGCAAATAATCTTGTCAGAACAGGACAGGCATGATCAGACTGTCAGAGCCTGAACCCCAGTTGCTGCATGGAAGGAGAAGCCCTCTCCCAGGAAAGCTGCAGCAGTGGATCCAAATGGGACATCATGTTCGCCCTGAAATCAAGTTCTAAATGCTCTTGCTCAGTTACTTATACCCCTCTGTCTGAAACAGAGAGCTTGATTCAAATTATTAGCTGTTATTACTTAAAATGTCCTTGCTTATAAAATAAGGGGAGACATCATTATAGGAACTTCCCAAACTGGTACCTGTAGTTTGGAATGGATATGTACTAAAAAGTATTTTTTAAGCAGAGTTCTTTTTCAGCACACTAAAATGACTCTAAGGATTCCTTAACAGGTAACACCTTATATATTGATTATGGTTAAAATTTTGCACTTGCTGGCCTCTGCTGTTTGGCTTTACCTTCTTCACCATTCTCTCTCTACACTTCCATGATTCTTTCTCTTCCATTGTCCATCTTGTGTACTGAATGAAGAAAGGATGCTTTGTGATCACGTCATGGGAGGTCGTCATGATACATATGCTAAAGTGGTGGAAAGCCAGGATTTATCTTACAAGGCAAACTTCACGATCACTGTCTGCATCTCCCTATGAAGGTTTTAAACTCCCCCAAAAAAGAAATCTCAAAACTCCACCATATTCTACCTTGTTCTGAAATGAGAGCAGCACTACATGACTGGTTGAAGTGGTAAAGCAGGGGACCTGTCAGTCTGCACAAAAGCATTATCAGCAACTTCTTAGATGCTATCATCATAGAAAATAATCAGCAATTCATATGCTTCCTTCTGAGTTTGTTGTGGCCTCAGGGGTAATCAAAGACTAGAGCATCTCTTGTAGCTTTCACATTAGTGAAACATTTTCCATCGAACTAAACAATGATTAGTTTCTAAATGCTAGTTCATACCTTCATGTTTTAGAGGACATATGGGTTAATGTGGCCTAGTTAGTGCTTCAGTATCTATTTCTCCTCGATTTATGCTGATTCTTTATATTAGAGTTCTCTCAGTCCCCTTGCAAAGTGGACCAGAAATATTTTACATCTGCCAGTGATGGTGAGCCAGCTGGAACAGGCTACAGGAAGGGAAGAGGAGCTGACTAGTAACTTAGTCAGAAATTTCTGACTCTTCTCCACTATTAGCCCTGCCTGAACTAAGTATACCTGGCCTACCCCCAAGACAACTACTGGGAGGGACTAATTTGCTTTTCCCTCTTCTGCATTTTCAATTATGACCCACATTTTCATTTGCTCTCTATCTTATTTCATTTGAAGGGCCCAGTAATCAGTCAAGGCAGAAGCCAAGTTCAGCAGATAAGAGCGCAGGGCACTCATCGCTGGCTTCACTCACTCCTCTGCCAAGTGCCTCTCTGCCTTTGGCAGGACACTGTGGCTTGGGAGCTTTCTCTTTCCTTAGCAGGGTCTGAATTCAGCTGCTTGACACCCTGCTACAGTGCCAAAGTATGCTCTGGAGCGCTGGATTGTATATGGCAGGAGCAGATTACAAATGCAGCCAGCAGAGTGTTGCCAACCCGTTATCTCTGGTCCTCTCTATCTAAGTAGCCTGTCCCTGTGCTCTGATTTCCCCTTTTCCCTTTTATGGAGTGCTGGATTCAAGTGACCCATTCTGCTCTTCTCCATCTGACTCCAGAGAGCAGGTGATGTTTTGTAAGAGCCATCTTTTACACTCACTGACAGCACAGAAAGGAAATTTAAGCAGTTTACTTAGGAGAGGTGTTTTGCAGGGTAGCTGGATGCTTTACTTGGGGATTTTTGTTGGTTGCTTTTTTTTTAATCAGGAAATGGTAAGTTGTTTTCTTCTTACAAACATTTTATAACCTTTTTTATAACCATGCAGGTACAAAAGGCACTTCAGGTTTGCCTTTTATTCCTGTTTCAAACACTTAAAAACATTCCTATTTCACTTTAATTTATTATGGATATAAGAGTTCGTGTTTTCCAAGTTGTATCCAGAACCATCCAAATGACACCATGAGGAGTCAACCTGTTATGTTTTATTAAGGGAATAAAAGAAAGTAATTGGTATTTTCCCAGGTACTTAGAGATGATGAAAGCAGAAGTTCAGGAATGATATAATTAAGCCCAAATTTTCTCAGTACAGACCTCTCTTCTGTGACCAGTCTTTGCTTTCTCCTCTTTTGGTACCTGGCTGCAGAGGCTCTTTACTCTCCATGCTGTTGTCTTTTTAATTTTCTGTATTCCCTTTTCTTTGTATCTTTTGGTTGGGTTTTTTGGGGTTGTGTTGTTGTGGCGTTTTTTTGGGTGTGGCTGGTTTTTTTCTTTTTTTTCCCCTTTTTTTTCCCCTTTTTTTTTCTTTTTTTTTCCTTTTTTTTTTTTTCTGTTTTGCCAAGCCGGGAATCCCTCTTTCTCTTTCTATGGCTTTCATGCAAAACGGCAGAGAACTCTTTCAACTGTGGTAGAAGTTTTTGGAAAAATTCTTCTCAGCCTGTGAAGCCCTGAAAAATGTTTATTCAATGTGGCCTAATTTTCCCACATAATACTTGAGTCTTTTCCTGAACCTTTCAAAAACCATTGAGCTTGAAGAAAACACCTGGTAATATAATGGGAGTTAGATATGGGAAAAAAACCTGCCACAAGCAGGGAGTTGTCAATTGATCTTTAACAGCTTTAAGGTTCCTGGTATTTTAACAGAAAGATGTAGGTTCCTGTTGGGAATCTCTCAAAGAGCACTTCTGTTAAATAGGTGAGTCTGAATAAGCACTTTTCTGCCTTGTTTCTAATCTTTCATGCATATTATTATGAGGAAAAGTGTTTATTAAAATAATACGGTCAGACTTTAAGGGCGAATCTCTTCAAACATTAATTACTTTTGAAAGTTTCCTGTTATTTTTGTATTTTCTCGAAGAGGAATTGGATGGATGAACTTTCTTCTCTCAGCTGCCAGATCAGCAGGCAGATAGGAAACCTGTCTCTCAGGAGTAAGTGCACTGACATGCAGTGGGGAGGAACAGAAGGCAGCTCTGGCATCCACAGTGTGGATATTGAAAAATGGTTCCTAAATTGCTGCAGTACATCCATTATTGTGTGTAAAAGTAATGAGGTCATCAGCCTAATTCTTTAAAGAAATCCAGTTTCTGTTTACAAATCCTACCATTTGCTTAGTCCTCCAGAAAATCTGTTCCTTGGCTATGTGTTTTATCTCTGTGTGTACAGAAAGCTTGGAGTTAGTCTTTCCAACACTTCAGCAGTATTTATTTCTTTTACTAGTCAGCACAGGAAAGCTCAGAAGCCTTTATCTTCATTGAACTCCTTTCTTCTCAAGTTAGTAGTGTGTTCCAGACACAAGGAAGCTGTTTAAAGGGAGGGGGTTGTTAACCAAAAATATGTTAGGCATTAGGGAACTGAAGGATGTTTTGCAAATAGACTGTGATGAAAACAACTCCCCTCAAAGCAAGCAGTCACAGAACTGTAGTTTAAGACAAGAAACATGTGTTGCACAACTCTACTTACAAAGATTTTACTAATTTCTACTTATAAGCCTTGTCCTTATAAGCAAAATTCTGGAGCAGCTTTAGAGAAAAGTACTCCTCCCTGTGTCTAATGAGTGCAGAAGTGGCTGCTTTTGCAGCATCCTGGCTGTACATGTCTGGCTTTCCTCCCCTCCCTTAGAGCTTTGTCACATTGTTTTGTGAGAAACTGAGAATTGCTGCAATAATTATTAATAAATCAATTATAAAAAAGTACCTAAAATTTAATTCTTATCATATCCATTCCTTCTGAATGTGGGCATACCTTTTGGTCTTTTTATCTAGTTACGCTCAGTTTTATGGCAATGTAAAGGTCCTGTATGGCAATTTAAAATCACAGCATGAAACTTGTCTTTCATTTGCATAGCTGAAAACCAACAATACACAGGTTTGAAGCACCAAGCAGCTCATTTCAAACAGCAGAGCAAGGCTCATTTGAAGAACTGTGCCTTTCAGACCAGTCTTCTTTATATTCAGTCTGTCTGGGTTCACCACAAACTTCAGCTGTTTCCCCAAGTTAACATTAGGGAAAGAATATCACATTTCTTGCTCATGTATTTATTAAAGAACACAGGTTTCTACCTTATTTTGTGTCTCATTTACTTAGATTTAAAGAAGAAATCCCCACCAAACATAAAAAAAAAACCCCAACCAACAGTATTTTATACTACATTAAGTTTCAGAACAAACTTAATTAGAAGAGTTCTTTAAAGAGCCATATGTAAATACGGTGCTTTTTAAACAAAGGCATTTTGAAGTTTAGTTGTATAGTATGTGGTATTCATAAAAAAACAGTAACAAAACCAAACCAAAACAAAAAAAGCCCAATAACCAAAAAAACCCAACCAACCCCAAATCAGAAGCATCATTATCGATTTTGAAGTGAAGAAGGCTTTATTTAATACATACTGTGAAACGCAGAAGACAGCTGTCAAAATATTTATGCAGTTCTTGGTTCTGATTTGCTTCTCACATTCAGCCATTTATACATTTATATTCAAATCTATATATACACACTTAAAATTTATCCTGTGTTGAGATGTTTCTTTTCAGTATATGAAAAGTAATGCTATTAATTCATTTTACAAGACTAGATTTCTTGTGTCTTTAATCAAAGAATTATTCAAAAGCTCTGAATTTGTCAGTAACCTCTCTTTGCACAGTTCAAAACTGTAGAGAAAATGCAAGTCTACCTAATGGGATACCATTCATCTTTGTGTTTTGGTGTTCTGGAGCAGCCTGGGAGTAAGAAAACTCAAAACTTAGACTCTTAAAAAGAAAAGAGTCATATCTAAGGAGCATCTCAGAGATGAAAGCAAAACTCAGGAATCTTGTTTATCCCATGTGCTTAGCTCCTTTTCTGACTACAAGCTCCTAAGCTTGAATCTTTTGGCAGGATTCTGCTGAAAGTTATTTTTTCATATTATTTTGCCTAGTTCTATTATTTTACCTGTTACCAGTTGCTAACAGGTACTGTAACAAGAATAGTTTTGCTCTCAGAGTACATCATTGGTTTGCTTTTCAGCAAGTCTCAAACTGAAGAATGTTTTTATATTTTTGCTGGATCTGGAGGCAAGATGATAGTGGTTTTTCATTTAGCTGAACACAGCTGAGTGCTCTGAATAACAGCAGCTTTAATAATAAATAGCAGTTATGCAGCACCTTCTACTAGATGATTTTGAAGAGTTATAACATACTATTTAGACCTGTCAGCTTTTCTGTGAGGTTGCAAATATTTTTATCTCCATTTTACAAATGACTAATATAAGACTCAGGTGAAACGACAAGTTAAGGATTGTGAGCCAGCACAGACAGTAGGGAACGTAAATTGTCATGTTCCTTAAGTATTAGCTTAACCATTGGGTTTGAACTTTGATATTTTTCTCAAGTTTGATCTGTCGTGGTCCTAGAAGTTAATTTTACAGATACAGAGTATTGCAATATGGTAGAGGAGTAATCAGGATGGATTAAAAAGAAGCTGCCAAATACTAAAGCTGGTTCAGTTTAGTATAAGAAAAAGCTCTGAGCCTCAGATACTTGCTTTTTTACTTATTCTCCATTTGCTTGGTGGCAAATTCTCTTTAATCCAAAAACAGTCTCAGCAGCTTTTTGTTTCTTTATTTTGTCCTCAAAATTTGTCTCCCATCTTGTCTGGAGCAGAAAATTTGACAACTTTCACCGTAAAGATTATATGTATTCTTGGTGTTCTCTTAGCAAACTCAATCCTTTAAAGTATTTATATCCTCACTTGAGAATAAGCTTGAGAAGAAGCAGAGATCAGATTCAGAATTTAATTTTTTTTTCCTGTAGTGTCTCATCAATTCTTTCTTTCTTTGGGTCAAGTATTTCTATAGGAATCAATTATTAAATTTTCATAACCTTTTACACCAAAATTTCTAAAACAGTTAACAGCAGGATTATGGTTTTCTAACCCAGAAACTGTTTTTAGCATGCAGTAAATGTATACAAGGATGAAAGGAAGGAAGGACAGAGGAAATATTCCCAGCACTGAAAAAATAATAGTAACCAATAATTAAAAGGTGATTTCTCAGTTATCTGTCAATCTCGGTGCTTAATCATAGCACAATATATGGAGAGAAGAGAGAGGTAGGAAGAGTTTATTCACCAGATTTTGATTTTTACTTTTAATTTCAGAGTTACTTGATTTAAACTGGAGTCGTGTGAAGACAGAGGAGGACAGAAAAGCAAAAGATTAGAAAGTCCCTGATTGTGTTTCAGTTGCACATTTTGTTTATATTGATTTTGGACTGTTGTAGGATAAAGAAAAGTCTGCTGAGAAGGCTGGAATTCATCACTGGCCTCCTGAGCTTGGTCCAACAGCTTTTTGCAAATTAGACTTCCTAAGTGCAAACCCTCCTGAAGCAGTTTCTGCTTCAACATAAGATACCCAGTGTGGTGCTGTTTCAGCCTTCTCCTGGGCTGGATCAGAAAACGTTCTGCGATAGAGAAGGGTGTGTGATGGTGCAATTGCTTGTGCAGGCACAACGAATGGGTGAGTGAGCACGTCTGTAAAGATTTAGGGCCCTGCTTCCCAAATCGATGCTGAGGCAAGATGATGAATGCATTTCTTGTTAAAACAGAAGGATCTAATTAAGCAGGTAAAGAGAATGTGTATTTAAGCATATTGTTCTAACTTTTAGTACCTGTGTTTCAATGGCATATTGAAAATCTGAAAAGAGTGAGAGAAAAGCTACAAAATGAATCAAAGTTTTTATAGTGAAAGGCTTAAGGAGCTTGTTTTATCAAAGAAAAGGTTAAGAGCTGATATGATTGCAGTGTGTGAGTGCCTGCACTGTTCAGGAGGTATTGGAGGTTGGGCTGACCTTGAACAGAGAAGCATAACTAGATGGAGTGGCTTGTAATAGACTCAGTAAGCATTGCTTCCACAGTGATGTAAATTAGCTTATTTCAAAACTTTTAAATCAAGCTGTTGTGGTGGGGTTTTTTCCTAAAGTTTAGGCTCTGGTTGACCGAAAATTATTGGGCTTTGTAATAGGAAGGGATGAAGCATTTCAGTGAATGAAATTATGTCATAAATTTTTCAGGAAATTAGATGTAATGGTTCCCTCTGGCCTAAGCCAAATCTGTAAATGGCTGCAGACATCACTTTCAGTATTCTGTGTGATTGTGACTACAGGCACACAAGGAGAATCAGCCCCTCCTTCATTTTCCCATGCAAACTTTATTTTTAAAAAGGAACTTACAAGAGGGTAGCACACCAAGTGATTCTGCATTATGCCGTAGGACTGGCCATAAAAATGTAGGGAGGGCAATCTAACTGCTAGTAGCTGGAGATGGAAAATTGGCCTCCCAAGTCCAGGGCACCAGCCCTGCAACTCTGTTAACAGAAATAATGTGAAATTTAAAAAAGATTAGCTGAACCTTAATCTTTAAAAGGGAAATGAGGAAGCTGAATTTATTAGTCTTTCACTTCTTTTAAGACAAAAAAGGTTGTTCCCAACTCTGGGTGTCCTTTTAGTTGTGTGATATTAAAAGTGAATTAGAAGTGTAAATTCCAAAGGTGTCTCTTTCCGTTTTATTTTTAAGTACTCACTCTTATTTCAGCATGGATAAGTGTAGTATCTGACACATTAGCAAGTGAATTACAGCAAGATTTTTGGTTTGTTTAAAAATGCCTCCAGGCTGATTTCACTCACTAGTAGCAGTGTGTGGAGGTCACAGCTATCACAGCCAGTTTTCCTCAGGGAAGTTGGAGCTTGCTGTCAAATTGATCAGAGGGGGAGAAACCAACACAGTGAGAGGTTGTATTCAGAGAGGTTTGCCTTCAGAGTACAATATTGTTATTGTGTTTTGGGAACCATGCATAAGGGAAGGGAGATGCTAGTCCCTGTGGTCTGAATTCTTTCTTAGTGGTTGCTTATGTCTTTCTGTGCTTGGGGAAAGACGTATTATACTCAGAATTCTACAAAGGAAAAAAAAAAATCATGGACTCATTGCAACCTGAGCATGGTTGGCCTTGATTTCAGTGAGATCCAGATTTCATGCTCTATGCAAATGTGCTTTCTGCAAGTATATTAAGCAACCCTGTTAAACAACGAAAAATGTGATTAAAGCAACCTCAGATCACAGAATTATGGTAAAAGCCCCGTAATGTTGTAAAGTAATTATTCTTTTTTTTCTAATGAAACATTTGCACAAGTCTTAAAATCAGTTGCTGGGAATCTGACAGAAGGCCACACCTGGTTTGATTGCTGGCCATTTACATCTGCCAGCTTTTTTCCAAACCCCAAAATGTTGTGAAGAGCATAGAGACAGAGGTGAGGTGGTTGTGTTTAGAGAACTGCAGACTCCCTGTACAGAAATACATCTCTCTGGGCACACTCCGTGTTACTCGAGGAGAACTGGTACATGGAGAATATTGAATATTTCTTCCCACAAGAAAAGAAAGTTGTTCACATCATAGAATTATTTATTATTGGGAAAAGACTGTTAAGGTCATTGAGTTCAACTGTTAATGCAGCACGACTAGTGCACCACTAAACCATGTCCCTCAGTGCCACATGTGCATGTCTTTTACATATTGCCAGATGGAGACTTCCCTGAGTAGCCTGTTCCAATGCTTGATAACCCTTTCAGTAATAAATTTCTCCTTATAGCCAATTGAAGCCTCCCCTGGGTATAACTTGAGGCTGTTTCCTCTTGTCTTGTCACATGTTACCTCGGAAAAGATACTGACACTCACCTTGGAGTGAGTGTCTACCTCATCTTTTGAGGTAGAATTCCATCAGTAGAGCTGACTCAAGTGTTCCTGATGATGCAAAATAAGCAAGGACATCACAGAATATGCCAAGGTGGAAGGGACCCACGAGAACCATCAAATCCAACCCTTAGCCCTGCACAGGACCATCCCTAAGAGTGCCCAAGAGTATTGTCCAAATGCTTCTCGAACTGTGTCAGGCTTGGTGCTGTGACCACTTCCCTGGGAGCTTGTTCCAGCATTCAACCACCTTCTGGGTGAAAAATCTTTTTCTAATATCCAACCTAAACCTCCCCTGGCACAAATTCAGGCCATTTCCTTGGGTTCAGGTCACCACAGAGAAGAGATTAGCGCTTGTGCCTCCTCTTCCTCTCACGAAGAAGTTGTAACTGCACTGAGATATTTTATTTGCAATTTATATATGCCCCTGTTTTTCTCCGGAGGGAAATACTGGATTACATTATCAGCTTGTTCCACAAACAGTTTAAAACTTTCCTTTATCAGAATAAACCAACACAGTATGCTATAGGGCCACTCTTGGTGTTTTTCAGAAGCTTCTTGATGCCTGCTGGTTCAGTGATATTCAGTTAAATGTCTTATACCCGCTTATCCATATTCTTTTACATATCCATTTACAAAAGCTTGCCTAACAGACAAGTCTATATTTGACCAAAGAGTTACATCGTGATGAGAGGTAACCCAATGGAGGACATACATCACCAGTCACAATTTTAAACCTTACTCAGATTTCAGGTTATGCTGCTGTTAGGAAAAGGCAGAGCTTAACTTTTCACAGGATGAGTGCAGTTTATTTCTGAGGGTCACAAATTGGTGTTTGTACTGTCTGCTCTGTATAGAGATCTTTTAAAGTAGCCAGAACTTCAGTTTCACCAAAAGAGTTCTGAAGCACTTGCTTTTTTTTTCTTCCCCCCCCTCTCCTTCTGATGCTTATTTCATGTCTCTTTGTAGTCTGATTCATTTCCCAGAAGGCAGCAGAAGATTCTGTGGTATCATAGCATACAGCAGGGCAGGGAGAGCCTCTGGTAGCAAGAATTATAAGAGAATTCAAGGATGAAATTCTTGGATCACTGATGATAATGTGTGACAGCTCATCTAAAAATGCCTTTGTACCTGAGATCTGAGGTGGCAAATGTGATACAGGTTTTTTAAACCCATTCCATGGAGAATGTTTTGGGGTTTTTTTTACCAGGCAAATTAATAGATGCTGACTAATATAAGAAGACACCTCATACTGTAAACTGCCTGAAAATTGTCAACATAATTCCTTTTTAAATTCCTTTTTATTCCTTCCTTACAAACCTCTTTGTAGGGGTGAACAAACATGTAAATGAGGGTGTTTTAATCTGCATAGTTCAAATTACCAAAAGAGTTTTTGCAAAACCCCTTGGCAAAAATTGTTAAGAAAACTACATTGCTGTAAGAGGATCCTTGCATGCCAAGGAGATACTTAAGAGGTAAGCGGGCTGAGGAAGTTTGATAAAGGCAAAAAGGTAGTGAGGACTAAGAAAGGCCACAATTGTGAAAGACCTTGATGAGACTGATGCTCCAGACAATAACAGTTAGTGAAGTTATGCCTAGATAATTGTAAAGTGATGCATAAGCCAGGAAAATTTCACAAAACTTTGTGTAGAAAGGAACGTGCTAAGAATTGGCCATCAAGACTTGGGAGTGTGATCTCAGGTTTGGAATAGCGATTCCCTGAAAACATCAGCTCAGAATTCAGTACTGATCTACCCTGAGTATTGTATGGTTCCTGTCCATGTCTTCAATATATTTGGTTGAATTTGTTAAATTTTGGTAGAAGTAAGGTGGGCAACAAGGATGTGTAAAGCAACAGAATGATTTCCATACAGAGTGACTGAGGAATGCAGAGATAACTGGCTCTGGAAAATTTTAGGTGGGAAAATTTGAAAAAACCCAGCAGGAAATAGAGTGTCTGTCTGTGCTTCTGTTCTTTCTCTTGCCACATTTGCATTTTTTAAGTGCTTTGGAAGTTATAGTCACAGGTCTTAGTTGTAGAGTATTTCTCATGTTTGCATGTTCTGAAATTGTAAAGTCACACAATCACAGGCTGGTTGTGGTTGGAAAGGACCTCTGGAGATCATCTAGTCCATCCCCTCCCTAAGGCTGGTTCACCTAGAGCAGGTTGCACAGGATCATGTTCAGGCAAGTTTTGAGTATCCCCAGAGAAGGAAACATCACAGCCTCTGGGCAGCTTAATCAAGTGCCCTGTCACCCTAAAAGTATGGAAGATTTTAATTATATTCAGATTAAGTGTCCTGTGTTTCCATTTGTGCCCATTGCCTCTCGAGCTGGGCACCATTGAAAAGAGCCTGTCCTCATCTTCTTGACACCCACACTTGAGATATTTGTATGCATTGTAAGATCCATTCTCAGTCGTCTGTTCTCCAGGCTACAGAAAAAGTCATAGTAGATGACTGCTGAAACCTGTCTGAATTCTCTCAATCCTTGCTCACTTCAGTAGCTTGGGTGGTCTTAAGGAGACTCATTGCAAAAAAAAGATAGTCCTTTCTACTTCATTGAAAAGACATTTTTAAATTTAACTTTTTATTGAATCAATCAAAATAGAAGGACAAGACTCAAAGGTTGTTAAACTTAGTTATGGCTACCAGAGCACTGTGAATTGCTTTATTAATTCCCCCTGTAGCATAAACAGCTCAGTGCAGATTTTTACTTGAATTTGTGGTAGCTTAGCTGTTTCCTTCTGTTATTATTCTGTTTTATAGAACTGGTTCTTAAATACTGGTGCTCCCCACTGGGCAAAGTATGCTGCATGATTTCCTAATATGTACCTCAACAAATAGCTGTCTCCCTCTTTGCTACTCCCTTCCCTCCCTCCCTCCCTGCAATGAAGGGGATAATTTTGTTTTAGTGATGGAGATCAATTTACCCTGCAGCATTAATCTTCTAACAGAGAGATACTATTTTTTTTTTTCCAGCATGCTGTAATCCACCCCAGTTTCTGATATATTTAAAGCCTATTAATTGTTAATGTTGCACTTCTTGAATTCTAATCATGACCAGACTGCACATAGGGCAAGTTTGGGAAGGATCATTAACCATTCCCCTGGGGATCCCAAGTGGTACTTTGTGGAGGCAGTGTGAGCTGTATTATTTGTGTAGATTTTGTCCTTGTTCTGCTACATCTGTTTGATACTGGGACTTCGTGCATAGTCTGCATTGTATGGTTTTGAACTGCCTTGCTTAGCACTGTGGATTGTTATCTGGAATACACAGAGGAATCATTGATCGTTGCTTCTTCTTCCCTTTTTATTTTTTTAAGCGGGACTGCAGTCGCTAGTGGGTATTCTTGCTGTTTCTTTTCACCGAGCTCAGACACTTCAAATGGTTGAGGTACTTTTCAGCATTACTCTTCTCTTCTAGATTAACTGATCTAACAATTAGTAATTACTAAGTGTTGAAAAGTAGTTACTAGCAGGTTGAAAAGTAAAACATATCTTCCATTGAATTAAAACTCCAACCAATTATTCCCTATTAATGCAGCAATCCTTTAACATGTATGGTATATATTGACTGTTGTATCTATTATAAAATGGATGCTCATGAAACTTTTAATCTACACGTATAATTGTGATATATTATGCTGGGTGATGCAATAAATGATACAAGTCAAAACCAGAATTTTTTTGTTGTATTTTAGGCTTTGGATTGTGACAATATTCTAGAAACAGAGGAAACAGGAAACAAGGATATTTATTTTAGGTTTTTCTTAGAGTTTATCTCATTCATTGTAACAACACTGCATCATTTACTAATACAGTAGTTTATTTTTGATGAGGTATTTTTACTATTGTAATTGTGTTAATGTGGTACCCCTTTATATTATTTAATATGGTACCCCTTTATATGCCCATTAATATGGCAATGAAATAAGTATTTAATGGCATAAGCTGATAAAATGCAAATCCCCTATCCAGAAAATTTTCTGCTAATGCCATTTACAAAAACATGTTTGATTTTAAATGAATGCAGCAAGCAACCCATGTAGCCATCATCCCAAAAAAATTAATTGTTTAATGCTAGGAAATAGATTCAGAGAATGTCTTCTTAGGCAGATATGGTGCAGTAAGTTTTTCTTGAATTTGTTTTTTTTGTGTGTGTGCACATATGCACAAAAATCCTCATTAGTGCAGGCTTCTCTGGGAGCTTAAAATTTGTACTAAGGGAAAATTACAATCTTTCTCCTATGTTTAGAGAGTCTGGAAGCAGATAATTTGCTATTCTAATTCTTTAATTAATCAGATGTTTCAACTTTTTCTCTTCCTTTTGTAAGTCAGCTTCATATGAAGTATGTGATGTGTATCACCTGAGATTAAATAGCCAGGTTTGGTTCTTCAAATAGTACTGTAAAGGAAAAAAAAAACAAAACATCACTGTGAGTGCAAAGCAAGCTTCAGAAAAAGGAAACTTTATAACAAATCCACCTATTTTCTTTTGGGCTGGTTTAAAAACAAAATGGTGAATGCGTGATTGTGTTTTATTATAAACTGCTAGTTTTTGCCCTCTCGTCTTCAAAATCCATTTCTCATATTAAAAAATGGTGGAAGACCACACAGGCACAGATGCTCACAGGGTAGTTTGGGATGAAAGGGATCTCAGAGGTCTTCTGGCTCAATCTCCTGCTCAGAGCAGGATCGGTTGTGAGACAAGACCAGATATTCTGGTTTTTTGAAATTAGGAAAATACATTTGAATATTTTTGCATTAGGAAATTAATTTTTATCTGTATTCAGGTTACATCAGGAAGAATGACATATTATGACTGAGGGCTCAACACAGTAGCTTATATCTACAAGCTCTGTTATCTGAACATCCTGTGTCATTCCTCAGGTCCCGCAGTGTTAACAACAGAACACTCTGTGGTCTTGAGGATATTCTAAACTGGTGACAAACAGGAGCCCTGGTATTTAGCAAAGACATAATCAGTTCTGAGTTCCTGAAAAGGTTCAGTAAAATTTAGCATTAATGTGTTCAGTTTTTCCCTTACCTTATGTCTTTCACAATGTTGAAATGTTTTCTGAAGGTTGGTAACTTTCCTGGTGCAAACACTTCCTGTGTGTTCCTCTGAAGTTCAACCTTCCCATGTGCTCTGTCACTCATCAGTTCTGCATGGAAATGTTGGGCATTGCAACCTCTTTCCCAGCAAGTGGTATTTCCAAAGGAGCCTGAAAGGACCACCTCTCACAAAATGGTCTTCAGGAGTGAATATTTTCCAACTAAAGGATAATGTTTATCATTGAAGGAAAAACATAGAGAAATGAATGGTAGTGACTTGTCAGAGTGCAAAAGTGGTTTCCATAATGTGTCTGTTGGATCATCGGGTCATAGGGGAGGGATTTCAAGGGGTTTTTGCAATTCAGATGTGGTAGTGGGGCCCTGCAGCACAGAGGATGTGCAGGGGTGGGGAAAGAACTATTTAGTAGCCTGGGGATGGCAGCAACAAAGAAGTTGCCTTTTCTTCATAAGCTCTGGCATGCTACCAACTCCCTAACCTGTGTTAAATCTAATTATTATGAGGGCTGGAATCTTATTTCTCTTGTTTATCTCAAAAAAAAAAAAAAAAAAAAAAAAAAAAAAAAAAAAAGAAATGGTTTCCAGAGGTGCTGTTTTTTTTTCTTTTATACTGTTTATTGCTCTGAAAAGTTGTAAATCGTTTATTATTTGTTCTCCAGATGGATCCTGTGCAAAAAGCAGTCATAAACCATACATTTGGAGTGTCCATTCCCCCAAAGAAGAAACAAGTCATTTCCTGTAACGTCTGCCAGCTTCGCTTTAACTCTGATGTAAGTATTGTCTGTTTTCATTCCTTTTATTTGTTTTTTGTTTGTACAAAAGGTGTAACCTCTTTTTCCTAAAGAAATCATTCCAGTTGTGCCTACATTCTGCTCAGCCTGTTGGGTTGGTATTTTGTCCATTCAGAGGTGGAAGTCCATAAAGAATAGGTCTGGCATGATATCCAATGCCACATCCAGTGATGATATCCCACTTGATGTTGCAGTAACCTTGAAGAGTATTGCAAAAAGAAATGTTTGCTTGTTTTGGGGGGTTTTTTTACGAAGATGAAGCAGACAGAAAAGCTTCCCCATGAGTTCTCCATGTCATATTTGCTTTTCTTCCAGAAGAAATAACTTTTTCTTGTTGTTCATACATCCTTGCTGATAGATCTTTTGATTTCTTGAAAAAGTCACTCTTCCAATAACTTTCATTTGTAATAAATATGAACACTTAGTTTCCTTGCATATAATAAAGTTAAAGGAAACTGTTTTCTGAAGATTAAGTTAAAAAAAAAAAGCATTACAAAAGAGTACATTGAGTTATATGTCTAAAAATAAATATCCAATTAATGTTTTTCTTGAATAGCTTGAAAATTAAAGAAATTCAAGAAAACTATATGTAAGAAAATTATAAGCTTCAACACTTTAAGAATATGTATCTGTTCTTGGAGCCTATATACTAATGCCATTAAGTTAATAAAAATAAACCCCAAATGCTCAGATTTTTTATCTTGAGTGTAAGAATACATCCTTAAGTGATGTGTTAATATTAGACATATTTCTGTTATAATTTCAGTCTCAGAGTTAGTTTGCAGACACCTCCTCAGAGCCTTCAAGAACTTTCTGCTCCCAGAGATTAACAGTAAAGCACCCATACCTATTACCCTGTTTTTTTCTGCCTCTAAAATTCCAATTTGAAAAGTGTCTTGTAAAGTGTTTTCCCCCATTTGGCTTTCTTGTCTAGGCTGGTAAGGATTTTGAAGCAGTGCTATCTTAGCTTCAAATTGATTTCTAAATTTGTCATCTTTTGACAAGGTTATTAAACTTTCTTTGAAGTGGCA
The DNA here is from genome assembly GCA_035221455.1 of Xenops minutus. NCBI lineage: Eukaryota > Metazoa > Chordata > Aves > Passeriformes > Furnariidae > Xenops > Xenops minutus. Next base: position 23,284,381 of record JAWWEE010000162.1, on the reverse strand, counting down.
GTATCTGCTTAGCTAACTGATCTCAAAAGTCATTATTTTAAATTTAGTTGCCTTTCTTCTTTGAGTTCAAGATTTAAGGGAAAAAAAAAAAACAACAAAAAACAACTTTCTGCTTTTGGTCCAGATATCTACTTTTACTGATTAAATCAAGGAAGCAATAAAGCTTTTTTAAGATTTCATTGGACTTTGTGGATCTGAATCTTGCTCCTGAGCTGGACCTTCCTTCATCACCAGGGAGGCAGCTCAGCCTGTCCTTGCTCTTCCCTCTGCTCCTGAGCTCAGAGTCCCTCTGATGATGGGCTCTGTCTCCAGAGGAGTCACTCGCTTTATCTGTGCTGACATTCAGGTGGACAAACAGCACTTCAGGCAGACAAGCTGAATCACAATTGAGTGACTCGAGATAAACAAAAAAAGCAGCTGAAATGTTATAGCATTTCATACATCTGTCAGCCAAGCAATTTGTCCCATCTAGCCTTACAAAGCAGAACAAAAAGTGCATATCATATTCTGTTTGCAATAGCAGCATCACAAAATCATGGCTAATTATAGGCATGTCTCTTCTTCTGGGCTGGGTATATGCAATACAGTGCTGTGCTCTTTCTTTCTAAATGTGATCAATATATTTAGTTATAGTTGCTAGAAAATATCATCATCCTTTTGTAATGAATAGTTTTAAGAAAGGATGAAGCATCATGACTGTGTTGAAATGCAGCTCCTTACTTTCTACAGCAGTTTAGTTTACCAGAACATTAACAAACAACACAGAAATTTTGTTTTAGAATGTGCCAAAATTATAGCAGTATTACCAATACCAGAAGATAAATATAAATCTAAGTTTCACAAATGTTTTATAACCACAATGTACAGGAATATTTGGAGTCTTCACAGTGTAGCATTTCTATTTTAAAAGCTATCTATCCATTCATTGGATTATTTGGCTTCTGCTGAGAAGCTTTACATAAGATTTTAAGTCTTTCATCCAGGTCTAGTCATCTGACCTTAAAATTATTTATTTGAGCATATGTTGCTTTTTATTTTTTTCTTAGAGAATGAGATCTTATTTGGATATTATTATCACTTGTATACACAGAGACACAACATCATCCCCCTCCACCCCGTAATCTGCACTGTTATAATTTCAGTGAGGTAATACTCATGGGCTTTCAACTAAACTCTGCATACTCTTGTAGTGTAGCTCTTTCTTAGCTTGTTAAAACTCCTTCAGAGAAATAAAAATCTGGCCTCTGATTGTATTTTTCTTTTTGGCCCCTTTATAGTGTGAAATTATGCTTAGTGGTTGAATGGTCTTTACAATCCATCCTGTGTTTGCTGACTGGGGAAACCTTGTAAATGCTGAATCTTTCAGGGAATCGGTTCTAATATCACAAATGTATCGGGTGCCTGTGGAGTGGCATCAAGCTGTGTTGACTTGCATTAAGGCTTCAGGATAGCACATTGCAAAATGAGGTTTGTAGTTCAGCCACTTTACACTTGCAGTTTTTTCTAGCTCTACAAGGCTACTCCTTGTTGTTCATAGGCATTTCATTTCTTTGAACTTTGTTTGACATAAATTATGCAAGTAAATGAAATAAAAATGATAAAAATAAGCTATTAAGTAGTTTTTGTTTAGTTTTTTTCTACTTTTATTCTCTCAAATGAATTTCACTTGCATGGTGTTTGAAGACTTTGACCTGATTCTAGTAGTGTTTTATATAAATAACATAGAGACCAGTGGATATTCATCCATGAGAAGAAAATTGGTTTCTTTGCCTGCAATCTTTTCTTTGTGCTGTGGAAGCTCGCTGGTTTGGATCAATAGACCCATCGAAAAAAAAATCAGACTAGTCAATTTATAGTTGTCAAACCTCCCACTAAATTAATACAGTAAATTGCAAAGGTTTCAGGTTTCTTCTGCTTGTGTGTCTGCAGGTTTAGCTTTGATGAGTGTGTTCTCACATTAGATTCAGAAGCAGGGATCTGCAGCTATCTGCAGGACAAGACAGCCTGATGTCAGGGAGGGAAGGAAATTTTAAAATAGGTTGCCTTGAATGTGGGAGTAAACACAACTCATATCGAAGTGATGCCTTCTGTATTTTGAAAAATAAAGTTTCTAGAATGATGCCAATTTTTGGTATCATATTATAATTTGAACAATGTTTCTTAAGTGTTTCCTCACAGTCTTCGTTACTTTTAAAACAATTTTTAAAAGTATAACATGGAGAAAACCACTCTCTACAGGTTCTAAATTCAGTCTAGTTTTAGCTTGATATGTCTATCCTTTTACAAAAACAAAATGATGGGTTTTCCCTCATACTCCCAGACATTCACCATCATACTCTATCTGTCCTTTTCTAAAATTCTTTAGCTGCAGTTTGGTCAAGCTGTGTTTTTCTGCTAATACTTTCTGGCACAACTAGTTTGAGCATGGCTTCTGATCTCTGTCAGCTCCGGAAGAAACTGTAGTATAGAAGAGATGATCCAAAGTCTTGAGAAACAAACTTAAAATGCCACTTCTGTGAAGTAACACCAAACTGAAGTTGTTTTAATAGTCTGTGTAAATAGTTTCTTTCTCTTATGCCTTTTGCTCTTAAAACTATTGGTGTTACTGTTTGTTTTCTTATCCCATTGATGTTTCCAGTAAATTGTCTCAACCTGTGATCTTTGTCTTTTGTGCCTGCAGTTGAAGGGGGGAAGGGATGCAGTGTGTGCTCTTGGCCAGAGTGCTAAATTGGAGAATACCACTCCTGAACCATGGCAGGGAGTTTGCTGAATCCTAATGATACCAGGAAGAGGGTCCAGTAGCAAGAGGGCAAGAGGGAAAATGGCAATTTTCTTTCCCACACAGACCCCTCCCCTGGCATCTCTTGATTCATTCTTTCTCATTTCTTCTGACCCCCAGATGAATATGCAGCATTTCCCACAGCTGCTGTGTGGCAATAAGTCCTCCAGCAGCTGTGGAGCTTTGGGCAGAGTGTCCCAGAGATGTCTATTCTGTTATCACATCTGACACCATAGCTTGTAGCTATAAGAGAAAAGTAAGTTGTGTTTGCAAGGACATCTGTTTTGTTTCTGTGGAATTGCTCATTTCTCTGTATCTGTGAATCACCATCTTGTGTTCAGCTAGTTTCTCTGCTCTTCTCTCCCATTATTTGTATTTTATTCTTTAGTATGGAGGTTGTTGGGGTTGTTTAGCCTGGAGAAAAGGAGGCCTAGGGGAGACTTTATCTCTCACTATGCCTACCTGGAAGAAAATTGTAACAAGATGGTTGTCAGTCTCTTCTCCTAGGTAACAAGTGATAAGATGAGAGAAAACATCCCTGAGTTGTGCCAGGGGATGCTTAGTTTGGATATTAGGAAAAATTTTTTCACCAAAAGAAAGTTGTCAAACACTGGAACAGACTGCTCAGGAAAGTAGTGGAGTCACCATCCTTGAAGGTATTTAAAAGGTGTGTACATGTGGGCCTTAGGGACACGTTTTAGTGGTGAACATGGAAGTGCTGAGTTAACAGCTGAACTCTGTTGTAAAGGTCCTTTCCAACAAAAGGATTCTGTGATTCTGTAGTCCACAGAGTTTTTGGAGCTCGGGCACTTAGACGATAACGTCAATGCTAATCCAGTCCCTTTTCTCAGCAGACAGACTTTTCTACAGTCCAAACTTGCAAATATATTATGCCAGCAGTCCATGTGTGTTACTGTTCTGATTTTTGTTTGGTGGTCTGGTGTTTTTTTTTTGTTTTTTTTTTGTTTTTTTTTTTTAAACAGATTTTGTCGTCTGTTGATCATGTCTAAAATAATTATCTGCTTCCCTCTGTGCACTTTCTGTTTCTTATAGAAAGGTCTTTGGCTGGTAGAGCCTGGTAGGTACCATCTTGTTAATAGGATATCATTTCATTGAAATAAAATGTGTTGCTCTGTGGTTACACACTGCCAGGCAGTGCTGCTCTTTGCTATCACCTGCACAGACTCAAAATCAAGTGAGAACAGACTCAGATCAGCAAAAGCAACTGTAAGAGTTTGGTACTAAGAAATGCTGAACATCATCTTACTGTTGAAAGCATTTAAAACTAATAAAAATGATGTGATGACAGACCATAATTTTAAAAATCTAGAAGGCAAATTTTTGAAGTTTAGGCAAGTATTATGAGCAGTTGGCTCTGCAAATTACAATGAATCACTCATGCTGTCAAAAAACAATAAAAAATAATCAATAGCATCAAATAAAAATCTACAGAACTGTCATTGTCTTTTGTCAAACATTTTAGGTTTTCCTTATAAATACGACTATATTGATTCTTTGGGTATGGAGGGTAGTGAAGTGGATAGGAGGTAATTAAAAGCATAAATCTCAGGAACTTGTGAAGGTAATTTTCTGTTTTGTAGACAGAACTGACAAAATGATGAAAGTTGTTAGCTCCAACGTGACAGAAATATTGCATAATTATAGGGTACAGGGTTATAACATGCTGAAAGTTCTGTTCAAATAACAGCTATTTAACAGAGCTTTTGACTAAGTTTGGTAAGGTATTTAAAATATGAGTCGACTTCTTATGTCATGGCTGATCTTCACAGCTTTTTAGTTTTTCTATATTCTCTTCAATAGTAATCTGCCTTACTATTTTGAGCAATTAGTTTTTAGAAATCCATAGGGACTGAATTGAAAAAACAGTGCATAGCTTTGGTGTAAAAAATGCATGAACACTCCAGCTTTGCAGATTTCTTCAATTGCATCTATTATTAATAAAAATTGAGATAAAAATATATTTTTCAACACCACTTCCTAATTTATAAGATCATGCAATTTTTATTAGAATTATGATTCTAGTCTAAATTCTTCATAATTTATAAACTCAAATAAATATGCATGCTCTTACAGGATGGTTCTAACAGGTAAACTATGTGATCAACCATTTGGTGGACATCTCTCTATTAAGAAAGGGAGCTTTATAGTTTAAGGTCTGCTGTAAATGTAAATGGCAGCAGGTTATGAACACAAATACTTCTCTGCTCCTCCTATCTTGCACAGTTAGTTGCCTTCTCTAATAGGACCACTGCCATTGCAATCAGCTTCAGGTATAAAAGTGGGCAAGAACACAGGTGTTGAGAGGTGATCTTTCTACAATATAAGTTATGACTATATTTAAGACACGTTAAATTATTTTTTTTAGCTTGAATTTATGTAAAACTTTTTTATGGTATGCAAGAAAAAAAATCATCTTTATAGCTATTCCATAACAAAACAGAAGTTTTCAGGATGATTACTTGTGAACTGTCAAAATGAATAGTGCTGGTTTCAAATATGCTGTCAGTCGTTGCTCCTGACAGGGGGAATATTCTGTTATCTTTTCTACTACAATCTGGCCTGTATTTCAAAGGTTTCTTATAGGTAATACCACTACCAATGAATCTGTATGGTCTGTATGTTTCCTGGTTATCTCTGTCTTTCTAAATATGCATATGTATACACATACTTAACTTCAGGCAAAGTAAAGCTACTGACATTGTTTTAAGTACTATAATATGCTAACAATATGCACATTTGTTTTCAAAAGCATGTTTACATGTAGAAGATAATTTGAATTGTTGATGTGTTATTAGGTGGAATTTACAGTGTAGGGCTATTGCATACATAGTATATGTAGTCTCATAGTTTAGCATCCTAATGATTAGATTTCAAACTTAATAATTTGTAGTTGAAAGTAGAAATTAAATTTAGATTTTAAATAAAATACAACATTTGGATTATTTTTAGGAGTGGAAAAAGTTGTCCATTTTTTACAACCAAGTCATTAATCCTTATAACATAGAGGCTTTCTTAAAAAAAATTAAAAAAAATCAAACAAACAAATAAACAAACAAAAAAGCAAAAATATTCATAAGCTTTGATTGGTTGGGATTTTTTAATTAATTCTAAAGGACTGGGAATGGAACTAAAAATCTGGTTTGCTTAAAGACAGAACTGGAGTTCTGCCAGCATTTTATGGTATAGAAATTTGAAAAATTATGGGACAAAATTGCCTAATTATTTGTTTGTCAATTATATTACTATTTTCAACTTAATTTAAAATACAGCTTTTCACTAAGCCATGATCTTACAAAGATGTAGATGTATTTTTGGTGTAATAAAATATGCATCCTGTTGATCAAAAACTGATGCCAGACAAATGCATAAACACTTTGGTGGAATTTGACCTGTCAGTACAGAGGTATATTTTGCATTCGGATCAATAATGTCACATTTGTGGCAGCTTGAAGCTTTTCCTGTTCACTAAATCTTAGGAGCCAGCACTTGATGACTTTCTGTGCTGTCTAATAAGGGATTTCTGTTTTAAAAGGTTGCAATGGGTGTATATTAAGTTAGTAGACCACAGTCAGTTTTAGAACCAAGTGGAAATTAGATTTTCCTTTCAGTTAGGGAGTTCTTTCATAGAAATGTTTTCTTATTTCACTTTATCAAAAAGTGTCCTCCTTAATGAAGTATGCATTTAATTTAAAAATTATAATAATGATAGTTCAGTGGTGACATTTAATGTTGACTATATATGCAAAAAAATTTATTTTTAAATAAAAACTAACTATTTAAATAATATTGTATTGTGGCACAGTTGAACTATTTTATTGTAGAAAGTATTAATCCCTACAGTAAATGCAGCTGTATACACTGGAACAAAGTATTGCACAATTAAAATCATTATAGTACATGAGTACAGAGAGATTTTTCGAGGTTACAGATACTTGTTTTGGCTTTTCCTAACTTTTTTATTTTCTGAAATATTGTTTTGCTGATACAGAATTTGCATTAATTAGTTGTACTTAGTGATGATCAAAAAAGTATATTCAGTATCCGTTTAAAATATTGCATCCCTAATATATTTACTCTTAATTGTTGGGGTTTATATTAAAACTGGTAAGTTATCTTTTACGCACCTGACTTTTGAATCCTATCTGTACAGAACTTCCTCTGAATTATCAGAGCAAATGGAAATAAATCCTCAACTTCATGCCTTCACTGAAAATGAAAGTTTTATATGTCATGGCTTATGTCAAAGAGCTTTGTATTCTACAGAGCTCATAAACTGCATTCTATTGCTGTATTTGTGTTGTGAGTTTTAAGTGGGATTTAGAATGAGTATCATGGAATATTCTGAGTTGGAAGGGACCCACAAGGATCATCAAAGCCCAACTCTTACATGAGTGGCTCACCGAGGAATTGAACCCACAACCTTGGTGTTATTAGCACCATGCTCTGACCAACAGAGCTGATCTCAGCATCACTGAGTGAATCTCAGGGTTAAATATTTTTGCCTTTAATGTGGTACTTGTGTATTTTATAAAATTAGGGTTAGTAATGATTAGGAAATTAATAATCAGAATAATTGGTACCAGTAATAAGCAGAACTTGCATTCCGTTTCAGATTCCCTCAGCTGCCTTTTTTCTTTTGCTTCCTGTGACTCCAGAAAACTCTAAAGGCTTATGTCATGTAGTGACACTGCATTTCAGTTACCAAAAGGCAGCTGAACCAAATAGTTTGTCCCACGGTGGATAAAGAACAAACTCTGAATTTCAGGTGTTTCTGAAAGGACTAGAAAACAGTGCTTATGTGGCTAGGAAACTGCTTCAGTACCTCGAGGAATGGTCCTCCAGCTTCATGCTTGAAAAGTGTATCTGTGTTTCTACTCACAGAACAGAGATTAGTTGAAAGAGCCTAAAAATCAATGGTGTAACAAAATCCAGACCCTGGAACTGAAAGTAGACAAATTCATTGTAGAAATAAGTAATATGTACTTAACTGACAAAGTGAAACAGTGAAACCATTGTCCAAAGGTAGATTTTGCATCCCAGGCTACTTTCAAATCAAAATTGGACAATTGGGGATTTTTGCCTTTGAAGGAATATGGGCTAGTTTGAACAGTACTGAAAACCCCTACTTAGATGATTATAGCAATACTTTTTGGCCTTATAATGTATAACTATGAATTTGATAGATTGTAATAATTACTAAACTTAATTCAAAAGTGAGTCCATTCACCATGTTTCCATTAAGCTTTGCTTATGTTTATGGAAATCTTAATTTTAATTCTGCCTGGGCTTGTTTGTTCTCAACAGGTCTCATGTACACTATATGAGGATTGAATGAAGGGAATCAAAGACTGTAGTAGGTTATTACTGATATTGCAGGCATTATTATTGCAAATATCAGCAGAAAGGCTTATTATCAAGGAATTGACTTACTAAGCCTTTCTCTTGAGTGCATTTATGTCTCATGTTATAGCTTTGGCCTCAGGCAGCGTATGATCCTATCAACAGCACACGTATGTGCAGTGCTTAGAGTTCAAATATTTAAAGGGACATCATCAACTTGAGGATGCTTGAGAGCAAAATCTTACACTTGGTATTATTTAAATTTAAAAGTATTGGAGTGGAAAGGGTACATACACACCTCAATTGTTAGCTTTACTTTTTGTACATTGTAATGAGTGAATAGTTTATTTAATTTTGGTGATGGAAAACACTCCTTCCAGTGCATTATGTAGCAACAGCAAAGCTAAAGAGAAATGGACAAAACCGAGCAAAGGTGGAGAGAGCCAGGGCGAGACTGCTGTGCCTGCATAAGGCTCACTAACATAACAGGGCACAAACAGGACTGTGCTCCTTGCTCACAGAACTGAAGAGGTCCAACTCAGAAGTTGACAAGTGTCCCTTTAAGTAGTGCACGTAGTACTAGTATAGCTGGTTAGTTGGTTTTTATGATCCTTAAACTGTGTGTTGTATGTGTGTTAATATATTCAAAGGTTTTAAAATCAAGGAATAGTGTAATAGCAATTGATGAGCAAACTCTTTACTGTTTTTATAATAAAGGGTTTTTGTAATATCTCAGTTTCAGAGGAATTCAATGTAAAACTAATCTAGCAGCCTTGCTTACTGAATGCTTGCTAACTGAAATAAAAGGAAAGATGCAGCCACAACGTCGCATACAGTCCTTTTGAGGTGGAAAGCACTGCATTTCATGGGGTGTATAATCACAATAAGAAGCTTTGCTGTATAAGAACATCACTCCTTTATTTTAGCAACTGTTCTCCATCAGTTTTAATGGGGCCTATAACTCGTGTGAGGACTCCAACACACGCTCTATTCTCTTGACTGGTCCAGCTGTTTCTACTCTTCACTCGCACTCTCCCCTGTGATAAAGCTGTTCTTACATGCTGTCCCAAGGTGACTGTATTGTAATGCCTCTCTCTGCTGATCTTAAAGCAATTTCCCTCATTATGGCAGCAGTCTTTATGGAATTCAAGCATCTTAGATGTTATAGTTGCTCTTTATAAAAAGCATGCAACTTGTTTCATGGCTCGCTTCATTTAACACAGTGAACTAAATAAAATGGTTCTAATCAGTTGAAGAGAGAGAATGAATGTGTTTTTGCATGAACATAGTAAAAGTTTACTTGCACTGATGTTTTTATATGCCAGGTGCCAAGATGTGGTTACACGAAGCATGCTTTCTCTGGGTGTTTTTTTGAAGTAAATGACAATATTAACTTTTTTAGTTAATATGTAACCTTCAATAGAGGCACCTAGTTGTATGTCTGAAATAGTTTTTTTTAAACTGTGTTTGGAAATATTAATAATGCAAAACTATTGTGAATAGTACAATATCATGAAAATAGACTGGTTTTGATAGGTTTGTTTCTTACCCATTATTTGGTAAATTAATTTATTAAGAAGTCAAGAAAAACATTTAAATTCATTAGCTGAAATTCACAAGCTTTACAGTTTGTATTAAGCATGTGATTCCTTAGTTTTGCTCCTAACAAAGTGGCCTGTTTTGTCAAGGCAACTGATTATATAGAGTCAGGAACAATAAAGGGGACCCAAAATTACTGAAAAACATGGGCATTTGTGTATCTAGGTTTAGCTGTGCTTCTTCAAAAACACTCACCAAGTTTCTGAAGATGGTTTCAAGACAACGGTGAAGTAAACATTTGTTACACCTCCATATACATGTCTTCTGTTCTGCTTGGCCAGGTTAAGAAGCGTACATTATATATAAAGCACTTCAACCAAAATAAATAACAATAATTAAAAAAAGCTCCTCTCCATCCTCAAGGTTGCAATTTTCTTAGTCTTTAAACAAATATCCAAGGCAATTTATAAAGCAATCAAGACTAATAAGTATTTAGTTTTCTGTGTTGCACTTGATTCTGCTGAAGTTTATACCGATGATGTTTTTTTCAATTTAACCCTTCTTTCTTGATCTAATAGCAAAGTCATCATTTTTCAATTTTCAATTGTTGTTATTGTAAAGATGAAAATACTTTATGACATTTGTACTAGATCAAACAGAAGGAAAAATGGATTATTTAATCATGTCATAGCACAGTACATCTTTCCAGCTACAAGCAATAAAGTCCAAGGAACAGTATATGAAAATTGAGTAGCATCTTTCTCAATTGGATGTGTTTACATTTGTATAGTGCTTTAAATCTTTAAGCACCATGGAAGCAAAGAATTACATTAGGGGTGAAAGAGCTTTATGTAATCTCAAAGCCTCTTTTTCCAAGTTGCTGAAAACATGCAACATTCATTAAAGTGCTGTCATTCGAATATATAAGAACTTACATCCACCAAAACTGTTAGGTATAAAGATATTAAATTTTCTTTAGGTGAATTATAATGGTGCCTACTATTGAAAGTGTCACTTTTCTGCCTTGTCATTCATTGTATTATATACAAGTAGAGAAAAAAGTCAGCCTGATTTGTTCTCCTTTGTAGAGCCAGGCCGAGGCCCACTACAAAGGAAGTAAACATGCCAAGAAGGTCAAAGCACTAGAGGCAACGAAAAATAAACCCAAAGTTGGTTCTCCCAAGGACGGCGCAAAGGCTAGCACAAGCTGCTCCACCACGCCACTCACAGCCAACATCTCTGACAAATCAGGTCAATGAAAACTTTTTGTTCTATGCATTCTTTACTTTCTCCTTTTGTGTTTGTGTGAGAGAATTTGGTTGCATGATGGTGATCCATGACTTGTTTTTTTGAAGTATATACTATGCTTTCTTGTACAGATTTTATTTGTTTTGATATTATCAATGTGCTTTTTCATATCTATGAAACATCTGGTGCCTGTGAATGCTAAAGTCTATTTTTTAAAAACTTGTCAAATTCACTCTTTTACAGTATGGATGTTGTTCCTATGACAGTAATAATGGATGGATTGGGTGGAGGGTTAGGTCTGAGATGTATATCCTTAGCTGAAGCACAAGACACCTTTGTAAGAAATTCTTCCTTTCTGAAGAGGACAATATTGCTGAAACAGGGAAACACATCTACAGAAATGTGGAGTCTTATGGCCTGGGTATTTCCTGACTTCCACACCTTATTAGTGCTTCAGTGTCACTTCTTTTTGCTTTTTCTTCCCTCCCTCCTCCCACTCCAATTACTAATGTGAGGCAGATCAGCAACACTAATAGCAGTGGAATTGCTTGAGTGTCTTCTGCTCTCTCAGTGTTGTATTACTGAACGAAACAGCAGAATTTCACAAACTTGCTGACAGTCTGAAATACTGTTATGTGTTATCCAGGAGAGGGCACCTACTGTGGGTCCAGTAGACTTTGATGCTGATAAATTTGCTTCTGCCTTGATAGCCATTTATTATCCTCTTCGCCAGAGCTGATCTTGACTCAGGTGCCGTGAGGTGAATAACACAGTATCTTGACATGCACACTAAAAAAACTCCAATGAAACCAACTCAAAAAAAGTATTTGTGACTATTTATCATCCTTCTCTGTTCACAGCAGCATCAAAACGTTCTTTGGGTCCTTAGCAATGACAATGGGTCCCAAATTTTGCACTGATTTACCTACCAACTCATATTTTATGTTTAAGAGAGATAACATAAATCCAAGTAGCATCTTCAGGTAATCAAGCCATGCTGCTATGAAACAGTAGCAAGCTGACATTGAGCTAAATATAAGGTAGACTCTTGAATAGAAAAGTATTTCAAATATTTTATACATATTTTACTCTCCAAAATACCACAAATAGCTGTGGTTAAAATAACTAACTGCTCCAGGTGTACATAGTGAGAACTCAGACAACTACTTAAGTAAGATATCAGTTAAAACTTTAAATCATTTAACATGTTAAGACTGCATCTGTGATAACATAGTTGTATAATGCCCTCCCTCTCCTGTGCCAAAGGTTGAGGTCTAAATAACAAAAGTTTTATCATCTCTTATAAGCTCCATCATCTCTTCCATAAGTCTGGAGCTGTCTTGTGTTTCCTTGCCAGACTATGGGTTCTGAATTGAATTAATTTTTTCTGTGTAATGTATCTAAAAATATGCATTCACTTTTTGAAAAATAATCTTACAATCAGAAGGGAAACCTGCTCTTGATTTTTTTTTTTAATTTCTCTGTTTTGACAGTGTATTGTTTTATAGTATTAATTGCTCTGTACAAATTAGACAGATTAACATCTGTGTCTGTTGGATTATACCACTGCGAGTGTTTCTACATTAAAAATTACTCCCATTGGCAATTTAGTTAAACACGTTCTTCCCATTAGAACAGTGGGAGTCTCTGTGGAGAGGAGGCTCCTCAGAGCCTGTTACTGCTGTACGGGAGATTACAGAGGGGATGCTTGGGAGGACAAAAGCCTGAACCTGGAGCAGCAAATTCTCTGTACATGTAGGGAAAGCTGGTCACAGAGGTGGGGAGCAGCTTGAGGATTGGGGTTTTTACCAGTGGCTATGAACTTGAAACAAAATACAATTTTTTTCAACTACGCTTTCCCTTACAGGAGCTATTGTTCATCTGCTCTTTAACATATGTTTAGCTCCTTAACAAAATGCTTATTGCAACTAGAGCAATCACTGTGTTGCTACTGGGAATTGGGGGGGGCGGGGGGGTGTTTAATTTTTTTTGCCTTGGAGCAAATTAACTGATAAAATTTTTTTTCTGAATATTTTTCCACAGCTTTCATTCTCTGAGAAATGGATTATTAATATATATTAACTGTTTAGGAATATTTTCATTTTCCTTAAAAGATTTTAATACTAAGATTTTCAGTTCATGTGTGTATTTGTAGTCTTGGCTTTTTTAGCCTGATTTCTAGAGGAAATTAAACTTATGGCCACATCACCTCTCCTTATCTTTGTTATTCTATGCCTCTGTCTTTGCAACTTTGACTATACTGTATAGTGTCAAAAAAAAAGAGATTAAGAGATTTTAGTGAAGGTCCTATAAGTTTGGTGTAAATTTGCACTTAAGTAGAAGAGAAGCCTTAACTTATCTGATGTCATCCCAAACATCCTGAAAGATGCTGCCATTTGAGCTCTGTTTTGCTTGGTCTGCTGACTGGCCAGGGACTCTCCCCTCAGGATGGAGGATTTGAAAGTATGTATGTGTGGTATAAGTCTGAAAAAACTGCATTAGAAGTACATAAGCTAAATGAAATAAAGGAAGGGAATTAAATTCCAATACTTGTGGAGCTTTTTTTTTTAGTAATTGTACTTTGGAGAGTTCCTGAGACATGGTCATCAAGCAGTAAATAATTTCTGGTGTCCTTTTCTTGTGTATGGAAGAGTAGAAAGAGAAGCTAAACAGTGAAGACAGTTTTAAGTTCTTGTATTCTTTCGTTTTCTGCTGTGCTTCCATGGGTATTAGTGCAGAATGGGTAGGGAGTATTATAGCAGACTGATAAACTGCAATTACTGTTCTCTTATGTATGTCTGCTAATAAAGGCACAATTAGCACCCTTTTTGATGTGCTGCCTTTTTGAGTGACATAATGATGACTGATTTGGGGCTCTCCAGACAGAACAGTTGTTATATATCGAACTAATTTGTCAAGTTAAGTTTGCTACAGAGCCCTGTGTTCTGTGGGTCAGACATAGCATGAGTTCTGAAACAGTTATTTGTCAGAAGTCACAACTATAGTACTAAGAGGAAAAATAATTTCACTGCTAGCTCAGTTCGTGTGAGGAACCTATCAAAGGGAAAACCCAAATTCATCCAGTCCTTATTTTTCAAAATTTTTGATGCAGTGGTCTCTCCACAGCTGTTCTTTTCAGCTTGAGAAATGTGGCTGCTGGTAGAGATATGAAAGTTATATTTATCTCTAAGGTCTTTTGGGATGTTTCCAGAAGAACGTGGTTTCCTATAGACAAAAGTGACCACAGCCAGATGGAAAGAGGTGACTGCAGAACTCAGTCTGAACATGACAATTGCCCACATTGTGAGAGGGTGATTTTCCCTGCTAACATTAATAATACAGTATGACTCAGAAATGGCATTTGTAAATTTATCATCAGGAAACATGTAATGGTAAAGCCATAATACAGGAATGGTACAAGTGTCTGCAGCCTCAGGTATTGGTATTGATATTGATGGGTTGAATTGCACAAGTTTTGCATTCCAACATGGTTAGGCTACTATGTGATCTTGTTTTCTAAGCTCACAACTCTTTGCAGTTTAGAAAATACTTGTTTATTGGTGATTGTAAATACCACCATCCTATCCTGCTCACCCTGCAAACAGGAAAAAAACGCTACAGATTGTGTGACAAGGTTGTTGTTACCCTATCTCTTATTGGTCATCTCTGCTTGTCCTGATGGGTATTTGCAGATTGGAGGTGGCCATAGGGGGGACCCTTTAATAATATATCTCTCACACAGTTTCTCAAACCACAAAGGAAAAGTTTGGTAATGGCTATAAAACAGTTTCATATGCTAGAATATCACTACTGTGACACTGCAAGCCTTTTTGTAGCTGCTTTGAGATGTGGTTACAGAACAGCCGTGTTAAGAGCACTGGGAGCTGCTCTTTCCTGTGGGTCAGTGGTGGGTTGATCCTGGATGATGGTGGGACCTGGATCTTGGTAGGTTGGATGCCAAGTGCCCACCAAAGCCAATCTATCACTCCCCTCAGCTGGGCAGGGGAGAGGAAATATAACCTAAGGTTTGTGGGTTGAGCTCTGTTAAAGATAAGGGAAATTTCTAGCAGCTTCTCCCAGAAGCCACCCCTGTAGCCCTCCCACTACCAAAGCTTAGCCTTGCAAACTCAGTACATTGGCTAAGATTCCCTTCCCTCCTCGTGGAAACTCAGGATTTTCAGGATAGCTGTGCAAAAGTATATGTGTGTGTGTATATATATATGAAATGCTTTAGAAGAGGGCAGGGGTAATGATATATAACATAGCATAGTTTGGAATATTTAAGGTGTGTTTTCAATATAGCTCTAGAAATGCAATAGAAGATGGTATCTGTGGTCCCAGGTTAGAGTAGCCTAGATGCTTACAGTGATGGGTCCTTGAGGAATTCATATGATAATAACTTGATTGAAATATCACTGTTTACTTATCAAGCAAAGAGAAATTCTTTGATCATACTTCCAAATCAAAATAAATAGTTCAAAACAAAGAAGACATATGATGTTGTATCACCTTCTTTGCATTTTGCTTTGATATGAAAATCGGAAAGTAACCGTAATTGTTTTAAACTACTCAAGAGTCAAAACTATATTTCAGATCATAACAGGTTGTGGGGTTTTGGGTTTTTTTCTGTCTTTGATCCGTTCACCGCATATTCTATCTTCCTTGTGCCTGTTTGTGAAATGATGGGTGTGGGCATTTCAGGTTCAGTCCTTGTTCAGGTAAGAGCAGAAGGCTCTGCTACAAGGGATTTAGTAGGTACAGAGAGACCCTTTGGATGCTCTGGGAAACCCCCTTTTTGTTCAGCTGGTACAGGAAGAGGCAATATTACACCCCTAACTAGTCCAAATGCTAGAACCTGTTTCAAATCCTGACCCCCCCCGCCCCGCTTTGCTCTGTAGCACTGTCTCAAGGCAGTGCACAGGGTCATGGTGATTATATTCCAGCACATGAGCAGCCCTATGCTCATCTGCTACGGCTGGCAGGAAAGGGATGGGACTGGAAAGTTTTTGCTGGCTTCTTGATCCTAAGTGAGTGCAGTAAGAGTCATTACAGCTGCATAACTAAAGCTATCTGGAGGTTGTTCTGAGGAACACGCTGGAGTGTAGTGCAGGATCTGACACTGAGTGAGCTGTGTTTTGAAAATAACACAGAGATGTTGATAGACCTAATAAATGTCACTTGTTGTCTTGTAGAAATGTGGTAATTAGTTGGCCCATTAGACAGGACAGCCAACTTCAAGCTTTAGCAGACTAAGAAAAATTGACCTTGAGGTCTTTGCCTGTGAGTTTCAGTTCATCAAGGGCTTTCTGTGGATGTTTTTAACAGCAAAACTGAGTGTTTTTTTCTTTTTATTCCTAAAGTAGTATGCAACATGTTGAATCACATGTACTCAGGAAGTTTATGATGGGTTGGATTTCTCTGGCGTCCCCAGTGCCAGTTCTGTTTATTCATCAACTACCAATGAGGTGTAATGTCCCAGGGAAGGGCTCAGTTTGTATTTCACAAGGTCACCATCATAACACACCCTTAGTCATCTTGCTTTCATTGCTTGTTTTAAAAAGCTTTCTGCCAATGCTTAAATCCTAAAATTTTCCATATACATCTCTCTACTTGGAGTAATCCTAAAAATGATACCAGATCTCTTAAAAAAATCCCCTTTTCACCATAGCATTTTTGTCCATTTATCACCTTGTTGTCCACTCATTTTAGAGGAATGTCTTGTTTACATAGCTCTAATAAACTGGTCTTTAGATAATCCTTCAGAAATAGCTGGGAGCCAGAGACACAGCCTCCACAGCTACCTCGTGGAATTATGTTCTGGGAAATTCTAGGTTATTTGTTACACAGATACCATTATAGAAACTTCAAAGTATAGGGTGTTTCTAAGGCAATTATTCCTCAATCTTTTAATTCTATGTAATGTACTGAAGTCCTTCAGACCTCAAAGTGTTTTGTGACAAAGCTGAATTCTGCGGGTGGGGCAGGGATAGGGAGAGGCTCCAGGAGAGGAACATCACAAGGTGGTGTTTGGCTGGCTGTCCCCCAGTGCCAATGTGCCCTGCTTAGTGTTCTGCCTTATGCCCTTCAAAGATGCTTGTGCTTATGTCTAACCTTCATCAAAAGCTACTGATGAGTTCTTCACATTTAAGCTTGCATAAAGAATTCTGCTGAAGTTACACTCTATAAAATAACTGTGCATCTGTGTTTATGTGCATTCGGATAGTGCCTGCTAAGCACAGGCGTATTTCTCTTAGATAAAGGTATTAGTTTACGGTCAACTAAGTAGTAAATTCAATCTGATTCAGCCACCAAGGAGAGTCAATTCAAGGGCATTTTTCATTACATGCTCTGAGAATGGTAAGTTTTGTTCTCTTTTCATTCAGTGTTTCACAGCCATATGAAGATCACTCTATATTGCTGGCTGTCAAAACTCTGCCCCCAAAATAGAGGTAAAGGCATGGTATAGGATATGCTGATTGACCACAGTATTTTTGTAGTTGATAATATATCATTAATAAATGCTCATAAATTCATCACAGATACACTGTTGCAAGTATATATGTGTATTTACATCCATGGCACATGTAATGCCTGCATTTTATTAGTAAATAGCTTCTGGGTGTTTTCTGGTAATTTCAGCTGCTGTTTCAGGAAGTTGCTGTTTGGTTTATACTCTTAAGATGAAAGGTTAGCTGAAAGAACAATTAGCAAGTCAAAGTCTATTAACAGGAAATCATTATAATAGATTGGATCTTTAGACACTTTCTTCCCTGTCAGTCTTACTGTTGATGCTTTTCAAGAGTGGATATTCAAGCCTTATCTTTCCACGTGTGTCTTACAACCTGGATGGAAGAGCAGTCATACCCCACATTTTGGTGCTGATAAACTCTGGGAGCTCCTGGAAATCCTTGGTGTGTCTATATTAATGCTAACCAGCATGTTTCAAATTCTGCATCTCTACTGAAAACTGATTATAGGTGCCATTAACTGAAGAATGAGCTCTGCAGCTGACACAATTACATTGATGAGCTGTTGCAATTCCTGTTCAAATTGGAAAAGGTCAATCTTTTCTCTCTTCAGTTATTATATCAATCAGAAATATATTCAAGCAGGATTTTGTTTTGAAAGAATGGTAAGCCTTTTTTTTCCCCCCCTGCAGTAAAATAAGCATAAGATTTGGATAAAAATATATTGTATGATGAAATAAGACTCTTTTGGATGCCTGTGCATTCATGTGTCCTGTATACCTCTATTATTATTACTTATTCAAGTTTTTAGAACTCGAATCTCATACCATTTTTTTATTACCATCATTAAAATTATAAAAAGATTTTCTTCCTTTGGGGAGAGGTAAAGATAGGTGTTTGCCCAAACAAAATTGTCTCTACTAATGCTGCTGTACAAGTGGGAGCAGGGCCAGGGATGTTCCCAGCTACTGGGCTTTTATAGCTAGATGCATGTGGTCATATAAAGAATCCATTTATATACATTGAATCTTTCAACACCTCTTTTATATTGTGAAATCAGGCATCTATTTTTCTTGTTTGTTCTGTTAATGATATGCCTATTGACTATCCAAAGGGGATTTTTTTTAATAGAATGATTATGATAATGGAATGATAGTGAGATGAACATGAAAACAACAAAAATGACTAGGAAATGTATGTATGTTTGTTTCCATAGAGGGCATAATATCAGAGAGGTGGGACTATTAGAACTATTATGTATCACATCATTCTTTACTCATCATTGTCTTTACAACATAAGGGTTCTTGAGTCTTCTAGTAAGGAAATGAAGAAGGGGAAAAAGTGGGATAAAAAAGAAGCATCTAGCAAAAAGAGAGTTGAGACTGGGAGATACCAATATCACTTCACTTGTTTGCAGCTTTCTATTAGGAAGGGAGATGACCTGGAAGTATCCTAAAAAGTGAGAGTTGTGCAATGAAATTCTGTAAAAATTGCAAGAGAGAAAGAAAATATGCCCTTTTATCACCTGGAGATATTTATTATTTTGATGATGAATGACAATTATTTGCATAAGAAAAAATTACTTGGTGAACCAAACTCTAGTTTTGTTTTTAAAAGCTTAGAAAGCCAAAACAATGGAAATGCTCTTTATTTATGTAGACTGAAATTAGCCCTTGAAATTGACTAGAATGGAAAACTTGCTAAAATGACACCTGCTGGTTTTATTGGTTTTATTTTTTTAACAACCCTGGGATAAATATTTGTAGCTGTACTTAATATTTTCACAAAACCCATTGAAGCAACGTACTGCTAAATAAGGCCATTCTTCTGAGGTCAGACATGTATTTTTCACTGTTATCAGAGAATAAATAACAGGATTCTGGTGATTACTCACACAGTTGGTAGTTGGATAAAGTTTTGTCTGTGTCCAGTTATGTCAAAATTAAAGGATGCAAAAATTAATTTTTCTCCTTTTCTCAGAGCCTTGGAGTCAATTTAGTATCCACATGTAAAAGAATAGGTCAGGCCCAATGCTGTTGCTTCAGGATGCTTTGATTTTGCCCCTTAAAAGGATATATATTCTATTTTTTTAATCTTTTTTAAGGAGAATGTTGTGGTGGGTTGACCTTGGCTGGAACCCAGGTAACCACCAAAGTTGTTCTGTCATTCTCCTCCTCAACAGGACAGAGGAGAGAAAATACAACAAAAGACTCATGAGTTGAGATAAGGACAGGGAGAGATCACTCATTATCGTCACAGACAAAACAAACTTGACGTGGGGAAGTTAATTGAATTTAATCAGAGAATCAGAGTAGAATAATGAGAAGTAAAACCAAATCTAAAAAACAAAAAACACCTTCTTCCCCACGCCTTCCTGGGCTTGATTTTACTTCTGATTCTCTACCTTATCCCTTCCAGCAGTGAAGGGAGAAATATACTACATTTCCTATAGAATAAAAATCGTTTATATAAACATTAGGCTAATCATTATTTCCTTATTACTTGTTTCCAAGGAGAATGAAAATATTTTGGTGTTTGTTAGACAAGTTATATTTGATATGCAATTTGTTTGTCAAATCTTGAGAGCATGACTGAATATTCACAGTCCTCGGGCAATGCTTCTACAGAAGTGGGTGAGAAGGCACAATTATAGATGTCATTTCACAGCTGACTTCAATGGCAGTTCTGCCTGGGCAAGTACAGAGTAAGTAGTTCAGACACAGGCCCATGAGAATGTACTTACCTACAGTTTGTCAGTTCTCCTTGACTCTTATTTAGGGACCCAAAAATTTTATATTGAGTTCCAGGGCACTTCAGCATCTGTGGGTAGAGTTTTAAGATTTTTGTTTTGCACAAACAGCAACTGAAATGTAATGTATTTCAGATTCATAAATGGATGAGCCAAAGTTATTTTTATAGTTGAGAAGATGAACTGAGACTAAGTAAAAGTGAAGGATGTCTGGGAAGAATACAGTATGTTTGTTGTAATCTCTGAAAGTTATTTTTCTAAGCATTCCTGCATTATTAAAAAGTTTAAAAGGCAGCACAGTACTATAGAAAGTTTGCATTCTAGGACCTCTAAAAAAAATGTAGGAGAGTGTGGAATGGGAGTATAAAATATTTTCAAAATAATAGATGTCTGGTGTCAGAAAAAGATAAGTTTATAACTAGAAAAAACATTTACTTTCACCCACAGGAGAGTCACATTTTGTAACAGCAGCCCTTACACTGTATTTCAAACTTTGCCCACAATGTATTATAATTGTCCAACTGGCAAACTTTTTCATTTCAGCCAAAACAGATGGGCATAGCTCAGACAAGATGAAAGTAAATTTGCCTAACTGTACAGCAACAGGACTCAAGAAGACTGAGCTTTTGGATGGTCTCACTTTATGGATACTCTTTACATCAGCATTCACACTTGCTAGCTGTGTTTTATATCCACCTTGTTTTCAATTGCCAGCACTGTAGATCAGAACTGATCCTGATGAGCTTTATGAACCCGCTTCTAGTGAGAGTTTTCCCAAGCTGTCAGTGTGTCCCTGAAAAAGTGGATATTGGCACTGGGCACTAGGAAATTGCTCTGTATTGGTGTTTGTAGACAAGTTGATTTTCTCCAGAGGTAACATGCTGCATTCACCACAGTTACCTGTTCACCCTAGTAAGTCTAAACACTGAGGAGGGGAGCAGAGAAGCTGGGAATTGTAAGAGATGTCTTTTCAAATGAGGAAAAGGGATGTCTGATATAACCTGCATTCTGTAAAAATCATTGAAGACAAGCAGGTGACATGGAGACACAACACAAATTACCTTAAGTGAGTGTTAGAAGTTAGTTTGTTTTCTCCAGACATACTACACACACTCCTGCATTTTGGCTAACAGTGCAGAATCAACCCTTCTTATTCCTCTTGCTTTTGCATAGAGAAATTTCTTTGTACTGAAATATTAAATAAGAGGCTTTTTGAAATGTGAATGCCCTTTGTCCATACATAAAAAATTTTGCACAGTTATTTTGCTATATGCTTTTTATGTATGTGCCAAAATTTTTTCTTTTTTTCTTTTCTTTATTCCCCCCCACCTAGTAAGTGCATACAGATTTTTCTTGATCTTGGTCTGTAAAACAGATCTAAAACATCAGCCAGCCAACCTAAACCAATCCCCTAAGAATCTCCTACTGTGCAAGGAATTGATTAAAAATCATAGGCAATACAGCAGGGATCATCTCAGACCCCCCGATAACTGGAGCAGCAGGTGTTCTCAGTTCAGGAAGGTGTACAAATAGGTACAGAAATAGATTTTGCAGAGCAAGGTTTCAGACTTGCAGAACTATGTGTACTTTGAATATTTTCTAATTCTCATTGGTCTACTTTTTATAAAAATTTAACCCATTCAAAACTGCAAACCTTTCTAACATTGCATCTTTAGTCTGATCAGTTGCAAATATTCTTTTTTACTCTGAAAAAACCACAGCTTCCTTTGTAAGAGTCTTTGGTATGCCCAATCAGAAATAAAATATCTAAGAAATTGTCAGCATCACTGCTGTACCATAGCCATACCAGCAATACTTCTGAAGTGAAAAAGATAACTTTGGCTCAGCCTGCTGGAGAGTAGTAATGCAGTTAATCAAACAGCCAGTCTAGCTACCGAGTTCACCTAATGTTGCACAGCCATCCAGACATTTCCTGATACAGCTTCAGTATCCTGAGCTATGTTGTAGCTTATTTCAGGGCACGTTTGTGTTTGAGATGAAAAGCTTTATATTTATAGCTTCCATTTGTTTCTCTTCTTTGTATAGAGACAAAATTGGTTCTCTTTAGAATGTGTAAAACAGATTTATTTCATTGTGTAAAACTTATCTGTTTTCATGCAGGCCTGACGTACAAGAAAAAACGTTTTACAAAAAACTAAAGGTAACCAAAGGGTTAATAGATACACTGTGCTGTCTGATTTGCGTTTAGGTTTGCAGTGGAATTTTTCTAGAACAGAGCCCTACGGGTTTTTCAGCCTCATTTCTCAGTAGACTGCACAACTGGTGAGAAAGTAGGTATTTTGTCTGACAGCCATTAGGGTCTCATTATTCAGCAAATATGGAGATAAAAGAAAAAAGATTTTGAAATACCTTGTCAAAGTTAGCTAACTCTGTCTTAATGAGTACCAAAAAATAACCTAGTGCTCTTTTTTGTTTGTCTTGTTGGGGGTTTTTTGAGTGATGCTGAGATGCAGGACAAAGTACTTACAAAAGCTGTAAAAGTTGTGACCATTAATGACTTAATTGCTCTCCTGCTATTGTCCTTATGGCATATATTACTTACAATGTTCATCTTCTTCCTCATAAGAAGAATAAGTAATTGTTCACATGCTTTATTACTCTAAAGCAGTGTGAACCAGAAGAAGATAAGACTTTCTGTGAAGAACAATATTTGGAAATTTGCTTTTTCTTACTGGAGCTGTAGTATGACTTTACATTCAGTAGCTTTTCTGCTAATACATTGAAGGAGGTCCTTGTTGTCGTCTTATTAATTCACCCATTGATCATCTTCTCCCTCCATGTCTTACTTCAGGGCAAAGAGTCGTACAGCAGCTATTGTTTCCAGTATAATGACTTGTGGATGTTCTCTATCCCCAGACGAGTGTGCCATGGTAGATCCTAAGGTTTGGTTAGGCAGTCCTACAAGCATAGTGTGACTGAATAAGTTTTCCCCACCTAGATTTTATTTTGGTTTGATTTCTTAATGTCTCCCTTAATTACATTCAACTAGGCTTGTAACCTCTTTGACTGTGATCTCTCTACTTTTAATGTTTTTGTTTTGAATGCTGCAAATTTTGTTACAATATTTCTCTGGTACAGGTAAAGCTACTGATTTTTCTCTCCAAATTCATGTCCTTCACTTTCAAAGCTCTCCATACCTTTGTATGTCTTTTGTAATAAATTTCAAAATGCTGTCTTGCACCTACCACCCATCAGCCATGGAAAGCAGCTTCCAACAGAGCTTCCTGATTTTCTGGGCCTATTTGTGAAGAGTTCTCTGCAATCAGCTGCCAAACTTATTTCTGTTTGTCTCACCTCTGAGAATTTCTCTTTCACTGTGATGGACTGAGAAACAGAAAAAAAGCTTGTGAGGAGTTCAATTGCCACAGCAGTGCCTGTGTTAGTGACCAGTTGTTCTGTCTCTTTGTGGTTTCATACCTGTCTGTATGCAGCTGTCATCTCTGCTCAAACTGAACATCACTTGGTCTGGGGACCACCTTGTTCTCTGTGCAGGAAGCTTAGAACAGAGAGGTCAAAAGGTAGATTTGAGTGCTGAGCATTCTCAGTGGGTATATTTTATAAAGAGGTGTAGGTGGAAAAAATGCAGTGGGAAATGTCTCACTTTTTGGATTTATGTCAGATGTGCCAAGCAATCAGATTTTACCTTTGCTACACAGCTGATCAGGGAAAAAGCATGTAATAAAATAGACTGGCAATCTCACTGATTTCCTTGTCCTGTTCTGTAACCACTGTGTGCCTCAAAGGTTGTTTAATGCAGCCCAATATTCACAGGCGTATTTGGAGCTGTTGAAATTATAGGGAGAACATGAAAATTTGTTTTAATCAGTTCAGCTTTACCAGTTTGGGAGATAAGTTTGCCTTACTTCAGACTCTCTCTTACTCTTCAAAATCAACAAACTAATAATAGTTCCCTGTAACACAACCTATATGAACTCAAGGCTATCATGAGACAGCCTTTGCACCGCACTTTCAGTATCCCATAAATAAAACATGAATGTCTCCTTTCAGAAATCACTTTCACTTTAGTTACCATAGGAAGTGACATAGTCAGAAGTTAATTTAAAGTGTTCAGAATCATCAAGTTGTTTGTGTTTTTAAAAAGTTGTTCTTTCAGAAGTGATGTGGCCCTGTAATATATCTCCATAAACAAGGCTGAGTGAACCAAAGGCTCTGCACCTAACTGTGCATCATTTCTGCTCACTAATTGGATAGCCTTGATAACCATGCAATGATTGAGTTACACAGTAAATTATTTTGTCACTGGGTTTCCCTAACATGGTAACAAAATTATGTGGCTGGTTTGGGCTGGAATTGGCATTGAAAATTACATGGCTCTTTCCTTCATGTTTTTCAAGAAGAAAAGAAGCCCAAGTATTTACTACTACTTTACCTCTGCAAAGGAGAAGAATAAATATCTTACTGCCAAAAATAATTTGTCCATTATGCTCTGTTCTAACTTGGCAATGTGTTCTGGTGTGTGAACAGATAAAAGAAATATCAAACTAGTTTTCTGCATCTAGGATGGCAAATGAGCTGATCTCTCCAAAGAGCCTCAGTGTAGGGTTGTAGAGCAGGTCTGGCCACTTTGCAGTGTGTGTGCTGCCCTTCTGCTGTGCTGTGTGTACGGCTGCTGTTCTGTGCCTGACGCTGGGGAATGCAGCCAAGGACCCGGCACAGGGAAAGATGTGAAGCTGCAGCCTGGAGCTGGGTGGTGATAAATATGGCATGGCCTCTTCCTGGTGGGGAGGGAGCCTCCCCCATCACAGTCAGTGCTGTGCCGGGCAGCTGTTCTCTGTCCCGACATCCTTTACTGTCTTCGTGCTCAGCTTTCAGCACACGTCGTGGGCAATAGTCCAAGATTCTGGGGGAGAAGAGAAGCAAGCAGGTGCAAAGCTATACTTTTTATCACATGCAGACACACACAATATATATTTTCAGTAATTGAAATATTATTTCTTCTGCTACTGTCACAATAAGAACAAGTTTATCTATTTATTATGTACTGTCAGAAAATTTACATGACGGTTTTGTAAGGATTATTAGGATCATAGCAGAACTTTGTATCTAGAAAGCTTTAGAATATATTGGAAAGGGTTCTTGCAAGTTTAGCACATATCATCTGTACCTTGGATACTCTTTTAATTTCAATGCTAGTTGAACAAGTTTTTGTGGAAGAGAAGTGCATTGCAAAGTTGTTTTGTGTATCGTCAGTGATAAAAACTGCAGATAGGGATGTTGTGGGGTGTTAGTAGCAATGAGCATTATTGATACATAGAAACTTGTTCCATTGAATTTCTAGATTTATTAATGAGGTTTAGAATTCTCATTGTTTTTTTATCAGGAATGTAAATTCTGAATTAAGGATCTGAATTTTAAGTAACTTGTTTGTTGAAAATAGCATGTATGATTTCGTAAGTCCAAATTAGAACTTCTTCCTAACATGCACTGAATGATCGCTCTCACTCAAAAATTAAAAATCTATTTCCTGGCTATAGAAATCAATGCCTATAGGCACATTTTAGTATGGTAAGATATCATTAAAAAATAGATATTTATAACATGCAAATATATATTATGTTATAAAAGTGTAAACACTTTACGCAAATAACAAAGTAAACTAAGTGAGCTGTCTTAAAAGTTCCTTATAAGCCAAACTGCTTAATGAAATGGTTAGCAAGATTTTTAAAAAAATATATTTGTTTTCTGCATGGCTTGCATTGATCACTGGCCTATGAGTTGGGGCAAAATGCTCATATTCAGTTGCTTGCCAGGAAAGAAAAGAACTGAGTAGAGGGGATGCAGGTTGAATGTGAGGGGGAAGAAGATTTACAGTGAGATTTTTGTCCCTTTTTGAGCTAGGATGCCAACCTCCTCACTTAGCTGGACTAGGATTTCAGCATTAAGAGTCAGGTCCTATCGACTGTGCAGTAGCAACTGTAGTGAGAGTCACATGACTTGCAAAGGTTGGGAAGTCACTTCAACTGATCTTCCATTGGGAACTTGTGGATTTGAACCTGTCAGGTGTTATCCTGCAGCGTCCTGACCTTGGTATGGACAGTCAAAACGAGGCAGTAATGATCAGATTGAATTTTAACATTGTGCTGACACAAGCAGGAGTCAAACAAGCAGAAATATGTGAAAACAACTTCAAAGCAGAATTAAAACAATATAATGGGTGACAAAAACATGATATTACTGAGCCCAAAGCAATACATAATTAGCTTACTTTAGTTTTTTTTCCCTGGGCTCTACTTCAAAATAAATTCAGGCTTCAGTAAGAACTTGAATCATCAGTTTACTTTTCTGGAATCTTGAAGGAAAGGAAGACCTAATTTAAAGACAGGAATTTAACACAGATTAAATTTGACTTTTTAACATGGGAAAGGAACCTAGTCAGATACAGTGCAACAGTACAAATTAGATTTTAAATTAATTTCTTGCACGTGAGTCTTGATGTGCGCATTTCAACCTGACCTGATGCAGACTGAATCCCAGCGACTGCTTTTGGGGAGGAGGTTGGTACTGCTGTGGTCTCATGCTTCCAGCTGTGCTCTGCTGAGCTGCGCAGCAGAATCTGGTGCATCAGTGGTCCAGGGCAGGATGGACTCATGTCTGCACTCATTTGGCCTCTGCCTGCCTCTCTTGGTCTTGGTCTAGGTGGAGATCAGAGCAAATTTGACCCTATTCTCAAAAATACTTGCCTTCAGATATAGCAAGAGGACTATAATCCTACAGCTGCATCTTACCATCCATATGTATTTTATAAGGTGATTATAGTTTGGAAATATGGATATATGCATGCAGCCATTACCAGTTCCATTTTTTTGATTTCTGCATGCAGATACTGTTTGTTAGCTCTGTGCTGTAAGTACAAAAAAAAAAAAAAAAAGGAATAATCTTCTTTGTGCTTTGTATATACATGCAATTTGCATTTCCTTTGCTTTGCACAATTGAATACTTGGCATTTCTGTCTCAAAAATAAAACTGTAAGTAATGGTGTTTTGAATTCTTTGGATTGAAAAAAATAAGCTGTTATCAAAAGCCCATTTGGAGAAGTGCAATTTTCTGATTTTAGAAGCCAGGAAAACCCAGTTCTGGCCCTACTGCAGTGACAAATACGCACTTAGCTCCGTGTACTTTCTGTGGGAGTTAAACTGTATAATAACCTTACAATTATGATCTTTGAAGATGTTCTGCATTAAACATTTAGAATGGTGGAAGGAAACATTAATTCATCGAGGGGCGTATGTCTCTCCTTATACATCCCTATCGATGAAGAGCTTATTTGTGTCAGGAAGCTTTCCAAATGATGGAATTATTATGTGAACTGAGGTTCTTTCCAAAAGCTGCAATACGGGCAGAATTGAATCCAGCTGGATCCTGGTAACTTATCTCTAGTTTTCTGGAAGTTTCTTGTTAGTTTTTTACATACTGGATACTCTAGAATTGCTTTGTATTTTAATTAGTGAAAACACTGTAAATCTAGGGAGTATAAAAATCTGCAGACTACATCAGCTGGTGGCTAGCTAGGTGAGAAGCAGTGGGAACTGAAATCTGTAAGTGGTCAATCATCTGTTAAATTCTGCCCTGGAAAACCATCACTCTGTGATGGTAATTGGTGGCCTGTGTAAAATGGATCTTCTTCTGTGTCTTGGGATCTTACTCTGCACACACTTGATGGCCAAAGAAAGAAATAAAAATGTGCTCAGTGAGAACAGTGTGGGCAGGGGCTGTGGGCAGGAGTGTGAGTGTGCATTTGCTGAGCCCCCCTCAGACCAGGGGTCCACCCCATGCCCATCAGCTGCTGTTCTGCTCCCCCGCAACATCCCCTCTCGCCTACTGCAGGACATGAGTTCTTCCTCCAGGAGGTATTTCTAAATCACCAAGTTGAAAAAAGGTACATGGGAAACAACATTAAAAAACCCCAAACCCAAACTAGGAGTGTAATTGGTACATGCTGGCATACAGCTTGCACTTCTGCAAGTGTACTTTTCTTTTCAGAGCTAAAATGCAAAATACTGAGGAATCTTTCTTTATTCCACTCAGGTTCACATATATCCTGGTGTTATGCCTTTTGGAGTCTAGCATAATATTGCATAGAACAACAACAACAAGAAGCCTGTTTTTCTGTAATGTGAATTCACAAATGGCAGATGTTCAGTGTGTTTCATTTGTAGATGTTAGTACCTCTGAGAATTTTCAATGTTGAAAACTTTTTAATTTAGAATGCTAGCAAATGCTATTTATTAAAACTGTATTTTATGAAGACTCATAGGTCATATAAAGCATTCTAGATTTTTGCAGATGTGACTTATTACTATAGAGACTTTAAAACTGAATAGCCTATGAAGTAGAATTTAGCATCAGTTTCTTTTGTCATACTTTATCAATCAAAATACCTTCAGAATCTTGGTTTAACATTAATTTGGTCCTAATAGTAGTCTTTGTACTTGACCATTTTCAATGTTTAGTACTGTTCATACTGTGTAATTTCAAAGTATTTTTATTGCTATTTTAAAAAATAATTGTTCTTTTATTAGAATTTTATTTCTCCTCATTTATAACAATCTAAAATTGATGTACTGCAATGCTCTTCTGGGAAATATGCCAGCAACTGTGGGCTTCAGTTTCAGGATGGCTGTTCATAGATCATACACGCTCTCAAGTGTTTGAGTGGGTACAGTCCTGTTTTCAGAATTCTTGGTAGCACAGCATTGGCCTGAGACACAGAGTCATGTTAAGACAGAGTCCGGTAGCTGGAAACATAAAGTGCAAGGGTCCAGGTTTAAAAATAAATGTTCAAAATGGAACCTAATTTTTCAAGTCAGCTTAACTCTATTTAAAACTATGCTGAGGTTTCAAATGAGATATAAGTAGTTTTTAAGAGGTTGTTCTTATGTGGATGATGTACTTACTTAGATGATAAAATTTGATTTCTGTTGTTCAGAGTGACAACTCAATCATTTCTCATGTCCATTTTGTCAGGGTTGCTCATAGAACCACTGCATTGTTCCCCTCCTATTCCATATTTTTTATAGGTGGAGCTTGTTTTACTGCTGGCAACTAATATGGCTTGTGGTCACAAGGCCTGCAGTTGAAGAGTTTAAAATGCAATGAGCTCTTGTAGGCAGCACGTAAGCAGGGAGCCTTTCAACACTGGCTCTGGCATAAAGCTCCTCTTTAGGCACAGTTGGGGCATTTAATCTCTTGCTTTGTGATTGCCATCTGCAAAATGAAGTAATACCTGCCTGTCTCATAGGAACACAGATGATTGACTCATGCTTGCGAAGTGATGCAGAAATGCATTGAAGGCACATGGAAGCCACCTGATCTACAGATATACGGGGAATTGTTCTTGGAAAAACCTAAAAATATTAGGAGCTGTGTTCATGTGTGTCATGTAGTTACCATAATCTACTCCTGTAGCTGAAATGAGGGATATCCTATGTCAAAATGGTGCTGGAGCCTTTCATTGTCCTCCCAGTGACTTTGAGAAACTTGAACCCTTCAAAGGCAAATATATTGCTTTTGGGAAATACTTGTGTAATCCCCAGTGGAAAGCCTGGCATGTTTCTGAGTGCTCTTCAGCCCTTAAGCCTGGCTGCCTTTGGGCTTGCTGGGGCCCCTTTGAACTGGTCATACCTGCAGCATGACAGCAACAACAGCTGGCATGAATTTTTGGAAGTCATTGGTATTCACTGGTAACCTTAAAAACAGGATCACCTCTTTTGTCAAAGACACACATTTCATGTTGGATTTTAACAAGATTCCAAGGGTGCTGCTCTCTTTTATAAAATGAGATCGATTAGGCCACTGTTGTTTTAGGTTCACTAAACCCACATTACTTTTACTGTATGATTTTTTTTTGTCTGTGTGTGTGAGATATTATGACATACATATTTTGCTTCTTTTAGAAGATAAAGGGAAAGCAAAACCCAATAGTGCAAGTCAACAGTCCAATACAGAAGTGAGTCCTTTTCTTCCCAAACCTGGAGCAACAGCAGTGGCACCTTTAACACCTGCCTCATCCACCAAGAGCACAAACGGAGCTGCTAACACAGTTACTGAGTCAGAAGAGGAAAAAGCCAAAAAACTACTTTACTGTTCATTATGCAAAGTGGCTGTGAATTCCCTTTCACAACTAGAAGCCCACAACTCAGGTGGGTATCTATACAGTACAAGTCAGCTGTGTTTTAAAATTCTTAAAATTCAATGTAACAAGCTGGTAGCCACACTTCATTGAAGAGACTTTTAGTTAAAACTTCCAATGTCAAGTTACAAACCCAGTTTTGTTAATGACAGTGGTGTTTGATATTCTATTAAAGCACTCTAATTTTTTTAACTGTCTTTCATGTACTCTTTAAGTTTTTAGTTGACAAAATCCCTATAGCTCCTGTTACCTAATTAGATTCCATCGTACCTCCACAGTGAGGATCATAGTATGATCGTCATGTTTTCTGTAACACTAAGGTTTCTAAAATGTTAGTTCCTCCTTTCTTTCATATTTTGTTTCACTATCACTGGTATCTGTTATTTTGCTGGTACAATTTAGAGTAATTATTGTTATTTCATATTTTTTATAATTTTAGGATGTGCCTGTTAGATTTCATAGATGTCCTAGAATCTTCTGATTACTGAAGATTAGATATGCTCCCTTTAATTGGCCACAAGTAACAGTCCATAACATGCTCTGTCTGCTCTGTGTGTTGATGGTGTGCTTGGTGATGTAAAGCTTGTTAACAAACCATTGAAACTGGCTTTGCAGCTGTAATTCGTTCTTGAAATGGACAAAGCACCCATTTCTTCCAAATCAGAGGATATTTATTGAAGTACTACTGTTCCTAGGCAGGTTTGGAGCTATTACAGTAGTTTCTGTCCCACTGTTGGCTAAATCCTTTTTTGTGATTCACCAGCTTATGGGGATTTTGGCAGAATAAGCAACAAGCACTTTGGTCATGCAGTCACATGCTGCCCCCAAAAAGTGAGGCAGTGGTCTGGTGTCCTGTTCCCTCTCTGCACAAACCCTTCTGGCTTGTCTTTAGACCATGGAAACGGAAAATACACTGACCAAAACCAGAGTGATCATTAGTCCCAATCTGTGATGACTTTAACCATTCTGTCTTGAAGATAAATGTGTTACAAAGTCCCAAGGCTGATGGACATGTTCTTATGTTGCTGATCATGAGCTCACCTGCACCTCTTTGCCCATTAGGCTCCAAGCACAAGACCATGGTCGAGGCTCGGAACGGTGCTGGTCCCATCAAGTCTTACCCTAGGCCTGGATCCCGACTGAAGGTGCAGAATGGCAGTAAAGGCTCAGGACTGCAGAACAAGACATTTCATTGTGAAATCTGTGATGTCCATGTTAATTCAGAAATTCAACTTAAACAGGTAGCTTGCACCTCTGTTGGTTTTACCTGTATTGCAATATTATAGGTGGGGTGTAGGGCTGTGTGAAGATGTTTTGGTGAATGCTAAGTGAACTTAGTGTTTCTTATCTGTCATCTCACAACTATTTCTAAATCATCAATCACAGGTTAAGTTCACCAAATTGTTTCAGCTGGGAAAAACTGGCTTGACAGTTGTAAAGCAGAGATGTCAGTATCAATGAATAACATAGCAGATCTTATTTAAAAGTTTGCTGTGGTTCAAGAGAGAGATTTGAACTTTGGTCTCCCACATGTAAGAAATTCTGGGTTGAGGTTCCCTGGATTCCTCATTCGGTGCTGTTTCAGTCTGCTGGAATACTGTTTAATGCTATGTGAGGAGGAGAATGTGACTCAAATCTATTGGTTTGGGACAGTCAACAGGAGGGTAATACTACAGATACATCTGAATTGTGTAGAACAATGTTGTCATTAACAGTGTAGCTGTATGAGCTCTGCTCTGAGTCAATGAGCCCTGGGTTCAGAGATGTGCCCGTGCAAATGTAGTGTTTCTGATACCCAAATGGGAATCTCTAACTGGATGGCGCTGTGCTGTGCGGATGTGTCCTCTCATTCCCTGTTATTTTAGTTAGCTCTAAGATAATATTAAAATTCCATGGTGTAGACATATCCCTGGGTAATGGTTCTTCCTTCAGCTAATATTGAATTATTTATGCAACTGAACAGCATCAGCAGGATGGAAATTTACCTTCTACTTCTGAATATCCCTATGACCTAGTGCTTACAGCTCTGCCCGGTTTGATGTTCCTCAAGTGGAAAAAGAAGCTATAACAAAAATATCGATAATTTGCAGAGCCTGTCTCGGATCACAAAATATGCTGTATTTGATTAGTCTTTGATTCTCTGTTTGATGTGCCTCAAATTGTTATGTTTAATTTAGCAAAACTCATCTTTGCTCTCTCTAAAGAACCTACTTTATCTTACAAACAGGAGCTTAGGCATATCCTGCTGATAAATCAATTTCAAACTCAAAACCGAGAAATGTTTAAGCAGCTAATTAAATGTGAGGATATTTATTTCAGCACATTTCCAGCCGAAGGCATAAGGACAGAGTTGCAGGAAAGCCTATGAAACCTAAATATAGTCCTTACAACAAACTGCAGCGCAACCCAAGTATTTTAGCAGTAAGTATTTTTATGTCTCCTCACTGTCTGTGTGAATTTGCAACCTTGGGGACTCCCACCGCACAGAGGCAGGAACATGACAGACCTGACGCTTCCAGAGCCTCTCTTCCCCCGCAGGCTGAGTCTGCACGGGGATCAGATTTGAAGATAGTTATGTATTCTGTCTGCCCAGTCAAAGGCATGCAGACAGCACTGCGAATGTTATTTACTGCCAGGAAGGGAATAATCAGTGGAATGGGGAATGAACTGTGTGCCCTGTGGAAAGGTATTAGCTTTGCCGGGCTAGTGCACTTCTTGAAGGCAGCAATGGATAGGATATACTTGGTCTTTCTGGACACCTGAGATAACTCTCAGTTATGACGGATGCAGTCAGGGAAAAGGATATAGGATGTTGATATAAAAATTTTAATGCTCATTCTCTGCATATAACAAAACAGAGTGCTGTGGGGATGTATTAGTTGATGTAAAAGGGTCATTAGCTGTTTAAGAGAATTGATTGCCTATCTCTATGTCCAGGCTGTGTCTGTCACTGGCTACCAAAATACCTCTTCTGTCTCTGTGCCCCTAGCCAATCCCTTTCACACCTACCCGCATTTCCAGGAATCCCACAAGCTGTCTCTGCTGGTCAGCTGCAGCCAGGGTTCAGGCTGGCTTTAGAACAATTTGTATGTTTATTTGCTCATGACTCAGCCTGTACTTTACTCCGTAGAGAAAAGCACTTGCCACCTATGGCACAAAAACAATTGATAGGTTGGGATGAGAGAGATGCAAATGTATGTGTGCAAGAGGAAGCATGTGAAAAGCTTCTTAAAGCTGAAATATTAATATGTCTTTGTAATTGTGTAGAGGCAAATCAAAATGCTGCAGGTTTTCCCTAGGTCTCCCCATTTGATAGGTTCTGCACACTCTAATTTCTACACTTGTGTAATGCGTCAGTTGATAATGTATTGCATAAGAAGAGATCACCAGTTGTAAAGGAAAAACATGAGTATCTTTGCCCCTGCAAAAGTGTGATTATGGTGCAAACCGTTTTCAGTGAGACTGTGGCAGATATATTTCTGGGAAGCTGTTTCACCACAAGCACCAGCAATGATTGCAGATCATAAACTGAGTAATAATTATTTCAGGAAAAATTCTTCATCGTATTGATCTTAAAAAATATTTCTGCTTTGAATAGAGGAGGTCTGCACTGGCAGGTGAAAAGCTGACTGTACTAATGCCAGCTTCCCATCTTGACCACTCAACTTTTCTATAATTCATTTTTACAAGTGGAAAATTTGACTTTTGATATTGAAGTCTTAATCATGGGGTTTTTAAATATTTCATGCACATTTATCATTTATATAAAGTCGTTCACTTGCAAATTACGCTTCCTTCTAAACATCAGTGTGTTAGTCCCTAGACTCATGAGATTTACACATCTTTAAATATAGGATTTGGTTGCTTTAATTGCCTTGGGAGTAAGAGGACCATGTAGGTAGCATTTCTAAGCAGGTGACGTGAGGCTTCTGCCAGAAGCCACAGCATGCCCTCTGTCAGGGTTCACTTTTTCCCTCGTGTAAAAGTCAGCACGGGGAGAACTGTATTTACATTGCTTTTTTGTCTGTGTTTTATTCCAGGCAAAACTTGCATTCCAGAAGGACATGATTAAGCCACTGGCACCTGCTTTCCTCTCCTCTCCCCTTGCTGCAGCTGCAGCTGTATCATCAGCTCTATCCCTTCCTCCCCGGCCCTCTGCATCCCTGTTCCAGGCACCAGCAATACCACCAGCTCTCCTCAGGCCAGCCCACGGGCCCATCCGGGCGACACCTGCCTCCATACTCTTTGCACCATACTAATTTATCGATGTAAAGAAGAGAAAACTATGGCCAGTACAAAGGGTAAAAGGAAATCAGCAAAGGGGTTGAGATTTTAAAATGTGTTTCTCTTTTGCAATGCCGTCCAGCAGGACACCTCATCCAACCACATCATAAAATCCATCATTGATGGCACTGCATTTTGAAGTCTAGAAAACTCTCTGTTTCTATTTTTTTAATCAAAATAGCTTGATCTGCTTAAAAATTAAATTGCTCATAAAAATTATATCATTAAAGATTCATGCATCTATTTTATTTTTTTTTTAATGTGTACGATGCACCTTGGAATCAAGGAACATAAAATATTTTCCTGACAGACTTGAAAACTAGGGTCTTCCTCACTCACACGTATGTAAATACTTCTCTGAAAACTGGGTTACAGTTACAACTTAATATGGAAAAAAGGTAGGTGAACCAAATGCTAGATCGTGGATAACATCTCAAAAAATAATTGCATCCATTTTTTCCATGTGTTCTTGTTGACAGGGATTGTGTGCTGTCCTAGGCCCCAGTACTGGTGTATCTTGTGTAGTACTACAGATGTATCATGTGTCTGATTTTAACATTTTTAGTTTCTGTGCAAATGTTCGGAAGCAATGCAGCGCTGAAGCTTTTAATTATTTCTTTTTTGTCACATTTGATTTAGAGAAATCAAAAATAGAAAGCCATATAACATAGAGTTAAGATTACTACTTGTTTGCTACTTTCATTTAACTTATTTTTGTTGTTTCCTCACTGGTGTTGCTAAGCAATGTTTAAAGAGAAAAAAAAAGCTTTTCAATTGCACATTGCCACAGCTCACATGCATTGTTCAAAAAGACAATGGATCCATATATTTGTTCGTAAATATCCTTTATTCTTCATTTCTAACTAGTCTCCTTTGTAATGATGCTGCATAACATTGTGGCTCCCTAATGCAATAATGTACAGAACATAAAATATTTATAATTGATCATATTCTCTGTTTACTGAATATATTACAGTAATGTCCCACCTATCTTCTTACCTCCCCAACCCTTTTATAAAGGTGAATCAATACACAGTACTCAGACTGAAGTCATTACATGATAATGGGGACAAGAGGTGGAAGAAAGGAAAAAAAAAAAAGAGAATTAACTTTTAGAGCATCTTTATCAGCAATCCATAATAGTAAAATGTCTGTGTATTTTTTTAAATGTACCTTTTCAATAAAATAATAAGAAAATTATACATGCTTATTGTATTTATTAATTGGTACAGAAAAAAAGTCTGAAAAAAATTTAGCTAAAGGAGTCTTCAGGAGCAGACAAAGCATTGGAGTTGCAATAAAGTATAATTACAGAACCTGTGTTTACTTCCCTGTGTTTTAATGTCTTTTTCTCTCTACAGCCTATAATAGCATTTACTGGGGCTTTTTTGCAGCAAGACTGTAAACATTCATTACATCAGAGATTTGGAGGAAGACGCAGCAGAGACAGGTGCGTGATTATGGTTTGATTGTAGCACCACCAAAATGCTACACCGTGGCTATGCTGTCGCTAATGGAGATTAAGGATTAGCTTTAAAACCAACCTGAGCATACCTGAGGCTGGGAGCAGGTCACTTTAGAGCCAGGACTTGCTCTGAAACATGGGCAAAGTAAGCAGCTACTTGATGAAGCAGCAGCTGGCTTTTAAAGGCAGATGTTTGGGGAAGCTTTGAAATGATTTTTTTTTCCTGCTGCTGAAAAGCTTGATCTATTCTTTAAAAGTCTTTTCTTTGTTAAAACAAACTGATTTTAACTGGTTTCTCAGAAAACAAGAGTTGTCTATGTATTGAACCACTATTTTACCTGCTTTTTATAACCCACTTTTGACGATGAGAAATTTCGAGCAATTGCAAGTTTCTGCAATTGAAAGTGTTCCTATATAAAATACAGAAAACCTGTATTAAGGAGGGCATCAGCCAGGGCTGTGTAGATTTCTTGGACAGCTGATTGTTTCAAAGAGCATCTTACAACAGAGAAATATTTGGGTCAGTAAGGGTGAAAAAATGAAAAAAAGTGTCATGTCAGCAATGAAAGGAATTAATCTATGAAATACAAGGAGATAAAAGGCCCTGACTGTGAGCCAAGGAAGAGTCATGTTCAGATTCATATTCAACATTCTTTATGTTCATGCTCTTGGCTGTGCTAACTTATATTTTGTGTACTGTAACTGCTTGCAATGAAAGTTTTGTCTGTGATATACAGGACTGGACATTTGAGATGATAATTACAGGATAAATGGTAAACCCTCTCATTACGCCTGCTGGGATCTCTCATTTTAAAAATGAACTCTACATGAGAAAGAAAATTTGTATCATATTCACACAAAGGCTATCAGCTGCTTTTTTGTAGTTTTAGGATGTTTTCTCCTGAGGTGTTACATCATTACAGACAGCTGGCTATTAAATTCATGCATTTGTTGTAACAGAGAAAGAGTACTGAAATACAATATTTGCAATGGAGTTGGCATGTTGAATAAAGATATCAAATGTGCTAACCACTAAGGTAACAAGGTTAAAGTAACAGGATCACATCTTCTTGTATGTCTATTTTTCTAGGTCTGTTCACTGCACTCTGAGCTGCAGGTTGTTCCTGTAAGACAAGTCAAAAGTTACAAGGACACTGTGTTGGTCAGGGATTATCACCTGGCACAGCCATTTTTCTGCAGCAGAAAAAGAAGGATCCAGACCAGATCACACGTCAGCAGGAACTTTCTGCTCTTATGTGTGACTGGATCATGGCCCCTGCATTGCAAAATATTTTCATAAAGAGTTATCAGAGACGTGGTCCACTAGTCTGTACAGGTTGAAGATTTGTATAGACCGCTTTGTTAAAAACAAAAATAATAGCAATAGGATCTTCTATGACCACCACATACTAGGATACTAGTATGTGCACCTGTCATTTCTGCAGGTCAAAATGATAAGGAAATCTTCCCTAGTTTTGGTCAGATATCAGAAGGAAGAAGACAGGAGCTGGCATGCACATTGCCCAGTCGATATCAGCACTTGAACTCCTGTGATAATGTTACGCTGGGTCTGTATACTGATAAACTAATAGACAATTCCTTTAAGAAAGAGACTTTTCCATTAAATTACCTTATTTTACTTCCTTACAAGGTGATCTTGAACTATAAATTTTATGCTCAGAAAAGTTTTGCAAAAGAATTTGTCACATTAGTGTGAAAAAAAAGGAGAGAGAACATGGTTGTTTTAAACTCTGCAGGAGTTTCACTGTCTTTATGGATTTGGCAATAACCTGGTGAGCGTGACTGTATATCTTTTGAACATTTCACCTTGAGTAAGTGAGGTACTGCACTATTTATTCATGCTTGGTTGGACATTAAATTTTCACAGCTGTCACCTTCAGGTCACAGTGGTCATGATGATTTTCTTACTATGCCTAGTATATTCTTTTAACAATTTTTTTTTCTTAACATTCTTTTTTCAAGTACCAACTTTAGCATTCTTCAGTATTTATTGGAATGACCAGCATTTCAAGCAAAGCTATTTTTTTTGAGGGTCTAGAATTCTTAGATATTACAATACTTTATTATTAAAGTAACATTGTTTTAGAAATGTTTCTGTTTGGTTTTGGTTCCTTTTTGTATTTATGTGTATTGCTAGAGGACTGTGCTGGATGCTGGATGCCTGCTGAGCACCAGAAGTAGAAGAGGCCAAACCAAGACTGCTGCCTTTGACAGCTGCAGCTGAGGGAGGTTTCCTAGCACTGGGAAAAGGATAACTTTGTGCCTGTCTTCCAAAATGAGGATCTGGGCACATGAAAACAGGCAGGTGATTGGGATTGGCCAACACAGGTTTACAAAAGGCAAAACAATGTGCGAGCGGCCCCAGCACAACCTCTCTGCCATGAGGGGCCTGTCCGTGCAGCCAAGGGGAGCCAGGTGTCCTGAGAATGGCTTTGGTAAAGTTTCCAATGCTGGCTCTCCCAGAATCCCAGCAGGCAAATGTGGGAAGCAGAGACAGTGTGGGTGGCTACACAGTGGCTGTAGGACTGCCTGGGCCACCAAGCTCCAAGGGCTGGGCAGCCACTGGCAGCCTGTGACAGCTCGTCAAGCGCAGTCCCTTGGGCCAGGAACACCAAACACACTCCCTGGTGACCTGGGCAGTGGGGAGGAGAGCACTGGGAACCTGGGCACTGGGTGGACAGCTCTTGGGAAGCAAGCTATGCTTCCCAAGATATGAGCTATGAGCTATGAGTGTGTTTCACAGCTATGAGTGTGAAACCCAGGGCTTGATTTCCAGCGGTGTGCTGGAGGGTACAGCTGCCCTCTGGAGGGACCTTGGAAAGCTGGAGACCAGGTTGGGCAGGAACCTGGTGGGACTGAGAGAGATGGCAGGGAGAGGGGCTGGGGAAGGAGCCCCCAGTGCAGCATGACCAGCTGGCCATACACCACTTAGGTGGGGACACTCAGGTTTTGTGGTGGACAGACAGAGTGGAGAGCAAGTCTGCAGTGTGCCCTTGTGGCAGCAGAACTGAGCTGAGCATGGGGCTGCGAGAGCAGAACCATGAGCAGCAGGTTAAGGGACACATAAACAGCCTCTTCGTGGCTCCACCTGCAGAAACATGTCCAGCCTGGGGCCTCCAGGGGGACAGAGACACTGAGAAATTGGGGTAAGCCTGGGAGAAGGCCAAGACGGGGTCAGGAAAGCAGCACGGTGTGTTCAGGAAAGTGAGGTGCGTGTGCTGAGCCCAGAGAAGGCTGTGGCAGTTCTGGCCTCAAGTGCCTGACCTGAGTCACAGGGAAGAGAGGTGGATGTTCCTCAGAGAATCACCATGAGAGGATGAGAGGAGGCAGCCAGAAGCTGCAGGAAAGAATATTCTGACTGTACATAAGCAAAAAAAGGATTCAAAATAATAGCAGGTAATCCCTGGAGTGGGTTGCACAGGAAGGTTATTGCAATATCCCTCCTTGTGGAAGCTCTTAGATGCAGCCAGGTGAGCAATGTGGTCCAGCTCTGAATGCTTTGAGCAGTAGGCTGGACTAGGTGACCTCCAGAAGACCTGTCATCTTAAATGAGTCAATAATTCTAAAAGATAACAAGGTCTTCTGCTGAAAAATCAAAAGTAATCACTGTGATACAGGGCAATTAGTAGCTGGTGGAAACTTCGCAGTACTAAATACTGACAGACGATTCACAACATGGTGAGCACCTGCTAAGCCTGAAAAAATGAAGACAAGCATCTTACCTGCAATAGGTTGTAGAAGGAGAACTGAGAGGAGGATGTACCTGAAAAGGTGAGAAAGTCAAAGTGACAGGGAAATTATTTGTACTGAAATATTTTTGAAGGGGCTGAGGCTGTATTTTTCAGGCGTAAAAAAAGGGACCTTGCAGTAATTAACTGCAATGTGATATGTTTCAGGTCTTGGTGAGTTTTGCTAAAACAAGTACATCAGTCTTACACATGAAAACATTTGACTGTAGTGGTGCTGAAAACCACATTTTTTAGGAGGTATTAGCTACTGTGAGCTATTTTCCTAGGCTAGGAGCAGCCATGGCAGACACGGAGGCTTCTTTTTCAAAAACGGTTTGCACTTTAGAGTTGTGATGTAATTTCAGCAGATTTAAATGCCCAACACATGCAGCAGCCAGTTAGTGCTCTCAGAGTCCAAAATCTGAGCTACAACTTTCAAGATACTTCAAGCAATGAGCACCCTCTCTGGAGCTCTAGACACAAACATGGCTCTTGCCCAGAAGGGAAAATTTCCATTTTGTTTTCCCGGTATTTTGTATTTCCTTCAGGAGGTCTCTAGCTCC
This sequence comes from Xenops minutus, assembly GCA_035221455.1. Taxonomy (NCBI): domain Eukaryota; kingdom Metazoa; phylum Chordata; class Aves; order Passeriformes; family Furnariidae; genus Xenops; species Xenops minutus. The sequence goes on along the minus strand of JAWWEE010000162.1, from coordinate 23,244,005 downwards.
TTCCTTGACCACATCAAATCATGACACTTGTTTCTCTAGCCCTCTATCAGCCTCTTAAGTATCAGCTCTCATAACCTGTCAAGATGTCAGTTCCCTTCTCCATTCCCTGAGTAAACTCTGTCTTCATTTTCCAGCCAAGTGCTGCTGAGATTTTTCAATTCTGCCCTTGAACTTGAAAACAACTCCCTAATCTCTAAAGTTACCAAACAGTCCATCTGCAGTATCTTTCCTAAATCTCACAGCAGCAAAACCCCACCCCTCTCACCCCCACACACAAAAAAGAGAACCACCACCACTGCAGGGAGAGTAAAACTGGCTTGAAATTTTGTGATGTCAGATTTTAGCACATAAATCCTAACAACGGGGAAAAACATAACCACAACCTTTCTTATTTTATCCATCTAAGTTCTGTCAGCCTTGACTACACTAAGCACTTTTTCAGGCAGATCTGATGCTTGCCTTAGAGGGTCAGTGATGCCTGCAAACACTTCCTTTTTGGAATGTATTATCTCTTCAGGAAGGCAGGTGGTAGCTTCATTCAAAACTAATTTTCACGTTGAACTGTGCCAAATCAGGTTTTCACATGCAATTTGAATTTTAAAATGTTCTCTAACATTTTCAGCAAAGGCTGAATGAAAAATGGATCTTCACTGCTTGACTTCGCCGGAGCTGCTCTGAGGCTCTCACGGTTGAATAGCGTGAGCCTACCCATGTGAGCCTTCCCTTTGCCCAATAGGGCAAAGGGAATAGTGGGGGTTTGGTTTGTATGAGGACAAATGCACTGGCTCCATCCTTGCTCTTTCTTGCCTGTGTAATTCCTGGTGGGAGTTCTGATCCTATTCCAATCACAGCCCACCCACCCTGCAGAACAGCCCTGTTCGCAGTGTAGCCATACAATGGAGGGCACACACAAGCCTTGTAAGGTGTTCTGTGCTAGGGTTTAACTTCCCTTCCTGCAGAGTGTCTGACTTTCAGCAGAGAGAGAAGAGATCTGTCTCTTCTTGTCTGTCTGCACGTGAATCCAGGGCTCCAGTAATCCCTTTCCATATCTTGAAAAGTTAGTCCTTCAGAGCATCTTGTGTCTATGCCTCACTTCTTCCCATACACATTTCCTGTGTCTTGGCTTCCTGCCTCCCTCCCCCAGTGCAGAAGCAGAGTTCATGTAGAAAAACCCTCCAGTATGAGATTTACCTGTGACTTTCACAGGTGAGTGTTTGCTGATGAATTATTCAGCCCCCAAGGAAAGGGAGATGGGAACAGGAACACAATGTCTGACATCAGTTTGGATTTCATTAGGAGGTGTTTTTTACCTGTAACAGAGAAAAAAAACATAAATCACATAAATCACATATTCCAGTTCCTTGGTGATGCTTCAGTTATATTCTCCACCTTCTCTGCTCCCCATCTTTGGAATACATGAGGAGTGAGAGGTTCAAACAGATACTTTATACCATGTGTGCCTTTTTTGGTGTGAGAAAGGGCACCAGGCTTGTAAATCAGCTTCAGGAGTTGCTCTCTGTAAATGGCTTAGTGTGGGAGATACTGATTAGCAGTATCAAAGGCACCAGAATGCTTCAAATGTAGGGGGTGATAAGAATTACATCCACATTTTCAAATGCAAAAGTTAAAGTTATGACTCGCTGTTCCCTTCCTGGGACTGAATGCTGGGAACGCTCTGGTGCCTTCTAAATCATCAGAGCTGGCCTGCTCTGCAGTCCTCTGTCATGGGAAAAAAAGCATTAAACAGTTTTAGTCTCTCTGAAAATACTTAACTCCTTACATATGTTGCCTGCCATTACTCACATCTTTTTTTCAAGGGAATTTATGGAAATTTGACATGCTTTATATTTAAATTTGCATTGTGACTGCTTGCCGTGTGCCAGGATGATGTTTCACCAGTACAGAGAGGAGGCAGAAACATGAGAGTGGGCACTGTGGGCTGCAAGAGGGAGCTCTCCCTGCACTGCCCTAGTGTGTGAGCCACTGAAAGGTACAATGCACTCACAGGCATTTAAGGAGGAAAACGTCTTTACAAAGGTAGGGTTTTAGACTGTCCATTTTCCTTTATATTGTGACTGAGCAAGAATTAAGTTGTGGTTTGAAATGTACTTCCATGTTGTCACTTAAAGAATATTTAACTGAAGACTTAAATGAAAAAGATGTTTGATAGATGCTTGATAGGCCTTTGACAGATCTTATGAAGTAGACCGTTGAGGAGAGCACTCAGTGGCAGAAACTTCACTTGGCCACTCTAGCCCATTCTACTGGCCTTTTCTGTCACTCTTTTTCTGTCACCTATAAAATATATTTGCATGCTAAACCACTTTTTAAAAAAATTATTTTCTTTGCTGAGATTTTAATTTTAACTGCCAAATTTTATTCTGTGACTTGAAAAAGTTCTGATGTGCAGTAAGCTCAGCAGTGCTATTCATTTCCCTCAAAGGCACTTTTTACATCTTGAGAGATGGCAAATGTTCCAAGTCAAGGAATGACCAGAAAGCAATGAAGAAGCTTGGGTGGTGATGTTTATTTCTTTCTATTCATATGCTCATTGCATATGCTCATTCTAAAGTAGACATTCAGCTCCATATTTCTGTAATAACATAGAACATTGACAGTGATGGTAGAACTTGAAGACTAATAGAACCTGAACTTACTATTGTCACAACCAGACATCCCTTAAAACATGCCACGTGAAAAATTTATTCCTATTTTGATCACATCTTAAATTATCTGATTCTTCCAAAATATATTTAGAGGTTTCCAGAGAGTAAGGTCAATAGAAATGAACTCCAGATAGCAAATAAGATTTCTTTTAAGAAGATATGAATTAAAAAAGATGATAATCCTCTTTCATTTTAGAGATATATTTCACCACATTGTCAAAGAATTGTCTTCTCATGACAGATAGAGAACATGAAAATCATGAACTTTTTTTTGCTTGGTACTTGGAAAGCTGATAGTAGTGATTGCTCCCACTTTCCCTCAGAGCTTGGCTGCATGTTTTCAACAAGCAGTTCCCACAATGATGCATTTCAACAGATCACCCACTTGCTTTCTAGTTTCTTTTAAAATAAGAAAATTTTCAAGTGTGTGAGTGTCTCTTTCACATGCAGTTGAGACAAAGGACATTTTTTGTATTGTGTGCTGATGGAAAGAAACACCAGGACCTTAAAGGCAGCTAGTGATTCTCGGAAAAGAGAAAAACACCTGCAGTTCTACCAGGCCTGAATCAAAGCAGCCTGTGAAATGGGCTGCTAGGCCCCTGTGCTGATGGTAAGCACAGCCTCTCTCCCATTATGTATTATTAAAGGGAAGAGCTAGGAAAGTAAACTGGAGATCACACCCCAGTTCTTTCCTTTGCCTTATGACAGCGAAGATGAACAGTGCCGCCATCCTCTTCAAACAGCTGAGTACCCTGGCCGCAGCTTTTGGAAGTCTTGATCGCTTGGCTTCTCTAATCTCTGGCACTTATCCTGCAGCTTGTGACTCTGCTGCAGTCAGCCCACAGGCGGAGCTGCCTTGGCGTGCTGGAGGACCTGGAGCCTTTTATAAATCTCTGTGAAGTATGGAGAGGTATTATAAAGAAAAAATCCCCCAAATTCTAAAGTTATTTGTATCTGACACATCTCATAACAGTAGATCAGTTGACTAATTTTCTTATTTCTGTGTACTGTTAAGAAGGCATGATATTTGGTCTGCATATACTGCTGATGGAGGGGTTTCCCTCCCTATTCCCTGGGAAGGATCTTCTTATTTCTAGCAGCACTGAAAAAAGTAAATGAACAAAATGCTTTTGCTGTGTTGGAACTCAACTTACAGAGTTAAACCTTGGAATAACAAGACTGACTAGAGTCCCTTTGGAGAATAAAGAAGCCAAAAAATTGACATTACCACTCCCCGGAAGAAAAGCATTTCTTCTTGGCATTGATTGAAAGTATAGAGAGTAAATATGGAGCTCCAAAGAAATGTCTCTGTAGGCATTGTGAGGAACTGAGAGCTGATGCCAAGAATTTCTGAAGTTCCCACAGAGACTTCATACCAGGAAGACAACAATGGATCCAAGAAAAGCTCAGTAGAGCTTGTCACACCTGAAACAGCTAAATGTAGGTTTATAATAGAAATATTCAATAATTCAATAATATTCAATATTATTGCTAAGAAGCTTTAAGGTTGATTAAGGAAAATAAATATTGGAAAAAGAAAAAAAGGAAAATAAAATGTGACTTACTGCTGCCTGAAAACTTCACACTGATCATCTTACTTGGTTTTCCTTTCTTTTAAATATTAAGTATTAAATATATAAAATATATATTATATATATAATAGATAAATATTATTTTAATGTAAAAAATTAATATTCTCAAGATACACCTAAGCTGGAAGAACTCTTCAAGCTTTTTAAATAGATAGAATCTGATTTTGTAATTAATTGTATTTTCAAAGATTCCTCCTGCTTTTGATCTACCCAAGGCCTGCACTTGGACATACAGATTTGGCTGCAACAAGAAGCTTAGTGACTGACTCACACAGCTCAGTCCCATTTCTCACAGGGCCTCTGGCCTCCTTTGCTTGGTCTCCTGCTGAAGGAAAATACAGTGAACGGAAGTGTCATAGAGCTTCTTCATAAAGGAGTTTCATCTAAGGAATTTCATTTTCTTCACTAACCCAGGAATGAGGGGAAATAGGAAAGAAGGAAACAGGAAAGAACTGCACCCCTAAAATCTGTAAGTCTTTGATGAGCAGAACACTTGCAACCCTAGTGCAGCAGTCTCACCAGCTGTGCTCCTCCCACAGCCTGTTGAAAAGAAAATCAAGAATCTGTATATTAGAAATTCTGACTTGATATGCAGAGAAAGACTAACAATCTGTGATTCTTTCGAATGCTTCATGCTACCTTGAAATGCAAAACTAGGAATAAAAGTCTAAGTCTCTTGGCTATCTGCTGAGTTGCACTAAGAATATTTGATTTACTCTGCATCTCAGCGTAAAGGAAGTAATGCAGATAGATGGATTCTCTTACGGCCAGATGCTGTTATTTTAAGATGAGTGCAGTTAAACTTGTGAATAGCTTTCTTTTTTCCTTTAGAACTACAGCTTTAAGAAGTAGAAGTTCTGAATGTGTGTAAAACTGAGTCTACCAAGACTATGTTTTAAGGCTATGTGGCATGTGCAAGAATTATTTAATTAGAAGAGCCAGTTGTCCCAACATTGCCTCCCTAAAAACACAGGCTAATCAGAAATATATCATTAAAAGAAGATACCTTTCTGAGTCAAAGAGGATGTAGATGGATACATACCTCTCAATATGTATGCTATATGCCAATTTAGACTCATTAGCCAGTATGTAGTCATGTCTAATTTCACATCACTCCTGAATTTGGTACATTAAGAAAACTTCTTGTTCTCTGAGACAGCAATAACCTGACCTTAAACGAACTGAATATGAATTTGCCCAGTGATTGATTTTTCTATTCAATTAGGTTTTTTTTAGAAGTTAAATTTAAATGTAGCACTTTACAGTCTACAGAATCTAGGTCAAATGGATGGGATATTAATAATAACCCATCCTGTGTGAAATCTAAGGGTTATATTTAGCAGTAAATTCAGTTTGTGGAATTCTATGAAGCATCTAAGTAGCCATCTCATGTGAGACAAAGGCATAGGCCAGAGTTTCCCAGACTTCTTAATGTTCTGAATACTGATCTGGGACCCTTCCTCTCTAGTGTGTTTCCTTCCTCTGTACCAATTCTCGGTATCAAGGGCACAGAAAGTAGAGGGTTTCTAGATCAAGACTCTCGTTATATTTGATTAATCAGTTTTCTTTCTACTCCCAAAAATGACTGAGTGAAGGAGGCCTTGCTATTTGCCTTAGATAAGAATAACTGCAAATAAAGACAAAAGGTTGCTTCCCTCAAATCGCAGAAAGAAGCAGGATCCTGTGCTGGCCCAGCCAGAAGCCAGCTGAGCTAAAAGGCACTGAGCAGCATCCAGTCCAACTAAACCATCTCAAAAGGTAGAAATCTAAAAACTAGACCTTGCAGGAATGATAAATCAATGAAAACATTGTTTGAGCTAAAACACAATAACAAACTTGGAAAGTAATTTGTCTGTGAACTGGAGCTGATTTGCCTTTCTGAAATATACTAAAAACTTTGGTGATGCTGGTCTTTTCTTACTGCAACACGCTTTCTGTACTTTGCTAATAGATGATATCTAAGAAAACAAAGGGATGACGCTCTCCCTGGGTTTGGCTCTCATGACTCACCTGGCTGGTGCCAGGCAAGCTGAAACCACCCCGGAGTGCTGGCAGTGATGGGCTGCAGGACACTGCCAGCATGGCTGACCCACAGGTGCTGCCTGACCGTGTGCGGTGGTGGTACCACCTTGGCACACCTGGGGCAGGGTTTACTTTTTCCTCATGCAGACAGCAAGTCCTACAGTGCCTGCCTGCCTATGTGAATTGAAGGATAATTTATTTCTGCACCTAAGCATCTTTGTATCAGGGATCTGATTAACAGCCCCAGGGAACACTGTAATATATTCAAACTTCTGGTCCAGATGAAAAGAAAGAAATCCCCCATTCAGTAAATGAATATAGAAATGAAGTGCTGGCCAAGTGACAGCCTACAGAAATAGGCAGTGACAATGTGATAGGTAGAAAGAGTGTTTAACATTTTTTGTTGAAAAAAATAAAAATTTGGGGAGAGAGAGATGAAAAACAAAGATGAAAAGCTACATTTTCTTGGGAAAAAAATTGCTTCACAATCTACCAGGAGGAGAGGAGGGAGTACACAGCTTTTAAGTGGAACCCTGAAATGAATATGCCCGATCTGATGCCTCTCCAATTTCTGGGGGGGGTTTGTCCTCTGGATCTCGTGTTATTAGGAGCTCCAATGGCTGGTTTAAAAGCCTTGACGACCAGACGCAAGGAGAAAGACTTCTTCCAGGCTTGCTTATGAGGACTGTAAATCCAGGCAGACTTTGGAATAACTCTTAGTGAAACCAAAGGTAAGCTGATGTCACCGCTGAAGCGTGCTGTTTGCATCTTGTTGCTGTAGTGCCAAGCCTAGCTAAACAAAGCAAGCCATGGGAAAATCAGAATTGTGGCCCCCTCTTACTCCTGGCAGTTTATTGGCAGCTAATGACCCGCCACTGAGTTCCCAAACCCTTCAGTAAGTGCAAACTCAGTGCTGGTGCGCCTTTTGATGACACCTGGTGGCAAAAAATGGAATAACGCACCCTAAATGCACTTACATATGAATGATATCCATGTTATTGAAACTAAAGGAAAATTTGATCCACGGAGAGCTAATATGAACTAGAGGGTGACAGCAAAAAGTGAAAGATAACATGTTATGAATCAAATGGAGAAGCTTAACAACGTGGTTTTGTGAAGTAAAACCAGCTCTGATAAATGTATTACATATCTTTATAAAGTACTCCGTACGAAGGAATCATAATGGGCTCTACAGGATCAGTTCCTGCCTGCTTAAAAGCAATTTTGAACGGCAATAAGAAAAGATTAATTAGTTTAGTTCAGTGAAGTTGTCTCCTTGGATACCGTTCAAGTGACTTCCACCATTGTTCATGTGAAGTAACCGAGAACACAATCTTCAGGGTAATAAATACCTGTGCTCCAGATAAACGTTTTTCAAGTGAATTTGATGTGGAATAATCTCTTTTCAAAAGAAATGTGATGGGGTTTGCCTTTAAACACCTTTTAGTGGGCAGGGAGAAGAGGCAGCCCTCCCCAACCCAGCATCATCTGCAACCTGTCACAGTGGCCAGGACAGAAGCCATAAGCCCCCACAGGTACCTTCCTTGAGCTGTGGGGAGGCTGTTTGAGGATGGTACCCATTTATATCTTCTACTGCCAAGCTGGATCTGTCAGGCTATTAAAGTGAAACACCAGCATTTCTGTTCTCAGGTACAAGCCCTGAGAAGGCCCTTTCACTGAAAAAAGGCTTTTTCTTTTGTTTCATTCTTCAACCATAACCCTCCTGCACCTTGCAGATCAGTTACTGAGAGAAGTCTGTCACCACTGTTACAGACGTCCAAAATACTCTAGATCTCTACCCTACCTCACTCTAATTCCTTTCCCTCTAACAATTTTTGGCACCTTGCTTTCAGCTGTTCTGTGTTGTGTGTTTATGCACTATCTTCTGTTTGCTTTATGGAAACAGCCCTGAAATCACCTGAGGAGCTTCAGTTTAGCTTCTAGTTCCTGTGTGGTGTCTGCAAAGATAGACAGGGAGATGTGTACACAGAAAAGGAGGCTGTGGCAACCCTGCCCTTCATATTATCCTCCTCACCTTGCGCTGTGAGTCGCACAGTGGAAACGCTGGGGCTGCTTTCAGCCTGCTACAGTTACTTCTGGGGGCACAGCTAAATTACCAGTTTGAGATTCCTCAATCAACTGAATGCTCATTGAAAAAATGTAATAACTTATACTTCACAGAGAAGCAGTGAAATTAAACAGTTGGGTTTCTCTTTGTTTTAAATCTCTGAAAAATTCCTGACTAGTCAATTATCTGAGGGCACCAGTATTAATGATTTGTACACAACGACACACATAGCTCCATTTTCCTATCAGAATGTCCTCATTCTCACTTTGCAATTTCACACTTAAAGGACAGCAACTACTTGAGTTTCAGGGCTCTAAACCAGAAAAGAAAGCAAGCAGAGAACTTCCAAAAGCTTCCTTCCTCCAACAAACTCTCAGTAATTTCTTTACTGTTGGGGCAATATCCTAAACTTTAAAATCCCAGTTTGGGACTTTTTATTTCATTTAAATTTTTCCCCAAGGTTGAATAATGTATCAATCCTGCTTATGTATGTTGTTTTTTAATATAATTAAAAAATAGGCCAAGGGAAAAAAAATGGTGAAAAAGAAATACATGATGTGACTCTTGGGGATGGTCCTGTGCAGGGCTAAGAGTTGGACTTGATAATCCTTGTGGGTCCCTTCTAACTCAGCATATTCCATGATTCTGTGATTAATATTCTCACAATATGCAAATGAAGCCTGTGTTCTAGCTAAAGCAAGAATTTGTTATTTGTACTTACAGGCAAGGAGAGAATTAAGTAGGTATTTCTAACTTAAAGTTATATGTAAGGCTGATACCTTATTAAGACTCAGTGACAGCAATCCTGGATTTTCGCACTCTCGTCTATGAGATAAATGAGAGCCCCGTCTTGGTTTAAATAGCAGGGATTGGATATGCAGAGATACATTTGCCCTGGGGATTGAAGTAGCTATTTACATCCCTGGAGGTGGCACAGCCCCCCATTCAGAGCTCCTGCTGCTCCGACAAGAGCTGTAAGAGATTTGCACAGTACGGGGTAAGGGAAGGGTGCAGCCCTCATCAGACCCCATGCAACATCTGCTCCTATGCCAAGTCTGTGAAAGGCTCCAGCAGAAAATAATAAAACAACCTGTTCTTCATGTTAACCGAGGCTAGCAGAAGAGGCAATGGGTTTAAATTTGAGGAAGATTTAAATTAGATGTTAGGAAAAAATTCTCATGGTTTGGGTGAGTAAGCATTGGCACAGATTGTCGAGGCTTTGTTCTTAAAACCTAGAACAGAGGAGGTTTCACAACCTGTCAGCAAACTTTTGCCAGAAATGACTCACTGCAGAAGAATGTGTTGACTGATACCTTGAGATCCCTCACCGCTCCTGATTTTAATAATCTGTAACTGCACAGTTCATTGATTTATGGGTTTGTTCAGTAATTTGACATCTAAGCCCCAGTAATTACATCAAAAGTCCTGTATCAGCTGCTTGTATGGTTGCATTGCAGAGTACTTGGATGCATTTTTACTAATTGGCTGCTTCTGTATTATTAGTTAATGTGTATTAACTTTTAGCCTGACTCATAGAGAATACTTCAAGTACAAGAGTCAAACAATAATTAATGCTGTTAAAAATACGCCACAGCAAAATGTAGAAACCAAGATTGATGAGTGGCATATTTGCTGGGGTTTTTTCCCCAGAAGCCCCCAGTGTGAAAGATTATATGGTACGAACTGCTCAGATGACACTGGGGGCTTGTGGCCTTCTTGTTACAGTATTTCCATCAAGGATCCACTTTTTTTTTTTTCTTTCTTTTTTTTTTCTGGAAAACACCAGTAATTCAAGAGTTAATACTGACAACTGTAAGATGTTTTTCCCAGACCAGCAGTCTGGCGGAGCCACCAATTTCTTGCAGCCTTTCTGTTCCTTTCCTTGCCAGATACCTGGTAGTACAGAATTGATGTCAGGTTACAGAGAGTGACTACTGAGGGCAGCTCTTGACTTAGAGGGACAGCTTGTTGGCTGAAAAAGAAGTTGCACTGATATGAAAAGTCATCTTTATTTTGTCTACAGAAAAGATGAGAACAGCTGTCTAGGTCATGTTGTGAAATGTGTGAGGAAAGCCACTGGGTCACAGTTTTATGAAACTCAGTCTTACTTTCCTGCTACCTCTAAATTAATAAAGAGCCCAATATAGCCCCACTGGTCATTTTGCAGCTGCTAGAATGGTATGCACAAATATATTTTTCGTCCTCAGTCCCAGATCTGTCTAATGGATAGGGAAACATAAATTTGGAAATAAATATTTATGATGTATAGTCACTCGGATTCTTTTGTTTATATATTGCTCAGTACAGATGCCCATCAAAACAATAAAACTAAAACTGAGCTAGGTTTCAGCATTTATGATTCAACCACTATGGAAGACTTAAATCATCAGCCCACCAGATGGAATGGTTCTGAACTAAATCATGAAGTCTTTGTAAGTGTCAGTCTTGCAAAGAAAAGAAATTTGTTACACAGTTTTGCATTGACCAAAAGGGCTGTCTTGAACACAGGACTTACTATCCTTTGAATACTAACAGCAAAGCTTAGAATACCTGACACTAGAAAAGTAGTCACTGAAGCTGACATTTTTCTAAGTCAACCATGGGGTTCAGCAGTGATCTCCACCCAGCTGTATACTAAAGGGTTGCCAGAAGACACAAGCTCTTTGCAATACACTGTGTCTGTCACACATACTGTGAAAATTGTTGCGCTGGGCACGAGGAGTTGATTGAAAACACCTTTTGCCTGACACTTTACTTTTTCAAAACCCCAGGTGTGTATTTTTCATGCAATTTAACTTTGAACAGAAATAATCATATCTGGCCAGCAGAGCTTAACCTTATGAGTTTCCAGCTCTGCAACACTCTTCATAGGAAATGAGTGCAGGTAGAATACCTTCAGGTAAGAAGATGGCTCTGTGCACCTGTAACAAGGCATTTCAGCCTCTCCTCCAAGGTCAAAAGACACTACTTCAAATCTACTTGCATGAACCAATCTTAACAGATAAGAAATGTAGTGTTTCACATTAAACACAAACAATGTAAGAAAATGGCTGTAAATAGTTTAGATGTCAACCTAGCAAGCTTTCTTGCTTTTAATGTAGTGTTGGGAAAGCAAAACTACTGTGTGATACTGAAGCATCAGTCTTTCTGTGCTAGGCTGAATCACTCTTCAATCTCCCCCACAGTATTTTTTACTAGTGTTTTTATTTCAAGTGGTCTGAGTCAGCAATCAGGCCTCCCCTGTGCTCATTATTGCTGGCACACAGAAAAGATGATCAAGTCCCGGGAAACCTACAGCTTAGCCATATGACAAATAAGTTGATGTAACAAACTACTTTGGGGCCTCTGGAGGGAAAGAAATTGGAAAAAAGAATAGAGGATAATAGATAATAATAGAAATGACACTCCATGTAACTGCTCTACCACGATCACATCTTTCTTCCACAGAAAGACTTGCCTGCTTTTGCCCATCTAGCTTTTACTATTCTTCCTATCACTTCTGGAGTCATCAAATCTTATCATCTTTTTCCATTGATTGAAATTGGTGCCATCTGTTCTTAGTTGTCATTCACTCTTGGTCTTTATCCATAATTGTTGATGTCTTCAGCCTGTGTAGATTTTCAGTCTGACTCAGCACTTTATGTTCACTTGCTTACGAAGCCCACTCACCAAGCTTTCTATCACGGTGCTTTATAAGATACAAAATAATAAAGAATTGCACCTCCAACATGATACCCTCCTTCTGAATCCTCATTCACTTGTCCCAAGATATGCCTTCCTCCCTCTGAAACTGGGAATGATTTTTAGCATTTACCTTTTTCTTTCTTTTTTTTTTTTTTGATTTTTAGTTGTGAAGAGGCTCTTTCACCTTTCAATATTGGGATTAGGCTATAAAATCTGATTTATCTCAATAAATGATCCTCTGCTGCTCCCTGCCTTCTCTTCAAATGGCCCTTCACTTACAGGTAGGAGCCTTCACTTACAGGTACCACCATAGTTTTCCATCAAGAACATAATTACCTCTAGAGATGGACCTTTACTAAACAAGGTAGAGCTTTCCCATTTGTACAATACATATTTGATGAATAGTGGAATGAGCTGTGCTTCTTTGCACTAAACTGAGGAGAGCTCTCTAACACTTCACTAGGTACTTCGCCTGCAGCAAAAGAATGGTTTCATCACTGTAGTGTCTTTCATAGGCAGTAGTGGTATGTTGTCAGTTTGCTTTTTGCATGTTTTATCTCATGGCACTGCCACAGTAAAGCAGAAAAGTTGCCACTCAGGCCTGAGAAGGAAAAAATAACCCTGATGCTTTCATTTCATCTTTAATGGTATTATTCACTCTGACCATGATCATACTGAAAATGCACAGAAGCAGCAATATCATTTACTATATAGATAATTTGAACAGAAGGATAAAGAGCAGGACTTTATTGACTTGTTTTTTCTTTATAAGTATTGACTTGACTGGTTTGGTGTTAAATGAACATAAAGAGGAAAAGTGATTCTTGTTCTAAAGAATTTTTGTAAACTAAAACTTAAAGTGGGCATTTCTGTGGGTGGAACCCTGCCTGAGTCTTTGTGCCATAAGCAAAGTCCTTTCCCCATAGACTATTTCAGCTGAATTGTATTCAGGGCTGGTTAGAAATAAAATAAGACATCTGATACTGCTGCTTATGTGTCCTTATGCTGGTTCTCTGGGAAGCAGTCTCACATCATTATTGTCTGGGTTTTGGTCCAAGTCAAGCTGTTGGAACACATCTCTCATTGTGATAATTGACATGCAATTTCCCTTTTCTTGATTTAATGAAGTTGAAATCACATCCTTATTGTTGAATGTACATACTTCCTGCATAGAAAAACTCTATGAAATTTTTATGGGTTTTATTGGTAACTAACACTTACCTGGACGTAATGTCATTTGCTTATCTTGCCTTTTTTAATTTTAGAAGTGAATAGCACAAAAATATCTTGGCTTGACTGAGAGAGACTATTTTGCTGCAAGTCTAGAAATGAGCTTTGTCTGCTACTTGCCTACAGATGTTTGTCAAGGTGATAGGCTCAAAGGTCTGTGTTCCTCCTGAGGGTCCCAGAGAGGCTTTTTTCAGACAGGCCTGAACAAGTCAGTAGAGGTTTCACCGTTAGGCTGCTTTCTTGCCCTCCTGCAATCCTGAGTACCATCAGAGACTGCCAGGTTCACTGGCAAACAAATTTCCTACCAAGCTGGAGTTAGTACAGGTGATATTTCCACCTGCCTTCGGGAGCAAAAAGACCCTCACTTTGTTCCATCTTCCCTGCAGTGTGGCATTGCCACCTCTGCATGACCATAAGTAACTATGAATCTGGGCGACTGTTTTGAGGGTAATTTTCATCCCTTCCTGACGAGAGCAGTCAATCTGTTTAGCTAATTGCAAGAAAAGCTGTACTCTGAGTTATGTGCTCTATAAGCAAGTCTCACTAACATGATGAATCACTGAAGGGGAAGAGGCAAGTCTAAAGTAGGAAAGTTTAACAGTCTATTGTATCCATCTCTTAATTAAAGGTTTGGAGTAAAGCATGTAGATGTGAAAAAGAGATAATGAACTCCCTATAAAGAGCTGGAGGAAAACCAGCTGCTGGTAGTCTTGGCTCTAAGCGTGACTGGCAGAATACCAGCCGGGAACTCAAATCATCCTCTGTGCTTCAGTAGTCCAGGCAGAGCACCTGTTTCCCCCTAGGATGCTGGTACGTCATTTATCTGTTTATATGAAGGCCTATTTCTATTTTCTTGGAATTAAGTGCAATTGAATTTCAGACCTTTCAGGATTTTTATAAATATTAATCCAGCTGCAAGTAACAACAGCGAAAATAGAAATTCTGTAAAAAATCCTTCATATGATTATGTAGGGAGGGTAGCAAATGCATGATTTAAATAAAGATGAAATAATAAGAAAGATCTCTCTATCAAGCGGCTAGAGGCTTATGGGAAGGAGATGATCATTGAAAGTCAATCTGTCAGTCACTTGTGCCTGTCGTGAAGGACTTGACCTGCTCTGTTCAGTCTGACAGTAATACTTTCATGTTTGCCATTGCTATAGAGAATATGCAGGCAGCCTTTCACACCTACACTACCTCAGTGACAATTCAGGCAGTGTTTAAAAGACTGAATCAAGAGATGGTTATGCATTGAAACTCCTCATCTTGATCTCTTAAAATGCCCATATTTTCATCTAAGCTTTTGCAGTCCTGTTGCATTTCTCTTCTTACTGTAAATCACAACTTTCCACTTCAGTGAAACTTTGTATGGCACTCTCTGCTCTCCAAGACAAACTGTGGAGGAATCTGTCATTTTTAAAGTCCACAGGCAATGAGACCCTCTTTTGGCAGTGACAGACTGGGATAAGAGCAGCAGGCAGACATTGATGCTGGGTACTTGTTAAGTGGAGAGGGTTCTTCTGTCAAGTGCAAAGGAACATACAGATCAGGCTGATTGCACAGAGCTGAGATGAAAACAGCTCTTACACTGTTCAGCATCAGTCAAAATAAAATGGTTCCTTACTTTTCTGTGGGGGCAAGCTTCCCTTTAAGATGGTTGGTACTTAAACTTCAGACCACAAGAAGCTTAGCTCCTTTTTGACCCTACTTTTCTGACTCTTTGATACTTGAAAAACACCCTTTTATTTCTTTCTTGCATTTGACAAGAAAAATCTTGGTTTATAGCAATGCAGAATATGATGGTGGCAGAGCTGCACCACATCACACACTATGGGAGAGCTCTTTTGATTTTGGCTCCACGGTTTTGGAAAAAAAAATAAAAAAATTAAAGAGAGTTTTTGAGGGATGTTTTGTCCTAAACTGCTTTTACCTGCAAATAAATGCAGAAACAAAGCCTGGTAAGTTTTTGGTATTTACTGGCAAAAGAGTACTTCAGTGGAAAATATTAAATGAGATACTAATTTTTTTCATTTTGATGCATTTGATTCCACAGAAAATGATCAATGAATTGTAACTGTCAGCACTTCTCCTGAAATGTAATATAAAAAATAATGTAATAATTAAGTACAGAAATGAATGTTGGTCTCTGATATTTTATACTTAAGACTCTTCTAGCCTTGGAGGGTAATATATAATATGGCATCCTGATGGAACACTGCTGTATTATAAAGAAAACCACAGTGCTAAATTTTCCAAATTATCATAAACATAATTACTCCAGCTGAGAATCAAAGTGATTATTCATAGCATCATTACTTTTTAGTAGTTCAGACTGTAATTTCCCTCAGAATATAATTCATTCCTTCCTATTTTATAAACGTCAGACGAAAAAGTTATGTTTGATTGGTCACCATATAGAAATTTTATTATGTTTGCTCCATGTCAGAACATACATTACATCTTCACCTTTCAAAGTGAATGAAAGAAACCTTTAAATGCTGCCTGAGCTGGTAGGGATCTGTGAGGAAGGAGAGCGATCCAGTCAAGGGAGAAGGAGATGACATGTCTGTCTGAGCAGATGTCAAGAGTGTGCATGAAACTCATTGGCCAGCAGACGTGTCTCTGTGCTTTCTTCTACAGCAGCCATGTTTCTAATCCTGCAGAAGGCCCATGAATATTTGTGGCTATTCTTACCAAATACAGGGAGCAGAATTTCACTCCCTGTAAACTGTTCCAGCTGAAGTTGTTTTCTCTTCTCGGTGCAGGGATGGAACTCACCTACAGGAACTTCTGCTCAACGTCGTATCCTTCATTTTCGTTGTGTCTTTCTGATGTAACATGAAACAGAGAAAAGGATATAGTTATAAGATGGTAGATGACACATCTTCAAATCTAAGATAGATTGAGCTTTGATTTTAATAGTAGAAGGTGATTTAACACTGTGCAACCATTGCTGGTGCATGCAGCAAAGACAGCCCCATGTATTTATGCATATTGAATGTCAATTTCCTTCCAATTTTTCTCTTCCTTTACATGATTTCTTTTTTTAATTCTTACTGGTTGCTAAGTAACTGTAGCAGTATGGCTGCAGATGTGCAATAGGCATATCTGATTACCATGGTGGTCCTTCTTTTTAAGTAAAAAAAAAAATATTTCAGCTGAATAAAAATGATACTGAAAGTGATGATAGCCTGATAAATGATGGGTTTGTATTATGCCAAATTTTTGCAGCCATGTATACATTGTGTCAACAATGGTAGAAAGTTTTCAGAAGTGCATTATTCTCAGAAGGAATATTTTAGCAGAATCAGCCACCACAGGACTGCCTTTCCCAGAGATTTATATGCACATCGGGTATGACACACAAGCAGGCTTGTCACACCTGGCTGTACCCGAGCTGGGATTTTCATCACAGCATGCTCATACTAAAATAGGATAGGCCAGAAGTTGCAAGATCATGGACTTTGATTTTGATCAGCTTCTCTAGATATTTCTGGGTAGATCATGAATCTTATTACTGATCAAGTTCTAAAATTTCTGCCCATGAAGGCTGGAAAGTTTCTCTTTGCTTTTGTCAATACTGCACTCCAGATCTTTAGCCAAAGTTTTATGGGAACATAATGCAGGTGGCTCTCACAGCAAAATGAAATCTCTTGATTCATTTGCATGGCTCCTCAAAGGTACCTTATTCAAGTGTCACAGTTGTCCTTTCTGAATGTATTTCCTTGAGCACTGCAAACATCCCTGGGCTCTTGGTAGTCAGAAATCTCCACACTGAGCAAGATTTTGCCTGTTCCACATCACACCTTGATAGGCAGGATGGTACACTGTTGTTTCCTGACTGGTCCATGGGAGGGCTAACACCTATCTCTATTATCAGCTGTTCCTCTGTGTAAGAGAACAGTGTGTGAAGGTAAGAGTTAAAACCCTATTGATCATTAATTTGGGAGGAAAATAACAGAATGCATACATGACAGTGAATGATTGCTCTACTGATAGATTTCACTTTAGCATTTACTAATTTGGGTGAGTGTTTTTTTATACCTGCAGCAGGATTTGAATGTAGATTTTTAGCAGCAATTATATATAGATAGACTGTCCTCTTAATGTAGGAAGAATAGAAGAGTTGTAACTGTTGGCATTATTCAAAACTAATAAACGGCATTTTAAAGATGTGGATTTTTTTTTTAATACTTAATTTATTGTATCTTGGTTAGAACAGTTCCATTTATTATGTCTTTTTGTATTGAGTTTAATCAAATGTGTCCATTAAGTATGGGATGTAGCATTTGAATTGTTTTAAGGAATGCTTTCAGGAGATTGATTTTTTTGCCTGTGTTTGCAGAGAGTGAAGGAGTTTGCCCATGTAATCTTCAAAAAGGTCAGATCTTGACTTAGTAAGTGTATGATTCAGGAACATAAACCTCATTTTTTAGGACATCACATTAATATTTATTGGGGTCTGAGTATTACGAAGACTGGCTAATTAGGTACAGGATCTTTTGTGTGTTGGTTAAATTGGCTTAAGCCCAGTTTTGCTCAAGAGGGATTAAAAGTGTTCCCATCACAATAAATCTGCTAAGCAGGGGACTTGTATTCCCATTAGTTCCTGTGGTTCAGACTCATGTGTAGGTGCATCTTTCTGCCATGACTAATAGTTAGTGGTAGTTGACATTTTTAACAAATTCAGTGAAAAATATTTCTAAGAGGAATCACAGCCTATTGCTGGTGGTAGAGTAAGAAGCAGGCACCAGTCAGGGAGCCCAGCGGGAGCTACGCAGATGCATCTGGAAGAGGTGCTGACTGTCCCAATCTATGCAGCACTTGTCCTGTGCAGGAAGGGACTGAAGACCAGAAACCTGGGCTAGGAGTGGCCTAAAGGAAAAGACCCAGATTTGCTAACAGAATGCTAACAGTCAGGCCAAGTTTTAAAAGTATGAAAAAATGAAGATTGCTACTGTATTGAGACAGCAACAGAAAAACAACTCTAAAAGTGAAGCAGGGAGAGGAGGCTACTGCACACCTGGAGTCACAGTACTGCCTAGGTGAGGGAGGATATGTCTACATATTGTGCAAGACTATATGGTACAAACATCACCAGGCTGAACTGAGCCTGCAAATCCCCAAGACTCAGTCTGGATCTGGCCCAGAATGAGTACACTGTATTTGCATAGTGCCAGCCCTAATCAAATACACCCTGCTTCTGGACTCCATACAGCTGTTTCTCAAATACCTTTGGTTACAAAGTTGTGGGTTGAAAAAGATAAGATTAGATAAAGCAACTTGGAATAGCAGTATTTTTATAAAGTGTGAAAGAGAACGTATGCAGTCTAACAGCTGAAAAAATGTTTGGTGCCATGCTAGAAAATTCCTAGATTGAGTGGGCTTAAGCTTGCAACAAAAAGGTCATGCCTTATGTTAAGAAAAGAAGCCACAGAGTCAAAACTGAATTGAAAAAAAAAAGGGTGGAAAATACCTAAAAAGGAATCATATGGCACAGAAGGACACTAAGCAGAATCACCAGAGTAATTTCTTTTTCCTGAAGAAACGTGGAAACTACTGCTCACAGGCACACCACTAAAAGGTGCAGAGCCACGTGAGGATATTTTGCCAGGCCAAGACGCTCCAGCTAACCCTGCTTCTTGACATCACAAGTGGTGATACAGCCCAAGGTGGGGAGGATGCTGAGGAAGCAGACTCATGTCTCATGGGAATGCTGGAGCAAAGAAAGGGAAGTAAGCACTATATATGTTTGAGGAAATTGAAGAAAATGCACTCAAATGTACCTGTGGTTGACCAGCTTGGAGGCACTTTCTGGTCTCATCAGTAAGAGATAAATATTGATGGGACTTGCCTGACCTTGAATCAACAGAAACTGTTTTCACAGAGTGCAAGGCATCTGATAACAGAGTGATTCAGCTAAAGAACTTTGCACCTCGGCACAGTATCATCAACATTGTGGTAACTCTGGAGGGATAATGAGATTTTAAGAAATACTTGGATGCAGCTGTGGGAACCTTAACTCCTGTAATTTTTTTGTTTGTTTTTCCTTCTGACAGGCATTACTCTAAAATAGAAAAATATTATTTCATAAAACTTCATTTAAGCCCCATGCCCTGATTCTTCATGACTCTCCTCTCTTGCTAAAGGGGAGAATAATGGACAGGGAGGTAACTCGTCTGCATAAACTATTTACCCAGAACTCCTGATGGAGTAAAACCACAGTGAAGTGCTCTCCACTCTTAGTTACTGGCACATAGGGAAAGGTCAGCCCTCAGAAAGCTTCATTTGCACCAACTTTTAACTCAGCCCTTCCCCACTGATGCTCGTGAACCATCATAACAGGAAACAAATTAAAAATGGGTTTGAATACAGCAACTGAACTTAATGTAGCATTCAGTTTGCAGTCTCTCTCCAGAAGGACTCCAAAGAAAGTGAAGTTTCTTCCAGAAGCTGAAGAGTGTGATAGCAATGTTGGATTAGCTCCAAGAGAGCCTCTTTTGTCACAGAGCTAAACAGAGCTGAAATGGTCATAGTTGGCTGAACCAGAGGACAGGGCTGGGCAGTGTTCCCAAGGCCTGAAGCCTCTCTGTGAGCCCTCTTGGACAGTACTACACGAAAAAAACATGCACCAAACAGAGAAGTGGTAGATAAAAGCATATGTGCCTCCTGCATGCTCTTTTCGGTGAGTGAAGAATTAAAATAATGGACTATTTCTAACACTAGCTGAAGGGAATACATTATGTATCATCATAAACACGTTGCTGGGGGCAGTGTTTGGGTTGAAGCTGTGTTTCTCTATTAATGGTAATCTCTCTTCCCAGCCTCAAGAATCCAGCGCTTGGAAGTAGGGAACAATTTAAAAGGTGTCTCAGGGAATATGTTTAGTGGTTCCAAAAATCCTGAGTGAGGGCTTGAACTAACTGTATATAAGAACCCCGAAATACATTGAACTGGGCTTTTTTTCTGATTATTCCAATCAGCTAGGAGAGAGCTTATATGATTTGAAGCTTTTATTTCTTCCTAACACGTGTTCACACACACAGTGGCATTCTGTTGAATTGTATCCAGAAAATTAATTCTTCTTCAGAAGGATTTGGGCTTTCTCTGAGGACAGTCACTACCTTTTGTCTTTGTTTAATAAATAGGTGCAGTGGGGAAGTACTTGCCTGGGAGATTCCTGAAGGGAATAAGATGTACAAAGAATTTGATGCTGCAGTCCAAGATAAACAGGACATAGTAATAGACTTTGCTATGAAAATGCAAATCACAAAAAGTAAAGGAGGAAAAATAGATTCCCTTGCCTCAACATTCAGAGAAAGGGAGTGGGACTGGAAGGTGTTTGACAAGCACATTATTTGCAGTCTCCTGCTAATTTAGTGTTATCAAAATTGCCTGTGGCTGTCATTCCATGAACAAATATATTTGTAGAAATGCCAGTAGTTTTAGAGAAATGATGCACTTACCAGGAAGAAGTTTAAAGAAGAAATGTGAGAAAAGAAAGAGGAATAGGAGAGAAGGAAAGAAGGATTGTGGAAAAGTTTGGATCACAGAGGACACAAATATCTTTGCAGAGGACCAACAGAGAATGGTATCAGAAAAGAAACTAAAATAAGAGAAAATGTGAAAATGAGAAAATAAAAACAAATTAACCACTAGAATTATGGAATGCATGAAAGCCATACCTAGCACTGCGCTCAGTGAGTTTCATACCATTTGTCTTAGGCTTTCTGCTGACACTATATTATCAAAATCCACAAAGTCTTGATGTGCTATTTATGCACAGCAATGTGTATCTTTCTAAGATGAGGCTACATGTAACCAAACTGAGAAATGCTTTGCCTACAGGCAGGTATGTTGCCATGTTTTGAGCCCCAAATGCAGCTTGAAGGTGCAAAGCTACCTTTAGGTGCCCTCAAAAGCATATTGCTCTCTCTCTTCCATCTGTCTTTGGCTGCTACTAAATCACAGATTCGTGACAAATATATGACTCTGAAGGACTCTTACAAAATAACTACATCTCTGTAATTCATACTCTTATTTAGCACATACAGTTTAACAAGTCTTCGGGCACATATGATTTTACTCCTTGTACACTGTATGAAAATCTTATGTATATTTTTAATCCTGTTAATGATGTCAAAATTTACATTCATGTTAATTTTCAACTAGTGTTTTTCTTTTGGGAAAATCACAGTTTTATGGAGATAGAGGAATACAAATTCATGCATTCAATAAATTCTCTTTCAAATTTTTACTGTGCAGATACTGAGTAGGTACTTTGAAAAACAAAACTCCAAATATTCCAAATTCTCCAGAATCAGATTTGCATTGAGTGATCCTGCTGCTAGACATACCACCGTCAACCCTCATGACATATTGTATAGCTTGTGATGCTTTTGCCATGGATTATTGATTGGGCACTGTGGTCAGCAGAGCATTAGTGATTCTGCTCCTGCCTTCGGTTCCAGCTGTCTGCAGACATGTGGGTATTGGCACGCCTGCTCCAGCCATGCCAGTGTGACTCTGTTTTCCAAAGCATTAATCATTGCAGAAGCACAAGGAGAATAATTGAAGTCCTGTGGGCATTTGAAATAGTTCAGCCCCGCTCTGTACTGTGAAGACTGCCAAGCTTTATGTGTTATGAGACAAATAGAAAATGTTTGAATAGAGTGTGTGGCGAGAGAGAAATAGATTAAAAGCCACTCACAGCACATAGCACCTTTTCCAAAGTGCTGACTAGAAGTTTGTGTTTAGGCAGTAATTTGGGGCCGAGAGGATACTTTAGATCTACTCCAACCTAGCTGTGAGCAATGTGGGGAAGAGAACTTCGTAACTGACTACACTGACGGCTCTCCTGCTTTCCAGCAGTGCTAATCTGGGAGGCTTGGGGACTTTAAAGATACATGGATACTGAGTTTCAAACAACAGAGATCCCAGGTTCATTTCTGTGCTCCTATAAATGGCGTTCATTTTAGGTATGTTACCTCACCCATGAAACCTCTCAACAGGTACTGTTAGTTTGTTGTTTGGAAGATGACTTCTACCACAAGTTTACACAGATAAATTTAATAATGTAAAAACCTCACCTGAAATTGCTCCACGCCCCTGTATGTGCTCTAGATGATGTGCTGCTTGCAAGACACTAATGTCTCCCAGATAATGGGTAACTGTTTTGATTCTAGATGTATTCTATCTCAAAGAACCAAAACAAACCATGCCACAAAAAAAACCCGAACCAAACCAAACCAAACCAAACCAAAAACAAACAAAAAACAAACAAAACAACCCACCCATCCCCCCCCCAAAAAAAATAACAAAAAACAACAAACCAAAAAACCAAAGCCAAAACCACACAAAAAAACCCAAACCTCAAGTAGGAATGATTTCTATAATGAAAATAGGTGGTAGTTTTTGAGTGTCAGTAAGAAGGAGAGATGTGTTTTCAGTTGATAAACATTGTGAGAAGCAGACAAGAAATTAAAAAAATATCTGTCAGAAATTTGAGGAACTTTTGGGTGTCCAATATACATTAAAAAATCCCCAAATCAACCAACCAACTAAAAAAACCAAACCAAACCCAAACAGAAAAGGAAGGGTATGGTGCAGTTTCAGATATATATGCCCTGGATCTCTGAATGTACATCACAGAGGAATACACACACACACACAAAACTCACTTTAAAAGAAACAACCCTGTTCATACAAATGCAGCAGAGAGTTTCCATTAAAAGCAATGAAATGTAATGATAAGCTCTGTCTACTATTATGACCAAACTGACTTCTTAATCTA
Organism: Xenops minutus; assembly: GCA_035221455.1. Lineage (NCBI taxonomy): Eukaryota > Metazoa > Chordata > Aves > Passeriformes > Furnariidae > Xenops > Xenops minutus. The sequence goes on along the minus strand of JAWWEE010000162.1, from coordinate 23,220,950 downwards.
CACCACAATTTGTGTTCACATAAGGTTTCAGTCAACCGATTTATTTTTATCCGCTGTTTTGCTGCTTCAAGAGAGCCAGGAAGATCTGCCATGATCTTCTCTCCCTTTAGACAAATGCATTCCTGCTGACTGTGGCCTGAAGGGAAGAGCTGCCTTCCTGCCAGGAGAGGAGGTGGACTCTGTTAACATCTGGTGACAGAAGGGCTCTGAGACACAGTTTGCTGCTGGTGTACTAGGTGAGATATTTCTCTTTGCAATAAGCAGGCATATCATAACATGAGTGAAATTGTGTTGTTGCAATACTGAGCGTACATCTGGGCAAACCAGCTCGTGTAAATGTGATTTGGGGTGCAAAAGCTGTAGACTGTGACTGAGGACAGGAAGGCTATTTCCTAAGCCCTCCTTGGACAGCAAAGACCCCTCTGCAGCCCCGTGTGTTACAGGCTCCTGCTGGAGAGCAGAGGGAACTGAGAAGCAGCTGCCATTAGCAGAGCAGCAGTGATTACCCATATGAGCTGCAAAGGCCATTTGGAGCAATAGGACAGCAGAGGCAAGTGGCTAGAGCCACCAGCAGAGATGGCAAATGATCATCAGCCTGGGACTCATGGAGCTTGAGAAGCTTCAGAAGCTGCAGGCCTTGCTCCTCAGCAGCATTGGCAACACATTCCCCCCAGCCTAACAGCCAGAACCTGTAAGACTGAGGTGTTAACTACAGGATGAGAAAAACAGCCTCAGGGCCCAGCACAAGAGATGAAAGAGAGGAATATACATATGTGCTTGCACTTTTGGAAAGAAGTGGATGTGTGTTAAATATTACCCTTCTCCCTTACCACTTCTTCCTCCCTGCTTCAGTGAAATATTGTTTCAATATTTAAGTTCATCTGCCGTTTGCAAATGGGAATAATTAGCTCACTTAGTTTTCAAGTTTCAGGGTATATATTTAAACTGGTGTTTATTAGAAACTTCTGAACTTAGAATTCATATATTTTTGCTGTCATTAAAACCATGACAGAAGGGTTGTATTTCCCGATCTTTCATAAACATGGATTTCCTGTAATATTTTGCTGTTAGCATTCAATAGTAAGCTTTAATAAATACTCAGAAAAGTTTGAGACGTTTCATATGCTGCCACGCACTTTCATATACTGCAGGGCATCACTGAATCTTCAAATTTGTTCTTATTTAAATTATATGTGCTGATACCTGTTCTCTTATTACAGCTTGAAAACGTGCTCTACCTATATCTAACAAGGGCATCAATTGTCTCACAGTTGTTGACAGCATGCAGCATTATGTGAAATACCTCTGCCATACTCAAGAGTGGCTCTGCCTTCAGTGGAGATTTTATAACATCAAGAATCAGGCATCTGAGATGAATTTGTGTGAGCAGGCTGCATTCCTCCCACCTACTCCCCTCTGAGGTCAGGGATGCCATTGGTAAAGGTGCTTATAAATGCATCTTCCTCAATTTAAGTGTGGGTGTTTGACAGGATATTTTTCACAGGGACCCCTGACCACTTTGAGATACTTGTTGCTCTTGCTCTGAACTGTTCTGGAGTTACTCATTTTGAGGCATAAGGTTTGCCTCGTTTGTTCCAACTTTCCTTTAAAGAGAGGACAAAAGCATGAAATACAAGCATCTCTGCCTACTTGGATACTAGCTGGTGGGAGAAATTAAATAGATTGCATTTTCATTTTTGCAGTCTGAAACAGCTGACAGGACGTGGTAGTTAATCTCTTTAAACTATGCTGAGTTTCAAAAATAGGAGAAGAAAATCTTCAACTTAACGGAAGTTACTGGTAGTTCAGGTATGATTTTTAAGATACTACACCCACTATTGCCTTAACTGACTTTTATTTTTCATTTAAATATTAATGGCTTACTGCATTAGTAACAGATGAAAATATACCTTGTTATTTCTTAGAAAGGTCAAGTGTCTTTTAACAGTCCTATCCACAGTCTCTGTCTGTTTTACAGTTGGACCCCAACATATAAAACTTACATTATGGTTTTCAATGGTCATCAAAATGTTAATTTGCAAAGCTGTGTCTCTGTAGGCCTCTGCAATGTATTAAACTCACAGTAGAGAATGTTGTCTGTCATTTAGCTCACCATACTTTTCTAGCCCATTTTCCAGTGTCAAAATTTCTAAGTAATCAACTGTTACTTCCAATAATACAAAAATAGCATGTCATTACCATTAAGAACCAACTGCAAGGATTTAATTTTAAACCGTTTCTCCTTCCCCTGACTGAAGAAATGCCTCTGCTAAAATTTTTAACCTTTCATCAGCATAATTGCTAAATAATTAACAATGGTTAAATTATGAGAACCTGAGAAATTTGAAAATTATTACTGAAGTATGTATTTGACTGAAGCAATGACCTACATACATCTGTTTCAAAATAAAAGCAATGTATATTCACCAGCAGCAGTAGCACAAATTCATTTTTGTGTCAGATGTTCTGATATATGTGCTTATGCCTCAGTCACAGCTGCCCATGTCCTATGTTAGGGCGTAAAGACCCACCTCACTGCAAAGATCTACTTGTGTGCCACGGCTGAGCTCTCCTCCAAGGTTACCTCATAATATTTTGCAATGTCTTAATTTCCACTAATACAAATTACTTATTACACTGAATAAGCCATGGCAAACAATGTAAAGGCTCTATAATACCTTTCTATTTTTGTGGCAGATATTATTTCCTTTCTTCTGTTAGCTGAGCTGATTTGGACTTGCATGTTGAGCTTTTCTGCAGTTTCTCCAGTCTTCTCAATGAGCTTCATGTACTGATTTTGGATATGCATTTAGACACCATTTTTGAGCTTACAGTCATCAGTCTTTCCTTCCTTTCCAGTCTCTATGAGTCATCAGGATTTACTCACTTTCCTTTGTATCCTAACTTGGATATGCTTAAAAACTGCACAAAGATCTGCTGGGATCCTGATGACCTGTTAATCTGGGTCCCAACAACATGTGGGCCCCTATGTCATCTCCTGCCCTTTGTCCCAGGCACTCCCACTCATTCTTACTCAGCCGTCTTAACATTTCTACTACAATTTTCATAACAAGGGGAGGAACACCGGGAGGAACTGGAGGTATTTACTGGTGGGGGGAGGAATGCAAAGATAGGAGAAGCCATGGGTGCATGACATGTACAGCATAAATCTGCCAGAAGCCTGGCTGATACCTAAATGAGTTATTTTTTCAGGTCCTTCTCAAGTGCATCCTTTTGGTAGATGTTTGTCTTCTCAATAGCCTTTGGTAAAATTGTGAGAAATTCTGTGACTCACCGTTTTAAGGGTGTGGATATGTCTTACATTTAATCACATACCTGCATCTCCCCTGTCTGCAATACTCTTCTTCTTCTACCCTTTAGGGGTAGATGTCATTCTGCAGCCAGGGCTGATGTAACTTTGAACTGCAATTTCCTCCAATTTCATTGAAACATCTCAATAGCCGCTTTTTCCTTTCTGCATTCTTTCACCTTTTGTGTTGCCATTCATATTCAGTCGAATTTTATTTCATTTTTTAGCTGATGTTTTGGGAGAAGTGGTGTCAGAGAGCTTCTTTTGGTTTGTTATTCTGTTGGAGGTTCCAAGGTACATAGTTTGCTGAATTACCAGTAGTGTCTATACAATCCTAATGACCCTTCACTCCTGTCACTTTATTTATGTCTTTGAGCTTTGTAAATCAGGGGCACCTGGCTGGAAACAAAGTGAAGTGGCTGCCTGAGTGTTTTCACAAATAAAAGTAATGTGTCTGGTGCTTCAGCTAAATACCCACCACTTCCTCCCAGACTAGCACAAGGGTGTTCAGCAGGCTTTGGCTTTGTCAAACACCTGCTCAGAAAATGTGCTGACTACCGGAGGCCACAGGAGCTCAGCAGCCCCTTAACGCTTGCTTTTGAAAATGCTGGTCGAACACCAGCACAGCACTTGTGATCCTCCGCAAAAAAGTGCTCTAAATGCAAATTTTAATCAACGCCATTTCCTCATAAATCAGTCCCTCTAGTTTCCTAATTATTAGTACCAGCTCTGAACTGTCGTTATACTTCTCATATTGATGTCCAGATTGAAAGTGATATCTTCCTGTGCTGCACAGGAAAGGATTATCACTTTGCTGCTCTATCAGAGTGCAACATGAAGCTGATTAGCACACCTTCCTCCCTCCTGTGCACAAGATTCCACCACTGCAGCTTGCCTACTGTAAAGCTATTTATTTTTATTCTTCTTTTAAAACAACCCAAGTAAACAAAACCTATATGATACTTGCACAATACTCTCATGTATAGCTATTTTTAAGAAATGCCAAAATGAAAGTTTAGCCAACATCAGCTTTATTTTATTATGTAGTTCATAAATAATGTGACCATAACTGCTCTTTCCCTTTCTTCCTGTGCTAACATTTTTGCAGCCTCTTCTTTTTCCTGAAAAACTGAAACCCTCTAGATAAATGAAAAGAGTTTTTGCTGATATGGCTTACAAACACCCAAGCCTTCAAAACTACTGTTTAACAATTTCCTTCTCCAGCAAAAAATATGTGAAAGTTGTTGGCAAGCAAATGCATATTCTGTTTTATATGTAGCTAGAATTAAAAAATAAAGTATAACTCTGTATTATAATTATTTGGAACATAACTGCATGCATCCTGTTTCCATTACCAATAAACAGAGCTGCTTTATTGATTTAATAATATAAAAATAATCTTATAGGTTGTTTAGTCTCATGATTGGATGTAACCTTGTTATGCCTATTTTATATATATACATAAAATTCATTATTGCTGGTGTTTATTGTTACTATAACAGTAAAAATATGATCATATTAAAACGTAAAGTCCTTTTACTGCAACAAATGGTAAAGATTTTGCACATTTGAGAAATTTTATTTTTGATTCCTTGAATGGAGAGTCTTAAGACTTTAGCAAAGCAAAGAGAAAAAACTGTGCTTTTGCATTTAAACCTGAAATTAAAAATGCAGATTATATTTTTAAAAGTTGCTTGGACCTCAGGATACTATAGTTTATTAATTACTTTTGGAGGCATGCTCTGCCAGGGAAGCCTAAAAATGTAATTGAAAAAAATGCATGGTGGCCACTGATTAAAATAAGGATGTTAATGAGTATGCAGAGTAGAAAAACTTGAAATCTATTCATGGTGGTGGAGAAATTATGAGGCATAATCTGGATTAAATCCAAATACTACGTTTACCAGCTTCAACAACACAAAGACTTTAGGGGTTTGTTTGTTTTATCTTTTGCTTTGCTGCTGATTAACTGCTGCAAATGTTGAAAACTGCCTATCTGTGTCCTGGTCCCTGTGAGAAGCAAAGAAATGCTGTGCAGTTACAATCTGAGATGGATCCTGCATGCTGGCTCCGGGAAGGAACTGCCTTTGGTAAAAGCAGCTTGGGTCTGGACTCTAATGAATGCTTTACAGAGATATTCAAAACCATGTTTGTCAGTTTAACTTATCTTTCATGCAGGTAGAAGCTCATTGTGCTATTCCAAAAGACTTCTGATAGTTTGAAATCTTTTATATCACTCACATACTTATATGTTTTATAGGTGATCTAAAGTCCAGACCTCAGTCCTGCCAGTGGAGCTACAGAAATGTATGAAATGAACAGGGTTTCTTGTCAGTAGTTGCCTACCCGTAGAGACTTGATTACAAGATTTCCACTCCAATGCAAAAAGCATGCCTAATTCTGCAGGTATTTTACTGAAATGAGCAACCTCCTATATGGAAGTAGTCACCTTGAAACAAGATCACTAATTGTACTGATAAGGCTAAGCAGGACTGGAACTAGAATCGGGAAAAGGCTTTTTTTGCTGTTCAAAGAAAAAAAAAAGTTTAATTTCTTACACTGGGTTGAAAATTAAGAATAACGAAGGAAGGAGTTGTACAAAACTGCCTGGAAGAGAAGGATTGATACCAGAAAAGGCACAATGGGCTGAGTGGGTATTCTGAGGGAAGGACATGTGTGATTTAACAGGAGAGATTTATTTTTTAACTCAAGGTAGAGTTTGATGAGCACTTCCTTCAGTGGAAGTGCTGGATAAACCAACTTTGCAGAGAGGGAAAGAAGCTGGTTTTGATCTTAGTCATTTCTCCATGCTGGCTCACTGTGTAACTGCACAAGTTAAAACACACAGAGAAGGCAGTGATGAGAGGGGTCGGTGCGAGTGAAGGTAAGGCTTAACAAACCTGGCCAAGATAGCCCCCCCGGAGGTGAGCCTTTCTGTAGGTGGGAGGATGCAGAGACACATGGGATCTTCTGGGTGACAGAGACATGAGTAGACAAGCAAGAATGGATGCGGTGAGAGCATTTTGAGCTAAACCCAAAGGATGTTTGGTAAGAAGGAAGGGTAGGGAAGGGACATAAATAGACACATGCATAAGAAAGTTTCTACTGTTTGCTGGAGGCAAAGCTAAGCAGGCTGTTTGCTTCCCTTGTGGCAACAACACTGAAGTGTAAACTCTAGAAACCAAACAGGCCAGCAGGTTTGAGTTCAGAAAAGGACTTCACTTGATCTAGTGAGGGTGCTGAGGAAGTTATAGGAGAACGAAGAGTGGGCACTAGCACTGCTGGCAACAACCAAGAGGCGTAAGGATGTGTTTTCTGTGAAGGGGTTAAGGATGGCCTGGATGGTACAGCAATCAATGAAAACAGCTGGGGCCTGTTTATCCTGAGGAAGGTTTAAAAGCATGCTGCTTTTCACTGCACATGCTTAGCATGCTCATGAATTTTAAGAAGGAAGGTTCATTAGGACAATTTGCTGCAATGTCAAGGTACAGAAAACTCAAATGCTTCTTGCCAGTCCTGAGAATTCCAACTTTCTATAGGTTTTTTCCTATTTTGTTTAAGATTCATATCATATAGCCACTCATAAATACAGGGAGGCAAATTATAAGCAACATACTTGCTTTTAGGATAAAAAGGCAAACAGTAGTGTGGTTCCAGTTGCTGTTTATAACTACGGGGCACACACGTTGTACTTATGGTTAAAGTATGTAAGATAGCCACAATTATGAAAAAGAGTTTAGGATAAGAATGAATGAATGAATAAATGAATGAAAACCATTTTATAAAACCATGGGAAACAGCAGAGTTCCTCCAAAATATATAAGCATAACAGTCTCACAGCTCTGTGTTTATTGCATTGTTTCAAATGTATCAATATTCCAAATATACTTCTGATTTGGCTAAACCAGACATTTCAAAAATGCTGAATTGTGAGCCTGTGTAGAAGTAAGCAATAAAAGTCAGTAACAGTGTCAAACACTTAGCAAAGCAATACATCCACCAAAGAAGCACAGAACTTAAAAACCCCCAAGCTCCAGATGGCCATTTCCTGAGGTGCAAACACAGCTTCCTACTCCAGCTCAAAACACAACTTTGTAAAACCTGAAAAGGAGTTAGAACCATTACAGTTTTTCTTAAAGATGCAAGCACGTGGTAGTGCAAATAACTATTCTTTTTCTGTAGAGTATGAGAAGAAACACAGCAGTTTGAATAGCTCACTGTAAAAGGATGTACAAACCACACAGATCAGCTGGCCAGATTTGATGGGTAGGTATAGACAGGCTGTTGTGATAGTTGTGAATCAGCCACTGCATACCCTGTACTGGACTGTGGGAGGGAGTTCACCAACTCCTACCTCTGAAGTTAAGCCAGTTAAATACTAAGAAAGATCTAAAATTTAGCTTTTAATACTGAAAAGTTAAGTAGATTTGAAAATTTTTATCACCATTACAAGATACTGTTGAAGTAACAAGGTACCCGTCAATATTTGTTACAGTATAAGAAATTGACTTGTATACAATCAAAATGACTAATACTAATTATCCTACCTAATGCAAGCACAGAAATGTTTTTTCCCCCTGCGATGCCCTCAAAGCAGAGTTGCATACATGTATTTGAGCTGCTTCTCACTGTGATTCCTTTCATCTACATATATTAGATAAATTTCCTTACAGTTTGTAGTACTGAAAGTTTAATTCATAGTACATTGGGTTTCAACCTGCTCACTGGATCAGTGAATATGAGAAGTTTTAACAATCTGTTATTTAGAAAGGATCATTTACTGAAATAAAATTTGCTATGAGTCTCCAAGAGAAGAGTTTTTTATCTTCTTTTTTTACATCCAGAAATGTAAATTTTTATGTTTTGTAAAATTTTGTTATGTGCAGTAACTCAATGCATGATAACATTCTTCAACAATATTTTTTTATGAAAGGTTTTCAGTATTACCTTATTAAGTAAAAATTGTTGCATGATTTTGTTCATCGCTGCCCTATTTTTCCTATCTCTCAGTATGAGCTGTTCTGAAATTATGTTCATGTACTCGAAGACAAAGTGCCAACTACCTAATTTAGTACTCAGCAGTTAGATCCAAATTTCAGTTGTTGTATAACACCAAATACTGTAAAGACGAAAAGCTCAAGAAATCCTTGCATCAGACTAGAAAATTGTCAACACTTTGGATTAGAGAGTATTATTCAAGTTCCATTTAAATAGTACTTTATTCTCAAGGTGGCCAGAATGACTTTAACGATGTATTTGTAACTTGACCTCCATGAAAAAGTATTGCATCCTGATTGCCCACAACTTCTGATGTATGTGTTTAGAATAGATATAGAAAGAGGTTTATAAACTACTTCTGAACTATGCAAAACAACAACAAAACAAGTACCAATGGGCAGGATCTAAAAAAACCTCTGTGGATTAGAAACATGTCCTGTGATTTGGCTCACAGGGCTTTTGGATGTGTTTGAAAATCCTGGCCATTCTGTCAAAGATTTCAGAAATACTTTAAGGATAAATGTAATTGATTATATTTGAGACTATGCTTTCAAAATGCATTAAAGTTTGTACCTCCACAGTTTTGACAAATCACAGAGAAATAAACTCCACACATTCTGAGACATTTTACTTTTTAATTATAATTACAGATGTAATTACTTTCTTTGAAAAAATAGTTGGGTTTTTAGCAACGATGTTCTCTCTTCCTTATAGAGGATTTCTGTTTCAGGGTGAACACTCAATACTGAGTAACTGAACACCAAATAAAACTGAATCTTTATAACATCAGATCTCTTCTACACAAAAAGCTACAATTTGAAGCTTCTAAATGCTTAATGAACATAATAAAGTCAGGTAGCTTTAAGGACATCCACAGACTAGCAAATACAGTGAAGAGTCTTAACCAGCTCAGCCACTCACTCCTAAAAATGGCTTTTCTCTGAGAGTGAAGAGCTCTGCCTCTTATTGCCTCTAAAAATAGCTTCATATTTCTTACCCTCTTTCAATTCACTGTCACTAACAATGATTGCGATTAGTGTTGAAGCAATCTGCTGTATGTAAAGTTAGAAATCCAAGCTATATGAAGAGTAACCCATGCAGAGAATGCGTGTAAAATCCATAACTGACCAGTTCTTGTTAAGCTGGAAAGATTTGCTATTTAGATTTACAAAAAAAATATTATTGGGAAATCACTTTAAATTTATTCTCTTTTCAAATTATTCCCCTTATGGCAACCAGAAGAAGACTACAGAAGAGTTTTGCTCTCTAGAACACACTCAGTAACATCTTGTCAGAACTGTGCTAGAATCTAGAATCACACAATATGAGAAATTCAGACAAAAATTGTAGACGTGTCTTTGTCTTCCCCTTTTCTCAGACTATACAAAATAACAGCTACAGTACGGGACTCCCATTTCTTGATCCCTGACATACATTACCATCTAACAGCTTCTGTGCTGTTAACATTTTGCTAATAGTTGATTTCAAAGCTTGTAGTGAAATGTGAATCCAATGTAAACAAAAATGGTGGCGGTACCAAGGGTAGCTTCTTTTGGAGGTTAATGCTAATAAACTTCATGGCCAGAGAGCAAGCAAGTTGCAGGAAGACAGTAAGTAATGAAGTCTCATTAGAAAAATCCCTGTTCTTTCTTTTTTTTTTTTTTTTTCTTTTTTTTGTAGTGCAAGTAGAAGGAATATTGTTCCAGCAGAATATTAGGTGCTTTGTACAGGAGTCCTTCAAAATGTCACTGACTATCAGCTCTCTCTCTGTTACTTCTATAGTTAGCGATTCAGAGTCATGTCTTTTCAGAGCTGTTATGCCTTATGTGATAACTAGTATGGTGAGTACAGTTGTTCCTTTTTTTCCAGCAAATACCATGGCAGTAATCCCTGATCAGACTGAGCCAGCAGGCAACTGAGTATGCTGTAGACATCCCACCAAACCTGCTCAGTGGTATGGCACAAGCACCTAATATGACAGGTAAGCTGGTTCTCATCTCCTGCCCCTGCAGCCAAGAACATGATCTGAACATTCCCACCTCCATTCTGCTGTTGTGTACCTTCTGACTGAAGTTCTAGGATCATGATCCATGCCCTTCTTATTGCATGTAAGCCTCACCATGTAGATCAATTTCCTGTGCAGAAAGGAAGGAGGTTTCTCCCCGTGGAAATTTGGGGTCTACTGCCAGCCAGAAACCATTCTCCTTCACAAGAGGAAATAAATTTGTGAGGAAACCATTTTCATGTTTAAGAAACTTGAGCAGCAAGATACTGACCACAGATATCTTTGCTTCCCGTTAAACATTTATCAGGGAATGCAGCCTTTAGGCTTCTATTTTATTTAAGAAAGACCAAGTTATGAAGACTGTATTTTATAGAAAATAAAAAGTAATTAAACAAAGTAATAAAAGTCACTGTGGAGCTTGCTGTGAGACATACAATCCAACAGCCTCTAGTATTTGGAAGGATATGATGATATTAGGGCATGCTTTATTGTTTCTACCTGAGCACTGAGAAGCATATAAAAAAAAAACAAACCACAAAATGCCCCAGATTTTTTAGAATCTTGCCAAGTTTCATACTGCTGTCTCTCATTACAGGCATGTCACTCATACAAATACGTTTATAAAACAAAGGCTTTCTCTTTTCTTTTTTTTTAATGTAATCTATTGAAGAACTTCAAAATTATTGCCAAGCTATTTGAAAAATAGTTTTACACCCCTATTGATAAGTATAAATACAATAAAATATAGATCCTTCAAAATGTGCAAAGTGCTGCCTACTCAGAGTGCCAGGCTTGTGCTTTTCATTAAACACAATCCCATGGGTTTGCGCTATTTGGGGCTTGAGTTCCTGATTATATAAACAGCACAATTTAAGGCTTTGTTGTAATTGTTTCAGAAGAAACAATCACTCCTCAGTTCAGGATTAAAACCTGCTATTTGTGTTTAAAAGGACATTTCAAATCCTGCCATTAATAGCAGGTGAATGTGGCTTACCTTCAGAAGTCAGTGAACAGTAGCTCACGTACTGAGTTCTGTAGCAGACCTTTTGTTTGTTTCTGTGATGTTTTGAATGTGCACTGAATGCTTACATTTTTTTCTGTCACTTTCACTTCTCAGACCTTCTGATCCTATTTATCAACATAGAGGGGACCTTTCTCCACCGTTTTGCCAACATGTATATGGCTGTATGACAAATACATAAAGTTTTAAGTGGTACATGCCTCTGCTGCTTAGCTGTGAATGATATCATTTTGTTATGGTCGTAAAGCTCTGTGTACAAAACAATCTACAGTTTTTATTTACAATACATCACTGCCAGCCTATACTAGTCCCACTGTATATAGTTACTTGCTTACTTTCTGTATATACCATGTATGAATTGGATAGTTCTGCAAGTTACATCTCTAACCAATACATTAGATATTGCTGGCTTACACTAATTTAAGTGCTCTCATAAATTTTACTTGTAGCATTTTACATGCTACAAGTAAAAACAATTGCCTATCTGTTGCATGGAGATGGTGAAGCAAATACAAGCAAGGCAGCAAAGTAAATCACTCCAGGTGCAGGATTTCCACACTGCCTGGTGCAAGGCTGTTCCCGGCAGCATCTCCCTGTGCCCTCTGGCAAGTGGAGCAAGAGCCAAAGTGTGTAGCAGGGCCATGGGGTGCTGCACAGGAAGGCCACTATCACACCTGATGCCAACTGAGTTCAGTGTCACCAGTGCCACCATGAGTTCGTGTCCACTAGATATGTTATGGGGGTTTTGTTTGTTTTTCTTTGAAGGCTGATTTTTCTGGAAGTGCAGCCACTGAAGCTGGAAGCAGTAACTCTGTTATGAGAGCACTGCTCTGCCTGTAACAAAGGCTCTGTTGTGCTGGCGCACAGCAAAGCGCCCAAAGCTCAGGATGTTTTCAGCCTATTTACTTTCATTTGTATTTGAGTAAATCTGGCATGGCTGCTGGGGAATAATAGCATGTATTAAGGCCCATTTTAATCGAATGGATCCTTGATACAAAAATGTACTGTGATTTGTTCCTACTGGCAGTTTGCATGGAAAAGGCAATTAACTACAACTCGGAACTGATGATATGACCTTAAACAAAAATAGTCATGTCAGATTCTGTCCTGGAAAATCATTCAGTGTGGAATATATGGAAAAGGAAAGTCAGAAAACCTGTTGCAACATCTTGATACTTAAACTAGTGCATCTGCAATGAGAGTAGAAATGAAAGTGACTTTTGGTTTACTCTGTCTTATGGAAACCACTGCAAGGGTTTTGCCCCTCCTCTCTGCAGGAGAAACCTCATTCAGTCATTGAGAAGAGATTCCCATTGTGATCAGAAAAACGGAGAAGTAGGGTGTGTGTCCTTGTGACCTCAATCTTCTCCCTCTGCTCTCTTCCCCCAAAAGTAGCCATGTGAAGATTTATAAGATTAATGAGTTTATGTATACTGAAAATTTTGAGATCCACAAGCCAAACCAAACAAAAAAGCACCCAACATAAATAGGGTGCTTTATTAAATAGGCTGTGTGATAGGTTTGGTACTGATAATGTAATATACGCACTATTGATCGTCCTAGAAGTGTGAAATAACAAAGACAAAACACAAGTATGACAATCAGCTGTAGTTTCCCTTTGTCGATTTTAGTATTGCTCTTTTCAAAGACATATGTGCCAGTGAGTCCCACTGAGTTTTTACATGTGCAGGACAGTGTTGCTGGGCATCAGATCCCTTATCTAGTGTTCTGAAATACTATTTGTTCTACAGTCAGAGAATACAGAGATGCACCCTGTGGGATCTCAAGAAAATATTGATGAATAGTGACACCTTCTTTCTATTATCTTATCTTCTGCCCACAATTATGCAATAAGCATAAAAGTAGAAGAGTGACCTAAAAGTTATATCTGGCACATTCTTAAATCATTAGTGAACACACTTAAAGTATTGCTAAAATTTTCCTCTTTTAATAAAGTAAAAACCAATTTGTTTGGTTCTCTACAGTAATTCAGTGGGAAGCTGATGAAGATCGTTTATCTCTGTTTATCTCTACAGGTTGTTAAGAAACTAGTATTGTTCTTCCTCTTCTTTTGCTGCTTCTGTTTTAAGTATTCTTCCAGGAAAGAAAGACCAGACAGAGAAGGTGTGCTCTTGAGGCTGGCAGGCCTGGCTGATAGGCCTTACCTGGAATTTTTATGATGATTCTTTATCTTTAGCTCTTACATGTCCATTGGGTGGTGTTGCTGAGAGGGACAGCTTTCTGAGTCAGCAGAGGCCAGGGATGAGGTCAATACCATGGGTGTGCCCCGATGGTGACAGGGAGGGTAATGGCTGCAGCAGATGTTGACTGAGCAGCCACCAGGAAAGGCGGCGAACTGAGGTGGTTCTGCAAACTATTTTGAGGGAAGAAACAAAGCAGTTGAAGCCTCTGTGAGACAGTTTTCAAATCTGGAATGAGATTCAGTAAATTATACTCATTTGCTCTGGAAATAGCGAGCAAAATTATGGTTAAGATAGTTTGCAGAAGCCAACTTTTTAAAGAGCCATTATGTAGCCTAACAGTGTGTTCAGCAGGACATTTAGAACTGACAGCAACCTGTCCTAGAGCAGTTAGGCTGAATGCAAGACAAGTGTCCTGGCCAGCTTTCTTCACAGCATTTCTTTCTGTGTTTTAGTTGTATTATTTTAGTCTTGGCATGACAGAGCTTTAGGGTCTTTGTCCAGGAGCCGGGACAGATGAAGGCTTATTAACTGCCATCGGAGAGGAAACAAAACATGCGTCAGTGCTGAGTTGGACTCGATGACCCTTGTGGATCTCTCCCAGCTGTGGATGTTCTGCAATTCCATGACTGCTGCAATGCCGGTGGCAGCCAATGGCTCCAGGGGAAGCGGCCCCGCTGCCCGAGGCACTGCGAGCCCCTGGCCCCGCGTTCAGCACGCACATGGGCCTTCTCCACGGGGCGAGGCACGGGTCCTGATACCCTCACAGGGCTGCTGAAAGCCCCGCATCGGGCAAACTCCGGCGTGTCCTCGGCCGGGCACTGCCCGCGGCGCGGCCTGCGGGGCTGCTCGCGGTGCCGCGGCTCACTGTGTGCCGCCGGGCCGGGCCGGGCCGGGGCAGGGCGGGGCGGGGCGCTGGGCCGGGCCGGGCCGGGCC
>JAWWEE010000162.1:23165445-23205700 GCA_035221455.1 Xenops minutus | reverse complement strand
GCGGCTTCCCGGCCGGCGCTCCCGCGGGGCGGGCGCGGGGGGTTCCGCGGTGCGCGGCCCCGGTCGGTGCCGTGTCGCTGCCGCGGCGTGGGGCGCTCCGGGCGCCGGGGAGCGCTCCCTGCTCGGGAAGCTGATTCACGGCTACAGCCGTGGTTGCTCCGAGCCATGGTTACCCTTCCTTGGATTTTGACAGGTCTATTGTCTACCAATTTTGCCCTCCCCCCCTTAATTTTAGTGTCCGTTGCTACTCTCTGGCAGAGCTTTTTAGCCAGGCAGTTGTAGGAGGCCGATGCTCTAAAGCACCTTTTTTCTTAAAGAATTTGGACGAGTGTAAGGAAGCAAGAGTGGAGACAATTAGTGGAGAGTGGTTCTTTTTTTTTGGGGGGGTGGAGGGGGCCGTAAGTTTTTTTAATGAGCGAAACTGGTAAGGCTTACGTGGATGTGTATTAATAGATGCTTTTGTCCGTTGTTCTCTCATCTTTTTTCATCCCAAAGGAAATGGGGACCAATGTCTTCTCCATTTTTAGTACTGCAGTATCTGCATTATCCTAACAGATCTTGACTTTATTCACACATTAAAATTCACTGTGATGAGGAAATGGGGTTTTTTTCTCCCTTTTTCCCCATTCCGTGACATCGCCTGCTAAGATTCTGTGTATAGTAAATAATGGATACTGTTATTACATGATAGGATTACTGATGGTGATTAATTTCTGTGCTAATAGGGGTTCTCCTTTTTCTGAATGTGAGCTTTTGTAGTCCTAATGCTATAGCCTGTACCAAGCAGAAACTTAAGATGGAAAAAAGGGGGAAGGTGAATGACAGAATAGAAGCGAAGCTTGTTCAGAGAGGCCTGCTGCTTGTTGGTGAGGTGCTTGCTGCTCATGCTTTGCTCTGTCAGGAGAAAAGCAACAAGGCAGAGCACTGAAACAGGCTGCCAAGGGAGATTGTGGAGTCCCCTTCTCTGGAGGCATTCAAAACCCACCTGGACACCTTCCTGTGTAACCTGCTGTAGGTGACCCAGCCTCGGCAGGGAGTTTGGACCAGATGATCTCCAGAGGTCCCTTCCAACCCTAACAATTCTGTGAAAACCTGCTACCAAAACTAGGAGGAATTGCAGTGTGGTTTTTAATTACAAATTTTAGGATTTTGCATAGTTCTTTATGTCATAGATTGCTGCTTGAAGAATCCTGTAAAATCTTCTCACCCAACTGTTTTTCCTAATCTAGTATACTAATGATGATATTTCATTTGCAGTTATAATGGCAGTTTTCATAGAAATATAAGCTAAGAGAAGAAAATAGATGTGTTTTTAAATTTCTTATGAGAAAAAGTGGTGTGATGTCTCCTGGAGTTGTACGCTATAATTGTAAATTGGCTGTGGATTCACATTTCTCAGTAAAGCTTATGTATGTAGTTTTGTTATTTTCTGACAACAGAATAAAGGAGTCAGGTGAAATTCAGCTCAGCTTCAGTTGGCTGCTGCTTGAGTTGTGGTAGGAAGGGGAACTGGAGAAACTTCTGGAAGAACTTTAATACAATGCTACATAGCTGTTAAGAGTCCCTAGGAGTAGATCGTAAAGAGGAATGCCTTTATTCCTCAGTTACTATGATTGGGTGGGGAAATACAGAACACCTTTAATAGGTAGCTTGTGATAAAGTAAGCAGAGCCTACCCTAGAAATGATGTTGCAGGGTTTCCACTCAAGCTGTCTCAAGCACTTGCTATTAGTATTTTTGTTCCTGATCCATAGGTGTGTCATCTTGCCTTCTCTCCTTTTTTTTGAGGCTGACTAGAAAATAACTTGGTTTTTTTTTTTGGTTTGGTTTGGTTTTTAGTTTAAAACTTACTGTGAGTTAGATTACTGTAATGACTGCTCTATCAGATTTCCTGTAAAACCAGTGAAGAGTGTCATCTTGGCTTCACCTGTTACACAGGTGAACACTATTTTGACTTCTTGGGTTTTGTTGGTTCATTTAGTGGGTGGAATTTGATCAGTTACAAGGTTTCATGGAAGTCTTAAAGCATTTGCTGAGGTTTAATTTCTGATGCTTATATATTAATTTTGTATCTTCCAATACAAATAGGGACTATTTAATTTTTTTTTAATTCAAGTTATAATTTGCCTTTTTAAATTTTATAGCAATGAGTGACTGTAGAAATACCTTCTTCCTCTTAACAAAAAAACCCACTAGAACTGTTGAATTTTCAATTTAGCCTAAAACTCTGTGTAGGTTACCTCTGATTGAAAGCACACTACAAGGATTCTGGTTCTTGTTACTTTCCCGCTGCTTCCGGTGCTGCCTCAGGAGCATTGCCTGCTAATTGTAAACAATGTTGATGTCTACCATATGTTTTGGTAGAAAGCACCGGATTCCTGCTGTCCCACTAAACTCTAATGCCTAGCTTACAAGTATTTGTGAATATATAAGGGAAATGTTGACTCCCCTATCATGTAGCTCTGTAAGAAACCCTTGTTTTCAATCTCCAAGGAAATAAAAGTTTTAGATTGAGTATTAAAATCTAAAAAAAGTGGTCAAATACTTTTTCATTTAAATTTACAGCATCTGGAATCTGGAGCTCAAAGTTGTAACCCTAATGGACGTTGTTGCATTCCAGTACCAATGGTAAGTAAGATAAATCCCTTCCGAAAATGAGATATTTACAATTTTCATTTCATTATATTTGGTTCTTAGGAAGTTTTGACACTGATGAATAGACTGCATAGAGCAATATCTTTGCAGTTGGTTTTGTAAGAACTTAATTATGTTTTAACTTATGCCTTTTCTAAGTTACTTGCTTTACTTTGTTTTCATTTTGTGACCTTTAAAAAAAAAATCTTTAAAAGGCTCTATAACATAACCAAACCCTAAGTTACATTACATAGTTTGTGCAGCCCACAGTTCGGCTTGTGTTACTGTGTCTTGTGTAGTGTTAGTGTCTCACAAGGAGAGGAGCGTCTGTAAATATATTAGGGGATGTTTAAGCATAAGACTGGAGATAAGTGAATTCTAATTTTAAGAAGGTTCTGTGATTGTGGGTTAGAGGAAGAAAAGAAGTTTTAAAAGCATCGAGGTAATTGTTGCTGCTCTGATGGTGTTGATAAGCTTGTGCTGGAAGAGGAGACGAGCACCTTGATTAAGCAAATACAAAAATATATTGGCAAAGCTTTTTACTCTTAAGACTAAATAAGAGTGAGAGATTTCTGAAGTGAGGATAACCTTACAGCAAACTCTAAACTCAACAAGGAAGCAAGTTAAAATCAATCTGGAGTGTTGTTTTCCTGTTTCCAGGTGAGAAGATGAACTGCTGCATTTTGGACAAGCTGAAGTTTGGAATGCTGAGACATAAAGAACCCAGTAAGAAGGAAATTACAATAGTTAAGAGGAGATGAAGGTATGACTTAGGGCTTTGCAGACTCAGTGACTCAAGGGAGATAGGTATAGGCACATGAGAATTCAGAGCCGAGATAAACTCCTGTGATGTTGGCAGAGTTGTATTTGAGATGTGCTCCCAGAGAAGTATCATGAAAGATAAGTGTTGACCAGACCAAATAAGGAAAAAAAAAAGTGTTGTGAGAATAAGATAAATGAATTTGATGTTAACTTGATATTTTGGTCACTGAATTATATCTGTGGCTGAACTTGAGAAAATAAATGCCTATTCTTGAGTGAAAGGATCAGGATGGATGCATAATAATGCATAGATGAAAGTTGCCAAGGGTTATCTACTTTCTGGTGTTAGTAAAAGTGATGCTTTCTTTCTAATTGAGTATACCCTCAGTGCAGGTTGTCTGCACTCTGGTGGCATTCTGTTTGCTAATTCTTTCATTTTGACCTTTGATTCTTTCTAATTTGACCTGAGAAAACAGTGTAACTGGAAAAATGTGTGTGTTGAATCTATGCAGGATGCTGCAGGTAGCAGTTTAGAAAGCTTGATTTTATATTCTCTGAAGCATGTGACCATTTATTTTTTTTATTTTTTTTGGTAGTGGAATGCTAGATGTTTTATTTTGAGGGGTTAGGAGAGAGGGAGAGGTGTTTTGATTACTCCAGATGGTTACTGTGGTTTATTTAATTTGTGATTTGCAATTGAAGTGTCCAGAACTCATAATCTGAGTACAAAAACTGAAGACATCTGTGAAAGTTAAGGCAAGATTTATTTCTCTTACCCCCACTAATTAAAGGACAGCTTAGATAATTATTTTTACTTTGTAAAGCAGTGAATTCATATATTCCTGAAATATTTGGAAACTTAAAAATGTGAATAAGGTATTTATGTACCAAATCTGATATATTTTAGTCTCTTGCACTTTCATGTTTGGTTAACGTTAGCAAAATTCTCAAGTTATTTATTTGTTCCTTATGAAGGGGTTTTTATTATTATCCTCATTGTGTCTACCTTGTGTATTGTGCATTGAGGAGAGGAAAACACAGCTGTAATATATTTGATTTTTTGATACAGAGGAAATTGTTCAGAATGTTTCAACATCCACACAAAATTTTACTCTTGAGCTGGAAATATTTTGGTCAGGTATCAAGCCCAAAGTTTTAGAGATTTGTAAATAGTCTTTTTGTTAGCCCCTTATTTGTTTTTTTCTTGTTTTGGGTCAGTTTTCTCCACCTAAAAAAAGAGAACTGCTTTTGTGTCTGTTACACTTTTGTCTGCACACCCCACCTTCCTTTTCCTCTCAAATGGTACCTTGCCCTTTCTTACCCCTGCCACTTGAGATGGCTTTCAGTTTAGAGGAGCATTTCTTTCTATTCAGTTAAATGTCTCTATGCTGACCTGAAAAGTGACTCCTGAGGCTCTAAGCCACGCACACGCGTAACCAATGCCGAGTATGTGTATTGTTGTGAAGTTGTAGATTGTTTTCTTATATAAATGTTCTAAAAGGAACAAGAAGTTCTAATTTTGCACCCCAGAGGAAAGTGTTTTTATTTGCTTCAGACTGCCAACAGTTGTGCTCATGAATACAGCTGTTTGTCTTTTGACTTGGCTGATTATGGCCTCAAATGTCCAATCTCATTCCTCTCACTGTCTTAGCTTGCTTTACGAAGTACTGAAGGCAGAAGAGCTCTCTGATCTCTCATCACGGACTGGTTTTGGACAGTTCCTTAAAGAACTGGTGATAAGGTACTCATTTTTGAAAGCACTTAAGACTTCTTTATTGGCTTTGGTGTTTTGTGGTTTTGGGGTTTTTTTAACTTTTTTTTTTTTTGTGGTGATATTGTTTGCATGTTGTTTTGGTTTGTTTTGTTGGGGTTTTTTTTGTAGAGGGATCTAGAAGAGGAATATATAATTTGATTCTACTATTTGTGTCACTTTAAAACTATTTCTCTGGGAGAATTTGCAATCTGGTTTCTATATTTCCACATGACTTCTGACTAAGTAAAATTTTAAGAGCTAAACATAAGATTTATTTTTTTTAATAGGTCTTAAGAAAGTGCGACAAAGAAGAAAAAATGTTTCAGCTATGCTTTGAACATAGCATTTCAATTGATTTATTGCTATGTAGAAAGTGGTTGAAGAAGCAGCCTCTCAAATTGCATCATTTTATATATTCTGTGGTCACTTGATAGTGTTAAATGAGTTAGGACTATACCAGATGACTGCAGCTTCTGCTGGTTTGGCTGCCTGCTGCAAGGGAGGGAGGGTAAGCGGTAGATACCTGGTTGGTTTTCTGTTTACCTGTGATAACATCCTACAAGGACAAAGTGTAGTGTTCTGCAGGAAGGTAAACGTGGTGTCTCTCACTGTAAGTGTGGCAGAAAAAGGAATGTGGAGATGCATCCAAAACCTGTGACTTGCTTTCTCTACTCTTCTAGATTAAAGAAGTCCAAAAACTGCTGTAACTTATTATAGACCATACATGTGTTTGGCTTGGACTGAGGCTGGAAAGGGTAGAAAACTCTCTGAAGCTGTCATTTTGTTTGTCACATGTTGTAGCATCATTATGAAGGTCTGTATATGTTCCTTTGGGTTGGAGCCAGTCTGCTCCCTGAACATGGCATGTGAATCCAAGGAGTGCTGTTCTTTGAGAGTGTGCTAATTGCTGCACAGGATCCTGGGGCTGACCTTGTTGCATGGAAAGCCTGAGGTGTTGGTATTGTGTTTCACAGCTGTACATTCAGATGTTATTGTGCATCCCTAGATACATTGTTTCTGTGTTTGGTACTCTTCCTTCTTTTCTTTCCCTCTGACGCTTCCTTGAAGTCTGAGGAACAGCTCTGCCATTCTGTGAAATGAATAGTTGACTGAGATCAAAGCTAAAATTCAGGTGCACAATGTCTTTTTCCTCTCAGATGGCATGACCTCTTACTCACCTCTTCTCCACTTGCTGGTTTGCTATTCATTATATTGCTCATCGCTTCTTTTTGTTGCTCATCTTCTTATTTCACTTTTCACAGAATGTAGAGTCAAAAAAGGGTGGGAAACGAATATGAAAAATGGGTTAAATAGAGAAGTACTTAACAGACAGCTCTTCCAAGTTCTATTATTAGTTATAGTTAGAAGACAAAGTGTATAAGGTAAGAATTGAACCTTCAGGTGAAAATGGTGCAGAAGAATTGGGATTCTTCCAAGCTTAAATTTGGTGTGGCTGTGACAATGTCCTTTTGGATCGTGTCCTAGCACACTGTTAACCCCAGCTTCAACCAAATCAGAGCACATTTTCAATCTGTCCATTCAACTGCCATAGCAAGTTACTGAGTTACAGTAACTGTGTATATGTAATGGAAATGACTATGTGTGCATTGTGCTTTAAACCAGCTTACATACTCATGAAATCTATTGAGTCTATGGTTTTTATTTTCTTAATCATTTAGTGTGAATTAGCAGGTTGTGGAAGATCAGGAATATTTTCCTTGTGTACAACTTCAAAATCAGACATAACATTTAAGTATGCTTTTTATGGATAGTTTTTCCAGATAGTAAAAAAAAAAAAAAATAAATTACAAAAGTGGTTGAAAAAGCAAAAAATCTGATTTGATTTTCCCTATCTGATGTTACCTTTTCTCCTGAGCTCTTAAAGGGCTCTAATGTTAAATATTTATTAGTGCTGTTCATAACATGTTAGAGTGAAAACCAAACACTGCATCTGAGTACATAAGCTGGTGTTCATCTGTCATGTTTTATTGTTATTTTGAAATTGTCTAGCTGAGTAGCCCAGTTTCATGTGATTTTAATTGAAGACAGCATTAACTAATGAATATTTACAGCCTTTTTCTATTTTTTTGGGGGCAGGTTTGTGTTTCTTAAATTACCATGGGGCATCAGCCCTGGAGACACCTTTGTTTGTGTTCTCTCTTTGTGCAACTTAGCTGTGGGAGAGATGTCATCCTTTAATGTAGCTTTAAAGGAAGGTGAAATAATAGTCTACATAGATAATTGTGATATTCAGCTTTCTCTGACTTTTACCAGTGGATTTTATTTCTTTGTGGGACAGATGATCTTGTTTTAAGCTGATCCAGGGAAAGAGTGGGGTAGGGCTTTGTGGATTGAAGTTAGCATCTGAAAAAGCCTGCATGCTGGCTTTAGAGAGTGAAGTTGCTAATTTTTTTAAGGTCTGCAATTCAGAAGTTGATTTTGAAAGGAAAAATATTTTCATCCTATATGATTTAAAGCTTTTTTTTTTCCCCCTTGGTACTTCAGAGTGTCTGTTGTTATTTGTGCTATTGTTTGTGCTTGGACTTGCAAGCTGCTACAGTTTTGAATGTAGTTGCCCATCTGCTGCTTGGTTATTTATAGGCAGATTTGTGGAGCTCCTTCTAATCTCTCAAGTCTTCAAAAACATTAATGAATTAAACATCACAATACTCTTGTAAAAAGAGAATTAGATGGAGAGACTGAGTGGAGACTAAAAAGGATAAATGACTTGCTGAAAGCCATATGTATATTTCATACCAGGACACGGCATAGAAACTAGATTTTTTTCTTTACTTTTGGTCCTGTGCTTAGCAGACCAGATACACAACCTTGTGTGATACAGGATAAAGGAATGAAGAAATATTCGTTCTTTGAAACTTGGAACAGATGCTCATGAACAGACTAACCCATTTAAAGACCTTGCACCATGTACTGAGAGTATTAAATATTTCAGGTCTAATGAATTTGAATAAACATTTTAATATTAATTCTCATTAAACCTGAATTTGTTTTGATTGTTTTTGATGAGTGGTTTCCACTGGGTTGCTTAAAAAAGAAAACACCTGTTACTTGCAGGGCAGCTTTTCTTTGACATCTTACTTCCAGTCATCTAGTTGGAATCTGTCAACTTGTCCCTCTGCCTTCTGTCTTTAATAGACTTTTAGAACAGCTTGCAACAGTGTCTGGACAGTGGTTCAATATTTTTTTTTAAAATAGATGACACTGAGGATGGGTAGCACAAAATGCAATTGATATTTTTCATTCATCAGAAATTCTGCACTTTTATCATGAATTACATGTAGCTCTTATTGTGTGTGAGGTTCGTTGATTTTTTGGGTTTTTTTGAAAGGATTTCTGAAATCTTAGACTGTGGGGAGTAAAACATTGTAATTTACAGTCTTTCCAGAACCTAGAAATGGTAGAGAATGCAGCCTACCAAGTTACAGTTTGATTTCACATTGGAATGCAACCTGATATATTGTCTTTTTACCTCTCCTGTAATTTTTTAACTACTTGTTTACTGTCTCTCCAACCTCCTATCCTCTCTTTTCTATATATATATCTGATCTAAGTATTTAAGAGAATTTTCTCCACAGGTGGTATTAGTTTCTTCTTGTCAAGGGGATTGGAATAGCTTTCTATTTCACTGGAACATCTTTCAGATATTTAGGTTTTAAATACAAATATTTTGTGAATTTAGTGTTGCCACCTTTCTGTGGAAACCTTCAAAAGAATAAATACGTTGTTGGAGGCTGACATTGCCATACCGATTTAAAAACCTGAAAGGCTATATCGTTCTAAACATGTTCAGTGAGGTTCTTCAATGTGTATACAGGAAACATGTTAAATAAAAGAACTGCAAGGTTTACAGTTTGCCATATGGTATTTTAATTGGCAAAGTAGACTGCAATTTCTGAAATTCAGCAAACAAATTTAACCTCTTTAATTTGATTCATGTATGTAAAATTCCAGCATACGAACGTTAGGTCTTTTGCTTTGGAATGGATAAAAGGCAGCTTCTGAAGAATTTATCTTTCTTCAAATGAAGTCTTTTCAGTGCTCATGTTTTTCTTCTGTAGCTTTCTTCTATTTAATGACTCCAAATGGTTTTTTTTATGAATAGACACTGAATCTGTTTCTTTCAGCTAAATAGTGGTACAACATTGAGCAACAAAACATTCTTTCCTTATGCTAAATTGAAAGCTTGATGGACAGTTTCAAGAGTCTGTCATTTTGTCTTTCCCCAAACAAACTGAAAGCTTTACATATTATTTGTAAATCGAAATACACTTAGGTTTGCTTGTAAGCTGTGTACCTTTTGGTAGTTCCCAGTGGAAAGTAGATGCCAGCTGTCTTGAAATTGTTTCATTTTTGAATATTAAAAAACCCCAAGATTTAGTTTAATTCATCCTGAGATTCTGTGGAGTGTTAAAAACGGAGAAGGATGCTAAACGTGATTTTTAAACATGAAGGTTTTTTTCTGGTATGTTCTGTTAACCTGCTCTGATGAGAGTTTTCTTCTAGAGGAAGCCCATCAAAGCTCTCACAGAGGAGAGGTAATTGTAAATTTCGGGAGATTCTGGAACAAAGGCTAGGTGTTCTGAATGATCAGCAATTGCTGTAATTGCTCTGATTCACCTCCCTCCACTCCGAACAGAATACTTCCTTTGGTTCCAGGAAATACTGAATAAAAGAACTATTTTGATCCATGGACAGTGCTGCTACTGTGGCAAAAAGCCAGGCAGTGCTTTCACATTAAATAAATAGGTCTTTTCAGAACCAAAAAGAAACATCTCCCCAGAGTCAGTAAGTTGATGCAAACTTTTGTTCATATGTGAAAGTATGAAGATAGTGAAGAGTGTGTAGGTTTGAACTTTATTCATTGGTTATAATAACGAGGCATTTGTAATAATTTTTAAATATAACTTGAGGAGGAGAGGGAAAAATCATTTAGGTACATGTTCCACATCTAAAGAAAAAAAAGAGCCTTACTGAAGTTAAATAGCCTACAGTGAGTGGCTTCAGACACAAAAGCGATTGCCTGAATAATTCTTGAATTTGGTGATTTATGCAACAAATAACCTACAAATTTTTGTCTAAAGCATAAAGGAAGCTTTAATAGGATGCTTTTTTGAGTAATTGTTTGAAGTGCAGGCTGTCTTGGGACTCAGTTCCCTGAAATAACTGAAATTTGTTTGTGTCCTTCTGTAACATGTGAAATGTGAATTCTATATAATTGTCAAAAATGACACTTAGATATGAAGGTTTTGGAATAAGAGATGGGAATGAACATTGTCACACTTTATGCATTGGAACAGGAAGAGGCAGTAAAAAGTTGCTGAAATGTTTTTTCTGGTTTTTAATAATAATTCTTTTTTTGTTTGTAATGAAGCTCATTGTTTTAACATGAAAAGGAATAAGTATTCTGTTTTACCTCAGGCTCTCCATTCGGATTTCTGTTTGCTTGTTTCTTTCTCCTAGGTCAGTTATAGTTTTGTTTTAGTTAACTTCCCCCATGCCAGGAAAAAAAGGGTCCTATTTTGTGTGCATGAATGCTGAAGTATCCAGACAGAGAGCTCCAGGCTGCAGTCTGAAGCCCTGTGCCTGGAATGACAGAAAAAAAAATAAAATTGTTCTGTTTTCTGTTTTGACTGGATACTGGTGCATATCTTGGAATTGTATTTCCACGCAGAATTGGGGTTTTTGATTAAATGGATTGATTTGTACAAGTGCGAACTCAGAAGGTTCCAAGCAGATGCCAGTTGCTACTTTGTGTAGGCTGGAAAAGGAGGGTGCAGGTCAAACATCCTGTGGGTTTGTCAATGAAACACAGGAGCTTAATCACAGTAAATTGCTGTTGACAATGCAGTAAAAATGCCATGAGGGTAGGAGGGAGGCAAAAGGAGCAAAGGCATTTCCAGGTATAGGTTAAGACAGATTTATTCAGGCTGTTGGATGTTTTTCTTCAATTGAAGACCTGCTAATGGCAGGGTAAGGGCAATGTCCTGACATAAATGTAGCATAACATATTTAGTTAATTATTATGTTCTTTGTAATATGAGACAGGCTGTGCAAAAGTTCAATCTTTTTTGCGCTTATTTTACATCTGAATGAGCAAGCACAGGATCTACCTGTAAATTAATTGTAGTTTAATAGGGTTGGGAAATGGGACTTTTATATAAATTGTCTTGGTGTCCTTGGGTTTTGTGGTTTCATTAAATATTTGCAGAGATAAATGCATATGATAATGTTTTTTCTGAAGTTTTTACAATACCTTGGGTTTTGGTTACAATGTTCTGTGCTTCCTTCAGAAAAGTACAAAAGTGTTGTATCCAGTGCTCACTCTAGTGAAACAGTGTATTTGATTTCCCATGTTTGAGAACTTTAACTTCTTGTGTTTCAGGGCTGTGAAAATCATCTGAAGTAGAATGGAAGCTTCAGTAATATTACCCATTCTGAAGAAAAAATTGGCTTTTCTTTCAGGTATGATTGCAGTTTTCCTCATCTGGTTCCTCCCTGCATAATTTGGATGTGATACTTAAATCGGTTATTCGTATTTTCTGGCTATATTTAAAAGAAATATATTGTTGCTTAGTGCTTTGTCAGATTCCTAAAGAATCTCTGAGACTTTTAATCTAGTAGCCAAGCTATTGCTGTTGATGTTTAGGACTTGATTAGCCTGTAACTCACCCCACAAAGCTGTCAAGAAGTCAATCCATGTATAAAAGAGTGATAGTTTAGCAGACATGCAAGAATAATCCTACCTGGGGTTTCAGGATTTTCTTTAGAAAAGTTTGACTTTTTTTTTAACTCATCCTTTCTCAAACATAGAAACATATGGAAGCAGAAATAGCCATTCATTCCAACAATTTGATTATTGCCAAGTATTTAATTCAGGAAAGGCTGCAATTATCTTTGTGTTAAAACTTCTTGAATGTTAGTTTGAAGGTAACTTACTCCTCCCCATGCCATTAAAAGAAAGGAAGGGAATACTCCAAATCATGAATGACATTCTCTTGCTGGTTTCGCTGCTGTCATAGATAGCTGTGTTTGTTCTTGGTGTTTTGTAGTCTGACTTAGTGTAGGTAGGTAATTTACAGAACACTTTTCAACTTTGCAAATTGACAAGTGTCTTAAATATTCTTCTGGTTTAGTCCATTTTAGTTTATTTTTTTAAAGTAGTCTGGTTTAACCTGTTCTGGTCACTTGAGAAGTGAAACCTGTTCTTTTTGTTAATGGAATGAATTTGCACACTGTCCTCAGCAATTGCAAATGAAACAATTCCTGTTTAAAAACAAACAAGCAAACCCTTGAAACTCAATTTACATTAAAGCCTGGGACAGTGGGGAGTTTCTACCGTAGTAACAGCAGATGGGTAGTGTGGTGGCCGTTCAGCACTGATGGGGAAGTTCTCATTAACTAGAGTGCGTTTTCAATTTGCGATTAAAGCTGCCCGATCCATTTTGAAATGCAGACATTCTTAGTGGAAAGCAATTTATTGAGTGCATTTTAGACACTAGGAACCTTTTTGAACCTACATATTTCTAAGTAAGTTTGACCTTTTTGAAATTGGTTGGTATTAATGGATGCTTTAATTTAATGAATGGTAAAGATTGATGCAGTAGGTTTTTTTAGTGTTCCTCAGTGTAAGTAAAGGAACTTGACAGAGAAATCAGTTCATCATATCTCTTTAAATAAATTTTATTCCATATAGTTTCATAAAGAAAAAATATACTAATGATTAGAAAAATATAATCAGAAAATAATATTTTAGGAAAGTATACTCCAGTGCTTACATGCTGAGATCTCTTGTCATTTTTGGGTTAAATTGGTACAAATAATATTGATCTTTCTGGAAGCAAAACATTGGTTTCTAATGGAGCAGTGTCTCCTCAAATATAGAATCCATATCTGTGTAGGTTTCATGTTTGTAGGTCAATACAAATAGCAGCGTAAAAGAGGCAAACTACTAACTCAGCAAAAAACCTTGAACAACCACTTTGGTGCTAAATTAATTAATTTTTTGTTTGTTTTGGGTTTTTTTGTTTTGTTTTTTTATGATGCTCTAAGTTCCTTTCCTTAAATGTATTTTCAGTGTAGCACTGTTTACAAGCTGTAAAAAAACAGCTGGGGAAAAAACCTGTCCGTTGTTACAGGATGACTTATATTGAACTAAAAATTTAGATAATTATTCTGGTGTTTTTGCAAAATGTCAAGAGATTCTATTTTTGGGGTTTGGGTTCTGTTTTGTTTACTCAGTTCAGCAAATGCTGTTTAAATCTTAAGTATTTTTCCTGGCTTTTTCTCTGCTTCATCAGTCTAATTTTCTGGCTTTCTGCCATTCAGAAACACAGAAGGGTGAACAATCTATAAATGACTGTTGCTTTAAACTGTGACACCTTCTAGATTTCTACAGAAAGCATCTGTCTATTTTTCCTTTCTCATACAGCACCACTTGTTAATTCTTCTGTTTAGAAATGTAGTTGTTAAAAAGTGTGTTGCTGTTTTCCAGCAACAATTCTCTCCCAAAAAAGGGAAAGGGAGGGGAATGCAACTATTGCAATGGATGACTGAAAACAGTAGGTCTTTTATAAAGATGTGGAAAATGTCTGTGTATCAATAGATCTTTAAAACTCTTTGGAGAGTTTGCAAAGTTTTGGAAATAAGGAAAAAAATCTATTGCAATTAAGATTCCAACATATGTTGTGTAAACAGACTGTGTGTGTTTATTACCTTGCCTGTATCTTGTGGATGGGGAGGGTGTTTATCAGATGATGCCAATGTATGTGTATCCATCTGCAGGCATTACTGTGCTCATGTGCTTTGTCTTATTTCTACAGAGCTGTTACTGTTCTGTAGAAGTTGTTCTTACTGATTAGACAGAATTTCAGTTCTACTGTTATTCAAGAACTTTTATGAAGTAGAAGCATGATTTAATTGCTTAAACAATGTGAATAACGCAATTTGAGAATAAAGATGTGCTTTCTCAGGTTATTCTCAGGTTATTTTGTCCTAAATAAATCTGTGATCTTTGTACGGTTTTTCTAACGTATGGAGAAAATTTTTTAGTAACTGGCTCCTACATGTGTTTAAATGTGTTGTGGTTGGTTTTTTCCCTTAAGAAAATAGATAATGTACTAAAACTTACTGTTGCTGATATTGTTTGTATAAATTTTACCAAAAAGGTTTGAAAATGTATATGAAGATTAAGGCAACTGATTGAAAATATTTATCTTAATTGTGAGATGACTGTTACCTCTTTGTAAGTAGGTCTAGAAATGGTTATGTGTTTGATGAATGAATTACCAATTTACAGTATGTGCCATAGGCAGCCTGTATGGTACAAAATCCTCCTTTGTGTATTCATTGTTTCCAGGAGTCCCAGCTGGAGCTTCTGGGTACCTGCCCACCTGTCCAGGTTTCTGATGGAGTGATGCTGTAGAAGGTCTAGGAGATACTTTTTAACAATGTAATCTAGATGTGCAAAAATAATGCTTCTGGAACACTTGATTTGTGTTGTTTATATTGAAAGTATGAGGTGAAAAACTGTGACAGCTGTGGAGGTGGGCTATGCTCTGAGGTGTTGGTCATGTCTTAAATACCGATGTGGTGAATGAATCCTCATACTGAGAGGTGAAATGTCAGTTGAGATTTTCACAGCAACTTTAAAGATTGCTTTTGTGATGTATTTTGAGACCACTTAACTATGGAGTATTTGTTTTAAAGTCATCACATTAACTTTCTAATTACTTTTTCCTTCTAAAATAGGAGGGAAGGACAGAAGAAGTGGCCTCATTCTGACAATTCCATTATGCCTTGAACAGACGAGTATGGATGAGCTGAGTGTCACGCTAGACTATCTTCTGAGTATACCAAGGTGATTTGAAAGGCATTCAGAGCTGCTTTTCCATCCAGTGGTGCAAGGGATCTTTGTAATGTGTTTTTTTTAATTTTACATAAATGTTTATCTAGAATCTGATGCTGTCTGACTGAATTAGAAATATAGATCCCAATGAGCTAAGGGATATGTACTAAGGCTTACCTGTGTCTTTTTATTCTCTATATTTGGTGCTTTCATTTTTTATGTCATGTATTTCCTTCCTCCTTTCTTGGAATAGCTTTCTTTATTTCTTTTTAATGACTTAAATTACAAAATAAATTAATGAGCCATTCCAATCAGACTCCTAAGCTTGCAAAAGTAGCATTGCCCCAAGTAAAAAAGCGTCCTCCCCATTCCTTATGTGCCTCATCTTTATAGCTTGTAGTGCTTCAGTGTGCACTAAGTCTAAAAATACAAGAAGCCTTACTGAAGTTAGTGAGCAACTCAAATGTTTAAAGCTCAGATAGTGCTTAAATGTGCTGAATGACGACTTGAGTACCCTGTCATCCATATCTTACTGTAAAATCACTGTTGATTAAATTCTGCATGTGACACTGCAAACTTATAGTGGCAGTATTTGATCCTGGCTTAATTACCTGCATTTCTTTTTTTTCCTAAGATCCAGAGATTGATCTTCATCATAGCTTTGTTTTGTTCTCTTGTGCCACTAATTTAAAAAAGGAAAGAAGCCTCTTGGATAAATGCTTGCTTTTTGTATCCCCTTAAATTTCTTTTCTTGAAACAGAGCAACAATGGCATAACTAAAGACCATTCAGTGTACTTTTAAAAAATTAAAGGATCCATTTTTTTTTCCTCACTTAAGACTTCTAAAAATTCTGATTGGTGGGAGAGAAACAAAGAATAAACTCAGATTACTTAAAACATCAATATGAGTATGTTGCACGACATTTTAGTTCTGGGAGTTTTAGAGTTTTTCAAACAGCTTTTTGTCTTTAGTAAAGTGATGAAAATACCCTATTGGTCATCCATACAAGTCATCTTCTTGACTTAAGGACTTGGCCATATTTATGGAACAGATGCAGGCATTCTTGTTCTAGAAAGCACTAATTATTCTGCACTCTCATCCTCATGTATGTCTTTACATATATTAGTGTAACAATAACTGTCTAAAAACTGAACCAAAGTACTCTTTGTACTCAGCAGAAACCGGGAAATCTGTTTGAACGTGAAGTCAGTGTTGCTGTATTTCATGTTCTGTTTGTTGTATTTAATGTTCAGTTGTGGAAAAAATGACCTCTCTTTTATGATGCCAGTTTGGAAAAATCATTTTGGTTTGCATGTTATTTTTTTATGGGAAATGCAAACTTTTTGGCCCTAGCATTTTGCCTTTTTTGTTCTGGAAAGAACAGTGTTTGAAAAACGCAGGGGTGAGGGAGGGATGTTGACCCAAACCCAGATAGCTGTCCAGAAAAATTCATGTTACTTTTTTCACCCAAATTTCATGTATTGAGAGAACCTTTTATTTCAGCTGTGCATAATACAATGTGGTTATAACTGGTTTGAGCTCTATGTTCTAGTGTTGATGGCTGGCTGTGTCCAAAATTGAGAGGCATAACTGCTTAAAGTGTCTTGGGTAGGATTTCTTCAGAGCATGTGTATAAAGCCATTCTGAAGCTTCAGACAACTCGTTCCTAGTGTTGAAGTCTACTTTTACACTTTTCTTTGATGCTATTTAAAATTCTCAGATTCTGAAGAGGCCTCTTGAGAACTGAAGAAGAATAAAAGCAGCAATGTTTTGCTGTTGTCTGACTATACTAAAGTTTGTCTCCTTTGTTGTATCTTCTGTATTGTGGCTCAAATCCCCAAGGCTTTTTTTATTATTATTATTTTTAATTTTTATTCTAACTTAGATACAAACATTTATGTTTGTGTTCACTGAATTTTTCAAAAGTGGTAGGTCACTTCTGAATGTGGTTGGTTGTATGTTCTGTTGGTTTGGAGTTTTTTTTTAAATAGGTTTAGTAGTGGAGAAGAGCAGACACTGATACTGCTAGATCCCAGAGCCTAAGCAAGTCATGTCTCAAGATGCAGTAATAGCACTATTCATCTTGTTCTTAAAAGCATCTTGTTCTTAAAAGCAGTGATGTGCCTTTTGAGTTGATTCTGATTAAACATTGTACTCATGAAGCCTGAATGTTCAGACTGCTTCCAGAAAAATCATATGTGTCATCTTAGACGTTCCTTAAAACCAAAGGAATTCATGGACTGGCAGCCAACTTTGTAATTATTTTTTCCTAAATAGACGAGTAAGGTGCATTCTTTCCCTTTTTTTTTTTCTTTTTTTCAATTCCAAGACAAATGTCTTTTCTGTCCATACCTGATGAAGCTCAGCTTAAATATGATAGAAATAACAGTTAAATTTCTTAGTGTGAACTGTAATGCTTACTGTTATGTTTAAGTTGCTTTGTTTTTTTTTCTTTTTTTTAAGCTAAGATCACAGAAGTGTCTTTGTGTTATAAAGATTACTCGATGCTTTTCTACTTCATGTAAATGTAATGGGGTTTAGTTACTTATAACTTTGCCAGACACAAAAATTTCAACCTGCAACATGATATCTAGTCTGGTAACTAATGCCAAAACATGGGATCGCTTCCATTCCCCTTTCTGGGTGCTGCGGTGCTGGTTGTTCAAGGTAACACTGCCCAGCTGGTGATGATATCCAGGCGTTGCTGCCACCATTGAGCATTGGCCAGCTGTTGTTGTGAGCACCTTGTTGGCAACTTCAGTTTGAAATGAGCTGGAGAAGTCTTTGGGGAAATGCACCGAGAGTTTGGAAGGTTTTCCCTGTTTTCTCATTTGCTGTTTGAGCAGAAGTACCTTTGAACTTCTGGCTTTGCAGCTGTTTTCAGCAGGGGGGTTTTGTTTGGGTTTTTTGTTTGCTTTTTTTTTGTTTTGTTTTTTTTTTTGTTGTCGTATACACAGACTCAAACCTTATTAGAAGGAAAGGAGATGATGTCACTCTAAAATACTCTTTTCTTGTCGATCTGTACACAAAACCTCTATCCTGTAGAGGCTTTTTGTGCACTGCAATTCCTAGTTTATTTGTTTAGGAAAGAAATTCAAGCACATTTAGATAGTGTCCTGTTTGGACATGCATCAGGAGATATGTAGCTGCCTCCTCAAATCTGTGTCAATTCAGGAGTAACCTTATGAAAACTGCTGTCCCTTTGTCTTCCATACAGCATTGTAAATCCTTTTTCTGAGGATTTTGTGAAGTTTATGTTTATGAAACCTTTTCAGAGTTGCTAAAGTTTAAAGAAATACTTTGATTATGAAGTACAGTTCAGTGCTACTGAAAAATTGTAGTTTGAAATATCTATGAATATGTTGCAGCATTAACATTCAAAGTTATTTTATAAATAAGTAAATTTAAGGTAAAACAGCATTTTATGAGGAGGAAAAAAACCAAACTCTGTAGATGTATATTATGGGAGGCTTGAAATCCAGAGTCATTGTGATATGACACCTGTTCATTAATTTTGTTTTTCTGTTTTTCTTCTTTTAGTGACAAGTGTAAAGCTAGAGGATTCACTGTGATAGTGGATGGCAGGAAATCTCAGTGGAACGTGGTAAAAACAGTTGTGTTAATGCTACAGGTAAGTAAATTTTTATACATTTATAGTTGACTGAGTTTTATAGATGTGAACCCAACAGCTGTGCTATTGTAGAGGCAGTAATTTCTTTATTGAGATACAGATAATTTGTAGTCTTCTAATATATCAAAATGTAGGTCTGTGACAGAGTTCTATGCAGGAGGAAATTCTGAAAAGTGGCTGATACAGCACACGCAAGTGAGAGGCAAATTCTTTATATGCTGAGAACACAGGGCTGTAGACCTTTTTCAAAACCAGTTTTAGTAAAAAAAGATACAGAAATATGCTCCTGGCAGTGCCAGCCTTGAGCAGTAGGAATGTCTGCAGGGCAGCAGTTCACCCTGATAATGCAGCTGAGCAGGTTCTGATGCAATGTGCTGTACTACCCGGTTTTCCTTGGAATAGGACATAGTTGATTTTGTTGTGTATAATAGTTCCAATCACAAATTATATTCTGAATGCTGTAAAAAGTAAGAAAAAAGTGGCAATTTCCAATTAAACAAATTCTTTAAAATGTATTATTTTAGCTCTTCAGAACTGTCGCTTTACAATAGAGTTTTATTTCTGCTGAACAATGCAGGTTATTTTCTGGCCTCAGTGGTCAAAGAAAATGCAAGATATAGCACTCCTAACACATTAGAGCACTAGGAATACTGCCTTTCTTATTGCACAGGTGATTTCTCTTTATCAGAGTAGTTTTCCTCACAGACTGAGGTGAAGTCTCAGGAAGTGTGTCAAATAGGAGTAATTTCATTTCTCTGTCTTGCTGGGTCATTGCTGCTTCTGGGTTTTGAAGTTCATGTCAAGGTGTCTTTCACCCATTCCTAAGATGGTTCTCCTCTTAATACTTACAGTATTTGTATCCACTGTATTCAGATTATGATCTTGACTGAGGTTTTGCTTCAGCCACTGTGAGATTGTGATGTTTGGTGAGAACTGCAGCTAGTGGGGAAGGATGCTGTTTGCCCATGCTCTGATTTCACTGGCATCCTGCCTCTGGGAAGCCTGCAGAAACATGAGTTCCACACCTGTATCTTTAGTTTGAGAAGGAAGCAGTAAAGATGATTTTCCTGTGTAAACTGATCACTTGTGGAGATCACATGAGATTCCTCTCTGCTTCAACATACATAGTTATCAAAAACACTTCCATGTTCAAAATATTTTCTACTTGTAAATCATTTTTGCATATTCATTAAAATGGTGCAAGAATTATTTTTTTTTCCACTGATTTCTGTGTTGGATGTATTTAACTTTTTTGAATTATATTTTTATAAATGAGGTATTGAAAGAGAAATCCCATGGATTGTGTCACCTTTATATCACTACTCTGATTATTTAACATTTACTGCTATAGCTGATGACTGGGGAGTAATTGAGTATCTTTGTTCTTTGATATACATTCCTTGAGACAGTATAAAATCAGCTTGGTAGATGAAATTACTAGTTTAGGCTGAGAAATGTTGTACTGGTAATATTGTAATGAATTAATAGGTAGAAATGTCATTCAGTCGTTTCATTCTAGTCTAAACAGTATGTCCTAGAGAAGTATAGCATATACTCTTGACATATGATCTGGTAACAAAGTATACAATTTTTTTTTAACTTTAGGATTACTGTTTCCTTCTGCATGGCAAATAACATTAGTGGAATGCTTTGGTTTTAATAATTTGTTTTCAATTGAAATGTCGTAAAATTAAGTCTAGCTGATAATTCATGTTTTTCTATACTAACATACCATGGACGAATGCTTAGTCCTCGGGACCGGGAGTAAAGAGATTATGTTTTCTTTTCAGTTCTGACACAATTTTGCTATGAAATCCAGAGCAATCTGCTACAAAGCAGGATGGAGCCAATATGTGATGTAGATGCAGCAGACTTACTTTTTGTCTGTAGTTTTTAACTTCTTAAATAGATGTTGAAGTGTACGTGGAATTCAATTCTGTCGTAAATGAAAGTTTAATCTGGAATGTTTTACTTCTTTTCTCATTTGTTTCACAGAACGTTGTTCCAGCTGAAGTGTCACTTGTTTGTGTAGTAAAGCCAGATGAATTTTGGGATAAGAAGGTTACACATTTTTGTTTTTGGAAAGAGAAAGACAGACTTGGCTTTGAGGTATGTAGAGCTTTTGTCTATTTCAGTCAAAAGTACTATTTCTGGAATACTGTAAAATTGGTTGACAATTAATATGTCTTTAAAAGAGTTATATTCCAGATGCTTTGTGGATTTCCTTAAAAAATCACTGTGGCTTTTTAACTTTTTCCATCTTTAATAAGAGTATTAAATGAAGTAGGTCTCAAATTAGAAATGTATGGCATTTAATTCTTTACTCAGCAAGGGAACAAAGCTGTTTAA
Source organism: Xenops minutus (assembly GCA_035221455.1). Lineage (NCBI taxonomy): Eukaryota > Metazoa > Chordata > Aves > Passeriformes > Furnariidae > Xenops > Xenops minutus. Next base: position 23,184,706 of record JAWWEE010000162.1, on the reverse strand, counting down.
TAAAGTGGATGTTTTGAGTAAGAAACTTGTACAGTGTTTAATGTGAAATTTTCATGGCTTCTATAAGAGACTGTAGAAATACAGGTGGTTTGATGTCTCTGTATCAGTAGTAACTATTCTGACAAACATCTTCTTTTTGGGTTTTTCTGTAACATGACTTAGCTAGAATCCATTTGCAGACAAATAACCAGAAAACCTACAGAAAAATATATTAACAAAGCAGGGATAATTTTACATAGCTATAATAATAAATGGAATTTTTTGTTTGACTTTAAGGTTTGGCTAACAGTCATTAAATAATAATTCTTTAATTTAGCAAGCTTAGTAATTTTATGAAGCGTACTCTATGCCAATGATGATATTGGCATTGTTGGCATAGATCACTTGAATTATGTAACTAAACCTTTTGGTTTCTGTTTCCAAACTTTTTTCATTAGTGAACTGTAAACATTTCTTTTTGACCTGAAATTTTGAGCTAAGATTCTCTTAGATTAATAGTTCTAAGGTTTTAGGAAGAAGAATATGGTTAAAGTATGAGAGATGTACTTTTGTGCAAACATGTCAAAATATGTCAGTTGTAAGAACTGTAGTCAGGAGGCAGATTTATTCCCCGATGGCTTCTTGTATCTTGGTTTGATACATGGGCAGATACATATATGTATATATATATGTATAACATAATGGGTTGAATTCTCGTTTTGGTTGATAGGTGTTTGCTGTTGCATTTCCCTTCTGAAACAGGGTGAGACTGCTTGCTTGTGTGAGGGGCTGCCATCAGCTTTTCTACTAGTGAGGTTGGACCATGAGAGATGTTGGTATAGAGTTGCTATAGATGTTTCTAAAGAGACTGCGTGATACCAGCTCGTGGCTTTTCCTTATATCTTGTAATCTGTTGGGTTGTGCTGGTTGGTTTTTCTGTGCAGGAACTCGTATTCTTAAATGGCATTCTTCATGAAAGGACAGGAAAACCTGAGAAGAGTAGGAAAAATCTTGTGTTTTCCTATTTATTGAAGATTCACCCTGGGTATTAGGCAAGCCTTTTTTCTTCACGGGTACATTAAGTCCCTTGGTTATCTGTTACTTGCTTGCAATCAGGAAAACTCTTTCAGTAAAAATTACCCACCTTCTCTGTGTTACAAGTAATATTTGTGTTAGAGGCAGTAGTATGTCTTTCCTGTATTCTGGATATGAGTGCAGAGCACTGATAAGGCTGTGGAAGGCTCTAACTGGTGCACAGATCTGCAGCTGCAGAAATTTCTATTACTGGCAGTAAAAATAAAGCAACACCCACCTTGTTTTTCGGATCACAGATTAGATTTGCCTAACTGTTAGGAAAATCCAGGATTGCTTTTGTACCAGTGAAATAATTATGATCTAAAAGTTTAAATGAAAGTATGAAATCTTTTTATTCACTTGGGTGTAATCTAATTTTATTTGGAGTAAATGCTGTGTAACTGTGATTTCTAACTTCTAATGGGGCATCACATCTACCTTCTCTTTCCCACTACCTGATCTGTTCTTAATATCTTGCTTGATATTGCCATACACAGCCATTAATCACAGTGCCTTCCTTCCTGTTCTCCTGTTCAAAGGCACAGATCCTCTGCTTCAGAGTGAGAGGTGGGGATGGTGATTTGCAAAGCGCTGAAAGTAAATGTGGGACTGAGATCAAAAAGGCTACTGGGTGGTAAAGTACAAAGAGGTGGGCTGATTCAGCTGAGTAAAAGTGCAGATCCTTATTTCTGGTTAGGATTAGTGTTGGTTTTGGACCTGCTTCAGGACAATTCCCATTTGTCTTCCAGCAGAACTTTTCTTTGTAACTTTATTCCTCCCTTATTAGCAAGCAGTTCGTGGTAATTGAAGCAGTTTTATCTGGTCCCGAGCCACACTTCATAACATTGTTACAAGACTGTCAGTTGAAATACTTCAGTACTTAATACTCTTAATGTTTTAAAAGATTGGAAGAACGAGATTTGAGTATAAAAATTTCTGTGGTTTGGAGGGTTGGGAGGTGTTGCTTTTTGCTTTTTTATTAATGTGTCTGCATAGTGATGTGAAATCATTTTAGTAGGTATAGTGTGTTGTATTTGATCATGAGCTTTTCATATGAAGATAAGCAGCATAACTGGAAGAAAAAATGTGCCATAAAATAGATGAAATGTGCAAAATAGTCTACAGATTGATGGGGTTATTTTGCAGGTGCCATTCTTTTAAGGAACTTGGAGGAAAAATAATCTGAGCCTGATTTAGATATTAGATTAGTACTTTGAAAATTAGTTTGTCAAGAGCAGGGAGGAGGAAAGTGTGCTTGCTCTTCTTATCCTTGTGGAAATCATGGAGAAAGTCTTAAAAGTTCACTTAAGATTGGGAATTAAGAAATCAAGGAAATTAAAAAAAAAAAGAGAGAAGTGAAAAAACAGGTGGTAAACTACTGGGAGCTAGTTGAAAAAATTGGAGTATATAGCAATAGGGTCCTCATAATCCTGAAGTCCAAAGTCTGAGGAGTTCTAAATGCTTCACACTTGCACTTTAACAGCTTAGAACTCTTAACTCTCTAGTAATAGTGTCAGAAATTTCTTGTGATAGTTTATCTGCAGAATCTGCTCTGGAAAATCTCAAGTCTCTAATTTACCTTTTAAGAATAATGGTTATAAATAGAGTATTGCTCCACAGAAGGAATAACACTTTGTAGAAAATACTGAATTTTTTTTCCATTTTCAGTCATGTCTTTTAAGATTGAAACACCAAAATTTGTGGCTTTCATGGACTTTCCCAAAAATGCATATAGGAGTTCCAATCTTTTATCAAAATTATGTTTATTTAACTGCATTTCTCTTTTCTTCTGTGTGTATCTTTGTTGCTGCTGAAGGCAATGGGTCCTTTCTTTTGGAAACCTGGGCCAAATCAGGGAATTTTCTCTGGAGCTGGGACCTGTAAGCCTGTGTTTATGTCATGTTCTCAATTGAGCCCTAAAAAAAGGGTGTGTTGGAAAATACCAGAATCTGTACCTATTTTCCCTTCAGTGGGATGGAAAAAGGATAGTGGTGCTCATTCTCATGAGCCCTGGAGGGAAAGGTGAATGAGTGGATAAAACCACGAGTGCAGGAGCCAGTGACTTGGAATGGAGTTGACAGTTTGCTTTGTGTTTATCGAGATTCTGTGAGCTGCTCTTGGATTTCTAGTGTGCAGGTTTCTCTGATATTGACCAGATAAATATTTAATATTTGTGTTTCTTGTTGTAATATTAAAATTATCTTTGTTTAGATTAGGGTTCCATATTAATGAGTAACACCTTATGCTACTCAGTATTTAATCATATAGTGTTCCAAAAACTGGTTTGAAAAAGTATTTAGCATCGAAAAATTTCTGCTCAGGAAGTCTTCTCTTTACAGTTCTGTGGCAATGAATCACTGTCAGACCAGATACATGGGCAGCGATGTTCTGTTGCTTAGAGTGCCATAGTTATTCTCGCAAAATCACTAGGACAATAATTGAGGTTGTACTTAAGTTTTTCCAGCAGATGAGTTTGCTGGAGAAGAAGCCACAGCTGACTTTCAAAAAAACCACAAAAACCCAAATGCCAAATATTAATTTGATCTTTAGAAAATAGTGAGGATTCAGCCTATATAAACTTCTCAGTAGCTGGTCACACATGGTTAAAATTCTTCATAAAGCATTGTGAACTTCATCAGACTATTTGATTGTTGGATATTAGAATGCTTGACATAAAAAACCCAAATAAACACCCACTAAAAGTGAACAAAACCCAGACCAACAAATTATAAAGAATATAGTTATGTGTATATAATGAATTATTTTCTCTGTTCTCATAAATGATTTTGTCAGAATTGCCTTTTTTCTTACACGAAAATTCAATGTATTTTTATGTTTACAGTGTTGTGTAAATGTCAAATAATTGTATTTTTTTCCTAAGCAGTAATACCATTTATCCTTTTAAAGAAAATATGATTTTTTACCTGACTCCTGAGATTAAAAATAAGATTTAGTCCTGTTATGGTGTTGTATTAGGAAATAGTTGTACCTATTTCCCAGTATAAAATGTTTTGCTCTAATAACAGGTGTAGAATATTACTATCCAATTAGTTTAGATAATTTTCTTTTCACAGAAGTGGACTGTATTACCCATTGATACCAAGCTGTGAAGATAAAGGCAGATATTTACTTACCTCAGATGATCATGTGCTTAGATTGCACTTGTTGAAATTTCGTATTCTCAAGGGATGCATGTGTTGTGCTCTTTTGGGAAATAACTGCTCCTTTTTTCATTCAGTAGTGTGGCTGCTCTGATATTATGCACTTAAGAAAAAAGCCCCTTGTTACTGAAATTTTACACCATCCTGACTTCAAATAGCTCCTGTGTTTGACTCTCTGACATTTGAATTAAAGGGCTTTTTCATTTCTTCCCTCTAGAAGGAAAGAAGGTTCAGATGGATGTTTTTAACATTTTAGGGGCAGTTTTATGTGTTCTAGTGAATATCCAGAATTCCTCTCTCATCTTGACATCTGCCTCTATCTCCTTGTGGATGATCAATGAAAATAATTGCAGAACAGCAAATGATGTAGAGAGAGAGGTCAGCTTTCTGCAAACAGTATTTGAGGCATTTTTATTACAAAAGATACATGTTGCAGGGGTCAAAATCACGTATTTTCACTCTGAGATATAGAATTTTGCAGTTAAGGCACAAGACTTCGCAGTACAGGCTTTTTATTTTGTCTTTGTTGTTTTGTTTGGCAGTTCTTAAAAGGTTGTTTTGATTTTATTAAAAAATACAGCACTCTACCTTCCCCCAAGCACTGTTCTGAGTTATTTCTGCAAAGGCTTTCACAATGTTTAAGCAGACCAATACGGTACAAAGCAAGTTTGCTGATCAGAGTAGAGTAAGGATGAGAGCTGCTACCACACCTGTAGGTGTTGAAGAGAATGGAGGGTAGGTGATGGTTCTGTGACTCTGGTTGGTAGCAAAAAGGATATGTTTGAAACCTGCTACCACTGTCATCTTATGAGCTGGCACTCTTGTCTCAAGTGGGTGGATCAAGTGGGAAGGGAAGCAAAGATGTAAGGATTCAATAATTTATACTTTCTCCACCCCCCCTCCCCCGTTTTACCCTCTGTTTGTTTTTCCTTTGGGAAATGTAAGCAGTTCATGTTAACATCCAATTATAATCTGCTGTCCAAACCTTTTACTTTGGATTAAGAAAGCTATGGAGTCAACATAGTAAAATGACTTAAAATCATTTCAGTGGAAAGCAAATGGGGTTATTTCTGTTTTGACAACTGTAGATTACATTATCTGTAGCTGTGGCAATATGTTGAACCATGAAATTCAGAGGCAAAGGTGGAACGGTAGTTCATAAAGGAAAACTTTTTTCAGAATGTGGTAATTTGACATTTATTTTCAGAAAAGGTCAAAGGCATTTGCTATGATTGAATTTTGAAATGTTTCAGGAATCTGACAGCAAAAGTTTGGTGAACTCAAAGCAGAATTCATATCTGTAAAAGAGAAGTGTCTTTTCACTGTGCACATTGCATCTACCATTTTTCAACATTTTTGTTTTCTTTGGCTATTGGTTTGTGTCCTTATGGATCATTAATCTGTAGTAGCTGATTAAAACATTATTTCAGAAGCTTCAGAGAGGCAAATTGCACTTTAGACACATAGAAAATATCAAAGCTAGTTTACTAATGGAAAGCATATTAAGGATGTTAAATTAGAATTGTCACTAGTCTAGGTCTAGAATAAGAGCTAAATTCTGTTCAAGGACTCTCCCTTCTGCCACCACCTAGTCAAAAAGTCAAATATTTGTTTGCTTTTGGATGTCTTCAGACAGGGTTTTTGCAGTTAGCCTAGTAAACAGTCAATAAACACTTTTTAAAAAGAAACAGTTTTTTAAAAAGAAACCTAGAGAATCAATGGGTTTTGAAGTATTGTTTTAAGTTGCAGCAAGGCTTATTAATGAGGTGAAAGTTTTTCTGTTTCAAAATTTTTCCTATAAGGCGGAAAAGGAATTATTGGGTTTTGACCCAATCTCATTTGTGTGTGGTTTTTTTGGTCAGAGGATTATTTTCTCAAACAGCTAAAATATTTTTTCATGCAAGTTTTGCCTTACAGAAGAGTCTTTATTTTTTTTTTTAATGTCTGCCTGGTACAAGTTTACAGCATAGCCGTTGCCTACTGTCCTTCCTGAAAAACTCAATTAAAAAAAATCAGAAATAAGTGGTCTCAAAGCAGTCCATCCATTTTCTCAAGCTATTTGGATTTTTTTAGAACCTGTATTTCAGTAATGAGAACCAGCTGCCCTATTTACTTTAGTTTCCATGCGAAAATTAATTTTCTCCTTTTTTTAATGAACTCAGAGATGAAAGAGAATGTAAAAAATGACCTAAAATATAAATGTGTGCTAAAAGAAGAAAGAACAAAAGCTTTTTTTTTTCCCTTCTTTCTTGGACCTAGCGTTGTCTGGGGTTTGGGCTGTTTACTGGCATTACTTAAAGAAACTACAGGCTAATTTCATTTACAGCAGCTGCATACCTTTAGGAGTGCAGGACAATAGATATATTTGGATGTTGCTGAATGATTTTTCTATACAGTGATACACCATTTGTTTGGAATTACTCTGAATTCTTTAGTTTCAGTGTCTGCAGGAACATGGATCTGGAATAGAAGGTTCTTTCCAGTTGGCTCTTTCCACATATTCTTGTCCCTTGCAATAAAATGTGAATGATATGATGTGTTAATCAAAATTTTCTTTCTTTTTTTTTTCTTTCTGGCTATATATTGACAATGTATCTGCTTCCATAGAGAGTCTTCTGACTAGCAGTGGACCTTTGTTCTCTCTTTGCTTGTGTAGTTGATGAGTTAGATTTGCACTGGGAAAATGATTTGCACTTTTAAACATTTATATTTGAATTTTTGACTTTTCATGGAAACTTTTGATGAGCGTATTTGCACAGTAAATGCAGGCACTTCTATGGCACAAACTTACCTCTGGGACTAAAAGTATTGCAAGAGAGTAATAAAAATACAAAGCGCTTTGCAGTATGGCAGCCTGCTACTATATTCACTAAAAATGAATCGTATGGCATATGACTTAATCGTAAAGCATCAGTTCCCAGCAGGAAAAGAGATATCTAGGAAACAGGTTTCTTTTTCCTACTGTAAATAGACAAGGTGGTAAAGATGAAGGATTATGCATGAGATAGACACTGCATATCAGAATTACCTGTGGTTTAGGCCCACGTTTATTGCAACCAGCCATACTCCTTTTAAGCATTTAGCAGTCAAAATGTTGGTCCATTTCTCTGAATCACAGACAGATTGCTCGGTATCTCTGGACACACTTAACCAAACTTCTCAGATATTTAAGGAAAATATAAGCCTTATTTACAAGTTACCTGTTTTATCGTTGCAGGTTATTTTAGTATCTGCCAACAAGCTGACGCGATATATAGAACCGTGCCAACTAACAGAAGATTTTGGAGGAACGCTCACCTATGATCACATGGACTGGTTGAATAAGAGGCTGGTTAGTTATCTGAGTTTTGATTTTTGTTATCTGGGATTTTTTTAATGCCTCATTCTCAAGTCATATTTTTTTTTACTTGAGTATGAATGACTAAGTGTGTAAGAAATTGTCATGTGTGGTAGTGCAGTTCATTGACGTGAATAGTCTTGATGATAACTAACACTGGGTTTACTGAAGAGATGATAAAGTTAATGTAATCAATTTGTTGAACCAAAAAGTTCCTTAATGAAGCTCTTTTACACTAACTCTAGAAGAGCCTGATTATATGGAATAATTGCTACAAAGGAAAGTTGTTTGCCTGCTATAGGAGAAGACCAAAAGAAGGAGAAAATTCTTGGACTTTGCAGATCCTCCTAGGTTATCTCTTAGGTCTTGGTTCCTGTGGACTGTCCTACACCAATACCTCTGTTTCTGCAGTTTCCTCAGTAGACAGAGATGCAGTAGGTGGCTATGAGCAACTACACCCTTAAATCATTAATAGACATAAATTGTTCAGGCAACTCTTGGTGCACAGAGCTCTCCAGAATCTCTTTAAACTTTTCTTCATTAAGTTACATTAAGCAACTTGCTTTTCCATTGCTTAAATAGAATTTCCATAACAGTATTTAAACCTCAATGAAAGAGTGTTTTCCTCTCACATTCAGTCTGTTCCTACAATGTGTATCTCTATCTAGGATCTCCAGGTCCTGGACAAGGAATATGCCACAGTGTGTTGCAACTGCAACTGCCTAAAGCCTTCAAACATACCTTGCAGCCAATATCACTGCAGTACTCCCCCCTCAAGAAATCCCAGGACTTCCACCACTTTTGTTTGTTTTGCTGAATCTTGGTGAATTGTGTGTTCATTCACAAAGCAGAGAAAGCATCATCTACTGTGTGTTTTCTTTTCCAGTGGCCTTTGCGTGGCCTTTATGTGTGTGTGGGTTAGGGGAAGGGAGCTTGTTTCTCTGCTTGAGCACCTGGACACAGCAGGGGAAGGAAGGGAAATCTAACATTGTCACGGTCCTTCAGTTTTGTCTGATACACAAATTGTGTTTGATACACAATTCTACTCAGCTATTCCTGTGCTCATAGAATTTATAAGAACAGTACTTCCACTCTCTCTAGGACTTTTTCTTTATTTGGTTCAGACTAAAATTGAAAATTTCTTCTGTCTCTCTTCTCTTGCCTCATTTCACTTGCTTTGCATATTATTGAAGAATCTCCTCCATTGCAACTCCCGAATTCTGAAACTAGACAAGAGAGCAAAAAAGTTGTTTAAAGGACTAGCTGAAAAGTAGTTTACAACTGTTTGTGCATTTTCATGCTATGGATTTTTTTTTCTTTTTTTAACAATCGAATTTAGCTTATATTTTTTTAAACAACTCTCTTACACATTGGCTTTTAAGACTTGTCCACCTCAGATTCTTTTTGGTTTTCCCTAAAATTTTAAGTAATCTTAGATTATCTAAGTTAAAGAAGGTTCACTGGCAAGGTGTTGATTAACAATTTAATAACACCAAAATGACCTGAAAGTTATCGTACTTGTCATCCAATCGCGTTCAGTTCTGTTAAAAACCAAAACCAACCCTCAGAAGGCAGGTCCATGGGAGTTATCCGAACAGCCCCCATTGTGTGACTGTCCAGGCCTTGTTAGCTGAGATCCAGAAGCCCCTGTGTTCAAAGAAAACTGATGAGGGTATTTCTTTTGCTATAATCTTTCTATATATGATACATTTTTCTTTTACTTTACTTATTCCTTACAATATAGTACATTATAATAGTGATTAGAAGCTGGAATCTTCACAAAATTGGTTATTTTAATCCATTCAAGTAAGCTGTCAGATGCTTGTGTAACATGCCTTGATTCTCTAGCATTATTAAGAGATTAAATGAAGATGTAGGATAAATACGTCCATAAGAACTTACAGGCTTTGCGGAAATCTCAATTTTTTTCAGTATTTCAGAATTCAGTCCATCTTCGCTATTTTCCATGTAACATTCACTATCTCCCTAAGGAATGTCAGTGCTCTTAATTGTTCCCTGAACAAAAGTAGGTTTCTAGCCTACCGTCTGAATGGTGGGAAATAATTACACTCTTTAGAGATTGAAGTATACTAACAGAATTAGTGGATAAATTTGCACTGATGCCTTCAATGCATCCACTTAAAATTTTTATTTCTTAAATTAAAACCTGCCTCTTATTTAGGTATTTGAAAAGTTCACGAAAGAATCAACATCTTTACTGGATGAACTTGCTCTGATTAACAACGGAAGTGATAAAGGAACTCAACAAGAGAGAGAGAGGTGTGTGATTCACTTTTTGAAATCAGTGCTTTTGGATTATAAAATTTCATTTGAAATCCAAACAATACTGAAAATATGATATGCCTTGAATATTTTGAAATGCGTAAAGAAATTCTAAACATTTATAAGGTAGACTACAGAATACATGACCATTTGTTTAGATGAACGCTCATTTGACTACTGACTACAGCAGCTCCACTTTTTTTTTTATTCAATTGTTTTGATTCAATGAGTTGAAAAAGTGGGGACTTTACTGAGTGAGGGAAGAAATTTACAGGCTCTTAACACCATCAGGTAGTTCTAACCTTAATTGATGTTTTTAGCGTTTTGGTGATACAAATTTTAACACTTTGTTTGTTACTTTTTTCAAGATCAATAGATTTGAACTTCCTTCCATCAGTTGATCCCGAGACGGTATTGCAGACAGGTATAGTAAGTCAAAAAATTAGTATGTTGGTCAGTAAAGTGATATAATTCGTTTTAAGCCCCAAGTGAAAGCACAGAGGGCACAGTAATTGTCTTAGCCATCTTCACAATGTAACAAGCTCATCCATTTATATATTTGGTTTAGAAAAAGGTCATGCTAAGAAATGGAAGAACTCCAAATAGATCTTTTTAAATACATATTTTTACAATCCTACTAATGTCTTTACAATATTACCTTAACTAATGTGTTTAATTTTGAGAATGCTTTGTTTCTAGATGATGTCAGTATATTTGCCTTATAGAATGACTTTATCTCAGTATTCACCAAATGGTTATAATACAGATTGCATTTTACTGCATAGTTCTGACAGTTTGCATCAGTCTAGTTCTGAGCTAATCATCTGTCACAAAGGTGAAGCAGACAGTCTTCTGACTCATTGCTGCTTAGACTCTGCATTCAGCATTAAATGATTTGGGATTCTTTAAAATGTTGTTTTTAGGGTAAATTTTCTATTCACAATGAAGTATAATAGACTATTGATTTGGACTAGAAATTTGTTTTTAAAACAGTGACTTTGTGGAATAAGAAGTGATGCATCCTTGTTAAGGTGGTGATCAGAATCTGAGTGCTCAGAGTTCTTGCCTTAGAGGCTCCTATAAACCAATGTGTGGATCACATGTAATATTTGTCACAGAGAACTCCTGGCTTCACATGCCCCCTGTGTAAAAAAATTAATAAATGTGGGATAATATTGTTTTGAGTTAAAAGGTGAAACAATAGTTTCTTACTCTGAACTTTGAAGTTTTTTAAAATATGAAGTGCCTGTAGACACTGTCACTAGATTTTAGCCTAATTGCTTTTCCTTTCCTAACAGTAAGAGTTTTGGACAAAACCATACCTCAGTTCTGTGTAAGCATACTGAAACAATACAATTTCAAAAGTATCCCAGTACAACTATATATTGTAAAAGCCTTTAAGTCTGTTTGCTCTGCAGCTGTCTGTGTAGTAGTATAAAGGAAGAAATCCAAGATGTTTATTTCTATAGTATGGCAAAATGTATTTGAATTCTTAAGGTATTTTCATTTCACAGTAATACGTGCTGAGGAATTTAAACTTATTTGCTCTTGGCATCTTAATATTGTCTAAATGTAATAGCAATAGAATTTAGAGTCTAATTTTCTTGAGATATTACAGTTACTCAAGTAGTATTTTTTTTCTTTTAGTGAAGTGGCATGTTACCATTTTAAGACTCACAGAAGTGATGATCTTAAATTGGCACCTTTTCACTTTTACACAACGTATCTTCACTGACCAGACATTGATTTATTTTCATTTATTTTCAGTTGTTCCTTGAGCTCTTGAGGAACAAATTGATGATCTGGGTTTACTGGTAGTATGGTGTTTACATCCTGAAAACTTTACCACAACTTAAAAATAACATTGTTCAAACAGCTTAAGCAGAGGATTAAATAGTCAAAACATACAATTTTTGTATATATGAAAGTCACTGCAGTCTAGAGTACCCTGATATGGTGCTCAAGAGCACAAAGAAGAGAAGTGAGAGAAGTAAGAACAAAATATGGAAAAAAATAGTATTTAGCTCCCCACTTTCTATGAAAACCTTGTACTTGCTATAAAAACCCTGAAAGACAACAGAGAAATTTTTCAGAAGTTTTTCAGTGCTTCTAGGGCATTCATTTAGTATAAGAACATGAATTGTTTGAGAGATAGATACTACTCACCATTTTGAAGACTCAGAATCCTTAGAGTTGTTTCAGATTCAGGCTTTGCAATTGTTTCTTTATATTAATCAATGCTATTGTCAATTTGAATGTTAGTCACAGTATTTCTTTTAGATATCTAAAATATACCACATTTCTTTTCTTCTATTTTATGATTGATACAGCCCCACAAACTGTGACCAGCGCTCTGCATGAAAATTGTGTCATTAAATGTGCCCAGTGCATGAAAGCTCATTAGCTGCAACGATGTACTGTTGGCTGGTTTAAAAGCAGGCATGCTTTCTACTAATTTTTGTGGGGTCTTTTTGAATCTAAATTAACCACATCATTATATGGTTCCTTCAAGGTCACGAGTTGCTCTCTGAGTTACAACAGCGTCGATTCAATGGTTCCGATGGAGGGGTGTCCTGGTCCCCCATGGATGATGAGCTGCTTGCTCAGCCACAGGTCATGAAGCTGTTGGACTCGCTCAGAGAGCAATACACGCGCTACCAGGAAGTTTGTAGGCAACGAAGCAAGCGCACACAGCTGGAGGAGATTCAGCAGAAGGTAATGCAGGTAAGCTTGGAGTTGCTCTTGCCTGCTGTGAGGTGGAGGTTTGAGCTCAAGTCCCAAACTGTGTTTCCTGCAAAATTGAAAGTTGGAGGCAAGACCTTCATGCCTCCCTTCATTCCTCAGATGTCAGCGTGCCAGTGTTACTCAAGGCTTTACGTTGTGGCTATCACAGTGGCTTTCCAAAGGCTGTTCCCATATGTGGAGGTTATTATAAATGTGCTCTTTGCCATCGTGCTGAAGAACCTTCATGTTGTCCCTTTACTGTGTGCTGTGGCAGTGGTGGAGGGGTGAATGCCCGACCTGCTGGTGAACAGAGAAACATTCACAAAATGAGACACATTTGACTACAATTTTGCTTAAGAGGTGAAAACCTTCCCCTGCCTGTGTCATTTAAAGTTTCTGTTAATGAACATAAGCCCTTATTTGTTCCTTAATTTGTCTAGTATTTGGTGGTTTAACTGAAGTAAAAGTGCTTAATCTCTCTATTTCAAGGATACCCTGACAAGAGGGACTATAAACTTCCTAATCAATTGTGTGTTAAAGGTCATAATGAATTACTTTGGTCCTTTGGAAACAGACACGTAATTAGCACTTTCAACATTTTCTCAGCAGACTCTCAGTAGAGAAAATCAAGGAAATGGAATTAATTTATTCCTCTTGTGTTTATAACTTGAAATTAGATTTATATATTTTTAACACTCTCTATAGTTTGAATATGCAATATCTAATGTAATCGATGCAGCTTTTAACCTTTCAACGTTGGCATTTCTAATGCATGGGGAATGTAAGTCAAGTACTTGCACTTCACAGCATTTTAGATATGCGTAAAAATAAAAACTAATCAATTTTGTGTTATCTAGCAGCAAAAATAGAAATCTACTGAGGAGATTTTCATTTCTGTAGTGTTCAGATTATTATAAAAAAAATTGAAAAAGCAAATGTCATCTTTTAGTATGTTGAGCTGGAAAAAATAAAAATATATAAGCGATTAAAATAGTCCTTTAAAGAGCATATCAGCATAGCTGTGGGTATAATTAGGTGAGGGGTTTTTTTCCTGTGTTAAAGTTGTGATGATTGATTTATAATGTATTTTGGCAAACTGATGCATTTGTTAATGCATTTCAGTAGACTTGTTTATCATGACTCTGCCTCAGTTTGCAATATCTGTAGTAGAAATAGTTATTTTTTTTGCTCTGTGTACATTCTGGATGTAACATGGCAAGTGAACTGAGTCTCAGTACACAAAAAAGATGTATTTTGCTGTTTTAGCAAATTAATGAGTTTTATAAAGTGGATTTAAAAGCTTTCTAAGTGGCATACAAATATTTGGCAAAAGGTTACTAAATCTAGAAAATTATTTAGTTTTCTTGGGGTTTATGAGAGAATCAGGCTAAGAGAAAGATTTAAGGGCTAAAAGTAAGAAGCTAATGACATACTGGAGGAAGCCAATAGAGGCAAAATGCCATGGAATTTATTTTGACAAATCAAGCAGAAGTTGCCCTATAACATGCTTGCAGTATTTTGAGTTAGAATGGGTGTACACAGACAGTTTTTCCTTGATATTGCTGTTATTTTTTTCTTTAATGTTTTGATTTTCTGTTACCTTTCTTTACAGTTACATTCTTATTTCATTCCTTGTATAGCACTTTATATTGCTACCACTCCTGTCTTGCTTTTGTGTTCTTGTTTCATTTTCATTATTTCCTGCTTCTGCTTACTGTGACCTGCTTAGTTCTTAGTCCTGTCTCAAAGCCTCTTATCCATGGTGACCTCTCTTCCCACGTCCCTTCAATATCCTATCCTCTCTTTTTAATTACCATTCTTACTTCTGTCCCATAGTTTTATTTCCCTTTGTCATTCTGCAGTGTAAGGGTAGCAATGATTTTCAGATGTTTTCTGATAAGCAGTTTTTCTAAACACTGGTTATAAGCAACTCTGCATGCTGTGATAATTTCTAGCTTTGTCCCTTCTTAGGCAGAGGCATTAGTTACTATTTTTCTAATCTTAATTCACAAAAATTTATGTAAAGCCTTACACTAGTCTAGTCATTATCCATTTAAAAACATATTTTATGAAAATTACATCACTTCTTTCTGCATGTCCCCATGTAACTCTTCTCTCCTGAGTTCAAGCATCTGTCAGAACAGCTGTGTGCCGTTGCAGAGGCAATGCAGTAGTTGCTGGAAACTTGCAGTGGGGAGGTGGTCTTGGTCACAGAGGGCACTGCTAAGCCGTAGCCTTGCACACTGTTGCAGACTTGCATGAGAACTGTCATTTCCATATGTGAGTTTTCCACAGTGACCTCACAGGGCGACATCTGAGTGCCTTCACTTTCTAGGTCAATTCCATATTTAACCAGCAGCAGCTGTGCAGAGGTGTTGAGCACAACAGGAAGCTTCTCTTTAAACAAAATGATCCTAGAACTGTAGAGTCTTAATTTGTCCTAGAACTGAAAAAAGGAAGACTAAGAATGCTTTTGGAGCAAAGTATATATGCTCTAAAACATCTGGGGGGGGTAAAAAAGGGCAGTGGAAAGACAGATACATAATGAGAAAGATGAGTTGAATGGAGTAATTGTCTGTAATGATGATGATTATTCTTGATTTCTGTTGAACTGTAGTTTAGCAGCACTAGAAAAATGGTCCAATGTTTCATCTGTCTTCATGTTTATGGGTTTACATTGTGTATTGTGTTATATTTCCTGCAAATCTGTGTGAAGCTGTTTTGTCATGGATGTTTAAATAGAAGTCACATTAAGGAGAGGAAGCTGACTTCCTATGCCTTTTTATTAAGGCTCAGAATGTGGAGGTATTCCTGCACTTCCTTACTTCAGTCCAGCAGTGACTTCTGCACTATGTTTCATTGCAGCTATCCCTGTTTTACAGATATTTAAAAATTCATTATAATTTTTTTTCCATGGATATCACCTGATAATTCAAATGTGTGTAAGGAAACAAAAATTTGAGATAGTCTGCTTTGCTCTGAATAATGTTTGCATCAAATAAAATAGTTTCAAAATAATAAAAAAGCAATCCAATACTGTAGTCCAAAGTTATATTGCTGTGACCCTGCAAAAACAGATTCTGTGAGATGGGGCCACTAAAACTCTCTGAAGGGTTTCTGTTGTTTGAATAGAGCAAGTTGAAAGGCATACATATATAAAGTACTAAGTTGGTGTGTAAATTTCGTTTTGGAATAAGTATATATCCTATACTTGAGTGTTAATCCATTCAGCAAAATAAGGAGACAGCTCAGTGTGAGGTTTAATACAGCTGTGCTTCGTAATGACTTGGGTTAAGAAAAATTTTTGTTTGAACATGAGAGGTCCATTATCATGTAAATTGTGTTTTGAGCTCTTTTATTGATACAGATATGAAATGACTAGTGTGTGTGCAAAAAAGCTTGTCCTAGTTGCCACCTATTTTCAAGGAGCTGACAGGCTAAGGTTAATGAAAAGTAGTTTCTACTTAACTTTTGAGGATGTGCATGGATTCAACAAGACTTCCAGAGATCCAAAAAAGTTCTGTTTTTTCATAAACATATACTTATTTTTGTTACTCATTATGGTACAAAATTCTGTTTATATAAATTTTTGCATAATTGATTTACTACTTTTTTTTTGTTGTCTTTATCTTATTGACAGGTAGTCAATTGGCTTGAAGGACCTGGATCCGAACAGCTGAGAACCCAGTGGGGAATAGGTGACTCCATTAGAGCCTCACAAGCTTTGCAACAGAAACATGAAGAGATTGAGAGTCAGCACAGTGTGAGATTTTCCATTTCAAATATCAAAATAATTCTAAATACATGCAGTTATGAGCAATGTAGTTTGGTTATGAGTATCTAGGAATTTTGCACCATGCATAATGTTATGGGTTACAAAGGAAATTACTTGAGCAGTTTAAGGACTTAATATGGTTATTATATTTGCATAATTTTTATTTTCGTTTCCATTGTAGAAAAAAATATTGAATTTTATCAGTTATTTTTCTTGAGTTTAGTATGTTACAGCAGTTCTTAAATTTTCATGTTGAGTAGGAGGAATACGTTTACTTTTCCTCCCTATTAAAATGTCTGAGATATCCTGTACTTCTGAGGTGAATAACTTTCATTAGACTACATTTACCAGTAACTGAAACTGTCTTAGTACTTTCATTGATCAAGACATCAGATACAGTTTATGTTCATAATGAAATCTTGAATATGCTGTTTGTATCTATACTAACTTAATGCCTTTGCTTCTAATTTTGAACACTTCCTGAGGTTCAGTAGAATTTTGTCTTTCCATCAGATGATTAGCTGTAATTAGGTTATGAATATGCAGTGCTCCCAAAGGGAGTGTTGCTCACAGTGCCATTCCTCTTTTTTGGCTTTCCTTAATGTAGATATCGACAATTCTGTCCACTTTTCCAAAGTTCTCTTTACAGTCATGACAAAAAAAATAGTCACTGGGTTATAATTTTTCTGACCTAATCTATAAAGAAAAACCCCCAAATCTTTAGTCTGAGAAACACTGTGCCCTAGAGTACACAAGTTCTAGTGATTCAAACTACTGAGTATGGTTTCTGTGCTAGATGCAGCAGTGAATGCTGTAGGTGTCTGTGTTCATCAGGTGAATGCCATCTCTTCTGTCTCATTGCTTTAAGCTCTTCAAGCAG
This sequence comes from Xenops minutus, assembly GCA_035221455.1. NCBI lineage: Eukaryota > Metazoa > Chordata > Aves > Passeriformes > Furnariidae > Xenops > Xenops minutus. The sequence continues at coordinate 23,167,493 of JAWWEE010000162.1, read as the reverse complement.
TGTTCTACTCTGAAAACCAGTACCTTCTTAAGTGGAAAATACCTTGCAGTTAAAATCCTAATTGGAAAGAAAAAAAAAAGGGGGGAAAAAAGCCAAAAACCCCTTGTCTACTTCACTGACAAAAATAAATTTGAGTATCTTTTAGTCATGTTGGCACTTTAAAGAGAAAACAAGATCTGTTTTCACTTGGATATCTATAACAGAGAACTTAATTTAGCTGGGGCTAAATGCAATCCTTGAAATGATTGAAATCCCACTGAAGTTTGCAGGTGGGCCCTATGGTGTGCTGATCGCTAAAGCACTGGCAACATGGAACAAAACTTGGTTCTCGGGTGCTGGCAGGAGTTTGCAGAAATGACAGTCAGAAGAGATGTATTTCATTTAATACCAAAAGAAGTCATTGGGAGACAACTGCTCTACCTTAAATTCAGATGCCTGTTTCGAGATTAAAACCATTTTTTCCCAACAGCACTAGAAAAATGTCCTTTACCTTTTTCTTTGATTCTTCTAGCATTTCATAATAGCTGAATATACACTTTCTCTTTCATTGTTTTCCTATTTTTTTCTCTCCTAATAATTGAATTGACAGTTTGTATGCTTGCTTTCTTTCATCACCTCTTAGTTATTGTTGCTTATAGCACTTTGAAGATACTTGGAAAAAATGCAGGATATGTTTTTAAGATAGGCCGCTTTACTTGAATTTACTCTGAAGTGGAAAAAAAATAATTTCCATAGGATGTTTTTTTGTTTTGTTTGTTTGGGTGGTTATGTGTGGTTAGGGTTTTTTGGGGGGGTTTCATTTTCTGATTGTCTTTTTCATAAGCAGTACACCAGAACTGCTGTTGAGCAAGTGTTGGTCTTTTCCCTATAGTTTTGAGCTGTCACATGCAGCTGTTCCTAACTTCTCCCCACAGAAAGGATAAAACCCACACTTTTTATACCTGGTTTGTTGGTCTCTAAATTTCACTGATAGCTTGATCAAAATCAATTATTGCAGTTCTTTTACCTACTTGAATGCTAAAAGTAAAAACTAAAAAAAAAAAAGCAAAACAAAAACCTAAACATTATTAAGCTATAATTTTTGCCTTTCCATGTTATGACTTGTCACACTCAGTAGCCTGGATTTGTATGTTCGGTGTCGAAGAGTTATGTTGTGTAAATTGATTGTATTGAATCTGTATATCTATCATACATATACATGTGTGACAATGGAAGGTGCTTTCACATTATGTCATCCTAGTTGCCCCTTTTAGGGCAGATGAGAGATTTATTCTGCTCTTAAATTTTTGGCTGCTTGCTAATTTAACTTTTTATTACCTTCGTTTCTTTTCTTCCCTCCCTCCTTGTTCTTTTCATACTCTGTTTCTTCCTGTGAGAAGGTAACTTAGGATAAAAAGAAAAAAAAATCCAGAATATGGGTGTTTGTACTCTATTTTTTATGCTTGGTAGGTAAGTGATACAAAAGCTGAAGGCATAATTTGCAAAATTTCAGACATCTCAAGAGGAGAGTGACAAGAATACAAATTAAATCAGATATTGTGGTCCAATAGATGGTGCTGTTCCATAGCACTAGAAATGCACTGCAGTAGGGCATTTGAAGGTCGCTTTACTGTAGGCCAAAATAAGAGCTATTGAGCGAACATGGTTTACTTTACAGGCATCTCAATCATGCAAAATGTGAATGTGATCTTGATGTATCAAATTGCTTTTAAATCTCCCAGAATTGTTAAATATTTGAACTATTTTCTTCTTCAAATACACCACCATGACAACGTAACTAACTCCTATGTATGTATTCAGTAATCAAAGCATGTGAAAGACAACTGTGCATTTTGAATTGGGTAGTATAAAGCCTTCCTTAAATAAGAAAAAAAGGATCATTTCAAAGTTTCTGTACTGACACAGACCTGAACGGGATAATGGGAAGGACCACTCCACACGAAATACGGGATAGGGTGAAATGGCTGTTTATTAAACAGGGTAGAAGGGTTTTATAGGGGCTAGCTAGAAGGAGCTAGAAACTAGGCTTGGTTCAGGGAGGAGATTAA
>JAWWEE010000162.1:23042662-23165345 GCA_035221455.1 Xenops minutus | reverse complement strand
TATCTGCTGCCCAGGGCTTGCTGGACAATCCCTTCAGATCTCCATCTGTTAATAATCCTTTTTCTTCCCCAACAATTTAGTGTAATTTTCATAATAAATAATTTATTTTTATATAAATATATTTGGGTTGTCATCCTTAATCCTGCAGGACAAAGTCATATAAAGGTTCAGTCAGATCTATCTAATTTTTTAGACATAAACCGCTGACAAAGTCTAGGGCTAAGATTGGCTCCAGACACACCCAGACTCATCTCTGAGAAGGAGTTTAAAAGATAACGGTGTCCTTTCTGTCCCGTGTGACTCGACGGGAGGGCTTCTCTAATAAACTTTGTCTGAAGCTCCCATTCTGCCCACAACACCCAGCCATCCACACAGTACCCACCCTCCTTAGCACCTTGCTCCACTGCATTGCACAACTGTACAGCAAATTTGAAACATATCTTCACCTGTTGAGAATGGAAAATTTGTTTCTTACTGTTGTATTGTTCTAACTTTTCTTTATATTATACTAAAATTAAAACATAAGCATGGATATGTCATTACATAATCACTATTTTTGTATAACATTGTGTCTGTTTTTCTTCCAATACCCAGAGGCAAAAATTATGATGTATATTAAAGTGGTCAGCTTTATCATTCAGTATTAGGCCTAACTGAAGCATTCTTTGAAAAGGCAGATTAATCTGTTGTTTGTATGGCAATCTGAATTCCTAAAATACATTGGGTTTAGGGAAGGCATTTGCTTCTGAATCTGAGCTCATTGTTTATGTTCCTAATGCTCTTTTTATTTTGTTTTAATTGTTGTTAAAATTCTGTTTCATGAGTTTTCATAGGACCAAAATTCCACAGCTTAGTTTAAAGATAAATATAGTAAAAGTAAATAGCCTCCAGGAAAAATACAATTTTGCATTTTTCTTGTTTTGTAACAAAGTAATCAGCCAATAGAAGCAATATTAGCACTCGAAAAATCAGATGAGGCAGACTTCATGTGATTGGCTTGCCTGAATGTCAGGACTCTAGTGTGAGGTGACCTAAAGTCAACAATACTTGCATCAGGCAAGCAAAACACTTAGAGATAACATGCCACATTCTGCAGAAGTACCTGTAGACCATGGGGTGCTTTTAGGGAACCTTTGACAGCATTAGATTCCTTTACACAGGAATTCTCTAAGTTAGGGAAACATCCATCTCAAAGACTATAACATGTAGATGTTATGTGGAAATTCCAGTCAGAGCAGGACACTGCTGCCTGAATGTGAAGAAGTGAAGTAAATGTGTTGCCACTGCCCCTTCTAGAAATCGTGCCCTCACTCACTGTTCTCACGACAGCAACAACAACAAAACAAAACCAAACCCCAAATTTGATTAAAACAATTTGAAGTAAATAGTCTTGGTATAATTTCCATGTGAGAAAGGAAGAATTAGGATACATTTCTTCAGGCAGGGGTCAAATATCCCTCTACTCAGGGCAAGTCCTAATTACTGAAAGCTAGCCACAGTTGAATAATATTTAGTTCCAGTTTTATTAAAAGAAATTGTTGGGTTCCTACCCATATAAATTTAACACAAGAAAATCAGATTAAAAAGAACCACTTTTCTGAAATTTTTATAGAGAACAATTTGAATATTCATTGACAAAGTTTTATTTGTCAGCTTTAGTGCAACAGATTTAATATAACACCATTGAAAATTAGCAGTAAAATAAATAAACCCAAATTGCTTAGATGGAAAGAATTTGCACTGTTAATACTTTATGTAGCCTCTTATTAAAAAATGTATATAACAATGATTAAAAAATGTGGCTTCAGGCAAATAAGTAAAAATTGTGTGCTGCCACTGAAAGTTCAGTTTATGTTGAAAGAAATTTTTACATATTTTTTGTAATGAGGAATGGTAATAAGTTTTTCTTCTCTTAATTCCATGCACGAAAATTACCCACAAGTTAATCAGAAAAGAAACTTTTTTCTCATGCATTTTTCACATTGATCTTCACAATCATATATCATTCAGAATTAAAACAATGGAAGGATAGACTGGGTAATTTTTTGACTTTGTAGAAGCCAATAGAAGAGTATCGAGATCACCAAAAGAACATCAAAACCCCTGACCCTTTTCCAGAAAGGTCCAGAAGAACAGACTGCACATGTTAATTCATTTACATAAAGAGTGAGAAACCTAACCCCAAAGCAGGGAAAATTTATCTATAAGAAGGTACCCCCACAAAGCCTGAGTGGTGGCCCCAGGACGCTGGACACTCTGTCAGCTGGATCAGTGCTGGACCCAGTTCTAGTGATCCCCTTTCCTCTCCCTTTCATTTTTCTCTTTTTTCCCTCTTTATTTTTATTCTCTGATGATGATGATAAGATAGAGGCAAAAAATATTTTTTTTTATTTATTTTTTACCCTTTTAGCTTTTACTGTTTTTTTTTTCAACCACGGACATGTACAAATCTTGGATGCTCCCTTCCATGTAGGAGTGGAATGTGACAGACCTCCCTCCCTTCACCGGCTTTTTGAAAAATGTGCATTGCACACTGCAGATCCTTGCTTTTAGATACAATTCTCCCTGCTCCCGTGGAACATGCTGGCTTCTTGTTTGTTAATCTTTGTATTTGTTATATTCTGAAAAGTGCTATAAAAATCTGAATGTTGTCTTACTTTGGTGTTGATCTACAGGCTCTTCTGTGAGACATATCTTCCTCAGCAGCAGAAAGCACTCCTGTCGAGGCAGCATGGGAGGGGCACACAAAGCACTGATACACAAGGTGAAATCTTTATGGAGGCCATCAAGTGGTCAGATCTTGCCAATATTACAGTCTCTGACTTTAACACGGCTTATTTCAATACCCACTAATTCTCTCTCTTCACATCTGAAAGCAGAGGAGCTTTTTGTAAATTTTGGAGTGGCTCTATTTGGATAACCCCAAATCTTTTGCCTGTTTTCAGACAAAACATGAAGTATCTACCTCTCAGAAAGAATCAGAACATGTGCTACAGAAATGCCAAATTAATTAATTAAATGCCACACCAAAGGTGCAAGGAAAGTTTTAAGTGCTTTATGTAAATAACAACCCCTGGGAATTTACAGCTGTTAAATTAGCTATAACCTTTACCTGAATTATATAGCCCCAATCTTCAGGTTTTAATTAAGTTTTTCCTTGTGCAATAATTTTCAATATGCTTCTATTGAATTCAAAAATCAGTTGAAATACTCTACAAAGGAAAAAAGAAATTCAACTTAAATTGAAAGGTTGCAGCCACATAACTCTAACAAAGACTATTCTCCGGAAGGTACAAGACCCCTGATCACTTGGTAATCTGGGGTCTTTCAAACAAAATGGTTTTAAAATGCAAAATCACATACTTAGGAGTAAGGAATATCTACAAAATTAGCAAGTACATTCTGGAATGAGCAGAGACATGTTAGCATCTAAATTAAATAAACATCAGAAAATGGAATTTTGGGATGCTCTTCTGACAAAAGGGGTGACTCAGAGCCCAGATTAATCCAGTTTACCATTAGTCCTTTTGTTTGCATTGCCAAATGTAAATTTTATCTCTGAGTCTTCATATAGGCAGTGTCAGGAGCCAGGTATCTCTGGATTGTGATGTAGATATTCAGTAATTTTGGTTACCCACTGAGGGTCTCTGTCCTTCCCTGATAATTACTAAGCTCCCATTTTAAGCATACCAATTAAGTTTCCTAAAATGAGCCTGATAAACCTGGGCTCATGCCTTTAACAGTAAGTTTATCCAACAGCTGAGATGTCTGCCATAGAAAATGTATTTTTGATCTGGTATCTTCAGGGTAAGACGGGATGTTTTCAGATGTACTCAGAAACAAGTTACACATTGTTCAAGGACAAGTCACTGAATTCTATACAGAACTGAGGGATTATGATACAGCCTGTGGAATATTGCAGACCAAATTCTTGGTGACGTATGAAGCAGCAAAGAGTGATCAAAACAGTAAGGATTTGTCAAAATCATTTGATTGTGTCAGCCAGTACTTCATGCACCAATCCTGCAGCAGCCTCACTATCCTACCTCAGCAATGTCCTCTCCCTCATGTCAATGAAAGTTGTATATCACTTCTGAGGAACAGTCAAACTTACAGAAATCAATCTGAAAAGCCGATGGTTTTACAGCCTCAAATCCTGAAAACAGGAATTCAGGCTAGAAATCTTCTGTGCCAGTCTGACTGGCTCCAGCCACAGCTGCTGTGTGTTTTCTCTGTGGCAAGATGCAGCAGCTGTGTGAGAGTGCACAGGACAGGGAGACAAGAACAGACCTTTTAACATGTCATCATTTTTGGAAATACTATCCAACTGATGCTAGCTTTAATGTAATGCTAAGAAATTCAACCAATCCTTTCTTCTTATATAGCTTTTTACATTGGCTTTAGATTCACATATTTTAAACTGGATTTATCTAGGATTCTCAGTCTGACTGATAACAGTATCTTATTTTTAGGATTAGGTTATTGTCGTGTTTCATGGACTTCTCTCGTTGCCACAAAATCAGGAAAGAAATGTTAGAGATCATCCCAAACTCATTCCCACCTTCAGTCACAAAAAAATAGTGAACTTCATACAGTTAACATATTCAAATGGGGTTTTTTTCAGTGTGCTTTCAGCATTTAACCAGAAATATAAGGTCCACTGAAAGATGTATTGCACAATGATCCAAGACAAACAGAAACCATGTCACATGTCAAAATGGATTCCACCTTTTAAGGCAAGTAATTGTTCACCAGTCAGTTAAGCTGGGATAAGGCTCTTGGTCTGAAGCAAGTGAGATCTGACAGCCTTTCCGCTCAGGAATGAATAAATGGCTTCTGAGAAGAAAGGGCAATGCAGGCTCTAAGTCTATCTGATGGTGTGATTGCAGAGCTCTGATGGAAGCTCATTTATACAGGTGAACTGCTTGGTGAAAAAAACTCTCTTCAGGCTTTAGATGCATCTTGAAATATATGTCAAGCACAAAGCCATACCTCTTTGTCAGAAGAGAGGAAATCAACAGAACTTTTAACTGCTTTAGGTGCTGCAAATTTAGTATTGTATTTAGAGTTTGCCTGGCTGTTAGAGGTAATAAAACAGCTAATGTTGTAATGTTAACAGGCATCAGATAATTGAGCGTACATCTGTCAGTGTTTGCATATGAACTTTTGTACTCCCAAGCAGAAGCCTGCTGCCTGCTACATAGAGTGGATATTGCCTGGTTGTAGTAAATTCTGATAATGCCTGGAGTATAGAAAAGTGACATAACCTGAAGCCTTCTCTTAACAGAGATGAGACAGAAGCACCGGTAAGGAGGCTGATCAGGCATTATCCCTGATTCTGAGAAAAATTAGGAAAAAAAGTAAAATTCATGGGTTGAAATAAGATCAGTTTAATAATTGAAATGAAGTAAAATATAATATTATTAAAATAATAATAATAGCAATAAAAAGAGAGAGACAGAACCCCAGAGAAACAAGTGATGCACAATACAATTGCTTAACAGCTGCCAAGCAATGTAAAACCAGTTACCAAACTGTGATTGGCCTCCTTCCAGGTAACCCCCCAAGTTTCTATACTGGTCATGTTGCCCTACAGTACAGAATATCCCACTGGCCAGTTGAGTCAAGCTGTCCCGCCTGTGCTCTCTCAGAGCTTTTTGTGCAGCTCCTCACTGGCCTGCACAAAATATGGCAAACTGAGAAGTCCTTGGCTCAGGGTAATCACTGCTCAGTAAAACCTGAAAAATCAGTGTGTTATCAACATTATTATTCTCATACTGAATCCAAAACACATCACTATAGACTTCCAAATGGATTCATTTGGGATCCATTTTCTTATTAGACATAGGTGACAGATCTGACGGTTGATATCATCATAATGAATTTTGGTTGTATTTTCTTCAGACCTTTAGATCTGTGCAATTTCTGTGTTGCCCAGCGTGAGAAGTCCAAAGCAGTGAGGCAGCTGGCCATGAGGTCACAGACTGACACTCAGCACTGCCTGTGTATAAGAAGAAATAATGAATACTCAATGAAACCAAGTGCCACAAACTATGCTCAGAAAACTGTTTCTACAATGTTCAAAGCCTCAGCTGTGTGTGTCCAACACAGCTACGCATATTGCAGCCTTGAACTCTGCAGTTCTACATGCTTTGATATGCAATGAGGTCATAATATGTGTTTATGACAACCGTGCTCACCAAGCTGAGGACTGCGATATCAAAGTTGAAATATTTTGACTTCACTGCATGATTAAACATCTTGAGAAAAAAAAAAAAACACAGAGTTATGCAGACTATCACAAACCTTTAAAGTATATTTCTCACATAAAGATAAAGGTTACCTCTCATATGTTTCTTCTGGAAATGTTCTGCCAGGTTGCTATAGCAACCTCTGCTATGTAAATTAGCAAGAGCTTTATCACAAGATTTTTAGATCGCTGGATTTGGGAAAAAAAATTTGGAATAAGAGCTGAAGTGAAAAATAAGCTGGAGAAGCATCTAAAGGGACCAATTAGTAATTAGCCATGGTCCACTGGAAACTAGATACTAAATGATATTTTAAACTACAGTTTTCAATGTGATTCTGTTTTCACCTTATGCTGGAAAAGGTGGTGGCACTTAGGATGTAGAAATTCCCTTTTAGGCCTTAAGCCATTTTAAATAATCCACTTATACTACAAAAGTGCAGACATAAAGAAGTGCAATAGCTCTAAACTTAAGGCACCTTAAGTGACTAAAGACCAAATGACAAACCAGAGAAGAGAAATACCAAATTTTAAGAATATCTCAAACTTGTTCAATGCTCTGAACTTGTGAAAAAACACTGAAAGGTCAATTTTAATACTGCCCTGCTCAATAAAATCAGAATGCAACTGTCAGGGGATTCTTTTTCTAATTAGCCTCTCCATTTCAAAATGGACCATTAATTTCTGAATTTTCTGTGTTTGATCCAAAGTATATTGAAAGGCACCTGCTGACCTTAGTTGGTTTTGCATTAATCCCTAGTATATTTGGGGATGATCGGTTAGTTTACAGGTAGTGATGACCGTCTGGTTCAGACATCCCTAGCCTCATTAGTGTTTCTCAGTGAAATGATTAGGTGTACAGATGGCACACAGTAAAATGCCCTATCCTTGTTTCCAGGAGAGTAGCAGACCAGTCAAAAAGTAAAGTAAAATGTAGGGGAAAAGCAGTTTTATCTTTTTCTATATAAAAGCAAAATGCCTGTGGTTCCCTGATGGTACTTTCCCATGTTAGCTATTGCTGTAATTGACACCAGGCTATTACACAGCAGTAAATGGAAAAGAAAGTACTGGCCCTTGTGGATGGGTTAGCAGGTGACGTGACCATCAAGAGCAAAAGGCTAGGTGATTCAAAGGACTGTCTGTCTGATAATATCTGTCCATTTGCTATACATTTGAAAATTCTTATATTTAGATCATTGAGGGCAAAATGTGATTTTTCCCAATAGAAAACACTTCTGAATGAAATGTTATGCTGAAGCAGCTCTTTCACAAAAGTCTGGCTTTTGTCAAAAATAGACCCTTTAACAGTATGATTTGTAGGAATTAAAAAAAAAAATGTGGGGGGCAGGGGAAACATGAGGGAAAGAAAATTGTAATCTAAACCCAATCTTTCTAGTGAAACAATCTGAACAGAAGAATGTTCAATGAAGATTGGAATAGAAAATAAAAGTTGTGATATGTGTATATCCATCTTGATGATGCATGAAAAAACATTCATTTACAGGGTTTTGGATTACGTATTGCTAAATGATAGGTTGATTTTTTGCGGAAAATTTCACAGCAGATAATTATTTTTCTTTTTTCTTTTTTTTTTTTAATTGTATGTATAGAGGTTTTGCCTGCATACTTTTTCTCCCATGAAAAATAGAATGGTTTAGGAAAAAAGAAAAAAATATTATTAGGGCAAATGCAAGCAGTGATTCAACACAAAATTCTCAGTAATATCTATTTATTTATTGTTTATTTCTTGACTCACATCTTCAATCTGTTTCTTAGAAAGATTGCATGTATTAAAAATCTATCTTTTTATTTTAATTAGAGGTCAAAATTAAAATTGTCAGTTTAACGTTTTTATAACACCAGATTTTTAGTAAGGGAAAAATTGACATTTGTGATATTTTACATTAAAAAAAAACATAGTTTTTATTGATAAGGATGGCACCGAAACATATTGAGACTTTCACCCCCACCACCACAAGTAATATATAAATGAAATTTTCATCTTAAAAAAAAAACAAACAAAACAACTTTATTGGCATTCATCTATTACTATTTTCTATTATTAGTCTCCTTTTTTTTTTTTGAGCTATTGTTTTTCATTTCCTATAGGATTTGAATATGTGCCATCTGCATAGCAATAGTTTAAAAAATTCAGAATCCAAATGGTAACTATTTCATCCATTTTTAAAATATGGAAGCTAAATTTAATTTTGCCTTTTTCATTACAAAGGTGATTCAAAAGTTGCACTTCTAGATAAGAAAGGATAAGTTTGGAGGAGAAATAAGAGATGTGAGACTTCTATCTGATATCTGATGAAAACTTGATTTTTTAGCCTTCTGCTTTGTATACTGACCAATAATTAAAAAGAAGAAGGGGAAATAATCCAAAAGTAAAGATGTTTTATAAGTAAAAATAAAACAAGACATGCTTCATATTTTTAATTAGATGTAATAACAAAGAGGTAGATGTTTTCCACTAGACACTTGGACAAAAGGGTAGGACAGAAAATTCAGATGCTTCAAACTTTCACCAAAAGACTTCATTTACTTAAATAGTATCCCAGCATGGAGGGGTTTGGAACTACAAAGAACAGGCTAAGAGAACAGCAAGCAAATCAGGAGGGGAGGAAGTTGTTGGTATCAGGATTGAACCCACCAGACAGCAAGATGAATGAGAGTTTGGAGAAGGATCTTTGAGATATATTGTGGCCCTTTAGAAAGTTACTGGCTTAAAAAAGACTAGCATCATTCATCAGGAAAATCACGTTTCTGAGCATATTAAAAGAAGGGTGACATTTCAACCAGTAACAAATCAAGGATGATGACATTTGTTGTCATCCATGTCATTATTCAAGACATCTGATGACATTTTCTAGGTGATAGCATTTGACATTGATTTGGCAACCTCAAGCCAAAACTGAGGTGGTCTGTTCATCCAAGTTCAGAGTATTGACTAGTTGATAAGAATCAGACACCCTCTCAAGGCTTCATTGACACACTGCAATTTCCTGGGCACCCTCCTGGATCTAACAAGTCCTAAAGGTGGAAGCCAACTTCTATTTGACATGATTATCAGACTTGGAACATGCTCCACTGAGGAGTCAGATGATATTGAAGAGAAATTTTGGTACTTTTCCATGTAGGCATTGACAGCTACAAAGCTTCTAAAGCATCTGTTTTCTTATATTCACATAAGATCCATGGTAGAGTTTTGCTGCTAAATACACTAGCTCTCGGTCCTGGGATAGGCTTTAGGCTAACTGGATCTCACTTTAATGTCCAAAGTCTTTACATTTTATTCCTCTCTTCCCATTTCCCCATCTGTGCTACTGCATACTTAATCATCTCAGATCTGTGATAACTACCCTGAATCTCATTATAAAGTCAGGTAAAGGCATAGCATAATGCTAATAAGCTAAATCAGGTTCAGACTACATCTGCATTCCCTTTGCTGTTCAGATATGCAAGTAAGAGATGTTCTCAGCTAATTATTTAAAAGCCATGGCTCGCTCTATTGCCTAAAGTAGTCACTGAGCCAAAGCCCAAATAAAGGCAGTGCTGATTAATGCAGTATTAATTCCTGCTTCCACACTTTGAAAAACACTTCCTGTCAGCTTTCTGTCCTGCATGTTGTTATTCATAATATCCTTTTATGTATGGTCCCATAATCAATTTTGAATTAATGTGATCAGTGGTTATCTGTAGAAGGGGGCTCCTGACATGGGAGTGTCTGCTGCTTATTAATGGAGGTCCTTATGCAAGACAGAAAGCTGAGAGAGGTCATTGCCATGTTCATTTGATTTAAATATTAAACAATCTGTTCATGTCATCCTCTCCTCTGACTGGAAATCAATGGAGCTTTACTGCTCTGAAATGGAAAGACTATCTCGACAAATCAGATCTTTTCTGTGTGCTATTCAATTAATACAGTACAATGAATTATACATAGCCAGTGAACAAGATGTTTGACATGGTCATAGAGCTGCAGATGAGATTTGGTAGGTGACCTACAGGCTCAGATCCTCCTTGGTGTGTAAAGCTCCAGCTCTCATTGTGGATTATGATATCCAGCAGACCTCACTGCTCTCCTTCCATCAAGACCCTGAAAACCCTCTCTCTGTGTACGTAATTAATATGTTCTATATGTAATGGAATAACCTGTGTGATTAACAGCTCCCTTTCTACATACTTGACTCCCTAACAACTAAACAAAGCATTTAGTACAACAGAAAGAGGGCAAAAATGATAGCAAGGTATTATTTTCTCTCCTTGTTTCTGCTTTGATACAACACAGATAATTTCTTCAAAGAATGACTTTTAAAAGTACATTTAATTGCATTCAAATTAAATGCCCTGTGCTTTAACATTTGAATTGAATGTTCTCTATCACCTTTGTTTTTTATACAAGACAGAGAATTCTGATGTGATTCTGATTCTGGTCACACTCTGCTAAGTCAAATTCAACTGTACAATAAGAAACTGTAGTGGCACAAAGAGCTGAATCTTAAGGCAGGAGCACCAAAGTGAAGTTGGAAGGGATTAGAATTAACCCCTGTTTAGGTTTGAAACCTGAGACAAAAAATTATCCAAGGGTTTGCAACACTTTGTTTATACACAGATATTCAAACCAGACAGAATTACTACCTCAGAATTATTAAGTGTCTGTGTTAATCACATGATACTTCTAGATCTGAACTGCTGGTAACTATTTTGGCATCTTTTTCTGGAATTCTCATTTCATACTTAACAGAAACGATTCAATATCTGAACAGATACTATCTTAGCCCTTCCAATTCAGGCAACAAATGATGCAGGTGATTTTACTATCATCTGTCTGATGGCTGACTGCTTACGTGTGTTGACTCCTGATTTCACGATTTGAGCCACTTTTACAGTAGACAGACATAAAAGAAGCAACTCATATTTCAGATATGCACATGTTCTATACCTACACAACAGATCTCTGGACCTGATGAAGAAATTCTTACTGTAGAAAGCAATAAATAGTAAAATATCTGTAGAAATTGGGGAATAGAATTATAGAATACTATAAAACATTACTTTCTTTTTTCAGGAGACTAGCATTTCTCCTTTCATAACTCTGAATTCATAATATATGTTATATAATTTGCTACAGCAAAACACTTCTGCAGCAGAATGCCTAGCCATGTTCTTAAAACAAATTGTTTCATAGGGGAACAGTGCTCTCCAGTGATCAAAAAAAGGAACTGTTTTAATCATAAAACAGGTAATTTCGGTCTCCTTTATTTTCTAGTTGCTTTCTTTTTTTCCACAGTGATTGGTAAGATTGCTTTCTATATAAATATTCACATTTTCACTTCTAGGATTTTTTCCCTTTTCTTAATGGACTATCTCTTGTAAGGCTAATTGTTTTGTACACATAGTTCTTGAAATTCCCACAACTTTTCTTTTAGCACACGCTTATGAAAACTTCAAGCATTTCTTGGCTAATTCATATTAGTGTTAACAAAGGTTTATTTGGAAAACTAGTGATCCTTTATGTTCATGAAAACTGTAAACCTATCACTAATGACTCTTGAAAGTTATTGGAAGTATTTCATGTGTTTTGTTTTACATCTTATTGAGAAATAAATTCCTGGAGAAATTTCAACTGATGAACTACAGAGAATCTTATATGAAATTTTGCTAATCACATGCTCTTAAAATGTAATAGAAAGGTTATTCTTGTCGCTTTGTAAGAGAAATATTAAGAACATGCTAGATCTTTATTACTTTATGTCAGTACACTTTTACTTAAGCCCACAGAGTTATGGAACAAGATTCATCCTGATGTTTTATCTATCCATTAGTGGGATATCTGGTAAATTCACACTTAAGCTGTACTAACAGGAGAGAAATAGATACATCATCCCTTTTTAAGAGATATGAGATGAACCATCTTCCAGAGATGACTGTTAGTACAGAAGGAGCTTAGAGTACTAGTGCAAATGTTCATCTGTAGGTGGTGATGATGATGATGACAAGTTGAGATGAGTCTGCACCCTACTGGTAGACAAGGACAAAGATCCTAGATTCTGGATTAACAAAATAACCCATCATTGGAGGAAAAATACTCGCTAAACTAGAATCCAAAGGCATATTTTGTAAATATTATTTAAATACTGAAATAGAATAGATTCATTATTCTATTATTTTTTTAATTATCTCTACTGTCATGCAGGCAAGCATGTCAGTATGCAAATGCTAAGCTGTAGTGTCAACAGTAGAGCCTACAGCCAGGTAGTTCTTCAGAAACAGAGCAACGATGTTCCATGCAGAAACTGTCTTCTGGTGACCTTCAGTGGCTCTGAGCTACTGAGTCAGTTCCTTTTGTATCTCCAGTCTCTTGAAAGCACAAACATCTACTTGACTCTATACAGTTGTCTTCTAATAGTAATCATTTTGATGTTTATTAGTATCAGAACCCATATGTCATGTCTGAATTAGTGCAGCGAAGTAAGGGTGGATCTGTAGGATGAAGCAGCTGGTGTCAAGGCCTCATAATACGCACTTCAGAAAGGTTTACCTCAGTCAGGTTCCTATCTGTCCCTACAGACTGAATGACCATCAGTGACCAGATTGCATCAGCTGTGCTACTGGTACACTTGTCTCAAGCTCAGCTTTAACCAAAATGAATCCAGTTTGAGTATCCCACTGTAAACTCTTCATTGTAAACCTCTCTGCAATGCAAACCAAAGTGAAACAAAATAGGATGACTAGGAGATATTTTCCTAATCACAGAATCTTCCTAATATGGACCAAATGAGTACTAATATGGAGATACTTCATGTTGCATCAGTATTGTTATATTTTACCTTTAAACTGCTGATAGGACATTTGGAAGCCACAAAAATTTACAAAGTGATGCTATTCCTCTTAGTTCATACAAGCATCTATTCAAGCACCTTTAAAAAAAAAAAATTACATCCACTTCTATGTGTGCACATTACACAATACCTTTGTTTTGTAGAGGATATTTCTATGGAAAGGTTGCAGTTAAAGATTTTACATGTATATGTTATTTTTCCAGCTTCACTTTTTAAAGATAATTTGAAACATGTTAAAAACAGGCCTTAGTTGGCAATAGTGTATTTCAAATGTCTTTATATGTACAATTATTTGTCTTTACTTTGTTTGTATGTTTACTGTATATGTGTGTTTAGTAAAAAGATTTTGTGCCATCAGTCTGCTGACCTAGCGAAGACCTTGTATCACTAACAAAATTATGTCTTGTGCCTAACATTTTAGTTATGAAGAATGTCTTTCAGTTTCAAAGTCAAGCTTGTATTTCCAGATATCACAAAGACAACATTTAGAAAAATAAAATAGTTTTAACCATGATGGTCTAAGAACAAAAGAAAAATAGGATGTATGGAGAGATATAAGGCAAAAAGGGGAAATGAATACTATCATTATATCTATATTTGTTCTTCTCACACCTGTTTTTTGCCCTGGACAAACTGGCATAGTCTAGCTACATTCATATTTTTATCATCCAGAACTGTGTCCACAATGTTTTTTTGGAGAAAAATCTTTAGCCCCTGCAAACTCCCATGTTGTAACTAGATAATGTTTAGGGAAATCATCATTAGTCCATGGCCAAAAGTGTTCCAGGGCCCATTCTAACAATTTGTCAGAAAATGCAATCATATGGTAAAGGGCATGTCCGCATCTGTCACAGTTTAATTTTTGAGTATAGCTTTATCTGCATGGTGATACCCAAGTTTTAATCCCTTCACAGTAGTCTCAATCAAGGTCCCATATTCATATATATGGAAAGCCACTTTGAAGAACAAGTGCGTGGTTTCAGGGGTATTTGCCATTTCTCTCATCTCCTTAGCTTTAAGCAATAAACATTCTGTTTAAATATAAAATATTGAATAACATCGTAATTGCACTAGTAGCCCAAAGGAATTGGTCACAGCACCGAGCCAGTCAGAGTTCAGCCTCTCAGCTACCTGGTGTGATTCTTGGGGAGGTCCTGTGCAGAGCCAGGAGCTGTACTTTCTTAATCCCTGCGCATTTTTTCCAGATTAGGCTACTTATGATGATCCTGTGATTCAATATTCTGAGATAACTTCAACTGAGGATTTTTTTTTTTTCCCCCTGCATATTCAGCTGGTTGAAAACTACAGACAAACAAGCCAGGAAAGTGATTCAGAGACAGTTTCTCTAAAAACTCTTCTTCTCCTACCCTCCCACCCTCTCCCTTCTCATTTCTTCTTTCTTTCTCTTCCTTCTGTGAATATTCCAGTGAGTTTCCTTCATTCCTGCTTTCATCCCTTCAGTGGAGTTACACACTTCATCTCTAAAATTTGGTGATGTGTGTGTATAAAATGCTATTCTCTACATAGTGATTTCAACATCAAAAAAGAAAAATATCTTTTTCACTCACAAAACAGTAGAATAATATGAATAACATCTTAAGACTGTGGGATAACTTACCTATAATTTAACTGTATCTTAAAAATTTGTAATAGAAAAAAAGTAGAAAAAAAAATTAGAGAATTCAGACTTGGCTATTCTTTGCAGATCTTATTCTCAGAACAGTAAAAACTGTTCTTTAGAAGAAAGATACTCCAAAGAGATTTCCAGGATCTCTGTTGAGAGTTCCAAAATCTGCATCCTTGATTGCATTAAGAGATGAACTGATCCTAAAGAATAATATAGTACAAAATCAAGAATCTCCTGAAGATTTATTACTATTCAACATCAGTCACTTTTTTTGTTGTTGTTGAAGACATAAGAATGTAGTTGCCTGGCACCTGTAATTTATGATCTAAAAATGTTACTAAACAAATAACTTGTGCTCATCTGAGGTATTCTCATATGATGAATTAAAGCAAGACGGTTGAAGGTTACCTTTTCCTTTCCTGAGAACTTGGATGATAACAAACATGTTCTTGCATCAAATTTAGGAGGAAATATATTCAAATTTTGTTTTACATTGGCTTTGTTCATTAAAAAAAAAACCAACAAACATTTATTGACCATCTAGCCTTTGAAAATATAATATCAATTTAGACATTAATTTTGGGGGTGAAGGTCCATATCTACCTATATCTGTAGGACCCTTAGTCCGACATAAATATAAATTATTTAAACAATCCTATAAAGTCAATAGGCATTAAGGCTGATACTCTTTATTCCCCTTTGCTTATTTGTGTGGAAGGTGTATGGCCCAACCTTGGCAAATTTAGTCTCTTATGCAAAAAGCTGCATTTCAATTTAAAGTGACTTACTGCAATGCCCAGGAATATTTCTTGGCACTTGCTCTTCATCTTGTTGTCAGAGATTGCCTTATAAGCCACCATTGACCTCCCATTGCCCTGTGAGCCACTTTTGGGCAATAATTTTGGTAGAATCATAACTTCAGAACTTTCAACCAGTTTTCTGCATTCCTTCCTCAGAAGAAGTCAGTCAGCCATCTGCTTCATCTCTCTAGGGGACCTCTTTCCCCTGATCAACATGGGCACAAGGTAACAGGTCAACTGCAGGACCATCTTTGCAATGGTTCCCTAAATTCTTAAAGGGCTTGCAGATAATAATCCCCCTTCTGCCTCTCTTAACACTCCATATGCTAGGCCACTTGTCCTTAGCCTAATCCAGGCTTAAAATTCCATGAACCTTTATTCACACAATCTCCTTCTACCAAGCCTTTACTCCTTCCTTTTCATTCTCCATTTCAATTTTCTGCCTGTGCTGTAACTCCCAGCTGTAGTTCTCTGTGTTCAAGTTTTATATTACTTGATAGTTACTGATAGCTGCCAATAACTGTGAGTGCCACACATTTATTTGAAGTTATTAAGAATTTTTGCTTATGCTTCATAGTGTCTAGAAATAGAGAGAATTTTCTTACTACATTTTTCTTCTCCCACTCACTCATGCTAGTAATATCACCCTGTTCTCTGCTATGGGATATTCTAGGAATTTTCTTTCTGTATCCCTAAAACTGTTACTGATTATATCAGCAAATTTAAAAATCAATAGCATTTTGAAAATTCTGTTTCTAATCTTATACCCAATGATTACACAAGTTTTATTTGTTGGAATACTCTGTACATAGAAAATTACATTAAGTATACTGAGGTTTACATTTTCTTATGATCACTAATTTATATACACTATTTGTTTCTTGCGCATCTGTTCTTTAGACTCTGTGTTTTGCATATTTTCATTCAGTTCTCTTTATTCTGCCTAGATCAATTACAATTCTATTTGCCTTTCTTTTGATTTTCAGCTTTGATATTCATGTTCATATTTTATGCCAAAGGCACAGAAACTCTCTTAAGTCAGATATTAAGAGCAAACCAAAACTATTAGAGAAAATTTTTTATGTTTTTAAGTATTCTGAGAAGGGTCTGTAAAGAATAGAATTGAAATATGTATCAGATTCACTTTTTAAAGTACTTCAGCACTGGAGAAATCAAATCCCATTGTCTTGGAATTAGACCGAGTTGCTGAAGCGCCCGCAGAAGATTCAAAAATGCATCACAGGCTCCAGAGTCACTCAGTGAACGTCTGTACTGCAGGTGAACTACTGATGTCCCAAAGTTGCACAGAGATCCACCAAGGCTCATTTATCCCCCATATATTAAACTACTCTTTGCAGACCAGCATGCTGCGATGAGTTATACATTCAAGTTTATACTAGGGGAGGGAAACTTCAATCCATCCTACCCCTACTAGTTTTCCAGTGCCAGAACAAGATGCCAAGAGCCTGGAAAGGGATTGCAGGTCAGAAGGAGAGCACCTGAGAAGCAGCAGAAAGGAATTCCATTCACTCCAGCCAGTAAGGCAGATTCATTTGGGCCTTAACTTATATGCCTCCATGCAAATGCACGTAGCATGGGGAATAAACAAGAGGATTTAGAGACATGCACACACTTGCAAGGCCATGACCTTGTTGACATCATGGAGACATGATGGGACGGTTCCTATGACTGGAGTCTTGGAATGGAAGGATACAAGCTCCTTAAGAAGGAGAGGTAGGAGAGACAAGGGAGGAGCATCACACTTTATGTCAATGACCAACTGGCATTTGTGGAACTCTCTCTGGGGATGGATGAGGGGCCAACTTAAAGCTTATGGGTCAGGATTAAAGGGAGGGCATGGACAGGTGACATTACAGTGAGTGTCTGCTACAGGCTACTTAACTAGGAAGATCAAATAGGTGAGGCCCTCTACAGACAGATAGAAGAATGTTCACAAGCCCTTGCCCTGATCAGGGACTTAACCATCTCAAAATCACAGAATATGCTGAGCTGGAAGGGACCCACAATGATCATCAAGTCCAACTCTTAGCCTTTCACAGGACCATGCCCAAGAGCCACACCATGTGCCTGAGAGTATCATCCAAACATTTCTTGAACTCAGGCAGGCTTGGTGCTGTGACCCCAGGTCAAGTGCAGAATCTGGCACTTTCTCTTGAAGTTCACATGGTTGGTGATTGCCCAGTCCTCTAATTTATTGAGGTCTTTCTGCAGGGCCTGCTTGCCTTTGAGGGAGTCAACAGCTACTCCCAGTTTTGTGTCATTTGCAAACTTGCTTAGTATCCCCTCCAGTACTGTGTCCAAGTCCTTTATGAACACAGCAATTCAGGAGGTTCCTGGAATGCCTTGATAATAACTTCTGATTCCAAGTGATAGAGGAACCAGTGAGGAGAGATGCTATGCTGGACCTTGTTGTCACCAACAAGGAAGATGTTGGAACTAGATGATTGTTAAGGTCCTTCCAATCCAAACCATTCTATGATTCTGTGGAAACATCACAGCCTGAAGTGCAGACAACTCTTCATCTGTAATTGATTACAATAAATTCCACGGTCAAAGCAATTTAAAACTACATTCCTCACAAGTTTTTCTCACAGTTAAGAGGTGATGTTTTCAAAGAGTTGAGAGCTAAATGTCCTTTCACAGAAGCAATTCTCTTTGTGCACACGTAATTTTCATACAAAATTAAATTCATAGGTGAGTAGTGTTTAATTTCTACAGCCCTTTAATCCAACTCATGGCCATGCATATAATGCTTTACTAATGTTTTAAAAGTTCATTTATGTAATTGGAAGAAGAAATATTCCTACTGGTTGTATTCCTGAAGACAGAAGTATCACATTGTCCTATGGGCAATAAAGTTAATGAAACATGATTTCTTTTATATTTGAATCCTATTTCATTTACGTCACCCACATCACCCTGGTAAAATTAGCTGTGCTCCACACCAGATGATCCTTTATGAAGTACACAAACAAGAAGAGAAAAACATGCACTACTGTTGAACTATATATATATATGAAATGGCTGCCTTTACCGAAGAGAATAGCTGATTCATTCTCCATTGGCCTCAAGAGAGGTACTATTTGGGGCCTTTATCCCTTTAGTCAGTCCCACTTCCTGTAAATTTGTAGGGACTTTATTAATTTTTTTCAAGAATTCTACCATCATTCAGTGGAATTAAAATCGGCCAACATATTTCAAAATTGTCAAGAAGGGAGTGACATACAAATTTAGTGGAATTAACTTCAAATAATCTCATTTCATCAAGAAAAAATTATAACTTTTCTATTCATATTAATAATCGCCAGGAAGTCTCCTGAGCACAAACACGGTGTAAAATGTTGAGGCAAATTGCACTCATGAGTTCTCAGTTTATGGGAAATGAATACTAAATTTATCTATAGAGTTATAACTTTAAAAACTAGCAAACAAACAAAAAAAAAAAAAAAAACCTCCACAAAAACCTGAGTCTGTTCTATTATATGTTCAACTTCCCTTCTCTATTTATTGAGCTCCTGAATAAGTTATTCACCCACAGTTTCCAAAGTGTGGTATTTTTCTGCCAACAAAACAATAAAATACCAGAACATGTTTGGGTTGTTTTCTGTTCTTTCACCTGGAAGCTCTTCATATGTTTTATTTATATTTTTGCCATGCTAAGCAACACAAAATCAAACCCTTGTTATGTGCATTT
The DNA here is from genome assembly GCA_035221455.1 of Xenops minutus. Taxonomy (NCBI): domain Eukaryota; kingdom Metazoa; phylum Chordata; class Aves; order Passeriformes; family Furnariidae; genus Xenops; species Xenops minutus. Next base: position 23,146,108 of record JAWWEE010000162.1, on the reverse strand, counting down.
CCAAGCAGGAAGCTGGGGTGCATCTTCCAGAAGCCTCTGTGTTAACATTTAAAAATCAAAAAGCCATAGATATAACAGACACTATTGAGAGCTTTCTCTTCTTCTTCTGTTGACAAAAAAGCAAGTGAAGGGGTAACTCTAACTGTAACTACTCAGCAGGGGCAATTTGTGACCAAATAATGATCTGGCACAGAAGGTAAGAAGGTCCAACTACAGAGGTTGGAAGACTGGAAGCAGGAATGCCAGGGACAGAACACTCTTTGCAAGGTGGTGAAGTTTCGCACCTTGGTGAAGATGCAGCCTCAGCATTGTCTCTTAGACATCCTGGAACAAGAATACTCAAGCACCCAAGCTCAGTGGCCACCTTTGTGCAGCAGAGCTGGCCCAGGGGATGAACCCACAGCTGGGCTGAGGTGCTCCATGAAGCTGCTCCTGGCACGGGTACTGGTGCAAAATGTATAAAGGAATCTGCTTGTGATGCATATTTGCAGACTCTGTGTAGAACCACATACTGTGATGAAACTCTAACTAAGCTAAGTTCATTATTTTTTTCTTTTAGATTTAAGCAATACATGCTTAGTTTGCCTCTGGGTGTACCATAAAAATTCTTCAGCACAAGCTTCTTCATAAAGAAGTTCTATACAGAGAAGGTTTTTTTAGTTGTTTTTGGTTACAGCTGTTTTCTGGCTGGAGAAAAAGTCCAGTTTGTTAGCCTGTGAAGAGTTAAGTTTTACCAATCCCCATGTAAATTTGTGTGGATCTGCAAAATATGTTTGTTGAAGTTTAGACTTGCTATATATACACATGGCAAAATGTGTAGATAAGTTGAAAATGTTGGCTTTTTGGTTTTTTTAAATAAAAACAGGACAACCCTGCAAGTAGGATAAGAGTTTGGAAGCCAGGTCTTAAGCCTGGAGATCAGAGGATGTTTATGTTGGCTACTGGATGGGCCAAGAGGTCCCAGACAGGTCTTGGGGAGACCATGGAGCCTGGGGGGGTCAACTGAGAGATCCATTTGTGTGTGTGGGTTTGAGTATGAAGCAGGGGAGGACAGGGCCCCTGGGGCCAGTCACCAGGGAAGTCTGACAGCATAAACTGGGCCACTGGAGGGATCTGTAAGAGGACATTAGAGCTCACAGTCATGTAACATATCTCAAATAATATGGCAATGGTCATGGTCATGTAAGAGCTGAAACACTTGTACTCCTCATGTAAAGCTATTTTAAGTACTAAATTTTTTTTTCTATTCAGTTTGTCAGGAAGTGTTTCTATTTAATGGAACAGTTTCAGTTCAGTCAACTCTGGACTCTTCCTCTATGTTGCACATCTCCTTTGCATATGGAATACAGAACAAGTAAATTCCCCCTAGCAGAAGATTATAGTGATGCTTTTTAGGGATAGCTGCTTCTTTCCCATTTCTCCTCCATTCTTAGCTGCCTTATGTCTCAAAAGTACTCTGCCTGGGTGTCCAAACAGGCTCATTTTCTAACATCCTCAGTCATAAAGTAAAAGTTCCATGTAGACAATTTCCTAAGGACTCGTAGAGAAACATGTTTTCCAAAGAAATAACTAAAACCACTGTGGAAAAACATACACACTGTTATTCAGAGTAAATTAAATGACGGTACCATGCTAGAAAGGTTATTCAGCTTTTGAAGTTTGAACTTGACAAGCCTATGAAAGGAGCATTAAAGGAGAAAACTATTATTTTAACTTGTTTATCCTGTACAATGGTTGTAGCTATGCTTGGCAACTGTCTTGGGGACAGCATTATCTTAGTGGTGCAGGCATGGTCCTGCTTACAGATGTTTTTATCTTTATGCCAGTATTATTTCTTCCTGTAGAAAGAAAAAAAAAAAGGTGTGAATAAAAATGTGGATAAAATTCATATTTGAATCAGTGATAGTTGTAACAGATACACCCATTATAGAATAGAAATTTAGTAGCAGTGTAAAGCACTAGACAGCATTGCCTTCACATAGTTGAGAAGCAGCAGCCTGAGCAATTTGCCAGCTTCCTTCTTGTAGTAACTCCTGCAACCCTCATGCTGCTAACTTTGCATTGAAAATGAATTTTTCATTTTATCTGACACAGTTGTCTCTCATGGATTGTCAAACTATGTCTGTCTCCTTTTCAGAGGAACAATCTGCTACCCTACTGTCATCACTCTCTACTCCCACCGAAGTCTAATTAAGATTTTCCTGTCTGAATGGTTCCTTTCACCCCTACAAAATTTGAAATAAAGTACTTCTAAATGAAAAGTGTTCACATAGGAATATAATTAAATCCTTTAAAAATAATCCCTTTATTTAAGTCCGTGCAATTTCTTACAAGTAGAAGACCAGCAGTTCACAATTTGAAGATTCTTGGTAATTATATTGTTCAGGAAAACCACAGTGCTCACACAAAGCCTTCTCCAGGTGGAAGCATATGCGACGATTTGGCCTGATCAGTACTTGGATAGGATATGTGAGTGAACACTGACTGCACTTGCATCAGGGACTGGTACACTGAATTGCTTTCTACATTGGCTAAAATGATGTTTCCGGTTATGGTGTTTCTGAATATGCTGCATTCAGATAATCAGCTTTTATTAAAGAAAAGAGATATTAGGAAAGAAGACAAAGTGAGAGGTTTGGGGTTTTTTTACCTAATTTTCCACAAACTAAATAACCTCAGGTCTGTTGATCTCCTTTTATCTCCTTTCGGTCTCTGTATTTTCCCTTCCATGTAAGATTCTTCCCTGGCCCCACTCCTACACAGATCTGCAGTGCTATTTTCCCTGGCAAATAACTGTCACATTCCACTCTAGAACAGACTACTCCTCTTTGATGGACACGGTGCTATTTCTGTATGAAGTTTGCCGACTGCTATATTATTCTCTAGGGTGAAATGAGATATATAGTCATGAAACATCAAATGGAATATTTCACCTGAAAAGAGCTTTGATAGTTTTCTCTGGTGAATGCCTTATCTTCTGGTTGCCAGATCTTCCTTATGATACATGTTCATAAATTCCAGTCCCTCCAACATTCTTCTTAATAATCCCAAGGCATCTACACTAAATGAACACCACCAAGGAAGAGCTGGGCACTAAGGACTGTCTATCATTTGTGGTGCTGTTATTACAGTAGTTCCTGGCACACTATTAGCCTAACTGAATTAACACTCTTTCCAAACAATTCACAGGCATAGTCTGTGAATTAGTCCATTCAATGACCATTTCCAATACAGTTTGGAAGTAGCTGCTCTGAACTGGAAACAAAGACAGTTTAATAGCAAGTAAGTAGCCAGATTTTATCACCTGGTCTCAGAATCAGAGCTAGTGTCCGGATCTCCCAATATAAATGTCACCTCAGTATCAAGTGATCATTTTAATACATAGCCATGTACAATGTAACAGTGAAATAATAATGTCTTTTGTCTTATCAACAGAGACAATAAATTATTTTGCTATGTGTGTCTCTAAAAATCCCAGACAGGTATCATTTACACATGTGATAGATTCAATTTTATCATACAGGGAGCTGCCTTCCAGTATGTCTAAGAAGTCAGGTAGAGTAGTCATTGTTGGTCCCCCTGAAATCCAGGTGCAGTATAGGTGCCATCCTGCCCCAGAACTAGGTATGAATGTTTGCAAACAAGTTTTTACATCTCAGTTACACACCACTAAAGTAAAAAGAGGTTTCTGTAATAAAGTAGGAAGAGAGAAATCTTTCAAATAGTCTAGAAGTATCTCTGAGGATCTTTGAGGATGAGATTTAGTTCCAAATTAAGGCATCTACATTTAGGTGTCTACACCAAGTTGTAGAAGTCAATATCCCATCACTGTCAGTGAAGACCTGAGTTCAATTCATTTGTCCAAACTTATGTGCTATTGTCATATGAAAATGTGACTAGAAGCACAAAATATCCAAGATACTCAGCAGAACCAGCACAAATGGCAGCAGACTTATGGAAGATCCCTTGTCTGTCTGGATAAGTAACTGGAAGCCAAGAATATCTAAGCAGGTAGAAATCCATGCTCTGGCAATTGCATAAAAATGCACATCTTTTTCTGTGGGAATAGACCCACAATATCAGAAGTGGAGCAGATCACGCCAGAGATGGGTCTCTGGTGAGGATGAAGAAGTCAACCAAAGTGCCTTTTAAATCTGAGGCTTTTTTACTGTATTGTAAACTGGAGTGTTGTATCTTCCCCAGCTCCCTGGAGGGAAACCCCATACCTTCCTAATTAGTATGCAAGCCTTAGCCAGTCCAGGTAAATCCTTCCCTGACTGGCCTATTATTAACCCTTCTGCTTGAATCCTATTGGCTGTGAAGCCTATAAAAGACCTGTCCCGGTGAATAAACACTCTGCTTTCCTGCCCTCGGTGTGTGTGTGTCTCTGCTATCTCTGGGGACCACACGGGCTGAACACGTGGCCTGGGGAGGGGACTGGGAAAGTGGGGAGCGAACGCAAATCAGCCGCCACAAAATGGAACTTGAGTAAGACTATATTTTGTGTAACCACTAAGAGAAATTTGACATATAATCTTTGATGCCATTTTTCCTGTCACATTATAAAATGAGAGTGTTTTAAGGAGCATCCAAGAAAAACCTAACTATAGTGAATACTGCTATTCTTGTGAAATCACATACACACAAAACTATACCTGAAAATGAAATAGAGTTGTCTGAGCCAGTTAGAGTCTTTAGATATCATATAGCTTTTGACCAGTAATTATGCACTATTTAAGTTATTCAATTTTCTGAAGTCTCTGACAGTAATGGGAAATTATGTCATTTGTCTAGATACTTTTTCTCTCCTTTAGAAAGGACAAGTTTCTGTCAGAAAATTATGTGAGTTCCTGAGTAAACGACAGTTGTGGTATTTATTAAATTCTAAAATACTTAATCTCTGTAATGACACTTACCGTTCTCTCAATAAATGAATAGATTTACTGAATTTCTGATTTACAATGACTGTTTAACAGATAAGTTAGGAAAATATTTTAGCTATTAACAATGAAAAATTTGACAAATACACATTTATGCCAGTGAATACCATATATCTATATGGACAGGATGTAAGTATTTATGATGACCAAATTGTCCAACATTATCCAACATGGATATAACTGTGACATAATTTCTCAGAGTAGGAAAAACTAGAGGACTCTTTTTCTTTTTTCTCTTTTTTCTCTTTTGAATTTTTTTCAGTTTCACAAACCATCAGGATTTCTGAATTTCAAAGTGTCCCAATCATTATTTCTTGCAACAGAATAGATTTTTATCTTCACAAATATCTTAGTGATTATTTGATACAGTAATATGTGTATAATCCAGAATGTTTCCTGCACATTGTCGGAGAATTACAAATTGAAATCAAGTGATTTAATTATGAAGTGTTTATTTTGTTTATTTTTTTTCTTTTCTTTTTTCTTTTTCCCTGAATAAACTGCACAGTATTTTTGGTTTTGGGGGGGGGGTGTTACCTTTTTTTTTTCTTTTTGTTTATGTATTTCTTTTTAGTTACCTTACTTCATGCAATGAATTAATAAGAAAAATATTCATGTATGCTTAGTAAATATTTATCATGAAGAAATCTTATAACATTTTGTAAATAACCAAAACCATTAATGCAGTAATATTTTATGAGTCAGCTTTTAATACATCTAGACTTAGTCTTCATCTAGAACTACTCTGAGAAATTAGTAAATAGAGAAGATGTGATGTATCACCACTCTTTCTATAATAAATACGTCAGAGATTTTCTTCAAATGAATTTAGGTATACTACACAAAACATTTGAGCAATATTTTTGTTTGGTTTTCTTTCTAATTTTCATGAAGACCAGGAAAAAAAGCAAAAGTACCAAGGCCCACTTTTATCACATTCCTTTTTTGTTTAGCCTTGCAAGTGACAAGTCATGATCACTGTACCTTTCAGCTCTTCTCCCAGCTGAAAGAAACTGGCTGAAAATCCAACTATGTTCAGAAAAATTACTGTCTTGCCATAGTATGCATACATAGCAGTATGCATACATATCAGTATGCCCTTCATATATGGTTATTTCATAGTGAGAATCTCTATGTGTGTATTAAGTACACTAAACGTCCTGTACTAAAAGACATGCTTAAAGTTCTCCAAAATAGGAATTATATGATGGAGTGCTGCATCCAGCTCTTGAGACCCCAACAAAAGAAAGAATGTTGGAATGAGTCCACAGGAAGGCCATGAAGTTGATCACACAGTTGGAGCACCTCTTCCAGGATGAGAGAACTGGTGGTGTTCAGCCTGAGAAGAGAAGGTTCCAAGGAGACCTTATAGCACCTACCAGTACCTAAAGGGGGCTTACAGGAAGTCTGGAGGACGTTTTATATGAGCATGTAGTGATAGGACAAAGAAGAATGGCCTTAAGAAGAAGGAGGATAAGTTTAGTTTACATACAAGGAAGAAATTAATGAGACCAGTGAGGCGCTGGAACAAGTTGCCCAGAGAAGCTGTGCATGTCCCATCCCTGGAAATGTTCAAGACCAGGCTGGACAGTGCTCTGAGTAACCTGGTCTAGTGTAAGGCTCCCTGTCCATGGCAGAGGAGTTGGAACTGGATGATATTTAAGGTCCCTTCCAACCCAAACCCTTTTCTTGTTAATGAAAAAGTGTAACACATTCATCATTTTATAACAACATTAAGTACTTAACATGGAAAACTCAAAAGATTCCACTTTACATTCATATCTAATGATAAAGTACAGAAACTGAGTGAATTAAAATTTTTATTCATTTTGCATATCTAGGCAAGAGAGAAGTTAATCTGTCTATAAAGTCTATGATTTCCATTCATCTCCAAAAACAGTCAATTCAGCTATAGCACAGTTTAACATTTCCAGAAAGTCTGATCACCTTCACAAACTAACTCAACAAAAGACAAATTTCACTTGCCAAAGATTATACTGAAAATTTCAATAGGCCTAATGAAAACTGAAAAACAAAAGTGACAAAAATGTCTTTGAAGATGATTTATTGTAGCCACTTGATCCAGTCTTTGCATTAAGGTTTTTTGTGATTTGCAGTGTCTGCTTTGTAACAAGAAAAGAGATGCATGATTAATGTCTACAACATTAGGAAAATCATCTCACAACATAAGGAAAAGGAAACAAGTGTTGTGACCTATAATTTGCAGAGAAAGAAGAAAGTGTAACATTTTAAATTTGATTTCTTATTTAGGCCTAAGTTCTGCCTACGTGATATTACAAATTTTGTTTCTTCTTTAATATTCTACAAAAATATCTTTATTTTCAGTGTGAATAACTTATTCTACACTAGATCAGGTTCCTCAAGGCCTTTTCCAACCTGGCCTTGAATACCACCAGGGCTTGGACACGCATAACATACCTGAGCAACCAGTTCCATTATCTCAACAATCTCATAGTAAATAATTTCTTCATAATATCCTGTCTGAATTTCCCCTAAATTTCCTCTCTTTCAATTTGTACCCTTTACTCCTTGTCCTGTTACTACAGACACGGCCTGTCCTTATCACAATCTTTTTGTTGTATTTTTTCCCCTTATCCTGTTGATGAAGATAGTTACAGAGCTGCTTGGTAGCTACATGGCAGCCAGCCAAGTTCGATTTACTGTTGTTACTTCATCATATAATATAAAACTTCAAGATCCAAAGCATCTAAGTCTCTGATTTTAAGACAATGAAACATAGTATATTGTCTTGATATTAAGAAATTGGAAAAAAAAATCTGTCTTTCAAGATCAACTTGATTAATATTTTAATCCATTTCAATCTACCCTAATGCTTTAAAGCTTTCAATATTTTTCTTTCTGAAACTTTTTTTCTGTTAGGCAATTACAAAACAAAACAAAAGCTGCAGTGTCATATGTATTGTAATCTCATATTCAGCTAAGTGAATCGCCTTATTTCTCAAGAAACAAGAAATTATTGTCCAGAAGTGTTAAGATTAATTTTTGATCAGTGGTGTACAGTGTTTGCAATAAGATGGGTTTTCTTCTTATGTTGATAAAAGATTAAAAAATCCAATTGTGAAATAGTAAATTTAACTACACAGTAGTTCTGTTCAAGAAAACTCTTCTTACTGTATTCAAAAAATTGTGTTGGCCTGCTTTTCCACTGTTATTAGAAAAAAATCTCAACTGTATAGTGGCATAGTGATTCAACACCTAAGTCAAAATATGCCTGTTAGACACTGACTTGAAATATTGTGGGAATTTTCCTGTAAATTTTGCCTGTGAGAGAGATTGGATTCTCTGAAACTCAAAGCTTTTCCCCTTTTTTTTTTTTTTTTTAATAATGCGCAGCTGCGTTTTAGCATTTCTTGTGGTTTTGTTCCTATCCTAGAACACTGAAGAAAGATTTATTGTTGGAGCATGCAGGTAGCTCTGCCTCTGTTTCCCTGATGGAATTATTTTACAGGGATAATCTATATTAGAACTTTGTTAATTTTTTCTTCATGAGTAAGGACAAAATAGTTCCTGGCTTATTCTCTGAAAACCCATTTAATTGCAAAAAAATCTAAGATGCAAGTTCAAGCTTCTTACTTTAACAAAGAGTATTTTCCATAGCACAATGACCTTCATGTGGATCACCGATTTCTTTAAATTGTCCAGCAACAAATTGTAAATAAGAATGAATGCCACCACCAAAATCTAAATGTGAAAAAGTTTGACAGGTTGGTGTTTTAGTTTGTTCCTAATTATGTTTTAATTTAATGGCATGCATCCTGCTCTTTTATCTCAGTTAAAGGCCTAATTCACAATTAATAAGATCAAGAAAAGATTTCTTTTTAACTTAAGCCTCACTACAAATGTGTACGTGTGATTGAAATGCTCTCTACGTTTCGGTCATCTAACCGTTCTCTTCACATGAAACACTGACATCACTATTTGTGACAAAAAGGATATTTCAAAATAAAGTTATTTAGAATATTTTCAGAGAAAAACTGTGAGTCATACAGCTTTACATTACCAAGAAACACCAACTTCAGTTACTGTGTTTATCACATGCTTAGATATTTGTTGATTTTATTTTTTTAATTAACAAGTAAAATCCAATTATGACTAATTTTCAAAGTTAATGAAATCTGTCTTTTAGCTATTACAAGGATGTCAGAATACACACAAGGATGAGAAAACATTAATCACTAAACTAATGTTGTGGGTGTATAAACTAAAATAAATTATAGCAGGGCATCTTTACTGGGTCTCGTTTTATCAAAAAACCCAAAGACACCTAGTGGGCAGATGTTGAGGCTATTTAAGAAGAGTTAGGGATCCACATAAAGGCTAAGCCAGATGCATGGTTTAGTACCACAGATAGCGCATGACCTCTATTCAATGTAGGCATATCTGATCATTAGCACAATTAATCAATGCACATATAGTCAGTGTGTATTTATTCCTTAATATATATAGTGTATTGCCTTGCTGTCTTGAAATACTACATGCACCTGTTTAGCAACTGTAGCTTTATTAATAACAGAAAAACATTAGAGTGCATTTTACAAGGGAGCCCTAAACCCCAAGTCCTCATTCCAGGCTTGTTTGCTGTTAGTGATACACAAATCTGCACTGTGCACAAGATTCTAGAAACTTGCCATGAACAGAAGAATAGCTATCCCTCTTTACAAAGTTATTGAGGTTGATGTACACTAAGTCACGAGAAAAAAGAAAAAAAATCATGAACACATTTGCTTTAGGAGCTTAGAGCAGACAATGTGTAGAGAGAGCAATAATAAATGGGGCAGAATGATTCTCACAACAAAATGTGAAAATCTAGATTTAATGGAATATTGAAGAATAAGAAATGAGGGGAGATTTCCTTTTAGTTAGCTATTCAGAATACTTGTAATTGAAATCTAATAAGGTGTATGTTAATTGTGAACTATCCTAGCACTAAGGAACCTGCTGAATGTTTTTTTAATGGAGTGAAAAATTATGTAAAATTTGAATGATCAGATATGAAAACTAAATTAAAGACTGAAGAATGTAGTTGATATTTCAAGATGTTAGGCAACACTTTCTATAGATTTGATTAACTACATAACAGGAACAATAGAAGTGTTATGGAACAAAATACCTGGAGTTCACAACTACATGCGTAAATTTATTCTGCTTTCAGAAATCAAGTTCAGGTCCTAAAATCAGATGAAATATTACTATGTGGTATTGACTATTGTACTACAAGAAGTTAGTATTTTTTTTTTTATATATATACTGATGCTTTGATGACATTTCACATACATGAGATTAATAAAGCATTTAATTAATGTTTGTAGGCTGATCAGAAGCTTCATGTAATGAACAGAACACATGTATTAACAGAAATGTTGCTGTCTCATCATACACATGCTCCTCTGCTTTTACTAAGAATTTTTTGTGTTATTGAAGAAAAAAAAAATCTTTTGGGTGTTTCCTTTCTGTTTGTTTTTTTTTTTTTTTTTTTTTTTAAATTTGTTGTGGGTTTTTGTTTGTTTGGGGTTTTGTTTGTTTGTGGTTTGGTTTTTGGTTTTTTTTTTGGGGGGGGCTTGGGTTTTTTTATAAGATGAGGGCTTAATATAGACTGGAATCTCTAAGACAACTTGAGAGGCTGAGATGTGATGTATTAATAAGAGCTGAATACCATAATATCCAAACAGGTAATGAATGAATGGGGCAAACAGATTATAAGCTTCTTAAATTGGATCACTGAAATCTTACATATATAATATTATATAAAAAAGAATTTTCTAACATCATTATTGGCTTAGGAACATGTTAGGTTTTGAATATCCAAATTGAAATACACTGAAGTCATGGGTTTCCCAAAGTGACTATTGCTGAAAATTTTACAGTGTTCAATAAGAAAGAAAAAATATTCTACCAACAATGAAATATACTCAGAATATACATATTTTATTTTTAAATAATCTTTTTACTACATTCAAAATTGAAATGGTTTAAAATATTTAAAATAAAGTAAAATGCTGGACATGTTTACATATCAGGATATTTAGATAATTAAAATAACATTTCTAGGGACCCTTGCCTTGAACTACACAAAAGAAAAGCCAGGAAAAAGATTCCAAGGCATGCTCACGGTAATAGATGTGTAATAGCTAAATACAAACTGAGTCTTCAGCCATATAGCTATGTATGATGTATCATAAACATATATTAAATACATGCGTTCAAAACATGTATTTGATTTTACTCAAACTACTAAAAACATTAATATTGATGGTTCATCAAGGAAAAAAATCTGCTTCCAAAAAAGACAAAATTTGGAACTGAAATTAGAGCTGGTCTTATTAATCACTGTTCTTGTGGGAAAACTGGAAAGAACGGGGTGAGTCTAGTAGAAAGAAATTTGGGAGAAGTCATGATAATCTAACTCAAAAATGTCAAAAACAATCAGTTACCTGAAAAGTAGGAAAGAAAGAATGTTTTCATGTCTACTATAAAAAGACAAAGAATATTTAAATAATATTTTTTTTTTGAGTGAGGATCTCAAAGAGTAAAACGGATTTAGTAGAAATGTGACACCACCTTCATAATTAGAGATCTTTAAAATAGTTTTGATTAACATGTGAGATGCAAGAATGAATTAGATATTAGCTTCCAGACCTATTTTCTGGTGTCCTAAGATAGAAATTACTTGTATTCCTAAATTTTTGTTGTTGTTGTTGCTTTTCTTTTATTTCAGTAAGGAATACTGTAGTTGTTTTAAAGTAGGTTCTAAGAACAAAAGTCTCCATCACTGAAGACAAAAGTCTACATCTAATACAATGTAAGAACCCACTTACTCTTTACAGCAGCCCTCCTGTAACAAATTCAAGAGCAAGTTCAGTCTGGTACTGCAAACCACAGTGCAATTTTAACATATTAGAAATGTCTGCAATGTATGCACAATGTTTTGGAAAAGCATGTAGGCAAGAAAATTAAAATTGTGAGCAGGTTGAGTCAGTAATTGGATTGAGTTTGCCTTAGTATACACTGATAGATTGGAAGAAAAGAAAATCAGTATCAAGACTAAGAAGCTGAAAGCCAATTTTCTCTTCAAAGAAGCTTTGGAGCATATACACTCATATACATAGACAATGATGGCATTGGGAAAGAGAAAAATTAATTTACATTAAGTGAGAATGATAAAAAAATTCATCAATAACATATCAAGAAGTCCTATTAGAATGGATTTTGTCCAATGAAAGTCAACTGGGATAGCAAGCTCTGACATGCTTGTTCCAACCAGTCCTCATGTGACAGAGAAAGGACCTGTAAAACTTTTGAACCAAAGGGATTCCAAAGGTTGCAACTTGTCCTGCAATTAATCTTGGAATTGGATTATCTGTGTCCTCTTCAGCCTTCTGCTTACAAAAAGCATGTGTATTTACATGTCCCATAGCTGATTGCTTGTGGATTTAATGTAAGGTAGCACCGCCTCTAAACAAAAGGTTTAGAAAGCATTTTCGAATAACGAATTGTCACAGAACCACCCGTGGCAGACACCTGCCTTCTGTTACAATGACACATGGTTGGTTAGTGAACTTAAATAAGAAACTGGAGTTTATTTAAGAACTGCTAATATTAGAGTTTAATCAAGACCCTACTTGATTATTTCATATTTCATACTCACTCACCTAGCTAGTGAAAAGGGAGTCCAAAATCATAAAGAGTTGCTTTTAGAAATGCTGGGTGCCACTGAATGGGGTCTAAGTTATTCAGTCCTTGACTCAGAAGTAGTGTGGCACTACTGTGCACTACATGTGGTAGTATGTTTTTTTCAAAAGACAGTTCAAATCAATCAAAGAAACGGAATGGATTAATTTTAAATCCTGACTTAATAGTATAGTTCGAGTCCAGGTTGTAGTATCTAAATAAAGGAGAATAAAGTTGTGTTTAATAAAGGCAGGTTCAAACTCACCTTCATAATTTCATTTTTGTCAGTGGAAATCTAGAGCTCTATGACATAATTTAAACACAGGCAGATGCTGCAGTGTATCTGACAGAAGCACACCAGGCTATGAGAATGACACAGAATATATGAGATACCCATTGTCATCTTTTGCTACTGCTCAAGGCCAGAAGGAATATTTTACAGAAACTGAAATTGCATTAGATATCTGTCTTTATGCAAATAAATACCACCCTAAGAGTAAAATTCAGTTGTCTCTGTTTAAGTAACTAGTGTCATTTGAGATGCCTTGAGCTAGTAAGACATACTTGGATGTGGTAAGCTTATTTTTATTCATACCTGAGTGCACAAGACCCTGATGTGTAATTCGCAGGTTCAAGTATCATTTTTCTCAGAAAAGATTCAAACATGCATCTTTCACTAATCTATAAATTATTTTGAGTGATAGCATATTCCAATTGCATAAAACCTGTGCAATTTATTTTAAAACAATTTGGCCCATAAATGACCACAAAAAGAAACATTATGGTACAGCTTAGTAATAAAATTCCTTATTGTGCTAATTTTGTCTGGGATTGAGTTAATTTTCTTCACAGTACCTGGTATGAGACTGTGTTTTCGATTTGTACTGGAAACAGAGTTAATACAGAGATGCTTTTGTTATTACTGAGCAGGCCTTACACAGAACCAAGGCCTTTTCTGCCTTCCACAGCACCTCACCCAGTGAACAGCCTGGGGATGTGGAGAGTTGGAAGGGGAGAGCCAGGACAGCTGAACTCAGCTGACCAAAGGGATATCCCATAGTGTATGGAGTCATGCTCAGTCTATGAAGTGGGGAAAAGAAGGAAGGGGGAAACATTCAGAGTAATGGTGTTTGTCTTCACAAGTAATTGTAGGTGTTGGAGCCCTGCTTTCCTGGGGATGGCAACAATTGCCTGCCTGTGGGAGGTGGAAAATTAATTCCTTGCTTTGCTTTGCATTTGTGTGGGGCTTTTGGTCTACCTATTGTCTTTACCTCAACGCTTGAGTTTTCAATCTTCTACCCTTCCAATTCTCTTTCAAACTCCACCAGTGGCAGTGAGCAATTGGCTGTGTCGTGCTTAGTTGCCAGCTGGGCTTAAAACACAGTACAGGCTGTTTTTTTTGTTTTTTGTTTTGGTTTAGTTTTGATATTTTTTTGTTTGTTGTTTTAAGGGGGTTGGTTGGTTGGTTGGTTGGTTTTGGGGGCTTTGGGGGTTTTATGTTTTGTTTTGTTTTTAATGTGGTTTCACACTCCATGTTGTTGTTTTGGATTTAAGGCCAAATATTCTTAACAGTGTAGCCAGTGTAAATATTTGCAGAATAATATCCTACTAAATAAAATATGATTAAAATCCAACTCAAAGGGTTGTAGTTCAGCTTTCACTGAATATTATAATCCTACTAGCCAAGAACAGAAATCAGGAAATAGGGTAAAAAGAGTATCACTGTAACTCCATACATTTTCAAATTGCTAATTCCAGATTATTTTTATGTAAGTGTAACAAAAACAAGCATGAAAATGATCATTGATGATATTGTTGAAAACACGCTGTTCTTTGTCTCCTATAAAATCAGAAAATAATTAGATTATCAGACTTAAAGGATAAAAAAATATCCGAGTGTTAAAATACAAAAATTCTGCGAGACTGCAGAAAAATAACACTTCATAGTTACAGTCTGAAGTTTTTGGTATTTGTGACAACATATTTTCAGAGATTACAGCAGGAGTGACACTGAGTGGCTAAACTGTTCAGCTCCAATTCATCGATAACACCAGTCAGCATTATCTAAGGATAGGTCTTAAGTGTTTTCAAAAATAGGAATTATGGTGAGATTTTGGTGGAAATTTCCATGACAGTTCTGAACAAATTAATTATGATGACTATACAGTGAATATCAAATGTGCTGAAAATGTTGGGACACTTGAAATAGAGACACAATAAAATAAAGTCTATCCTTATGAATTCATGTGATCCTAATTCTAATGGCATGACCATAGTTAATTTGTTTTTTTCACAGGCAATATGCACATATTCTGACAGAGATGCAATATAAGTATCAACAATGTCTTTAGTGTCAATGTCTTGCTTTATTTACATCAAAGAAGACTAAATATTTTGAAAATTGATTATTTCAATATATCAACTTGTTTCTTGGTAAATGAAATAGAATGTTGTTTGTCTTTAACAACAAATCCAAACCAAATGAAATGAAACAAGACAGAAGAAAGGGAACTGTCATTCACACTCAGATAATGCTATTGTTTTCTGGCTTCTGCTAGCTGAGGGATCACACTCCTGCTGTTCACAACATGGAACAGTATAATGAATTTGAGTGGGATAAGTTACTGAAAAAAATAACATAATTTTCTGCTTTGAATATCAAAAAGAAACTAGTTGTATACAGAAGGAACGCAAGCACTGAGTAGTAATCATCCCAAAAGTATTATCACCTTAATATACTAATGATAAGGAAAAGCTAGTTAACGTAGGGAAGAAAAAATAAATTAAGTAGTCCCACGATCTGTGCTAGATGTAAAAATAATTCACATAGGTTAAATTTGTTTGCATCTTTGTTTCAGGATGATAGACAATTTTGGATAAAGTTCTCATGTAAGCTCAAGGTATGCACCACAGTGTAGCCAGAATGAAAAGCAGAAAGAAAAGAAAGTCAGTCATTGAGGCAAGGTGCTCTGAAGTCCTATGCACAGTGGAGCAGCAGATCATGTTGCACAAGGGTGACACAGACCTGAAGGGGAAAACAGGAAGGACCGCTCCACAGGAAACACGGGATAAGGTGAAATGGCCGTTTATTAAACAGGGTAAAAGGGTTTTATAGGGGCTAGCTAGAAGGAGCTAGAAACTAGGTGTGGTTCACAGAGGAGACTAACAGGTCTGTGACAATAAACGGAAAAAAAAGGGTGGGCTACAACAAATAAGGAGAGGTATAGGAGGGGACTAGCCATATATAGCACAGGTGCACTGTGCCGAGAGCTAGCCAGTGAGGAGAAGGGAAAAACAGCAACCAATCAAAGGGTAGTGACCGGAGGAAAACCAACCAATAGAAACATCTGAACAATTTAAAAGTAAAAGTAATTAATCCTATTCTAATACATTTAGCATGAACTACTCTATATTAACTTATAAAACCGGAGATAACTCGTCAGATAATGAGGTAGTTAATTGTTCCTGTCTTTGTTCTTGCTTTTATTCTTATTCTTTTTTTTCCAGTCCCGGTAGTCCTCTGACCGTACTCCCACACTGTACATTTAAGCATTACAAGTTTGTTTAAAAATGGAAGAATTCATTTTTTGGTTCATTAAAAAGTCTGAGTGGAAGTTTGTGCTGGGGTTAGTAGCCATGCCTTGTAATCTTCCCACCTTTCTGCACCAACTTTTTAATACTACAATCAATGCTTATGTTAAAATGTACTAAGCACTTTTTTTGAGTTGATAGGAAATTGGGAATGTTTTTTCATCATCTGTGATATTCCATAATTATAGTGTAACCTCTAATAAACTCCCTTTTCAATCTGATTATTTAGTAGCCTGCAGTTGGATGTATGCAATTGCAAAAAAACTATATTTGGTATTTCTAATGCTTTATTTTCTTGTGCTTGTAGGAGTGGTTTGCTGTTTATGTTGAGCTTAATCAGCAAATAGCAGCTCTTCTAAATGCAGGGGATGAGGAGGACCTTGTGGAATTGAAAGCATTGCAGCAACAGCTGAGTGATGTGTGTTACCGGCAGGCCAGTCAGCTGGAATTCAGGCAGAATCTATTGCAAGCAGCGCTTGAATTCCACAGTGTTGCCCAGGATGTGAGTTTTTCTGTTCAATTTTTCACAGATTCACCTGTTAACATATTAGTGTCTTAGTATTGTAAATGTTGAATACATTGGAAAAAAATTTAGGGAGGTGAGAAGTATAATTTCACCTGGAAAATGCCATAAGTCATCATATATTATAATTGAAATGCTGAGAAAATTGGTTCCCCCTTTTTTAGGAGGGAAGTACTTTGTAATATTTCTTACATTTCAGTAGCATTTGAAATAAGAGTTGCTAGTTGAAAAATTACTTTTTCCCCTCTTATGTTTGTTTTGGGTTGGTTTTTTTGTTTGTTTTTAATTAGTCATATACACTAATTGAACTGGAATTTGGTGTACTTTTCACAGTCTGTTTTTAAAATTGCATATTCTTTACCTGTACTTGTCTTAAAAAACAAAGTAGAATCTCTGCTTCCCACTCTCCCACCATCCAGGGATTCTACAGCCAGATGGAACATGTATCTCTCATCTTGACTTTCATTTCCTTATAGCTGCAAAGAGAAATTTCTAAAATGAAAAATTTCCAAACTTTTAGAAGATTGCAGACCCAACCATCTGAAACTCAAACTTCTTTTTAAATATTGGCATTTATGTTGTTCCTCGTTTTAGTTGTCTCAGCAATTGGATGGCTTACTAGGAATGTTGTGTGTGGATGTAGCACCAGCAGATGGAGCATCAATTCAACAAACTTTAAAACTACTGGAAGAGAAATTGAAAAGTGTTGGTAAGCAAAATATTTCTGCATTTCAGATACACACATTCTAATGCATTCATTGTAGGGGAAAAAACAATAATCCCACTGCCCACTTAACAAAAAAAAAAAATCATCAAAAAAAGCAGGGAAAGAGAATCTATCTCTCCTGGTTCCTTGCTATGTAATGCGTGACTGAACGACTTGTGGCTTGCTTAAGCCGTCTACTATATAGGAGTTCTGTCTGGTAAAATGATCTAATAGATGTATTTGTTATATGTCATTACCATGCATTTCATCTACAAACCTTTTCCCCCCCCTTAATCATCCTCAGTGCCTTGGGATTATAATGCCTAGGTGATCTTTTTGTCTCCAGAACGGACCCCTAGACGAAAAGATTTTTATTCACTCAGTTTTAGAATGCTTGTACTGATTGTTTAGCGGTAGTTTTGAATGTATATGTTAATTAATGGCACATTGAAGGTTGTTACCCTGTCAAGCATATGCAATTGAGTATTTCACTTGGAAGGGATCTGCAAGTATCATCTTGTTCATTAAGTTGTAGGAGAAAGAGCTTTGAAGCAAAATCATATCTGGTAGTCGTAATGATTGGTATATAACAGTTTGCTGCATAAATGAGATACTCCTTTAGGAAAGCAGATAGTAGAGTTGCCAAATAATAGGTGTAACAGCAGATTCTAAGGCTTGGCAAATTTCAGTATAGAGAAGTGGATCAGCCATAGCAGATGTATTATAAAGTAGTAACTTCTGCCAGCAGTGGAAGAACATTTAGGCTACAACTACTTAGCAGTGATAAATATTTTAGGTCTTGTGCAATTGTGTGGATGAAAGACATTAATTAGGTATTTATATGCTGAAAAGCTGACTTGCTGTCAGCTTTTATTCCTTTTCTTGTTATCTACTTGGTCATAAAATAGCAAAGCCTTAGTTCTTTGTTAATGCAGACAAATGCTCATTCAAACAAGTTGGAAAGGGCAGTGAAAGACACATAGTAATGTCCTTTTCACTTTCCAGTCCTCCGTATCAGATTCTGTTGCATTTTATCTCTCTCCACTGAGGAGAGAAAAAATTATAAGAGTGACCATTTACTGGGTTTTTTTCTTTCTTACTGTTTTTTTAGACTTAGGCTTGCAAGGCTTGCGTGAGAAAGGTCAAAGTCTTCTTGATCAGATATCTAATCAGGCATCATGGGCCTATGGAAAAGATGTGACCATTGAAAACAAAGAAAATGTGGACCATATCCAAGGGGTAATGGAAGATATGCAGCTTCGAAAACAAAGGTAGGAACAGTTCTAGTCATTAAGATTTTTGTGTGTTGATAGGTCACTTTACACATAATTTTGTTTGTTTCAAAGAGACCATTTTGTTTTATCTTCAATTAAGGGATATAGTACAAGTATCATTTCTATTAGTAGTATATTTAAAGGTGACAGAAGCTTCCTTGTCTAATGTGTTGTAGCATATTCCTAAACCCAAGCCCCTGTTATATTTTGATACTGGATGGAATATTTGAATGCTTTCCTGTACTTGTAAATGCTCAAGAATTTTACATTCCTTTTATATGGAACTAAGAAAATGACACAAGAAGCATGTTTTATATGTTAGCAGTTTGAGGTGGAAGTATAAGACGACAGTAGCGGTGATTGCTGTAAAATTATGTATTAATCATGCACAGACTGGTTTATCCTCTTTTTCACAACCTCTGTCTTTTGAGCACAATATTTTCATTCCTGAAGATAGGAAGACAAATGAGTTTGTGTTGGAGGGGACGGGGTACAAAATGGAGGCAGAGAGTTCAGTTTTCAAAATGTTGGGTTTTTGTGGGTTTTGGAAAACGATAGAGTGGGGGATTAAGTTGGTGTAGGGAATAATGCTGGAGAGAGTTGAATTTGCAAGAAGGATGGATTATGCCATCATCCTTGTCCTGCAAAATTTCAGTGATTATTTTTTCTTAAAGGTGTAATAGTACTGGGTTGTCTATAGTACTGCCTTTTTTTCCTATTCAACAGTGTGAAAGAATTAGATTACATTGCCAGTATTACTGCTGGAGCCCCTGAGAAAATGTAGTACTGTCCATAGAAAGTACCTGAAGTTTGAGGGCATTGGCTGAACAAAAAAGGTGCCTCTAGGGAACAACAACATCTCATTGCTCATTTTACAAATGAATTCTACTATTCATAAATTGTTGTCTTAGGGAGCTTGGTGTAAGAAACCATGTGTTTTGGCAGTGCTTAGAGAAAGTATTGTTTTAAGTATGTATTCTGAATCCTACTTACTTGAGCAGTACTTGTGTTTAGAGGGCCAACTGCAAAAAGCTACAGAGGACCTTGTGGTGCAATAAAATGGCAGCTGGAATTCAGTACTAAGAAAAGAAATGTACATAGGAGAGGGAAGGACTTTCTATACATAGTAATAGACTCTGAACCAGCTATGAACTTAAAGGTAAACACTGGAAAACTTTTGTAAAAATTGCTTTAGAGTTCTATCATAATGTGAGAAGCAAGTAGAATGCTGAGGATTCTTAGGAAAGGAATAGCAAACTAAAAGAAGAATATCATAATGTCACTGTATAGATTGGTAGTCCATTTCTTTTTTAAGTGTAACACACTTCTGGTCCACGTTCTCCGAAGGGATATAGAATTCTGGGAACTTAATTAGAGGACTAAAATGTCAGTAAAATTTCCAGACAAAGGTAGGAAGCACATGAAGCACATTTCAGATGCTAAGTGAATGTACAAGGTTCTTTAGCCTGTATGAGAGACAAAAAAGTACAATAAGGACTATTATCTCAGTAGCATTTAATAGTAATTTTTGTGATATTTAATTTTATTTTTTCCCAAATTTTTATGAAATGTTTCTTGTTATTTATATATACATACATTATAAAGTTTATTTCTAATGGCATTTTGCTGCTTTAGTTATGCTTTTGGAACCCATAGACTTTTTCTGCATTATTAGAGCAACACATTTCCTTTCTGTAAGCATTACAGGATGTAACAAAATGAAGCATGCTAACAAACTGTTCTTTGGAAGTGCTTATGTTTGCAGTCAGTTTAGAAGAAATCATGCATACAGTCTTTTGCATTTGCTTATAAAGCTGACTGTTGTTGACATTAGTAATTCCATTTGCACTAGACAGGAGTGAATCTTCCTGTCTACTTAGTAGGCTCTGAAATTGAAATGGAAAGCATTCTGCTAAATGTATTAGCTTAGCTCTCACTGTGGAAAGAGAAGAACTTTCAATGCTTTTTTTGAATTCTCACTGGAGAAAGAACTGGAAAATGTGCTTAATTCAGAATAAGATAGCTAGGATTAATTTTAAATGCTTCCTGATAAGTATAGCAAAGGACACCATCATGTAAGAGTTCAAATATTACTATCTTTAGTAAGCTAAAAATCAGTCCTCATCATATTCATGAAGAAAACATTGCCCCAGCAAACAGTACAATTCAGAATTATGGCAGCTTGAAGGCAACTGTAATCTCAATTTCAGTAGGATCAAGTCTGTTCTGGCCATGTTAGTCTCTATGTGGTAGATCTTACCAGTGCAACAAGGTAAGGGACCTGCAGCGCTGCTGCAAGACCTTGTAGCTGTGGCTGGTGTTACTGTCTGCAGCTTAGCCATAGCGGGAATCTTGAGGATCATGATTTTGGTCACTTGGAGTGCTCAGTTCTATTTATTGCATGTTTCTTATTGTCATGTGAGGCATTTTATATTTTGGCCAAGCTAAGCAGCACAAAAATGCTTTAATGGCCTTTTCATAGACACTTATATGTTAATGTTTCTCATTGAAAACGTTGTCAAATTCAGAGTGTATTGTGTCTGCTGTACATGTGTTGGTGAGTCTTTCTGTGTTACTGTTTAAGGTGTGAGGACATGGTGGATGTGAGGCGACTGAAGATGCTTCAGATGGTACAGTTATTTAAATGTGAAGAGGATGCTGCTCAGGTATAGAAATGTCTACAGAATTTCTTCATTCTGCTCTCTATAGTCCACTGGTTAAATTTATGGAGGTTGATAGTTTTACACATTTTTGGGGATTTTTGTAACTTTCAAATGTAGTTTTATTTAAGGAATATGTACAGTGAAAATAAAGGGTATAGCAATGTCTGTAAATAGTGTATTTGGTAATTGCATGCATGATCTACCTGATTGTGATAGCTCATTCAACGTTTTTCTGTATCAAAACCATATGATAGTACTGAAGTTACCTCACCCCTCTGCATTAATTTCTTTTTAATTTATTAATTTTTATTCTTCGACTTATGTTTTAAAGGCAGTAGAATGGTTAAGTGAACTGTTGGATGCTCTGCTGAAGACACACATCCGATTGGGAGATGATGCTCAAGAAACAAAAGTTTTACTGGAGAAACATCGAAAATTTGTTGATGTTGCACAGGTGAAATGAGTTATTCTTTCAGCAATATGGGATCTGTACTGTTTCAGATTATCTCCTAAATAGAGTTGGTATCTGTATGGCCAGTCATTATACAACTATCACTGGTCTTAATGATTTGCCTTAATGCTTTAATGAAAAAATTGTGACTGCTGAAATTGGTGATAAGCCTAATGAGATTTTGCAGTTGCAGTAACAATGCTGCAAGTTTACTACCTCAGTTAATCTTCACATAGACAATGCAAATGACCAAGCCAAGTTCATTGACTTTTGTGAAAGGCATACTTCAAACAGTCTTTAAAATTACTTTTTAAAATTACTTTTGATAAGCTGAGCCTTTTTCCGGTGTTTTTCAAGTCATTTACTGCTTCTGGGAAGGTCTAATTCGGGCTTGTTAATTAACAGATGTGATGTTTTCTAATTGCACATGTTACACTGGAACTGATGCATAAGAGCTGCTGCTGACAGGAAGGTAGTTTGCTGTTACAGTCATGTGCCACAGTGCACCTGGATGCTGGGTGACCACACACATGGTGACAGTGAAGCCAGCCAGTCATCTTAGCAATAGATATCAGGCATTCAATGTAAGATCCAAAACAGTTATTTGAAATTTTCAGGAAGCTTTGTTCTTTTGCCAGTGTGAGTGCTGGACAACAAGGGAAATTTTGGGTTTTTTATAAGAGTAAAAGCACTGTTTGGTCATTACAATTTTATTCATACTTCATCAGCATTTTCTAGTAGACCAGATTAGTTCAATATACTTTCTGGACCTAAACTGCAGAGCTTTCTTAAACTTGTCTGCTGTTGCTTTAAGTTGTTCCTTAGCTTCCAAGCACAGAGTTCTTACATGCACTTTCTTTCCCATCCCCTCCAATTTTTAGAGTACTTATGATTACGGGAGACAGTTACTGCAGGCTACCGTTGTCCTCTGCCAGTCCTTGCGATGCACTTCAAGGTCCTCAGGAGACACACTTCCAAGACTGAACAGAGTGTGGAAACAGTTTACAGTGACTTCTGAGGAGAGAGTACACCGGCTGGAAACAGCTGTTGCATTTCATTCGAGTGCTGAAAAGGTGAGTGTTGTGTTTTTTAAGAAGAAATATTTCTTACCCAAGTTTAAGCAAACAGAATCTAAGAAAAGTGAAGTTGTCTGTAATTTTTACCCTTTCTAAATATTATTTTAAAAAGGCAAAAAAAAGATCTTAATATAGTTGTTGTTCACATACCTATATTGGCATAGGGCCTACTTAACGAAAAGGAGAACAACCACCCTCTTCAAAGGGGGACTCTGAAATTGATCATAAAGTATTTCTTTGTGTCTTTGAGACTGTAATTCTTAAAAGCCAAAACACTTCTTGATTTGTATTATACAAAGCTCTCAGGTCATTTAAGCTCCATGGAGAGTTGAAGGTGTATTGCCCTTCAAGCAGCGCCCATTTTGCATGCAATATCCTTCTCACAAACAGTGTCAGTGAGGGCAACTCTCATCAGTTTAGTTTCCAGGCATGCCGTGCTGCTACATCTTGTATTTTTTCACCTGGAGGGGTTTGAACGTGCTTTCTTCTTTTTGAACACGCCTCTACCTTGGTATGGCTTTCAAACTTCTCTAGCCAGATGTCTCACTGGTGTGCCCAGTCAGGTGATGAGAAGCCCCAGAGGAGGATGAGGAATAGTTGCTAGTCAGTAACAGTCTGCTAAAGGGGGAAAATGTTGAGAGTTTTCATATGCCTGAATTTAAGACACTGTCTATTATTTAGATCATGAGAGGCAGGGCCTTTTTGTCCAGAAACTATTCTTTCTGTGAAGTGATACGTTATAGAAAAGTAGTTTAGAGTATGTGTCTCAAATATTGACAGTAAAATTGCATGTAACTGCAAAAAAAACAACTTTACACATAGTAAAATAAATTCATTCTGTCATTGAAAGAGAGCATGGATTCAAAGTTCATTCATATGCTCCTTGGTTTTATGAATTTCTTATTTGTATTAGTGGAAGATACTTTGAATTTGCAGGCATTGGGAGTTGATGGAGGTTCACAAAAGCAGAAATTATATATAATCTATGCTGTCAGAGACAACTAAAGTAGTTTTACCTGATACCAGATTAGATTTCCGTGGCTTATAAACTCCTAAAAGAGTAGATTCTCTCAATCTATATTATGAGCATTCTTTCATTATTTCATTAGTTACTTGCTGTTTTTAGGGAGTCATAAATTTAAAGAAAAGTAAATGGATGGCTGACAAAAAAAAGCTCTTGTTCAAAAACATAATTCTCCTAGAACTATTGGGACATATTACTAAGCCTGTGTGGAAAATATGCTGTTAATATCCATGCTGCTTTGGAAGAAAGTTAGAAGTGGCAAAGAGATAACTGGAAGAAAATGCAGTATTAAGTACTAGTATTGGGTCACAATCTCATCTGGGAAGACTTATGTTCAGACTCTTTTAGTCCCACCTCCTCTGTGCCCAATGAGGATTTTAATTTTGAAATGTCTTGTAAAGGGCTCTTTGTTAACTGTGTTTTTTCCACTTCATACATCTGTCTTGTTTGTTTAATGATGTAGTTTACTATTTTTATGCATTTTGTATTTTTTTACTGGAATGTTATCCAGCAAGACTACTTTTTGTTCCCTCTCAGAAATAATGTAAGACATTTTAATGCATAGCAGTGATAGCTCTGAACTATCTTCTTAATGTAGGTTAATCAATATTTTCTATTCTTGAATTGTATGAATGTCACTTGACCGCATGTAAATGTGATAGTGAAGATGCTGAAAAAACATTCAGTTAAAAACATTCAGTTAACGACACTTTAAAAACTACATGCTATCCCTTCTTTAATTTGTTCTGTATTTCCTTACTTTTTTTTTTCAAACAGATTTTGCAGGAATGTCCAGAGCAGCCTGAGGCTTTTAATGAAATGGAGCAATTTGATGAAATTGAAGCAGTTGGGAAATCACTGTTGGACAGGCTAACAGTGCCTGTAGTTTATCCCGACGGGTATGCAAAATGTCTTTTCTAATGCTTTTTGAATAATGTTTTTGGTACAGTTTCATAATAGCCTCATATACAGAAGAATCCTGAAGGCTTATTGCTGAAATTGAAAAAGTGGGCATGTTGTTTTTGGAAAGCTGGAAATTGGTCTTGCCTGCTTTCTGTGAAAAGATGGAAATGAATTTTTAATGAGTATTAGTGCTCTGCCTTTTTAAAGTAGTGACCTTTTCATGCTGAATGATTATTAGATTCATACAGTCTTTGCACCAGCACAGCATGTAGAAGTAACAGGAGAATGACCAGTCCCCTCCCCATCCCCCCCCAAAAAAAAATATACCAGATAAGAATTATGGGGTTTTGATTCATTTATTTGCAGTTCTATCTATCTGAAGTCTTAAGCCAGTGTATGGAAGACAATTTTACATTTGATTCATATGGTAAACAAAAGAATACTTTTCTTGAGAGCTATTCATACTAATTTAAATTTGGTAGTTGTCTTGAGCTACGAAAGCAAATTGAATTTGGAGCCTCAGCCACAATAAAACTCAGCTCTCTGTGTTTAATAAAATAGATGCGTCCATTGTTATGCTGAGCTTTTAGTTAACTTCTATCTGAGTATAACCAAGCCGTGCAATCAGTTTCTGGGTGTGTAGGATCCTGCACCATCATGAAAGAGGTTTGAAGTCACTGTTTTGAACAGAGGCTGAAACCTTATGAGATAGTGTCAGGCAACTGCATTATGGGTTACCTGAGGTTGATCTGCAGGAAGCTGGCCATGGAAATTTGTCATCTTATTTCCAAAATACCATACTCCTTCTGCAGTGTAGTTTCCTCCAATAAGGAGTGCTAACCCTGAAGATGGACTCAGGCTTGATCTAGTACTGATTTTTACTGCCCTTTTAATAGTGCGTTTGAAAACAGTGTAGGATTTTATAGCTGTGAGGAAAAACAAAGCCAATCCAAAACCAGACTAAGAAGTGTTTGTTGAAGTATTTTTGTATAACCTCTGAATAGCAGATTTTAATGACCTGGTGAAAGTAGCAACTGTTACTTATTCTTAAAATGTGTGTAATTTGCAGATAGACAAAGTAAAAACAAACAAGACATTTGCCACACTGAGTCCTATTAAAATGCTACTATAGGTGTACGTATATATATATACACCTGTATCTTAGCTGTCTGACTGAATCCTGAGTATATTTCTGACCCCTATGTCATTTCAGCACTTTTGCATATCGCACATCTCAAAAATGGTCTCTTAGCTGTCCTACATCTCAAGATCCCCTGCTCATCATTCCTAGGCATGCTGTTTGTGAAGCATTTAACAATTTGCAGAGGGTTCACTAATTATTAGAAATATTTTAATGAATCTAGGAAAATGAAAAATGTCACAAAATGCTTGGGGACATTTTCAGTAGCCTGTTCACCTCTTCAGACTTTTATCAGTATCTTTTGAAAGTTCAGGTCACTGTTCCCTGACCTGCTCATAGCTTCTAATCTGTATCAGAAAAAATACCTGCACATACTGTGATCTCACGTGCATTTGTGCAGTCTGTCTTTGGAGTTCCCTAGTCAAATGAGTCTATTTCTACATAGAATAACTTTTCTGTCCACTTAGGCCTCTCTGAAGTAACCTATGTCTGTCTAAAAGTCCTTTGTCCTACTGCCATTTCCAAAGTTTACGGCTTCTGTGCTTTGTAACTAGATTTGATACCTGTTCTTCTGAAACACTGTTCAAATTCTCCCTTTGTTGACAGCTTGGTTAGTGGGTTCCCTAACATTTCAGCTGTTCTTTGTTGTATTTGAATTACACAGCCATGTGTTCTTTTCAGTTTGAGAGGTAGATGGCATAATTTGACAGCATGTAGCTGACTTAACATGTGAAGAGTCCTTTGATAATGCAGAAATTTTATAGCCTCAGAATTCGTGTACAGACAGATTTCATAGATTGTCACAGTATGCAGAATTGTCAGACTGACACTTGGGTGATAGCCAGAGAAGGGAGGTAAAAAATAGTGTTGGGAAGTATCTAGTTGCACTTGCAGAATAATACCCTGCTGTTTCAATGATAGAATGGTTTGGGTTGGAAGGAACACTAAAGTTCATCCAGTTTTAACCCTCCACCTAACAGGCAGGGAAACATTCCCCTAGACCAAGTTGCTCAGCACTCCATCCAACCTGGCCTTGAACATCCACAGCTTCTCTGGGCAACCTGTTCCTGTCTCACCACCCTCAACCTTCTGTTGAGAGTATTTTTTGGCTATAAAAGGCTCATTGAGTATTTTTAATAAATTCATCAAGGTCTGCTGTCGAGTCTCATTGCTGAGTCTCCCAAGCCTTTTAAAGTTGACTTTTAAATTAGAAGAGGAAAAAGTGACTCTCTTTCTTAACTATTGTGTGTTTTCTAGTGGCATTCACAGGTATATTCATATGCTGTCTTACTTTTCAGTGATAACTTTTTATGGTTTGTGTTTTTTTAGGTCTGAGCAGTACTTTGGGAGCCCAAGTGATATGGCTTCTGCAGCAGAACACATTAGAGAGAAGATGAAGCTAGTTAGCCTGAAAAAGCAGCAGCTGAGACAACCAGAAGCCACTACTCCAGAGAGCTAATAGTGATCCTTGTCTACGAATTCATAATAGGACTTAAGTTTGTAATCCAGCATGTTGTTTGCATATTACAGAATTTGGCATAATATATTAAAATGCATTTCACAGCCGTTACAAGTCTCATCTTTTTTCAAAGTAGATGTTCTCAGCATCTTAATACTGTACATCTATCAAGCCATAATTATTTAACATGCTATGAAACCATAGACTCCAAGTATCTTATGAAAAGAAACTGTAAACTTTGCACTGAAATTTGCTGTAAAGCTTTATCTGACCTGTCAGCTGCTTAGTTAGACAGCTGATGCAAGCTTTGAGTGGTGCTAATTAAAGTGTTAGAAGTTCCATATTATGAAATTCTAGTTCTTTGCTTCCCCTATGCCCAGGTGATGTAGTAATTCTAGACTGTAGGTGAAGTTCCTGCAGCGTAGACAGTGGTAACCCTGTAATTTTAATTTGAAATACTAAAAAAAAACCGAAAAAAAAGAAAAAAAAATCATTTTTATTGTGCCAGTATGCAACCTGCCCATCAAATCTTTGATATATCAAATTCATTAAACAGATGTTTTCCTATTTGTATTGATAATGTATTAAAAGCTGTTTGTGCTTAATAAAAATCTTCTTTTTAAAATCTAATATAAATTTGTTTTGGTCTGTATTTCTGAATATCATTTATGTCACATTTTTGTGATAATTGGTAGTAAAAATCAGTACTCTGCCAATATACTTACAAAGTCTGTATAATTTTTCATATGAAATACTCTAATACACCATAGCTATAAGGGAACTGCTCTTGAACTATTATTAATAGGAGCAAGTGTCCATGCTATTTTTTTTCTTCTGATAGCAGTACTTGCACAAAAGTAAGACAGTATTTGCATGTCAGTGTTCTATTAATAATAGTTTTGTACCCATGTAAGGATGGCACACATTTCCTGTGCTTCATTTTGAAGTCTTTTGTTTCCCTTTGGAGAATCCTGGATAATGTGAATATCCCTGTTAGTACCTTTGAGGTTAAAGCTTTTCATCTAATGAAAAAAAAATGAACATGAAGTTCATAAACAACTTAAAACCATGAGATTAGTAATTAAATGAAATTTATTAAGAGAAGGGAATAGGATTGAAACAAAATCAACTGTGTGTATAACTTGGTTAACTTTTTAATTTTCAGAATGTAATCTGGATACATTCAGTATTGTATTTACTGAAAGGTGGTGTGGTATCTGACCATTTTAGAGTACTGTGAAACAAAACAATTGTAGGTCTAAGAACATTATATTGTTATTGCACTGTACTTTGTTCACAGTAAAGATAACTCTCTTACAGCAGGCATTGTTCATCCTCTGTGAATTTTCTTGATGGATCTGTCATTCAAATATTATATTTACTTATTTGTCTTAGTTTTTCTACATTTTCTCAAGAGGAAAGTGATGGTTCAAATAAAGCAACTTCTCTATAAAAACCTAATAATTTCAAATTAATTGCTTACATGTAAATTCAGTGGTAAAGGTATTTTTCCTCTTGGGGTATTTTGGCAGTGGAAATCCATTTTATTTTTTTTATGCATTTGATGCAATGGTTTAAAACCAACTGAAGTTTCACAGACCTTATTTATAAAGAGAATTTTTCAGTATGATCTTTTCAAATTTTAGTTGCTCAATTGCATTTGAGAAACCTGCTGGTATTATGGCTAATACTTCATTTAGAAAGAATCCAAACATGGAAAGTATACATATATTTACTGAAAAGTACAAACACAAAAGTAAATTAATATAGTCACTAATAAGCATTTTATTTCCAGCTCAGCAGCATTTTTAAATTGAATCTGCTTACAGTAAGTAACGGTCTGCAGTATTAAACCTCAATAAAATATTAGAGTAAGCAAGTGTTATGAGCACTAAGATTATTTGCAGGGTTTTATTTTATTTTGCTATTTGTTTAGGGGCTCAATAACATATGCAAATGCAGGGCAGTATCAGAAGCTCCTCACTCATTCCTGTGACAGCTGTATGCACAACTTGGAACTGGTGACTGCTCACCCTAATAACCCTGATGTTAATTTTGGCTCAGTGTGTGTAGGCCAATCTTCATGCTGCTCTTATCTGTCATTCAACATTCCTAGGGGCCAGTGGATTCTGACTTTCACCCTCTTGTCTCTAATTGAGTTTCCAAAACAGCATCTTGTGCTATGCCAGCTCTCTCTCTCTGCAATTCTTTGCCTTTAGGGAAATCAAATGGCTGCTAAAGTGTTATTTACTATCACTTTGCAATTTGACCATTTTTTATGTATTAGGAATGCTTACAAGTAGTTCCCTAGGTCATGTTGTATGAGTCTGCCAAACATTTTTAAATCTTCCTATTAACTCTGAAACTTCTTATCTTACTGAATGAAGTAAACTTAATCTGTTAAGAATACTGTTGAATGTAACTAATTTATGGAGGGATTTTTGTGCTGGTCTTTACTCTTAGTCAATTTGTCATCTATGGTTGTACTTGCTCCTCAGCCTTCAGAAATGTGTAATCCTTAAGAGCACACAAAGTCAGTGAGATGTGTAGAGACATGCTAAAAAGCAAAAAAACCCCTGTGCTCAAACAATCTGTTGTTTGTTACTTGTTTTTGCATGTACTGCTGTGAATAGTAGCAGTGACTCTACTTGTGGCTCTTGCTCAGCACATTCTGGTTGCAAAAACAATTCAAACTTGCGAATTCTAAAAGATGCAAAAGTTGTTTGGGTTTTTTTAAACAGAAATCACAGGATACAGTGCTCCTACATGTGAGATTGAGAGATACCAACAGACTAGGGAAGGATTGATTGTAAGGACTGTAGTTGTGATACTCCCAGGTGCATTACACCTGATGACTTGGAAGCGATGGAGTCAGTCCTGTTTATGGCAGTGAAATGAATACCAAGAGTTTCTAAGTTCCTGTTAGCCAAGCTTGGATGTATTTGAAAAGTTTCAAAATATGGTAAGTATTTTGTTACTCTCTAGTAATGTAATCCTGAATGTGCTTTTTGTTACCGAGTTTCCCACCTTTCCAATTCACTGTAAGTGCCATCCTTCTTTGCCAGGGCATCAGTTACATAGCCTGGCAGTCGTAGAAATTGCTTATACCCACCAGCTCTTTTACTTGAGAAAGGCGTGTGGGCATTTGTCTTAGTTTCCATAAGGATGTTTGAAGCTGTTTATGGCTTAACTTGTGTTGAGTAGGATTAATGGGATTACATTTTTCTTGGAAAAAAACAGATTTGTACCACGGAGACTTGTGTAGCTGACTGACAGTGTCCATATGAAGTTACTCTTGGAGGTACAGCAGTGGGTGGAAAAGGGCTGTGTGCTCAGTGGGATCGTATAGCACTTCGTATTCCATCGTGCTCACCTAAGAATATCAGTGCCAGCTGACAAAAAGATAGGGGAAGGGTGGGTTGTTTTTTTCCCATCCCAGTTAAAAAAAAAAAAAGTGTCAGTAGGTCATGATCACAAGGCAAAGTTGTCGTGGGCTTTCAGCAGCAGAACTGACATATAATGGTGTTTCCTGAATTCTTTCTACAGGATAATTTTAATCTGTATAAGGAGTTTATTAAGAAAGGAAGAAAAGGAAGCTTTTGGAGCTAGAGGTGAAATTTTGTAATAGTGCATTATGAAAGTACTGAAGCTAAAATGCTGACAAACAGATGAAAGCAAAGTTTTGGTGATTCCTAACTTCTGAAGTCAGCCCTTCATATCTCTCCAGATTCTTGTACCAGTAAAAAAGGCAGTCAGGACTGTAAAAATGCTTAGTTATGTTAGATTTCTGTTCTAGTTTCAAGAAAATAATTGAAGGTTGGTCTAAGCATACAAGATAACAACCCATACATATGTAATAGCTGCAAAAGTGCCTGAATATGAACTGCAGGGCCAAAAACTGTTTATCTGGAATTTGCATATCATCATTCTAACAAGGGAGTTAATTAGTGATCTCTCTGGAGAGATATCTATTGTGTTTTCCAGGTTTGTGGAACAATGATATACTCTGAAATAAGATTAAAAAGAAAATACTCAAGCAGTTACACTACATGTGGTTCCAAGGCACAGTCATTTTGAATCTCAGTAGATTGAGTCTATTTCCTAATGAGAACAGTGCAGACAGTTCCAGAGTTACTTCTGGGCAATCAAAATCAGATGTTAGAAAAATGTTATTCTTTTATATTTATAAATTTATTTGTTTTATATTTATTTATATTACTTTATACTGAGCTATTATTTTAAAATTGTTGATTGCCCCAATTATCCCACTTTTGTTTCTTCCACTTAGTGGAGGGAATAATGGTAGCTTTTACGCTGTCAATGCTGCATATTAATTGAAAATTCTATTACATATTTCCTAATTGCATGCCTTTTGCAAGTATATAGAGTCAAGGGGTACTTCAAGATATTTCTCATCTGATGCTCAATGGAGGTAGTTTTGTTGTAGAGGTTCTGCTATGTGGAAATACAGGTAAGACTAAATAACCACACAATAAGGAGTTTGGTTTCCCACTTCTAATGAGTTCCTTTATACAGATCTCCTAAATACATGGTAGTTTAAGACCACTTTTCTGTGATTCTAAGATTAGAACAGGAATCATTGAAGAAACTTGAGAGAACACCTCTCATTCTGTAAAACTGGAAGATATCATACTTAACAAATATCAAATATATTCATCAAAATAGGTGCTTGTATGACTGTGAAATATTAGTTATGCTGACACAAGAATGTATAAAGACAAGATATATTAAGAAGTATTTAGTATTTGTAAAGCATTGACACACTTAAACTCCAAAGAGCAATGAAAATTAAAGTAACAGCTTTCGCCTTTCTCTTTTCCTGTTAGTTGATTAGTATATATAGGTCTCTATTACAGCAAAAATTATGGGAATATAATACAGAGACAAGAGGAAGGCTGAGTCAGGATGTAAAGTCCTCTTTTGAATGGAGAGGTGAAAAAATTGCTCTCTTAAAATTTCATATGTGCTAAGGAAATACATTAAAAAGAAAAGTAAAAATACTACTTTTCTAATTTTTATTTAAATTCAGTTGGAAAAATTCAGCTAATAATGATGTTTTATGAGCATTTTAATGACAGCATCAAAACATTTTAGTTGAGAACAAACATCTCTCAAAATCCCTGATTCTAATTTGTTATGTTCTCCATTTTTGGCAGGAGCAGTCAATGTATTAATTTCAGAGGTGTAATTTTCAGACATGGTTATGTTTGGTTTGCAGTGTATGGGTTGCCATCTCAGTTTTGGGATTTCTGCTTCCCATGTTCATTTTCCCACCAAGAGGTGCAGATGCTGGCTAAGTGGCAGCACATTCCCAGTGTCATTGGTGAATTTCCAGGCATGCCTGCATTGTTCATGACCCCTGTGCCTCATAGGATCAGAGGCTGCAGAGTTCCAGTGGGCTGTTGCGCTCCAGTAGGATGTTTCTCTCAAGTATTGTGCCAGCATTTGTGTTTAAGTCTCAGCCAAGTGAAAATTGTCTTTTTAAAATTCCATTCTCCTCCCAAGGTTTTTATACTACTAGGAAAGAGAGTAACTTTCGTGCTGTTTCAGCCATTTCCACAGGCAAGTATACAGCACAGTTACTTGATATTTAATGATTGTGTGATGTGAGCTTGACTTTTAGAGACTTGGGAACAAGCCACATTCTAAACTGGTACTAAGTTCAGACTGTTCTCTTTCTGGACCCTTGTATGTAGCTCTGCATGGCTCTATTGGATGGTAGATAACTGCAAGCTGGGCTCAGTAGCGTGAAGATTATACAATGTATTCAACACGTTTGACTGCAAACCACATATCTGTGGTGATGATGTGCGCGTGATGTCCACTGTCTGCTTTATATCTCTCACTACCTCTCAGAACATGGCCTTCCTGCTCTCCAAAACTAAAGTATCCAAAGAAACATAGCAATATGGTTAGATGTAGCCAGGGATTATAATAATGCTTCACTTGTAATGGCATCAAAAGGCTACAGCAAGCCACATGTTCAATGAGCCTTGATAGCATTTTATTTCCACTCATTGCATGTGGGCAATTTGTTAGGTAGCTGCCATTTGCAGGCATCATTTCATGGTGCATTGCCTCTGCAGAGCCAGTCATATGGGAAGAGGCCAAGGCATTTGCTCCTGCAGGTGGCAGGAATGGGAACTGTTTGAGTTCTTTTTGCTATTCACTGTTAGCTCCTGCCTCTTCTCTAGGTATTGCTTTGTCTTCTGGATTTTATCAGAGGTGTGGCCACATGTCTACCACTAAACTCTTCTTCACTAGCAATTTCATTAAAGAATTTGCAAGTGATCCAACAGACATTTTGAAGATTTTTTTCATTGTTTGCAAAGAAGAATTTAGTTCTGGAATGAAATGGTTGCTACTGCCAGTGTGTTTTGGGAGGGGATGACAGATGCGCTCCCTGCTTCACAGCATTGCTCGAAAGGAAACGTCATCAACATTCAGGAGCAGGTGAGACATTAATAGTCATGGAAATCACACACACACCTGGAGAATATAAAAAGCACAGCTAAAATAATTTTCATCTTAGAACACTGAGGTGATGAAGAGAGGCAGTAAGTAAAAAAGAAAGGATGGAAAACCATTTGGTGAATTGTAAGAGTTTCATTTACAATGAAAATATTTATAAGCATCATGTGGTTTCAACAGATGGACTGTAAAGATGTTTTGGAAGATCGAGCTCATCCTTTGAAGGCAGTTAATCAAATACCCTGCAAAGAGAAGAACTATTCACACAGTCAGAGTAACTTAGGGAAAAAAGTTTAATTACAGGATATTTACTAAAATACCAGATCAAGTGGACCAAAAAAAGAAACAAAACCCACAGCCCATGAAGTACTCTTGCATGGTATTTTTATCCCTGGGACACTGCAGATCCTGCTGGATTGACAAGGGTTGACTTAAGATACATCATCTTTCTCTGCTTCTGAAAAGACTTCCATGTAATGAATGGAAGAAGACAGAGGACTCCTCAAAGCTGTCTATTAATTTAGGCCAAGTTCTGTGATTCCTCACTGAAATGTGGATTTTGATCTTTCAACCCTCTCCTGGAATTGCTTATGTTGGATACAAGCTCTGTGAGTTAAAAAAATGGAGCAGTGAAATAGTTTAAAAAAATAAATTTTCTCTTGATTTAGCTAATGAAATAGCCCACAGTAACTGTATAATGTAAGAGAAAAATCAAAATCCAGTATTCTGTCTTGCAACTTAAGTGGATTATTTAAGATTTTTAATTGGCAGAGTACTGTAAAACATATTGCATGATTTTAAAGAACCAATGCAAAAACAGACAAATGTGAAAGAGTAAAGATTTGCAAATACAATAGCATTGTTATTATTTTAAATTTACTCAATATACATCTCTTTTACCTCGGGACCTCTAACAGACCTAAAGAATAACATTCCAATTTATGGTCATTTGCAGATTAGAGGACAGGAACAAACTGGAGCAAAACCTACTGCACAGCAGGGACATCATGATATCTCCTGTCAACCTGCTGTAAAAATGTCAGTGTATTTTTAATATGACCAGTCAAAACCTTAATCTGGAAGCTATTTTGCATTATGAGAGTTTTACCTCAGCAGTCTGGCAGTGTTATTGTTGTCACTGAGGACACAATACTGATCTCAGGCCATAACATCAGGCAAGTGATGTCTGAGACTGTATCCCACAGGACTCTGTCTCCTGCATTCTAGTACTGAAATTGTGTTAGGTTAAAAACCAAGCAATAACTGCTGCAAACTTTGAAAAATGCAAGAAGTTTACGGTTGTAGTTGATTTGGTATTTCCGCTCCCCCCCAATCCCATTACATATAGTGGGTCCCCAAGTGCAGTTTTGGTTTTGACAGCAAATTTCTTCTATAGTGCTTGTCTGCCTTTTGCCTCCACACTGTGAGATCACAGGAAATTATACCAGAAA
The DNA here is from genome assembly GCA_035221455.1 of Xenops minutus. Classification (NCBI taxonomy): domain Eukaryota; kingdom Metazoa; phylum Chordata; class Aves; order Passeriformes; family Furnariidae; genus Xenops; species Xenops minutus. Next base: position 23,110,704 of record JAWWEE010000162.1, on the reverse strand, counting down.
ATCTTTTATCCAACTGTATCATTAAACTTAGATTTTATTTTTTTTTTTCATTTTCTCAAACAAAGATGGTGGTTATTGTCCCAGGCAAACCTATTTTCAAGTGTGAAATTTAAGGTAATTAAGCTATGGGGATCCTTAATCAAAGCAGCTGACTGCAGAGTTCACTGGAGGACTGATCCTTCGGAAGAAGCTAGTTTGAGAAATTGGAAAAAGTGGTAAAAAATAAATTTGTCTGTGATTCACAGGAAAATACTTTTTTCCTGGCAAAAGGATTCTAGGCATGTTGCTGGACACTCTTTGATAGATAAAACTCTTGGGAAAGAAACATTCGAGCATGTGGTTTATTTGCATGATCAGCACTATTGCTGATGGCCTGTGGTAAATGTGTATCTGTGAAAGGGTCACAGATAATGCCTGTACCTGCCAGGTCTAACATCACCAGCAAGTCACAGACAGGCAATTCAGTGATTTGGTTTACAGCAATACTGCAGTTTTGATGTGAACTCCTGACTCTGTTAATTCATTCCGTATTTCTTAGGCTCTGAGCACTCCTTTATTACATATAACTTAGTCTTTAGAATAAAACTAAAACTCTGGAAGCTCAAATCTAAGTATGATTTAAATAGACATTAGATTTTTGACTAATGCATGTGCCACCTTTTCAGCTTACACCTAATACAGACTTATCAGTAGCAGGATCTTGAAACGTTCAGAGCTCTTTTGATACCCTGATATGGTTCCCTTGCTACAAAGGGCCAAGTGCCCTGTGTACCTTTGCACTTACTGTTGATCCTCAGTCCCTAATTCATCCTTGCAATTTTCCGCTTCTCCTTTCTCATTCATTAAGACTTCTCCTGGTTCAAGATCTTGTCCAGTCTTTTGACTTCCACCTCCCTGTTTGAATTTCTTCTTTTCCTTACATTTTTTTAAACTGTCCTTTTTCTCATTTTACATTAGTTTACCATGGTGAGAGCTAAATTTTTTGTCTCCTGCTGAATTTCAAGAAGAGGAACTGGGAATGCTGAGATGACTGATCATTCATTTTTGTGGTGGAAGATCCAGAAGCTGCTTGGAGCAGACTGCAGAAAAATTCACCTTGTGCCCAGCATTGCAGCCATGTACCCTGTATAAAGAGCTTGAAGAGACTGTCAGATGGGAATGCATTGCCAAGATGGGCTTTCAGATCTTGCAATGACAGTAAGGGAGATTCCAAATGAATATGGACTTCCAGATTTGATCCAGGGACCTTGTCCCTGAGATCTGCAGACAAATCCAATAAGGACATGCTGACAGACCACTTTGTTTTCCCTACTAGAGCCAGGTAAAGATACTGATTTTTCTATGCATATCTCTGAGGGAAGAGAGGCTCCTGGTGATGTTAAAGCATTGGATAGAGTGGTGTGAGAAAGTGACACTTATCTCTGATTTGACAGCATGGGCTGCTATGCTTTTGAAATCAATTCCTTCAGGATGTTGAGCTGTGACAGAAATTTTCCTGTAGCCGTTCCCTGTTCAACGGCATTTGCCCAGGTCTTATGCTGTGTGGGATACCTAGTTCTGGCGCCCAAGGGAGCCAAACATGCAGAACACCAAGCAGACACAGCTCTCTATTATGGTCCTAGTCCATAGACCATTTCGTTTTCTCATGGAAAAAGGCATGAGAATACCTTGAATTCTTGCAAATTTTTGTGTGGAGAAGGAATAACTCCTGGAACTGTAGAGGTCCAGCTGTGAGAACACCCTGGAGTAAGAAACATGGGCAAAGGTGGCTGATGGCAGATGATTAGGGTGGAAGCGCACTGCCACTCCCTGAGCAGTGTTTCAAACAAAAGCTGAAGCATGTCTGATAAAAATGAGAGCTTTCCTTCTCTCCTTTTCCTTGTCACCTCTTCCCCATGAAAACAGCTGCAGGCTCTCATCTCTACTTGTTCACCCCAGCAGCATAGAGCAGTCAGATGGCAACTGTTCAGTAATCAAGACCTACAGAGCCAGTGGCAAACCCTCACAAGGCAGAAAAAAACACTTCAGGTTCTGGAAGAAGAAATCAAAGCCACAGCTATGACACAGGAAATAATATGCTGCCCTAAGGATCATGATTTCTCAGCAGCCTGCACTGAATTTCCTGGGCCAAGAGCTTCTTCATGTGGTAGACAAAAAAAGCCACTCAAGTACCAGAAGGAACACTTTGCGGCTATATTTCCTTGAAGTTTTCCACTAAGATAAGTGTACATTCATTCCAGATGATCTCACTACAGGATTAAGCCTACTGCTCCCCTCTGTGGTGTCTTGTAGCACACATTGTCATGCAGACAGCTCACTCACCATGGTGTCACTTGGAAGCACTATGAAGAACACTGATCTGTAAAAAGTCTCAATACCAAGTTTGTGTCCCCTGAACCTCTCCTGCTGCACTGAACCACCTGCTACTGCAAAGAGCAGCATTCACATCTACTGCAGTTTGAGCACTGAGAGCTAGGAACAAATCACCTGTTCCTGGTATTGTACCGCAGCAGGAGTTTTTGCTGTGGATGTTAAACAATGGTTCTGAAACATGTAAATCCATCTTCACTGCTCTTCAGTGCTGAAAGCGTACTGAGGGGGGAAAACAGTTCTGGTTTGTTTTGGTTTTCTTTAACCTGTAGGCAATGCTTCCTATATGTATGTGGGACTTGTATTCTGAAGTGTCATATGCTATCCTTTGTAGAGTGTCAAGGTCACTGAAACTGGGAGCAGGGAGGAAATATCCTCATTCCCTGTAGTCACACTCCTGCTGTATTGGGTGTCTGAGGGAGCACACATTTGTTTAACAACTCAGTTCCAGTCAAACGAGCTGGGGTGGGTGGGGCTGGAGTTTCAATAATTGCTGGTTTTAGGGTTTCAGTTCAGTACTTACCTGAAAGGGGAAGACAGGACCTGGTACATCTCAGTGTTTGAGGTATTGTAATCTGGAAGAGGGAAATGTGTGACCAGAACATACAAAGGAATGCTCAGCAGTGTGAACCTTCAAGTAGCAGTTATACAATATGAGGTTATCTTTTTAAAGTAAAACAAAGCACTGCTATTTATAACTCTGCTGATAAATGTCTTCTTTTAAAAAGGATTTTAAAGCCTGATAGTTCTCTAACACTTAAATTTCAACTCCTCTGCTGAATTTTTCTTTTCTGGAACCCTCCCCAATATCAGAGGTCTAAAGTAGCACGCTATTAGAAGGGTGGCTATGTAACACTTGCTACTTGTTCTAATTTTAGTTTTTGAAATTTGTCCCCATTAAAATCAATTTTTCCAAACAATAGTAACAATAGCTACTTTTATATTTTGGTGTAGTTAGCATGATTGGATCTATGAAATTAGCCCCCTATAAACTGAATGACTTGTACTGATCTTTTTGCATCATTGCTGGCTGACTGCTTTTTATAAGACTAAACAGATTTTTCACTTTTAAAGATGGTCCTAAGAACACTGCTTCTTTGAACACTGTGATTTTTAACTTATGTTTTTATTACACAAGTTTAATACATACATCTGTATTTATCTATAAACATTGGAAAAATAAAAGGGATAGTCTTTTAATGCAGCTAAATTGTAAATGTAAGTTAAACACGGAAATTAGTGACATGGGGCAAAAGTGCTACACTTAGTTACCTTATTAGCAGTACAGTCTGTAGCTGCCTTGAGACTTAGATGTAGATTACAATCTATATCTTAATCTTCCTTCTTTACAGAGAGAAAGGGTAGCCTGTTTCACATCTATATTTGGTACAGAGTGCATACTCCAGTGTGCTAACACACCACATCAGGAAGGAATTTCAAATGCTCCCAAGGAATTCAGCAACAAAAGTCCTGTTGGCTTTCCTTTCATGCATGGGCAAGGGAACATACTAATCTTTTGTAATAAACTGTCCTCTTTCTGCTGCTGCTGCTGGAGCCTGAACAACGAACTAATGAGCTCTCTAATGTCTCTTCACCCTTCTGACAGAGTTGAACACACTGGGCCACCGTCTTGCCTATTGACAAGCTGACTGGTGTAGGTGCCACCTACAAGCTGTTCAAGCTGCTTCCCTTCTGCATTCACCAGAGGAGAGCTCCACAGGCATTTGTGTTGGACAACACCCAGTGAGACACAAGTGCTGAGCTTTGCCAGGGGTGTGATGATGGGGTAAGTCTATTCTCCATTTGATTCTGAGGAAACCAAAGTGGAGAGCTTCCATAAACTTACGAGGATGTGCTGATGTCTTCACCTGGGATGTGAGGGAGAATGAGATGTGATCACCTTGGGCTTCACACCTGTGTATTGTTTTCTGTTTTGTTTTATTTCTTCATCACATTCAACAGTTCACATTTTCACTATTAATATTTTGCCATTGTATTTACATTTGAAGTCATCAACTTTCTTACCGTCTGTTTGGTAGCTGTCACTTTAAATACAGGTTCTGGGTTTTATTATTTGTGACAGCAAAATCAAATTGAACTTGTAAATAAAAATTATACCAAGTAATGAATGTGTTTGGATTTGGAGAAATCTGTTCAGATAAATTGACTTTGAGGTACATCTGTTAATCAGTCAGAGCTACTTGAGGGCTTTAGAATTATGGCAGGACTTGAGCTCCCATCTTTCTTTTCCTTTCTTTAAGGCCCTCTTCCTGTTTATTGCTGTATTGCACCTCCTCAAGCTTATCTGCAAGTAAAGGATCTAAAGATTTTTTTTTTTTGCATGGTGTTATGTTTAACAAGTTAAAAAATGCTTCTTTCTGAAAGCACTAGTGTTTTAATGCATTCTCAGAACAAGCAGTTTGTTTTGCTGCAGGGGTTCTTGAGTGGAGAACCCAATACCTCAGTTATTTATGCTGCCCATCTTGAGTCATGTGCTAAGATAACAAGATATGATGAAAGCAGATCAGATGAGCACATTACTACCAAGTTCAGTTTGTAATAATTCTGTTTACTTGAAAACACTCATAGTGATTGTATAGTCTGACAGAATTCAAATATCATGATGTCTAGTGAATAAAAATGTAAGCAGTCCATATGTGTCTGCATTCCTCTTTATTTTGAATGTTAGCCAGGTGAAGAACAGGAAGACAATTTTTTAAGTGACAGGTGCTAGAAAGAGTGGTCTTTGTTTATATAACATTTAGAAGCTGGAGTTATACACTTAAAGGTTATATGGGCTTTCTTAAAATTGGAGTTGAAGCTGAAGTGATATAACATTTGGATGGTAAGCACCAGTTAAATTTGGTGGATCTGTTCTATAACTGAATAAATAGTAGAGATTTAGGTACTATTTTGACAAGTGCTAGGTACAAATAACATGTATACTTGGTGGAATTCTCTAAGATCCAAAAAAGGGGATATAGGGAAGAGAATGCTTTGGGATGAAAGAGTAGGGCATGAAAAATTAATGAGCAGTGGACTGAAATGTTTCAGCTGTCATGGCTTCCCAGGTCTGTTTACTGTATGTTATTTTTTTAAATGTTGTTGTCCTTGGCAGCAAACAAATAGTGATTTTGCTCTTACTATTGCACTAAATTTACAATATTAAGCTGTTTGCTGGTTTCTTGATCTCTGATATGCTGCTGGTTCTACAGTTAGCAGTGTTGTTTTATTTTTCTTCCATGAAGACGTGTTCAGTGTGACAGGGATGAATCAGGATAACTTTGCTTTTAGTGTTTTCTCTGCTTTGTGTGATGATGATTTTTGGGTAGCTTTTTCTGTTCGTGCTGTTTCTTAATGTGGTATAAAGTGTCTGCAGGACTGGTGATGAAGGACCAAGAGTAGAGGGGTTTTTGTTAAGAGAGATGCACAGAAAAAAATGGGAAGATAAAAGCTGTAATTCTTCACTATACTTCTATGTTTTAGAATAAAATCAATCTGGAACTATTAAACACTACTGCAGACAATATGGAACGTGGTTTCCTCCCACAATGTTCTGGTTTGTGCTGGAGTGAAGCGGGGTGCCTTTTACCCCTCAGGCACTTTTCCACGACAGTTTCCTAACCCTTTATGGGACTTTTGTGCCTTCTCTTTCCACGGTGGCAATGCCAGCGCAGCTCTCACGCCGCGTCCTGCAGGGGCTGCTTTAGAGACACCTTTTCCTAAACTCGGGTGCTCCTTGCTGACAGCAAAACGCCTCCTGCCTGTGCTGAGGCTGTGCCCTACCTGAGTTAACCTCACTTACCCTGACTGGCCCTTTCCCTTTCCCTTGCAGCCAACACCCCCGCTTCTGGGAGCAGGGAGAGCTCCCTCCGCTCCTGCCGCCCCTGCCCTTCCGCAGCAGCCCTGGCAGCAGAGCCCCCCGTGCCGTGGGGGCGCCCGGCCCGGCAGTGCTCCCTCCGGCCCTGGGGTCCGGTCTGAGGGCGCACAGACCTCCCTCCGTGCCGCCCGTCCCAGCCTGCGGGGCCGGGGCTGGTCCTTGTCCCACCTCAGGGCGGGGGAGCCGCGTGCGTGCCCGGTGCGTGCGTGCCCGGTGCGCGCGTGCCCGGTGCGCGCGTGCCCGGTGCGCGCGTGCCCGGTGCGCGCGTGCCCGGTGCGCCCTGTCCCGCCGGGCCCAGGGAAGCAGCAATGTCTGCGAGGGCTGCAGGTTCCCCCTGCTCTCTGTCAGCCTGCTCTCTAGGGCAGCTCTCGCAAGACACGCGTCCTTCCAGCTCAGGGTTATGAAAGGGGTCGTGTTGCAAGTTACTGCTCCGCACAGCCATTTGTGTACTTGCTGACCGCTGGGAGAAGGAGTCTCTGTTTCCCGTGGTTCTGCCATCACTGCCGCTTTTATCGTTGTTTGGGCTTATCCTTAGTTAGAATTTCAACCAGTTTGTCAGCCTAGAAACTTACTTGACCAGTGCAGGGTAAAGAGGAGCCTCTTCCAGGAGAAATACGTACCTCGTGCTCTACGCTGACCCTTGATGGGAGCTCCATGCGTGCCATATGAACTTGGGCCTTCAAAACCGCTTGCTTTCATGCCCTCATTCCTGCTGATACCTGCAACTGGTGCCTTCCCAAAAGGTAAGATGGTAGGAACCAGTAAAAAGCAGCAAGCACAGACTCGGAGAGGACTGACATATTTGTCCCTCATTCAGGGTAGGGCTGCCAGAGTGAAGCAGTGTTTATAAATCTTTTACCAAGCCACATGAAACACATTAGTTTGAGGGATGCTTCCTTCCTCCGTTCTCCATGCCTTTGCTGGTACCTTGTTCTCCCAGGCATCAGACAAGGAACGAAGAAGAATTCTGTTTCATTTACAAAGCAGTCAAAATAAAGGACCTTGTGTCTTTAAGGCTGCAGGGAGTGGGCTTTGTCTCTCCCAGAGCCATTTTCATAGTCATCAGCAGCTCCAAAGCTCGTAATAGAAATCGATTTCTCTCCAAGAAGACAGGCCCTTATCAAAACTATGATTACCACACTTCCCTAGCTACACACGGGAAAAACACCTCAGGTGTTTCTCATGAGGTGGGTAAGACACACTCCATGTTGCCAATCAAGTGAATTTTATCACATTTACCTCTCAAATCGTTTTTACATACAGTTGTTTCACCTAACATCACTTACACTAGAGAAACTGGATCTTTTTCTCTGTTTTCCTGAGATTGTTTCCTTTGTTCCTGTATTCAGTTTCATTGTTTCCAGTGGACAGCTGGTGAGTGCTCATTTCTTCTTGTCATTCTTACTCTCCTCTTTTACACAGTAGTAGCAAAGGGAAAATATTTCTCCCTCCTGGCACAAATAGTCTGCCTGTTTCTGGCTGCAACCACAATTGTTTGTTTATTTCAGACAGAGGAACAGATGACAGATAGGTAAGTAAACAAGACTAAGAAAGGCATGCTTGTTAAATTTTGTTTCCCTGGACACAGCTGAAATGTCTCATCATGCAATGCTAAAATCCTCTGCTTTTTCTCCCAGGGTTGTACTCTAAGATCTGTTTGATTCCTTGATACCTTTTCTCTGCCTGCTACTCTGATGTTTCCCTGTCACTATCCTCTATGCTTAGCATAAGCCAAATAAATACAACACCCATGCATTTATTATCAGATGTTCTGTATCACTTGGCTCAGTTGCTGCCAAATTTGCTTATAGTCAACTTCTCGAGTGTGGCATTTTTCCCTTATTTCCAGCTGTCAGCACCATGAAAAATGATACCTCTTTTAACTTGAGTGAAAAACAGCTCTTGTGTCCCGCTACCCTAGTGAGATGATGGATTGATCCAACTTATGCCATGAAAAAGTGCACTTAGAATGGGCTTCCAAGAGAATGAAAACTCAAGGACATAGTACCAAAATTGGTTTGTAACTCCTTTTGTGAGAGTAACAAGTGGTCTGGCTGGTTTTCCCTGATTGGTTTTTCCAACAACGATGTTCTGTTTGTGCTCAGTCCTGCCTGCAGGGTGAAAAATTTTAAGTCTCTTGTCTTCTGGAATGTTTGTTTTTTGAAAGCTCAGGTATTTAGCAGGTTTTGTACAATGGGTCTATCCTTCAATCAAACCAGAGTAAGGCATTCTTATGTTTCAGTTTTGACGTTTTCTTTAGGATTTCTATATCCCAGTTTTTGTATTGGGATTAAATATCAGGCATTTTGTTCTGCCATACCTATTACAGGAATACACACATGAAACTCAGGAAGATCTATATAATGTATCAGTGGCAGGGTCCCTTGTCTTTTTACAGGTGTAGCAAAGAGTTTTAGAAAACTGTGATACTTGTTCCTTTATTGACAGCCGGAGGGTTCATTGTTCTGTTTTGGTACTAGGGATGGGTTTGGCTTTGCTCATTTTGTTCAGCGCAAACCACTATGAAGTGCTTCTGCATATCCCATTTTAAAACTCATGGTTTGAAGGTGGTACTCAGATTAAGATTATACTCTTCTGACAATTGGAGCAGTGGAGAAATGACAAAGAAAAAAAACCCCAACCTTGACACCTGTGGAAATTCCCTGAAATAACTTTAAGTTTCTTCTAGTACAAAATATTTTAGAATTTGTTTCCAGACTTTGTTTCCATTGCAAGTGTGCATGTTCTTGTTTGCAATTAGAAAATCTAGTTTACATAAAAATGTATCTAAATGTTACATGTTTTTAAAGAAATCAAACAAGCAGATGCTTAGGGAAGAGTTATGCATGTAGTTTCTTGGGTGGAATTGTGTTTCCAGAGAGACCTGCAAGTCTAAACACCAGTGTCACTTTCTCAGCTGTTCTGTGGAAGGAAACCCAGCAGCTGCTTTCTCATAGTGTAGGTACTTGTGGCATGGTCTGGCTAATGGCAATAGAATTAATATGCCAAATCAATAATCTAAACATGTCTAATAATTCCCCACACTGAATAAAAACCTTAAAAGGAGTTTAAGCAGCTATTAGAGAGGTCTTCCTTATGCTCACTTAGAACAAAAGGAAAACTAGAAACTATTTAGGATTAAATTGAAAAGTAGATAAATTAATGTTATGCAGGAATAAAACACTCCTTAAGAATTCAGAAAAGTACTTGCTTTCCTTCTCTGGTTGTTATGGTCAATATACCTTTAAGTATTTTTGAATTAAAAATCCCCTGTTTTGATTTAGCATTTGACCTATATATATATGTTCATTCTGTTTAAATATTTGGGTTCAGCATAAGAATTATATTGAGCATATATATTCAGTAACTAGTAAGCGAGAAAATATTTTACTTGTAGAATGCGAAAATGTAAATTGTATAGTTGTGTATTTTGAAACCCCGTAACACTGGGTTTGTCTGTATAGAATCAATAGTAATTTTTTTCCTAGATGTTTTAATTTGACAACTTTTTTCCTTTGGTTAGCCAGTGTCAGGTGGTGTCCATGGAAGAAGCCCTTCACACTTCAGAGAGTGACAAAAAAGAACAGGCAGCTTAATGCTACCAAACTAGGGGTGTGTCAAATCTCTCTCAAGAATGATAAACTCAATGGAGTTGTCTATTTTTAACCTCCTGTTCTTTCCTTTTGGCAGACTAATCAGTGTGAGTTGAGCTGTTTCACTGAATGAATCCAAGTGACTCTGGTGCTTTCTAAAATGAACAGTGGTCCTTGCAGGAGCATTTCCAGTCTGCTTTAATGTATGAAGTCCCATTGTGAAACACCATGTCAGATGAAGCCAGTTCAGAGCAGAAACCTTCTACAACAACAGTCAGCTCAGTTGCTGTTCAGGCTGGGGATGCCAGTATTGTTATAGCTGTGCTTAAGGTAAGGCAGCAACTGCTGGCATGTCTGTTCTTGTCTTTCTGCTACTTGACGATTACTACTTATTTTAAATGCCCTGTGCAAATGAATAGTTAGCATAAAATGATAAGGCAAGGTCACTTAATCAGTCAGTGTGTAATAGAGGTTTCTTGGAAGTTAACACTTGTTTCTGTTCACAATTACTATTTGTGACTTTTGGGGTTTATTTTCAAATAGAATAAATAATTTGGCCAAAATATGTAGACTCTCAGAAGCAAGGAATTCCTCTTACTCTGTTTAAAAGGTAAGAGATAAATGAAGAATGGCATGAAAATACGTTAATAAGCGTGATGATTATAGTTGAGACTCCTTGAGTTATTTTAAACACTACTTAGCAATAATTTTACATAAGTGGTCTACCAACTACACAAATGAAGTATTTGTTGGGAAAAAAAACTCTGAACCTAATAATGAGTGGTTATTTTTAAAACTGTGTGTTCATATTCCTCTGTGTTTCAGTAGAAGCCCTTATCTGCCTATAGTTGTGCTTATAAGCATCTAAAGGCCTGTTTTATGAGCTGGAATGCACACCTACAGCTTGCACAGAATTTGGCTTGAGGAGTAAAGCTGCATGCTGGTAATGAATCCCAGCTGGAATTTATTGGCAGTTTGATTTTTCATTCTCCAGGCAAGTTGGAAAGCATGCTAGCCTCAGCAACTAGAGTTTGTCTGTAATGCAGAATAAGGTGATAATGAGTTGGCCTGTCACCTAATTCAGGTGATTATTCAGGATGGGGCTACCTCAGTTGTGGGAACATGTTTTCCTGTCATTTTTCACGCTTCCTGTGAGGTGGTCTGCTGCTGCAGGGGAGTAATTTCATTGCAAGGAGACACAAGTTTAGGATAAAGTTATTTATTTTTCCCCTCTGTGCTGTAGAACCATGCTAGCTTTCAGTGGCATCACTGTTTTCGATCCTTATCACTATCCTTTGGTTCCTGTTCCAAAGGCTGCTACTTCTGCAATCTCTTGCTATATATATTCAGTATAGAGGTATGTTGAACTTATGTGGTAGATATAAGATTTGGGTTTATGGATTTTTGCATCTGCTGTGATATATTTGTACCTTCTGCCCATTCCACCCACCCACCAAGTTTCCTTAACAGTATCATCTTCAGCTGAAACGGGAGACGAGTTGCAGAAACCTTTGTGGCTCATTGTGATAATTTTACTCTTCACAGGCAAAACTAAAACTGTAGCACCTGCTGGCTAAGACTAGAGAGTGGGATTTTGTTATCTATTTCAAATGAAGTTTATTCTATGTGTCTTTGTCATGTGTATGGTCCCTGTGTTCCTGTGACCATGGAAAGTATGTGTGAGCTGAGAGTCTGTGTAAATAAAGAAATTAAGGAAAACTTGTGTTTTCTGAAGGCTGTAATTGTTTATTTATTACAGTGTGGAAAATGGGTGAAGCTTCAGCTGGCTGAATCAACACCAAATATTTTAGAAATTGGCAGCAATCAAGATGAGACTAAAAAACTACTGCAGGATCATGAATTTCTCCTATCTAAGCTAAAGGTAAGATGTGATAAGACCACAAAAAATTCATCTACTTGTTATAGTTCAAGTACAATAATTGATGTAGGTGACTGTGAGTTACTTCTATTGCAATGTGATGATGAGGTTAAACTTCTCACAGGAAAAAAAAATGTGCAGCCTTTGTCAGTTTAGCAGATCTTCAGTGATCCTGCTGGGTCCATTCCAGGTCAGAATAGTCTATGATTCTCTGGAAGTCAGGCCTCTGCACTGGAAAAATATATTTCTGACAGCAATGGTAAAGACAGGCTTTTTCTGCTTTATACATCAGTGTCATGTCAGGTGAAAAATCCTATACCTCTATATAACTGCTAAATACAATGGTATGTCAATTTAGTTTTTAAGTTCTTCAGTGTTGTGGAAAGTTTGATTATATTTTAACAGCTGTAAACACAAGCAAGTTTTTTGTAAGTCTGAAGTAGACATTCCAGGAACATTTTTATTGAATGTTAGTTGATATAAGTTGCAGGAGGAATGATGTTGTAGCATTAAAATAGTTTGTCTTGAGGTAGGAAGATTTTAGCTAAGTAACAGTCCTAAAATCAGATTTTGGCATTCATGAGATGAGATTATAAGAACAGTGGCATTTGGACACTGAGTGACATGCTTGCATGAAAAAGCTGAATTATTTTAAATGTGGGTATTTGACACTCAAAGAAATTGTGTTTTCATGTTTTGGTAGGGCAGATTGACATATCTGTAGACAAATAAATTCCTCTAAAATCTTTGAAGCAATGCATGGTAACTTTTTTTTTGTATTGAGATTACATGAACTTTAGATCTGAAAGAGCAAACCCGATTTGGATAGGATCAAGTATTTGATTTAGTATCAGAGACTATGTGCTACCCCAATCATTTAAAATCTTCAATGTATGTAATGTAATTTAAAATAGTATATAGATAATGTAGCTAATACAGTGCATAGTGTGGATTTTGAGTAGTATGAAGAATAGAAGTGGGAAAAGTCCCCCATCAAATACCCCAAAACAACAACAAACCCCACCCAAATCCTAGAGAGAGGTGCTTCCGCTCTCTTTATTTATGCAAGAGCCTCACCTTTATTGCCACTAGTGCTACATTTGGGCATTCTTGGAAGAAACTGCTGCATCCTGTTTGAACAATTCAGAATTAGCTGAGTTCTTATGCACTGATGACTGGAAGAAGCTGTTTGTTTTTTTTTTTTCTCCTAATTGTCAAAAATAAATTTTAAACAATGGAGAAAAACAAAATAATTCTCATCTTTGAAAGAAAAACAAAGGTTGAAATAACATTTTACCATCTAGTCAAATCAGGCCAGAAAATTTATTATGCATAAACAGTTAAAGAATGCTTTTAATCCAAAATACATTTGGAATATTCATTATTTTGTGCTTTACACCTGCAGTCTTTGCAAAATTAGGCATTGATTAATGAATGTTTTATAAAAGGACTAAGTTCAGAATGACTAATTTTTTTTTTTTTCAATAATATAAAAACTGTGAGAATACAGGACTGCAATGTCATTGTGATTCTTACTGACTGTGCATTTTGCAGCCATGACCCCTTGTGATTCATAGGAAGCTGTTAACACTTGTCAGTAATTATTTAGTCTTAAATCATTAAATTCACTCATCAGAAGTTTTTCCAAGATTGATTCTCGGTCTTTGATGTATTGTTTAGAGTAATTTTTTTCCACTTAGCATTTGATAATGAATTAAGCATTTGCTGTGTGAAGATGGATAAAGAGGGAGTAATGTTTCGGACTTCAACATCTCTGGCCATAAAGATTTAGTTGTTTGTGAGAGAATAAAAATTAATTTAAAAATGTGAGCAGGAGGGGTGTTGAAAAGATCAGACAAAATTGCAGTTGTTAGATGGTCTTTGTGTTGATGGTGTCAAATATATGCAATTTTATCTGATCTTTTACCCTTAGTGAGCAACATAATTTTGTAAATTTTACCAGTAATTAGTTATACAAATACATGAACTTTCTGCGAGCTGTGGTCTTACCTAGTCCAGTTTGTCATTCTTACATACTGGCTACAAGTTAGTATTTTCATTGACAACCTCGATCCAACTGACTCTATCAATGATAGTCTGTTGCATCTTCTAACATTCTGATTTCTGCTCTTAATTAGATCTTGGTACTTGCAATGCATTTTAAACAATCTAAAAAAAAAAAAAAAAGTTAAAGATGAAGCTACAGTCTTGTGCTCAAGTAAAACTTGTTCCAACATCCTGATACATTATCTCAGGTTTACATAACATTTTAAAACACTTACCTGCAATAGTGGTAATACTAATACAGCGTATGGCAAATTTCTTCTTAGAGCAGCACACTAAGAAAAATGAAGGCTTCCATAAAATGCATTATGAATATCTATAAAAAGTTGTAATTCAAAATAATGCTAATTTCAATATTAACTTCATTTGTTTTATATCAGTCGGTAGCTTTTTAAAATGAGGAGATTAGAAAGTTGCATTATAGTGGGAGGAAAAGTTGTGTTTTTGCTTGGGTACTGTGGGGGTTTTTTTTTCCTCCTGTGCTTCCTTAAAATGAAGGGAAGATGGAACCCTTATATTTTTTAATTTTAGAGCTATAAATTGTTTACAAGTAGAAAAAAGTATAATTAAGAATTTTTCCGCTTGGATCCCAAGGAGATGGACAGGGTTTTGTGTATTGCGGAATTTTTTAGTCACTTGGATTTGAAGTATAGCAGTGAGGCAGCTTTGAATTTTTTTCCTATTTCTCTTTTGTTATTGTATAAAAAATTTAAAAAGCAAAAAAAAACTCCTGACATACCAATACTTCATATGCATATACTCAGTTAATGACTCTCATACAATTCAAAATTAAACTTTTGTGCATGATGGGCAAAAATTCTTAAATGAGTAATGATTTGATTATGAAACTAGTCCAGTTTAAGGGGAGAGTTAGATGATTAATGCTAAATACATATTTGGAATCAGTAGTGATAAACTTATCAACTTTTAGAAGACAATTTATGGAATGACTGATCATTCTGGCATTATCCTGTGTTATTCTATGAAGTCATTCTAGGTTTTGATCTCCCTTTTTCTTTTCAGCTTCATTATTCTCATCTATATGTATTCTAAGTTATAATCGAAGTATTCAGGCCAAATTCTTTTGTCAACTTGGTATGTTGAAGATTCACAGGTGTAAGTGAGGACATGGTGCAGTGACAGTGATCAGTTTATGGTGCTTCTGATGCTGGAGGAACAGGAACGTAATCCAGCTCAGTATGTCAGGGAATTGGTTTTGACTTAGCAATGTTATCAGGCATTAAAAAAGCCTAAACAACTAGTCTGTCGCTGAGTAAGGTGGATAGTACTTTAAAGGGTAATTGGGATAGCTTTGTTGAAAGAGAAGAGAGTAATTTTGAGAACATCTCAACTTCTTGTAATGGTCAGAATTACTGCAGTTAAAACAGTGTGTGTATTAAGGGCCTTAGGGAAAAATAGGTTCATTTGATAGAATATCTTCAGTCATATTCATTATTGATTTACATTTATTCTGTTAGATTTGGGAATTGGGAACACCCTACTACTTCAATAAAAAGCAGAATACAGTTTTTCAAAAAGGCCCCATTTCAAATGTTTATGGATTGTTATTGTTAATAGAGTTGAAAGAATAAATGTTGAACAGGAAGGATAATACTGAACAGAGAACATGTACACAATGTTTACAACATGTAGTTAAAATTCCCTCAGTAGTCTCAACTAATATGTTGTGATTCTAAACTAATATATTTGGTTTCTGTTTTGCTATATTAGACCATATCAGCAGTAATGGTTTTGCTGAAAACATCAACTTCTTGTGATTTCATCCAAGTCTCTTTCCCAAAATCTGCCTCATCCTTCTTTAGGTGACTTTCATCAGGTTTATATGTTCTGGAAATGTAAATATATGTGTATGTACGTTTTGATGTAGATTTAAAAAAGGGAAAAAAAAAATGGAAAGACTCAAGACCAGAAAACCTGGGACAAAACTCACAGGAGGTGAAACGATACAGGCTGCATTGCGCGTGCACATTTCTCTTCCTTTCTTCGCTCCTCCATAATTTGGTTGTTTTCAAGAGAAGCCCTACCTGGAGATGATGTTAGTGTTTGAATCTCCCAATATTAAAACTCACTGGATCATTTGAAGACAAAAAACGCTCTCTCTGTGTGTAGCGATGACAATGTCAAAATCCCCACTAAGGCATTCTTGGTTTGCTTCCAAAGTTCTGGTTTTTATCATGAAAGAAGTTGTGGCAGAACCGCTAGAAAACAGAAGGAAATCTTGCCCATAGACCTAAGTTTAAAATCATCAGTGTTAGTAATTTGTCTCATGAGCCTGAAGATTGCTCTTAATTGTTTTATTTACTTCAATTCACAGAGCATAAATTGCAAAGTAGTAATTTATATGCTAATAGTCAAGAAAAACAAATTAGAAAATTACATTCTTCAAAAAGCACTAATATAATATGCTCATTTTTTGCACTGATATGTTTTAAATAAGCTTTTCAATTATTTCAAGTGAAAGTATTTTCATAATGCTTATTTTTAGTAAATTTATTTTGAAAGAAATTATTTGTTAATATTTTCTGAATTATTGGCAATTAATTGTTGAGGTGCCCAACAATACAATTAGCAGCAAAATTCAGCTGCATATTTATCATAGAGAGCAGCTGATTTTTGCAAGAGATTTTAACAAAAAAGAAAGTAAACTTTAATAAATATTTCTTTCAATGTTAGTTCAACTCAGTCATCAATTTCAATATTTCCGTAAACAAAATTCCTACCAAAGTAGTATTTGTCTCAAAGTAGCTTCATGACTATTTTCTGAGCTTCAACTGTTGTGTAATTTCAGCACTACTTTTAAACAAAGATTAATTTTAGCAACATCTCAGTGAGGAGAGTAGTTTACACCTTGAAAATTCCAAGTTAGGGAATCAGCGCACAACAATCCGGAAAGGCAAAAGATAATTTCCCCTTATCATTCCTTACTCTTTTAATGGAAGGTAAAGTACCCAAATAATGGACTGTGAAAAAATTAATAGAAAATTATTGTATTAATATTATTTATAATAGAAATGAAAATTATTGTACCACAGCTTGCATAACAATTTTATTTTAGCTCTTCAGTTATTTGCATTCTGTCTGTGCCACAATATGAGACCCAAATGTGCCCTGAGGGTGAGTGGGAGGAGAGTTGCGTGGCTGCACAACAGCTGCAATAGCAGGCAGCACTCACACGTGTCACAGGCCTGGGCTTAACCACAGCATTGGTCCCTTTGAGCTGCCAATGCTCATTTATTTTATATATATATAGAGAGAGAGATTGGAATGATATATATAATATATATACCATAGAAATTAAAATTGGCCTGTAGTTTTTTAAAACAATGCTCTTCTGACCTGGTTTTATTGAGACCAAGAGAAGCTGCATGTTTGTCCAAACTCCTTTTTTGACTTTATACTAGGCATTCCTTATATTGTCAGGCTTTATGCCAGCTCCTCACGGTCCAAAGATAGCTGTACCCTCCTATTTTTTTTGCGTTCACACAGAATGAAAGCTCATAAAAAGAAACAAAGAGTATATGAAGTGAAAAGTACTCTGGACATAATGGTTAATTTGAGAAATAAGAGCACTACGTAGTCAGAGTTAGATGAGCTGGATGTGTTTCTTTTCTTTCCCCTATTTAAACTGAAAAAATAAAACAAACATGAACCCAGACTTTTCCAGGAAAGAATATCCTTTTGATACTATATTAGGGCGTTTGTATTACAGGAGCTATTATTTAAAGACAATAAAATACACATTTGTTTTAAATGTGTGAAACATATCCAATAGATATTGAAAAAAAAAATAAGCTTGTATTTCAAAACTTACATGATTCAGTTATAAAAACTAAAAGGCTGCATTTCATTAAATTTAGTAGTAGTTTAGTTTGCTTTAACTTTCTAATTTTCTTTGATTTGGTTTGAATTCATCTCATAGTAGCTGAATTAAAAAAGAAAAGCATGAAGCATGACTGATAGTTTTCAAAAGTTATTCCAGTTTTCTCTATGTCTTAGGGATTATGTGCCTCAAAGCTAATAATTACTTGAAAACACAGCCTACTTGTCAGGGACAAATGTTAATTTTGTTCAGAAAAAAGATTTTCTAAAAGAAGAAAATCTACTTGGGGGTCCTCTACCATTTCTACAGCATCCATCTTGAGTAGTTAGAAAAAACTTAGCATTTGAGATATCTTGTAAATATGTTGAAGCTAATGGAATATTAGGATAAAAGCATATCTAGTTTTATTTCAAACTATAAAATAGTCAGCTCTTAAAACACTAGTCTGCCAAGAAATGACAAGTGGGGTTAGCTCACATAGAACCTGGCTTTCCACAGTCTATTCAAGACAGCTGTGAAAGTGGTCTGATCACTTTGGAGCTATTAAACTTCTAGTGACAAGCAGTTGGTGTGTAAAGTTCTGAAAGTATTTTAGCTCTTTTTGTAACATGTTAGTATTGTCATGACAACTACTTCTTTTCATAGATTAATATTAAGATGTTGAGTTAGACTATGCACAGCACATGCTTATTTAATTCATTTTATAATAGCTACAGTGATGGTCTAGAATGTTAAGGAAATCTCATGCTGGATAATTAATGAATGCCACTACTTTTACAGAATTGTTGTGCATGTAAGAATTTTATGCCTCATCAAGAAAGAAACATAAAAGCTTCTCTTACTGCTTTACCTCATCAACTTTTTATCGAATACTATAAAAATGGCTGGTTTAGAAGCATTTATTTTCAGCTCTATTGATAGTGTTCAACAGCTGCTCTCTCAAACCATTCTCTTGTCTTTTCCTGCCAATGCTATTCACGGACAAAATAAAATTAAATAATCATTACTGCACTCAAAATTCTGTGGAAGAAAATGTGTTTCCTCATACATAGGAAATGACACTTCTTTTAACTTATGGACAGAGGCTATCAAGTAATTGCTTCTCTGTTAATATTAGTAAGTGGCAGCTGTCGTTATCATATCTTGTCACTGCCACCACTGTGGTGGTATTTTAGTGCTAAGTGTATGGATACTCAAAAAGATAAACATGTTTTACAGATTCTCCCTTTACTTGTTTAATGAACTGGCTTCTCAAGTATGTTTTTCTTCTGATCATATCAAATCTCCAGATTTATTTACTATCCATCACTTTGCCTAAAAGTGAGTTTTTATTTTCAACAGAATGATTTTGATTGAACACTTAGAATTCAGAGGTCATTTTATGGAATATCTACTTCAGGTGTCTCATTCTCCACAAAAAGCCGATATAATTTCTCCAATAACAAGATGTAGCCTCCTTAGTCTCCTTTTACTGAATGCCTGTGATATCTGAAAGAAGTGTCATGATTAGGAAACCAAACAAGTAAAGGAAAGTGAACAAAATGAATGGAGTCATCACAGAAGAATGTTTTTTATGTTTTATCTTATGGCATTCACTTTTTCAAATGAGGTCAAGCTTACCTGCTAAAAGAAAATGCTTGGCATAAAGAAGTTTAAAAATAATTTTACATAAAAAATATGGGTAGAGCATATTCAGCTGTATCTAGTAAGCATTGTGAAGTTTACCTGCATTAACCCCATCCCACCCTGCAGCCACAGGGTGATGAACTCACATCCTTGTGTACTTCATTCAGTCATTTCTTTTATTCTACACTTTGGCCTTAAAGCTTTCACAAAATTTTCATAAGATCTTTTTTCTAGGTGACAGAAAACAAAGCAAAGTTCTTTTAGATCTCCTAGCCAGGATTCATCCAACACAGGTTGTATGTGGCAGTACTTGGAGTGTAGCCTTTTTCTGAGGTTGAATAATGACTTTTCTATATATTGTAGAAAAAGATGGTTTTGTTGGAGTTGCTCTCATGCCTATTAGTTTTACCACTGTTTGTTTTCATAGCTGTCTGTCTATAAATTAAAGTTAAAATTATTTTATTCTACTTTTTCAAAGAAAGAATACAACTTCCACAGCTTGTATATAGAATTCTCACAGTACTGCTTTTGGAGAGAACTGATGAGCCTCTTCAGTTCAAGCTGACATTTTTCTGTGGTATAAAGGTCTAGGAAGGACTAGAGGTTATGGTTCTGTGTTTAGAACAATAAAGTTTTCTGTAATTTCCTCTTTTCAAGTGGATCTGTCAGGAGAATTTAAAGTTTTCCAATTTTTTAGCCTTTATTAGAGACTGTGTCATGAAATTAATTATCACAAATTTTTAATTTGCCTCATAAAAATTTCTTTTCCCATTACCTATTCATGTGCTGGCACCTGTAATAACAAAAAAAATATTGACACTTTATTAATTCACACCCATGATAAAAGTCAAGAATACAGAACAAATGCTAATCAATTTTTCCGACACACTAAACATTTTTGACATAAGCTGGAAATGGCTCATCAATTATTTTTCTCATGATGAGTTTAGTAAAGAGAATGAAACAGAATAAATATTTTCTTGACAATAGGGCATTTTTATTTGGTTGGCAGCTTGAGCAATGCAGCAAGCTGAACTTGAAACATTGCCTAACTTAGCTGGTTTTTTTAAAAATATGTGCATATGTGCAAGCCACTCTTGACTGGATTGCATTGTACTGAGTAAATTCTCTTACAGACTTCTAAAGTTTGTAATGTCCAGTAATGTAATATGATGGCACATGAAAGAAGATTCAACATATCTGCATTGCTATCACTTCCAGGAAGACAGATCTGTGTTTACACAGATGTAAACTCATTGGAGTTTAAATACTAGAGATAAAATGTGAAATTCTCTTAACTGCTGTTTCAAAATGAATTTTATAAAGATATCACCTCCTAAGGGCAGATGAAATTCAAAAGCTTGCTATGAAAAATGCAGGAATAACTACATTCCTATCACTAGGAAGTGGAAATAAAGCAGGAGTAGGAGGCCTGTGGCTAGTTTATGAGACCCACTGTCATTAGGGTCAGCACAGTGATTTGAATTTTGTATACAGATTTCTTATGTTTTGCTTTTTGATGTTTTTAATTATTCTCAGGCTTTGGAAGACAAGGTGTGGGACCTGCTGCATGAAGCAGACAAGGTTGCAGAGGAGAACAAAGAGAAGAGTGAGGTTTATGATGCTATGGCAGAGACCCTTGGGGATGCATGGGATGCCCTCATCGTTATGTTAGAGAAGCGACAGGCACTTCTGGAACTTACTGCAGTGTTCTTTGAAAATGCTCTGGAGGTTTGTATTTAAATCAAATTAGTGTTAATTTGAAGCCTCTGTACACTGTAATTTATCTCTCTCATATATTGTTCATTGTATTCCTAATGGTTGAAGCAATTAAGAAAATAAAAATCTCCAGATGCATCCTTTCTTTTCCACCTCACTCTGTGTAACCTGAGATTCAATTGTCCCCACATCCTGTAGTTTTGAATAGTTTAATAATTCTCCCTGATAATTTTTTTTCTACAATAGCCCAGTGCCACCTATAAATTACATAAGGAACCATGATACTGCTAATTGTCCTAGGAACGCCAAGATGATCTTTGTGGTCTCTTCCAACCCAAGCCATTCTATGATTCCATTGTGCCCTGGTAAATGTGTATTATACAAAGAAATTAGTACAAATATGGCATGAGGCTTTGTAGGAAAGAAGACTGACAAAGTGACAAACTGTAATTACAGATTACGTCAACTAAATTTGGGTTCCTTTGATCAATCAGTACCTCAAAAAACCCCAAACCAGAAGGTGCATATAGGTCACAAAGCATCTGTATCTAGCACTCACTAAAAATGTCTTTTTTCCAGAATTACAAATTCTCACAAACTTTTCAGATAATACAGAGATTTGAAGATATGCAAAAGAAAACTATACTGTGCTTCTTCCTACCTTTTGTTTTCTTAATGCAGTTTGCTGTTAAAATTGACCAAGTTGAAGATTTCCTGAAAAATGCTCAAGAGTTTGATAATATTGACTCTTTGAGAGAACTCCTTCTTCAACAAGACCATCATACAAAAGGTACAAACAGTATACACCATTATACCTTTGTAGGTTTATATGACAGTTGTCCAAAATGAAATATCTTAGTATATATACCCCTTGCAAAGTAAGCATTCATGTTCAGGCAATGCATGAAAATATGTTGCACTCATATATGCAAATACAGAGATAGTTCATAAAATACTTGAGTATTATTTGAAATATGCTACTAGTATCACAAAACATATTGGGATTTTTTCCTATGAATTTCTGTTCTTACAGAACTTTTGGAGAAGTCATTTGCACTTTTAAACAAAAGCAAAGAGCTAACTGAATTCATAGAAGAATTCAAATGTGAGGGGCCAAATGCAAATCCAGAGATGATTCAGGGAGCCCACAGCAGCTGCTTGAAAATTGACAATCTCCTAGAAATGCTACAGGACAGGAGGCGGCAACTGAACAAATTTCTTAAACATCAGCGTCAAGGACTGGAGCAGGTTCTGCAAATTTGTTTGTGGCACCAACAAGAGAACCAGGTAAGGGAAATCAGAGTAAAAAAAAAAAAGAAGACCTAGCAATTGTTTTACAGTACAAAGAGAATGGGAGCTTAAATATGTTTATTAGGCCAGTAGCTTCAGCCCAATTCTGTTTGATGAGATGCTCATTTTTGAATGTTTGACTTTGTTACTGTACCTTCCTATTAATATAACTGTGACATCTAATGCAGTACTTCTGTTATGTGGATTCCTCTTCTAAGTTACCAAATGTGGTGCTTCAAACTAAACTAGATCCCCCTCAAATTGAATTCCCAGCACAAACAAACATCTAGCCCCACGGGTGATAAGAGTAACTGGCAATAGCAATTACAGGTACTGCAGGCTGTTTCTGGACTAGTCAGGTAGAGAGAAGACAAAGCACAGTTAGCCAGTCGGTCTGTCTGAAAGCAGACAAGTATTTGATTCTTAAAATCCTTTATGGTACTGTAGTGATTGCAGGTTTTCCACGCCTGCCACCTGTCTCACTATCTTCCTCCTCCCATCTTAGGTCCCATCTCTTACTGAATTTCTCAAATACAACTGTTTTTTTCAGAGCTAAGGTACATTTAATTCCTACTCTTTCTCTTTCCAGTCCTACTGCTCTTTTTCCTTTTTGTTCCTCATTTCCTAGCATTCAGATCAGACAGTTTTCTCTTGTTTTAGTTCATGTTACCAAAGAAACTTCAGCAACGTAAGACTCTCTCCCCTCATTTTCCTTGAGAAACACCACATACCTTCACCAACTTGACAGAATAAAGATGCGGGGAGCCCTGCTCCACCTTTTGGATATTAATTATGCTTAGGAGGAGGAACCTATGCAAATGTAACTGCTAAAGTCTAACAAGAATAAAGATGAAAAAACAAATTCAAATAGTTTTTAAGATCATGTTTATCAGAATATACTTCTTTAATGTCTGCATTAGAGCCAAACCTGATATAAAGTATGAACTGTACACTTATAGACAATTAATGTCCACACAAAATAATATATGCATTTGTAAATACAGGAAAATTAACTTTTAGAGATTTTACGTAAAATTTCTTTCTCTCTGGCCTCTAGCACATTATGCATATATTCCTGACTGATGACAGAAATTAAACTCTGAGAGTCTCTCAGCACATCTGAAAACTTATATTCCATTCTCTGTACATGGGCTGAACTTGGGATCTAATGGTGCTACACATGCCAAAACAGCATATTGAACTCCCACTGACAATGAGGGGAGCTCAGGGGATACAGAGAAAGCAGAGTACTGGGAACAAGCTCTGCTATGTAAGATCTAAGAGTGGATTTTTGCTCTTTGTATGGCTTCTGTTTTTCTAGGCACAGTTGTGTAATGCAGAAGGCTGCATAATATGTGGGTTGCCTTTTTTTTTTTAAAGGCAAGCAACTATAAAGATCTCTTATTATCTGGTTACAAAACACTAAAAATGCATCTCTAATTGGAATGTGATGATCTGATAGTCATGATTGTAACATGTAACTTGTTTTTTTTTCAAAATTTTCAATATGTGAAAGCATATTTATTTCTTATACTTTCCTTTATGGAAGTGTCAGCATCATATTTTCTGATAATCTCTTTCATTACTGAAAATCAATGGCAGATTGGCCTATTTTGTGCATAATTAGTTATCTTTGAAAGAAGATTTATGAAAGTAGTTTTTCTTAATCAATCCAGTGGTGCATGTGTGAGACAAATAAAATTATTGATGGTACATTGTCATATGCATGTACCTATATGGATTATATGGTTTTAATATCTCCAAATTTGCAAATGTTGTCTTCAAAATGAAAATGACTACTCTTGTTATCTTATATTCTAAATAACTTTTGCGTGTGGAAACAGTGTAAAGTCCTTTCTTAAAAAAAGAAGGCCAAAAAAAAGCATACAGTACTTTTGTCAAGGACTGTTCCACTATATGCTCTTGTTAACTGGTATACATCACGTGTAGTGGGGGTTTGGTTTTTTTTATTTCCAGAGTCTTTTACAGTCCTTCACAAACATGAGATAACAAGTCACTAGTAGCTATTCTAGGGCAATGCAATACTGATACTTTGTGCTTTTCCCATAAAAAGCTTTTGTATTGTGCTTAGTAAAATTGTACTTGGATCACAGAAAAATCACTAAAGCCCAGACTTTAAAGTGAAGTGCTGCATTTTTCTTTATAAATGTGTTTGTGGTCCCATTTTTCTCTAACTTGTTATTTACGAAATTAGACTGGGAGAACAAGGATGCTTCACTAGCAATATTGTGAAGACAAATGCATTAATGATTAGGGAAGGACATTAAGATTGTTAGGAATAGACTGAAATATCTCCAAGATGAATCAAGATGACGTGTGTTGTCATGAGGATGCCTTAACATACTGATGATAAAAATATTATTTGAGATTTAAGAACGTAAGTAAAGCATCAGCCATTCAAATGATGTTTGATGTAATGAAAAAAGCCTGTATGGTATTTAACAGTCAGTTTATGTGAATGCTCTGGGGAAATTATTTGCAAATAGCTGATCCTGCCATTCAGAGTAGGTGTCTCAAAATACAGTGCAGGCTGCCCAAGTTTAAACTGCCTGAGACATGCTGGGATTTAATTTATGGCATGTGAGTGTGTGTGTTTTAATACATACAGCAACAGAGGGATTTGAAAAAGGAAGTTTTTCCTAGTGGGAGTAATTTCTGGAAATAAAAATATGTCAGTTCCTAATTTTTGATCTCCGCTGTATGTGCTCCTTCCTATAGTCTCACATTAGTGATGGATGATTCGAGAGGTTTGGCACGATGTATTGGTGTGGGAAACAATCCTCCTCTTTCTGAAAATGCCAGTGGTTACCCTGGGGTAGTGGCGGCCTGCAGGATTTGGACTGCTGTGAGGGCAGCCTGGGGCTGCCTCATACCTGACACAGCTGGTTCCAGATTGCTCTGCCATGGCCCCACCACAGGGCAGGTGCAGCCCCTCAGCGCAGGCGGTGGCGCCACATTTAAAGTGGGTATAAGAAAGGGTCAAACAGTGCATAGATACAGGAAGGAGTGAGAACAGAAAGTGGGAAACAGCATTGTGAACAGCCAGGTGAGTGAAGAAGGAGCTTCACGGGCTGCAGCAGATATTTCCTTGCAGCTTGTGGAAATTTGGGAAGACACCACTCCACAGGCCTCAGAAAAAATGCCTGCTCTGCTGAGGACCATGTTGGAGCAGGTATCTACACCACAGGTCATGGAGGAGCCCCCACTGAAGGAATGGAGGCTACAGAGAGCCCATGCTGGAGCAGGATGTCCTGACAGGTTCAGCAGCTCCTGGAGAGCCTGTGCTGGGCACAGGGGAAGAGTGTGAGGAGGAAGCAGTGACCAAAAGCTGCCATTTTCTGACCATATAACCCCCCTGTGCCATCTGAGAGGGAGAGGTACAGGAGTGGGGAACAAAGGACTGAAGTGGATTCTGAAGAATAGGGCTGGGCAAAAGGAAGGCATTCTAATTTTTCTATTTATTTCTCACTAATTGGCAATAAATTAATTTTCCCCCAGTTGAGGCTGTTTCACCTGCGATGGTAACTGGTAAGTGATCTTCCTGTCTTTAGTCCACTCAACCCATGAACTTCACCATCTCGTTTTCTCCCTCTGTTCTGCAGAGGAGGAGGAGTGAGAGTGTGGCTGGCTGGGTGTCTGTCAGCCAGGCAAGGCCACCCCACACCAGCTCAGCTCTGCTCTTGGTTTGGTGTTCTCTATCCCCACCCCTCTCGTTATTTGCTGGAAAACTTGCTGCTGCTTCTGAATTCGTAGTGGGAAATGTAGGAAGGCAATGGAAGACTGGGAATATTGAAATCACCTGGACCATAATCACTGCAAAATGAGCTGTTTAGCAACCTGAGAAAAGTGTTGAAGAGCCTTTTATTTCTGATATGAATTATTAATTTCAAACAGAAATTTACAATTCATTTACAAATTATTGTAAATGAATGATAAAGTCTCATTCTTGAAAAACAGAAATTATTTTTGATTTCAACCAATCAAAGAAAATCACTGTCTTTTTCAAACAGCTCTATTAACCTTGCCTCCTTTCCCATCCCTTCACCAAAATGACTGAAAGTAAGGGTCTGTGGGTTGTTTTTTTTTTGCTTAAAACAGTGAAGTATTCCCAGCTGTTGCTTATGAGCTAAACTAGCACAATGAAATCACTCAGAGGTATTAGCTGTAGTGGAAGCCAACTGATTAAACTCCCTGTAATGGAAAGGAACATTGCCAGCTGGTAATGGGGTGAATGCTTTGCTATAACAGAGTTAAAGAATAACTTTATAGTCTGCGTACCATTACAGAAATACTAGTTTGTTTTGCTAAGATAAATGATAAAAAAAGAGCAGTCCTAATTTATTGGGATGTTTTTACTTTTAGCAGTTTTTATTGTCCATTCCACTCATTTATATGTTGGTGAACCCATAGCAAATGTTCTGTGAAAACATGCTTCCAGGAAAAGTGTTTCAATCAGTAAGTAGGATACGCTCAATAATTTAAGACTCAGTAGTAAAATAATTTGCTTACTCTTCTAGCTCTGTTGAACTTTTGAGATAAGGTGACCAATGTTTTATTTGTAGCTGAGAAATGTTTCCAACTCATTTAAAAGGTTTTTTTCATATTTTAGAATTGTTTGAATTTATTAAAAATAGCTTCTACATGAACATATAAACCAAAAAACTTTCTGGAGTGCTATTAAAATCTGTAGTATCTAGATCACAAAAATTCTTAGTGTGCTGCATATGGTTTAGGTGTAGTGGTGATTTTCCAGGCTGAGGAGATTGGAGGAAGTCCCCTTGATACCAATAACTCATTTTGATACTATTTTAAAATGCAAGGCTTCACTTGGGACTCCTTATCATGTGTTGTTTACAAAGAAAGGAACAGATACCTACTATAAATCAAGCAGATGTAAATGCAAGTAATTCCGTGCAATTTAGAGAATATACTTGTATACTGCATACGTTTGCTGCGTATGCTTGCTGAAGGAAGTTTAGTAAGATGTAATAATATTTTTAAAGCTCCTAAAGATTATTCCACGCAATATTATCTCAATAGCTTAACTGGATTTTTCAACCCAGGGATGGAGAAGTTCTATTAGGTCAAAGTTACATAGATCTGTAGTATTTTACTGTATGTAAAGGGATATGTTGAAATTAGTGTAATTCAAGGGAGAATGCACAATATCTGTATTTTGTCTAAACCCATGCCCTTAAGATATGTGTGGCTATAAATTGAATTTTTTTTTTAATGCGTTAATTTATAATCTGGTCATACGTGATGAATCCATTGTTGTTTATTTTCTTACATATACTCCATTATGTGTTTATTTTGACATTAGTCCTTTTCTTTGTATTTAGTAACATTCACATAACACAAATGCAAGCATTTAAATAAAAGCATGAACATTAGGAATGAAAAATGAAAGGAATGAAAATGAGGGTGGGAGGGTTTTAATGAAACTGTTTTGTACGCATTTTAATAAATGGACAATCACATTTCAGATTTTTCACTGACAGTTTTTTTGTTATCCAATTAGGTAACATCTTGGTATAAGAAAAATATCAGAGATTACTTTCAGAAGCAAAATTTAGGCTCATCTCTATTGGAAAATGAAGAGTTACTTCAAGAGCTTGAAGAAATGGAAGTCAAAGTGAAAGTAAGAAATACCATAATTAGTTGGTGAAGCAACTTTAAAAATGAGTAAGAGAACATGACCTTGTGCATTTAACAAACAATATACAAGTAGATATTTTGTAGATGTACATGAAATATATATTTATATATGTCTAAATGATTTTAGTAATTTTACTTCTTTTAACGCAGGCCCTTATGTTTCTCAGTGTTTTTTTAATTTAAAATTTTAAAAGCTATCATAAGTTGAAAGAAGGATAATCATTGTTTAGTTGTTTTTTTCAATTTGGTGATGAAGTTCCACATCAGTAATTTACATATTAAACCATGTGGCAAAAAAGAAAAGCAATTTTATTAATGTTCATAAAGGATAAAATCCCAGTCATTTCTACCATAATTAATTGTCACTAAGCTAAGTACGCAATTGGGGAGGTATTTGCTCATTTATTTCTTGTAACTAAAAGTAATTGAAAATGCTATTTTCATTGTTAATATCAGTTTTCCAGGGAATAACTCTGTTACCACCACTCATAAAATCAAGATGGGATTAAAGAAAATGTTGCTATAAAAGAAAGGATATTTGTATGATATAAATTGCTGATATTTAGAACTTTTTTTAGGTACCTCAGTTGTGCAGTCATTAGGTAGGTTCTGTTGCTGAGTCAGGATCATTCCTGACTGTAAAACTTTCAAGCAATTGAACTTGAATAACCCTGATGACAGAGCAGGTCTTTTTCATCCAAAAACTATTCCAATAGAAGCAAATGCCTTTTTTAAAGGCTGTTATGTTGACAGCAAATAACAGCTTATGATTGTTCACAGCTATGTTTCCTTGTAAGCTTTGTAGTTAAGTGTTACATGTTTGTCTGTTGGCATAATTAACAGTTAACTGCTTCAGGGCTGCCATATAAACAGAATACTTCTAATGTTCTAAGATATATACAGAGTATTTCTAATGTTTCTCCTAGAAGCATGTCAGAAAACACATTTTTTTTTTTTGTTTAGGGAAGATGAGTATGTAAAGATAATTTCTTCTGAACAGGCTTTTGTCACAAGAAAAACATAAACAGTAAATGAGTAAGCTGTGGGGTGCTTTCAGAGAGATAGAGACACACAAAAACATTGAGTGAACCTAAATTATTGCTGAATTTTGGAATTAGCCAAATAATCGCTAATATTCCCCTTGTTACATTTTGAAAGTCTATCCTTTTAATTCAACTGTTTGATTTAGAAATGATAGTGTAAGTGCGGAAAAGAGAACTTATATGCATTTCCATTTTGTATAATAATCCTTTTCATGGTTGAGCATCCAGAAATGAACTTATAATGATAATGTTTATTATTACAGTTACACTTAACAATTCTCCCATACTTTATTTAATTGATCATTAATATAATTTTACTGAATTGCCTTTTTTTGTAACAAGGTCATTTATGTGTCTTAACATTAAACATTTTTGTTATGCATCCATGTGAATTATGATTTAGAACATTTTATCTTTAGCCTTCTGATTTTCTCACTAGCAACATGTTCTAGCAGAGGGAAATGAAATCCCTGAAGGGGATGTTACTGAGCATGTTGGTTTTGCTTATGATGTGCAGAAGACTGGCCAGGTTGCACTGCATACTGCAAATATAGTTGAGAAAGCTGTGAGTTATGGGGCTCTGTGCTTTAGTTTTTGCAGCACTGAACTGCAGATGTTGAGAACAGGAGGAACCTGGCATCTTGGTCATAAAATTCAGATAAATTATACCAACCAAATGTATATTTCAGTAAGTATTTGCTAGATAGCAGAGATTAATTTTAGATGTCATCACTGCACAAAGTAATGTGTTACTGGTGTGATCGGAATACGCCAAAATACAGAACAACCTAGAAATGAACTTGGCATCTCTGCTCACAGACTAAACAAAATCAGGATTACAAGATCTATCATGTTTGCACATGAAATTCCCTGAATCTTCAGCAATTCACAAGCTTTCAGTATCTCATCACTGACCTGAAGTATTTATGTATCAATGGAACTGCAGTGCTGTTGTGTGAGGTATTCATTCTGTTTGAGAAGCTGCTGGGTAATTCCGTGCCAAAGTTTTGGGAAGGCCACTGAAGAACTAGGTACATTCTTAAAAAATATTTTGCAGGTCCTGGAAACAGATATATTATTCCCTCTGTATTCCCATACATATGTGCACAAAATTCTCTTAAGACGTTTTTCATGTAAAATTTTTGTTTCAGTTGGTCACGCAACATGATACTGTTTTCCAGAGTCACCATTTTATAGGATGCAACCTTCCATCCCAGTAATGACACAAATTTCTGATGAGTCTGAAATTACATGCCACTGGTTAGTTCAAATAAACCTACTTCAAAAAAAGGCCCTACCCAATCTCTGTAACTGCCCTTTTCTCATTATTTTGCACCACTCTGCTACTTTTTGTGAAATTTGAAACTTTCCTAAACAATAATTTTATATTTTCTTCTAAATCATCTGTGAAGTTATTAAATACAATGTGGCTGTAGAATAGCACCGAGTACCTTGTAACACAAACTGCTGTTAAAAAAAGTGCAACCAAAACTGTTCAAGTAACTTTTCATATGTTTCCTGTAGCTTTGAGGGTAGAGCAAAATGTTTCTGTGTAATAGCCCTGTAGTGCAAGTTGAGGTGTTCTCCCAGGGAGTAAGATAATGGAAAGTTTCGATGTCTCAACACTTTCACACAAGGTGTTTATTTACATGTATTGTTGCATTAAGTCAAACAGGACAAATGATTTGCTTAAATTGTTCAGAGGCCAGTCTAGAAAGGATTTACAGGCTTAGCATCTTATTTGTGGGACAAGGCTGAGAGGAAAAGGAGAATAATTTATTATGTTCTCAGGCTGATACCTTGTCTTGAACCTCACCTTGCTAAGAGTTGAAACCACTATTGCATTATTGCAAACAAAATAAACGTTGCTAGCTGGTAAAATAATCAAGACTAAAAATTAACCCAAGGATTCATAATTGAGGAAAAAAGCCTTCAACCCTCACAAACATTTGAAGGACCCTGCTGCTCTCCACTCCTACAAGGACTTGCCCGCCCTGCACATCCCCCTCCTTGCCCACCAAGATTTGAGAGAAGAGGCATATTTAGGAAATGGTGTTTCAATCAGAATATCTGCTGGTACTGATTAACTGCTTGCTTCTGCATTTCTGTGTGCATTGGAGGTGCTTGACATAGGAAAAGAGAACTGCTAGCACCACTTTGTGGCCAAATAACTTCAGAGATGAAGAAAAGTAATATTTTAAATTGTTTGTATTTTATCTAGTTTCTGCCACTGTCCAGGACTGAACAATGCTGGAATCAGTCCTCCTTTTCCTAGGGATGACTAGCACTATGGAGAGTACTCTGGTTTATAGACCTTCACCCTTTTCGTGTCTGGAGTAGCCATGTTAGGTAATAACATCCTCTAATGAGATTTCAAGATGGCTCTTAATGGCAAAATTAAATGTCACTAAGAATGGTACTAATTGCTATGTTTGTTGACATTGAAATTAGGATCAAGAGTATTGCATTTAGCTGGGTTTTTTGGTGGCATTTTTTTTTTCTCCCCTCCCCATTCTCACAGATAATGCTTAGCTACATGGAAATGTTATTTCCCAGGTCAGTATCTGTCCAGAGTTGTCTTCTCTGGCCTTGCTGGATGGCCATGCTCCTTTACCATTCTCTGCGTCGTTGCACACCCAGGCTACCCAGCATGTGTCAGCTTCTCTGGGACTGGCATTCTGTCAGGTTTGACAGGTGTCGCACTTCATCGCGTAGCAGATGAAATACACTCTCCTGTATTTTGATAGCTAGAACAAAAGCATGTAAGGGATGTTTTCTTTATGGGTAATTTTATTTTTACCTAAACTTTCATCTTTTGTGTTCAGCCAATGGAAATCTGAATTCCTCTGGTTCTTCTCAGTGTCTGATTTTCCTGAGTGCCATCCCACTTGGGAGAATGCTTCTTTTCTATCTATTAATGGTTGGGGGATGTTTGGGTTTTTTCTTTTGTTTGTTTGGAGTGTTTGTTTGTGTTTTTTTTCGTAGGTCTCTCTCTGTCCTGGAATTATTTTTTAACATGGCTCAACAATTTGCTGGGGGGTGACAGAGTTTGAGTTACTTTTTCCTCTTTTTGTCTGTTGATTCTTTTGACTCAGTGTTACATACTGTGATACAGCCATCCACTGAACTTCACAAAAGACAAATCATATGGCAATTGTCATAGCAGCTCACAACCCAGTTGTACTAGTGCACAGTATTTAATTTGTAATTTGAGGAAATTATATGATTACATTGGTAGTTATACATCAACGTAGTTCCTGAAGGTAAAAGTCTTTCAAATATATTCTCAGGGACTAAATTATCAAAGTGTCAGTGTATGCAGTGAATCAATTTCAGGCAGATTGGAGACTCAGAAAAAGTTCAATTGTGAACATTTTTGCATATGAGAGAACAAGTTAATTTATCACATATTCTGAAAAATACATACATTAACACTTAACTGACTCGTGGTTTAAATGCTACTTTATCCACTATATGGATCATGATCTAAAGTCAAATAGGTGTGTTTCAAAGTTTTGTAAGTGTAAACTTAAACTATTCCAGTGCAAAAACTTTTATTCAGCTTCTCAGGTTTTAATTCAAAGTTAGAATTTTTAAGTTAGAAATGTTTCTAGTATAGACCAAAAAAAGCTCATTTATCCCACAATAATTTTTCAATAACAAGGTAAATTTGTAGGTATTTCTGCATTTTTTTGTCTCCAGGCTCGTGCTGGACATTGTAGAAGGCATAAAAAGTTGAAGAGTTTTACTTAAAACTAAAATGTTTTTAATTCATCAGTTTTAACACTCTTGAAAAATACCCAATTAACCAAGGAACTTAGAAGGAGCTCATTTTCCCTGTCAAATGGAATAGTGAAAGCAAATTTTTAAAAGACTTGCTATTGTGAGGAAAAGAATAGTGGCATGAGCTAAGGAGACACATTAAGTATAGACACATCCAATTTGTCTTTAATTCCTGATGAATTGAAAAATCAAGGTAATGATAGCGTTCCTTTCAGGGAAAATGAGTATTGTCTGACAGATTGTTATGAATTTAACATGTTAAAGGATGAAGAACAGGAGACACTAGCAAAGATTTTTCCACTGAGTTTGTATGTTCTGTTGATGGAAAGTCTATGCTTTTCATGTGTAGAAACATTTCCTTATAAATACAATGCTGAAATCAAAGTTGTTGCTTGCAGTTTTATAGAAAATTTAGCCAAATTTGAAGACTGTTTGAATAGGATGTGCCTAACCAAATTTAATACCCTCAAGGAGTGTATAAGGTTGTAGTCTTCATGGAATGTTTTAAAATATAAATTATTATAATAAATAGAGGTTTTGAGCTTGTGTGAAAGGTCAAGAAAGCTTGCCTCAATATAAACAGGCAGGGTTTAGCCTCTGCTGTAAGGTCACCTAAAAGCTGCTGTTGGGCACCTTGTACCAACCAGATTTATGGATTTCATTAGAGTTAAATAGATTTGCATCTTTGTAGGCACATATTGCAGCTGTATTGGAGCATAACCAGAATACACTTCTTGATGGAATTCCAGGATTCTAGCACATCTTTCCTTTGCAAAATGAAAAAAGGCTAAATTAGTTGAAATATGTGGAATTAATTTTTTTACTAAAGGCCTTAGAATCTGATTGAAACATTTTAATGGTATTGAATTTTTTTATGGTGACTTTTTTTTTTTAATTGGTAATATTATAATGAAAGTTAAAAGTAAAGCAGATTTAACATGAAAAAAATCTAAGGCATTAATGAAGATCTATAGATTTTTTCAGTTACTTATGCCTTCCATGGCAGAAAGGTAGAGTGTTCATGACAGTGCAGAAATGACTTACAAATCCAGTGGGATTGTCATAATTTTCCTTTTCTTATTCATCACATTTTCAAGATGAAGGAATATGCTGCATTGGACCAAAGAAAAAAAAAGAAAAAGAAAAAAGTATGCTAATGAAATAAATCTGTAATCTGAGACATTTCTACTACTTCAATGGTGTTATCAGTCCTTTTATGTTAATTATCATGAAATCTTTTTAAAAGTTTTCCTCCACAAAAAGCTTACTTAATGCCTAAGTAATCTGTAACATCCTTTTAAATTGGTTTTAATGTAAATTGATTTGCTGAAATCTTGTTTAGCATATCTTTTATAATTTTAATAATTCATCATTTTTTAATTGACTTTGCTAAAATGTTTGTCTCCTGTTATAACTTGCAGCAGTTAGTGCCACAGACTTATTGCTGCTGAAAGATTCACCACTGAATATACCTTGGTAGCGGTATTTTTGAGTGAGGTGAAAGAGATTTTCATATTAGTCATGATCTATGTTGGTATGTATTGACATCCCACCAGGCATCATGGGTTTTTTATCCACATGGGTGTGTTCATATTTTAAAATTCTTCTCATTACCCATGTCAATACCCTCTGTTTCAGCTTAAGTCCATTGCTATGAAGCTGCAGAAATGAATCCAAATTTCAAGACAAGAACATTCAGGCATAGTGTGAATGCGTGTGTTTTCCATTTTCAGGTGTGGTTTTCACTGACTTCTGAATAGTGCTGGATCTTTCCCCTGACTACTTCAAGTTAATCTAGAATGCAGCAAGGAAAGTAGTCCTTGTTGTTGGAATTCCATGTACTATTTAAGCTTGCTGAGCAATGGATAAGTCGGGAATTGTAGGGTGTCTCTCACTTGTTAATTGTTGAACCAGATCTAGTCCATACCAATAGGGAGGAAGAGGTAACTGCATGTGGTGATGAACTCTGTGTAAAATAAGCTGATGATCTCTTTCAACAAGTGTTTTTATCATACCAGTTGTCAAAACAATGGACAATGTCAGATACGGAATTCCCTGAACTACAGAGACCAAAATGGGTCTCCTACAGAGAGCTGCTGTTTGTGAAAGATATATGAATATACAGTTTACTTTTTTGGGGGAAAACTTCCAAACCCAACAGCTTTCACTGGAAATACTTTCACTAAAACCAAACAACAAATGTGAGGTCTATGATCTTTAAGCACTCTGAAAATAGCCTACCCTGTATTCTTGTTGTGCCATATGTATACTCCAGAGTGTTTTAATGAAAAAAGAAAATTATTTGATTCAAATTCTTGGAAGCAAGTGCTAAATTGATAGCAAAAAGGTTCCACTATTATTTAGCCAATTACTAGAAAAAGTGGAGGGAATGGTTTACCTAAGGCATGGGAAATTGCACTACAGTATTGGAAGTTCCTTTTGTTTTCAACAGTATATTAAGGCACCAATTTGAAGTGTTGACAAGAACAGCAGTGATAAAGTACAATTTTACTATGGTATAGTTTTCTCTATAAAAAGACACAGAAAAAGGAAAGAAGAAGCAACCAAAGCAGTAGTTGCTAGACGGGAAGAGATGAAATGGTGTTTTTCTCTTTACTCTCTTATAGTAATAGTAAAGACCATTTCCATTTGGACTATCTAGTCTGATACATCTTTCAGTATTTCTTTATAACCTAAAGAAGATGGGGATAGTGAATATTGTAATAGTATTTATAACAGATAAAAACACATAGGGGATAAAAGTAAGTAAATATGCTTCCAAGTGGTGCAATATAGACAGAATACCTGTACGCAAACTTGTCATAGGAATGTGGTCTTACCCAGAAATTTCTTGTCTTTGTGATCCAGACCATTTTTCCCAGCAGACATACTAGTAACTTCTACTTCTGCCTGTGAAATTGGGTCAAAGAATGTGGAATGCCACTGCTGAAAATTCCACCAGTAAAACTATGATTTGCTGAGAAACCCCTCCTAGTAGAAATACTGTTTTAAATCATGATAGCTTTCAGTCCTATAACGATTCACGTTTTTCAATGCGTATGTTATTATCATGCAATATATCTTCTCTACGTGTAAAATGGAATGGAAAATTTCTATGGTTAAAATGGAATTTTTCCCACTAGGAATGGAATTCCACTGTGGAACAACTGGAAGGTGAAGCATTTAGGATCTTGCTTTCAGAGGACTATACAGAAAAAGAACATCTAAAACTTTCAAGTCACAAAATCTGTCTGTTGCGAGAAGAAGTGTGCTTTCTCATGGAAGAAAGGAAGCTCCTGCTACAAGAGGCCAATGACTTTTTTCATGCTGCTGGCAAGGTTGGTAAGAAGCCAAGTTGGTAATAATAACCTAATAATAAAACTTTTAGTGTGCTCTTGAGGACCGATATAGGTGGGATTATGCAAAACAGAAAAAAAGTCCTTTTTTTTTTTTTTTTTAAAGTATATTGAGAAGAGCACGTAGTTTCCAAAATGAGATATTGGGAAATATTTATTTGCCAACAATTTGACTTTAAGATCATGGACTCTGTCATGATGGCATGAAGTTGTATGAAGATACAGGAACTGCTCTGATACACTCAATGGGTGACAGGCCAGTATGGATACCACAAACAATGCCTGTACTTGCAGTGGTCTTTACTTGCAGGGGTTAATTATAATCAGTATTATTAGTAATGCAACCTTTTTCCAAAACTTTTTAATTAGAAGAATACTTAGAAAAGTTTATTTTTAAGGTGTCCAAAGACAAAATAGTCTTTTTGTATTTTCTAGAAGTTTTAAAAACAGATTATTTCCAAAAATAGCTCCAACAACAATCTTCACAGCTCTACTGAATGTGTTGAAAAAATCCTTAAGACTTTGCCCACACTGATTTCTGTTTTGAGCAGCAGGTGGAGCTGTATTCACATTTGTCTTTAACCCGCATGACTTCCTTTGGTATTTCTTTAACAACATATAAATGGCACTTGGTGTTGAAATAATTTATGTATATCTTTTTTTCTGGTAAGTCTGATCTTTCTTAAATTCGTTTTTAATGAGGATTTGAGATGGGCTAATGAAAACAGTGTTAAAACATTCACTGATAGTCACCCCATTCTAGTTGGGACAAGCAGCTATACAAATACAGCCTATTGCTTTGAGAGCAAAGGTAGAGTCTTTCCAGAATCTAGGGCTGTGCTTTATGGAAGTACCTGCTGAAGAAAGCACTAGCTCAGGTGTGTCTCCACAGCATTTCACTACACCTGTTCTCTGTGAGAGTGAACAAGTTAGTCTAACAGTTACTATAGTTCAGAAAAGAGACGTTTTCCCTTGTTCTCAGGGTATACACCTGGATTCTCTTTACATGTAAAGGGTGAATGAGCAAAATTAGTTGTATTGAACTAACTCAAAGAGAACGCCTTTTAGAGACTCTGTCTTGTTGTCATTTTAATTTTTAATTATTCAGAAAAACAAAACCACAGAAACAGAGCAATCACGTTGTTTGTGCTCTTAAGTTCTGAGTGCATTTGGCAGAAAATGGTTGTTTATTTACAATACGAAGCAATATTTTTATCCCTTTTTTTGCAAGCTCTTTGGCTCTTTTTTAATTACATACCTCCCTTCCTAAGCTTTTCTTTAAATGTCAATCCATTTCTATGTCAATGTAGTTACCTTCAGCTTGACTTTCTGCTGGGGCATCTCTGTGTAGCTATCCTCTGAGAGTACTTGGGAAATCATACATGGAATAGTCTGTGATTGCTTTGAGATAGCAAGAACATGAAAACATTCACTTTGATAGCTTTAAGTAAATAAATAAGGTTCTTACTTAATTCAGTATGTTTGCAGTCACAATTTTAGTTACCTTTGGAGTATAGTGTACTTCTGTGTGCAGGTTGCTTCAAAACTCATTTGCGAGAGTACAGATAGTAACCAGCTTGTGAGGGAATATGCAGGAGGGACTGGAGTGGAGCATTGTCTGCATGGAGCTGTGGGCACTGGAATGCACATCCAGTGAAACTTACGCTGCTTACCTAGTTAAATATGCTAACTGGCAGTACTTACACTAAGTCAGGCTGATAGGTTAACTCCTTCTGAAATGCTTATAAATGCATAATCATTCCTGAATGCTTCACAACTTTCCTATGACTCTTTTATTTAGTATTCTGAAGTATGGTCCTGAAGACTGGAATTCGTTATACAGAACCTATTACACAAAATAAATAAACTTCACTTAGTTTGAGTTCATGTGAATGGCCTCTATTTACAGGACAGAGATCTGTGAGATCCGCATAGGTCCATGAATCTGTGAGTTTTCAAAGATGATTGTAATTACTGTCCTGATCTGAAGTTTATGGTCTTTTTTTATACTTAGCAATGACTTACATGGTTTCATGTTTTAGGAAAAGGCCTTCCTGATATACCTTCAGTTACACTCCCCTGACAGAGTTCTTGCTCTTAGAAAATTTTCTTTGTATGGTCAGGATACTTTTTCCTTCCCCAAAAATGACAAAAAAAGTATGCATGTCTTATTTTATTCCATTGTGTATAGAAGCTGAATTACTTTTGCTCATTTCATTTTCTTTAATTTCCTTAATTTCTTTTGCATGGATTTCAGTTGTTTGAGAGCATTCAGGCATCTCTCCTTGCTGTTTTGAGTCAGCAAAAGGGGTTTATTCTCAGCTACTGAGCTCTTGGTTTATATGCAATATGCTGTACCAAGCTGGTTCATATTGTCCCTGAAGAATCTTATTGAATTTTCACTTTTTTATGAATTTAAAACCTTGGAAAGCCTTTAAAGTCAAATTTATTCTGCCTTAGAGTTCTTTTGCACTTCTGATACAGTAATTTTAAAGCTGATGTAATTACGGATAGTATTTTAGTATATATATGTTTGTTGTCTCTCAGAATTCTTCTCAATGATGAACCAAGGCTTCAAGAGCAGTGTATTTTTAGACTATTAGTCTGCAAGTTAATTCACTAGACTATAGAGTATGTATAAAGATTTGCAAAGTCTGAACATAAGTTTGATTGGTGGTGTACACTGTTGACTTCCTTTTAAAAATACATATAGAGAGTAGTCCACGTTATAGTAATATTATCTTTAATTAATTAAATGAGAAATTAATGCTATTAGACATTGTCTACTGATTTGCTGCTTTTTTTTCCTGGTGTTTAGAGCAGTAAAAAAAAAAATCTATGTAAGACAATATGGTACTACTGCTGCGATGCCAATTACACACAGTAGGTTTAGGCAGCTTACTGTTTTATTAGTATATACTGCCTTTAGTAATGGAGTATTGTAATGTTGTACTTATTCTGTAAAAAAAAAAAAGGGGGTCTTTTTAGAGTACTTTTGTCACTTTTTTCCTGGAATTTGAAGGACAAACTTCTGCTTACGCTAAAGGAAAACAGAGAATGGATATAACAAAATCAAAGCTGCATATGTGCAAAATCAAAGCCTGCTATTTTAATAAAAACATATTTAATTTTAATTTACTTGTTGGGTATACAATTGATTAATTTAAAGCATGGAAAAAAAGAAAAATTTTGGTAACGCTCTTTAAGAATGTGTTTCACTAAAACTTTTGAATGCTAATGTGTTGTATTACTCTTCTGCTGCTGTAGTTCTACTTCAGAATACCAAATTGGCCTGACTATTTCTGGAAAAATGGAGTAGTTTTAACTTCAAAGAGTAATCATGATTTTGCATGCCCGCACTTGTATTAACTCTCATTGAATTATACCTGTGTTCTTCTGTGACTTGCAAAGTCGATATCAGACCCTAAATTAAATTTTACTTCTAATTTCTGAAGAAATGTCATATATTAAATATCCATTGATAATCTATTTATTTAAAAGAATATACATGCACATTGTAAATAGAAATATTGACAACAGATGTTTTTTCTTCTTCAGGTACTTGATGTTCTTGAAGGTATCGAGAATTACCGTAAAATCTTGAATTCAGAAGGCTTACCTTTGCCTACCTTGACAATGAAGTACGAGGAATTACAGGAAGCAATTAAAGGTTGCACAGTGACTACCATGCAAAAGGGACAAACTTTAGTTAGTAAAGCAGATTCTCACAGGTATTGCCTCCATTTTTGCATATCTGCTGCATTTCTCCATCTCTACTTCTTGCTTTAGAACTTAAAAAGGAGTACAGAAAACAGAGCACCTATTGAGATTAAATTCTGTTTGCTGTTTTGTTCCTCTTACTGCACAAGCACTTACTAGTCTTAGCTGCCCACACAGACTTCCCATTTCTTTTATCTAACCAGGCTAGAAATCCTGGAGGACATGGGCGCTCATCATTTGAAGGCAGTGAAGGATGTGGATCCAGAAATGTTTAGGCATCTTTTCAAAAAGCTGCTTTGTGATAAGACACACAAGAAAGTATAATCTGGTGATGAGATGTATAGTTGTTAATTGCTTGCAATCTGGCAGGATTCTTGAAGTAACTGGCATCAAGTGTAGAATTTGAAAATAGCTGCCAGCTCCATGAAAGTGTAGTTGGAGCACAGTAATTTTAGAGTTCTTTTATCACTTATGAAAGAGAAGGTATAACATGCTCTGCCAGTTTCATGACTTTACTAGTTTTAATAAGAAAGCCAGATTTTCCAGCTGTTCAGATAATGTATTCATTAATAAAGAGAAGGAATCATCTGACTTTGCTCATATTGGGTGACACTTTGTCAGTTTTGTTAAATAATGCCCTGATTTTCACTGTATCTTTGAATGAAGATACTGGAAATGCATTTTTAAGACAATATCAAAGTAGCTGTCATGTGTAGTACTGTTTTAAATGCATCAAGAGAAGACAGAGTGCTTCATCATTAAAATAATTAAAATATAGATGGTTTCCTGTATCCACATTGTATTCCCATAGTTTTGTCATTTTCTGGTTTAGAGTAACCAAAAATTAGCTGGGTAGTTTGTATGCATATGATAAGATGGGTCTAGTAGTTTATGATTTAAGAATTTAATACAGATATCCTGACACTGAGCAACAACTATGTTTAAGGCTAGTGACAGTGACTTCAGTGGCATAATTGGAAATCAAACTCACAGTAAAAATGGAGAAATGTGAAGGTAATTTTGTCCTGATTTCAAATCTTCTTGATGCATTTTTACTAAAAGATAGGCCAAATAACTGAAAATGCCAAGAAAAATCATGTTGGAAGAGGAATAGATGGCAGAAAGGTGACAGAAAGCAGTTCATGTAGTTCTAGAATGTTTCAAAATCAAAATATTCATAAGGCTGATTT
This sequence comes from Xenops minutus, assembly GCA_035221455.1. Classification (NCBI taxonomy): domain Eukaryota; kingdom Metazoa; phylum Chordata; class Aves; order Passeriformes; family Furnariidae; genus Xenops; species Xenops minutus. The sequence continues at coordinate 23,069,671 of JAWWEE010000162.1, read as the reverse complement.
TTGAGCACTCATTAAATTAAAACCAGCTAGAGAAACAGGAGCAAAAATTTATATGTATTAACTATAAAAAAATTACGCAAGCACTAACTTTTGACCATTAAGAAAACCATTGTTACATTTGTTATATAAATTATCAATTCTGTTTGGAATAGTTTTACTATTTCTCTTGGTTATTTTTGTTTTAAGGGTCGCAGTTTACATTTCGTAAGTTACTCGTCATATGAATCAACAGAAAAGGGGTTGGGTTTTTTTAAATCATAATCATCTTATATAAAAAATGCAGAATAACAATTCTATCTTTCCATTTTAGCTCTTGGGTGACAGGAATTCAGAAAATGATGGAATATGTTAAAAAAAAAGTAGATCAATTAACCAGGCAGTATCCAGATTATAAAGAACTTTCTTTGAAGAAAAAACAATGGACTGCCTCACTTGAAGATCATCTAAATAAGGTACATCATAAAATCATGACAACGAAATAGAATTCTGTACCTGCATCTGCACAAAAGTAGGTCTTTTGGCTTGGCAGAGAAGCTTTTTATGTACTTTGAGAAAAAGCACTGGAGCAGAAAAATATTTCTGCCATGGCTATAATGTCTAGATTATAATCCAGTTGTGGCTTAGTGAAATCACAAGCCTGGGATATTTAGGGTAAAGGAAAGTACTACCAACAAAGTGAGAGAAGCAGGAGGGTTTTTTGACCAAACCTGTTAGAATTTTCTTGGGAGAAATAGGAGAGTTTTCTTCCTTTATATTTTAATTCTTGACTTTGTCTGACTATATATGCTATTAAGGCATAAATTTTACCTTTTCTTCAGTTCTTCTCTCCGTCCCACCATTTAGGGTTGAAGTGTGGAGGAGGCAGGGTGAGGTGTGAGTGAGCAGCTGTGTTGTACTTAGTTGGTGACTCGGTCTACTTATATAAATTAACCATGTGAATAATGCTTTCAAATGAAGGTGTCGAAATCGATTAAACAAATCACCCTGATGCTTGCAGTTGGTATGGAGATTGGCTCCTATTTGTGTGAGTCGGAAAGAGTTTTGAGCAAACACCTTGAGCTGGCTGAGCAAACAAAGGTAAAACCCTTTGATGATGCTAAGTAATTTTAGAAAAAAATACATGCTGTATGACATTCTAAATAAGGTGAGAGGCTGAGAATTTCATGGAAAGAAAATAGGTCTAAAGTTTATTTTTAAGAAAAACAGTTAATGCACAAAACCACGGATAACATTACAAGTTAGTCCTTTTAATGGTTTTGCCAGTTGTCTCTTTCTCATCACATTATTTGTCACTGCCTCAAGATCCTAGTACCAGCCCTTGATAGAAAGATTCCTTAAATGTGGATTGCTAGTCCCACGTGAGGCACCAAGTTTAATAATTGTCTAGATAGTCAGAGTCAGCAAAAAGCCTTGTTTAGTTTATTATGCTAAATGAAAGGGATGAATTGGTAAAAAGACAAAATGGTATTTCCCATTTGGAGAAGCTGTGAAGTTGGGGGCTCTAAAGTTGCCATCAGATATCCCTTGGCCATGTTAGGAGTGCAGCCACGGTCTGAGAGCACTGCGGCACTCAACCCTGTAACACATACGAGGCTATTTTCAAGTCACATCAGATGAGCAAGAACCTCTTTGTTCCTCGAGACTGTACAATAGTCTTTAGTGTCTTTTCTGCCAAATATTTGCATGCTGGGATATTACCTTTGTCAATAGTAACCTCTTCTACCTATTCTTTCTGTGGATTGTGATAGGCTAACTTTCAATATAGCTATTTTAATAACTACATCTATCATTTCTAGGACAAAAATGTATATTTTGAGCATATAATGCCCATTATGAACTCTTCAAACAAGTGATTGAATTATATATAAGAAAGCAATCCTGGTGAAAATTGACAATGAGATGTCAATATTTTGAAGTCCTTTTCAGTCATTATACATATTTTTCTATGCTTCTACCCTCAAAGGAAACTTCATATGAACTGGAAGCAGCTGAGGGAATCATCAAAGATATGGAAGAGCTGGAACCTGAACAGGTGGCAGCTTTTTCTAGCAGAACTGACTTTTTGAGTAAAGAGCTGAAAAAAATTGAAAAAGACATTAGTTCAAAATTAGAAATTCTGGAAACTTATGTGACCTTTTTAAAGTCAGCTGTAGAGGTATGGATTATTTATTTATTCTCTGACTAGACTGTGAAAATCTTTCAAGTGAAAAATGTGCTTCCATTGTAGGAAGTACTATAATCGATTCTAATTTTTCTTCCCTGCACATGTGCATTCTCATTATATACACAAAGAAAATGCTTCCATATATGTACTCTGAATATTAGATGTATTGATTTTGCTTCATATAACTTTTAAAAATATGTCCATATAATGTTGATGTAGATATTTATTGCTGTCTTGCACTACTTTCACTGAAGTGCTAATTCATCTGAATGGATTTAAAAATTAAATAAAAACCAGCTCTAGGTGAAATCATAATCAATTCAATACCAACATAATTTTGGTAGCTGTGCTAATGATGCCTAGGACAATTAATTTTCATTTTGATCTGGATTCCATTTTAAGGTTCTGCAACAGTGTTCTTTTATATTGGAACCTATCAGATAAAATTAGCCATAGGATTTATTTATTGTGTGGTAGGCTACCAAAAAATTGGATTTCATCTGCTTCTGATTATTGCTAACTTCAGTTACTTTGTATTAAACAGATCTGTGAAAACCAGTGCATTGATATACTGGTATATAAAATCCATGTAGTGATATGTGACAGAAATTGAGCAAATTGCTGCTGTCTGCTTGCCATCCCCTGGTACACAAGTTATTTAAAACTATTTTGCTATTTGGTGTTTCTATAGATTTTTTAAATCAGGAAAAGATTCAGAGGCTGCTATTCAAATTTATCATGTCTGTATAACTTCTGATTATAGCAGCTCAAGATTTGATTTTTTTTAATGTTTATTTTATGTGTTTCTATAGGTGAATGATGATATTAAAAGCCTGAAAGAATTCTATAAATCAAAACAGCTACAGACAAACGGGGAGGCTGAAAATAAAATTGCAACGGAGTCAACTAATACTCAGTGGCAAAATATTATAAAGAAGATTTTTTCCACCCAAAATATGGGTTGCTATTTTCTTAATTTAGTAAATGTGGTGAGTTTAATCTGATAAACCATATTAAATATTTTGTATTTGCTGTTGATGAAGTCTAATCCTAGCTCTGTGACTGATGGATTATGATTTCTCCAGTGCCTAGTTTTAAAGGGACTAATGCTGCTAAATACTTTTAAAATATGAAAGTATTATTTGGATGCTTATGGCATTAAAAGTAATATAAAAAGTTTTGTAATTAACAATGGCAGAGCCCTTAATGCATGCAGGTGTAATATGTGCAAGTACCTGTTCATGCTGGAAAGCAGCATATATACAAGTGCAGCATAATGTTTATTTTACTTCCACTCAGAAGCAGGCAGTCTTTACTGATTGAGTGCATGGTTTCTTCCAAAGAAATGGATGTTAGAGCTACTTCCTTACAGATAATCTTTCCTGGTGTCTTTACATTCTGTCTTGGGTTCAGCTCCACTGCCCAGACATCCCTGTCTAATTTTGCAACAACCCTTCATGAGATGATTGTTTGAGATGTGCAATCATTCCCTAAGACACACCTCCTAAAGTAATCCCAATTCATGCAGACAGCCTCGGTATCCAGCTGTTCTTTCTGTTTTTATAGGACAGACTAGGGAACAATTACTTTAGGATGGGAAGGGGAAGGTGGTGCTGGTAATCTGCAGCAGTTTGCAAAATGAGCTGGGAAAACCTCGTGAAGGAGGGAAAGTGCTCAGGCTGTCAGTGCGGCTGGAAGTACGTGTGTCACAGCTGGATGCAGCCAAGCACAGATAAGATAGAGTAATGGCAAATTGCTTATGTGTGGATATGAGGTTGCACTTCAGTCACTTAAAGTTTTAACATAAATTCAGGTATTATCTCCCTAAAGACCTGGAAGTGTTTTGACACCACATTTGCTGCTGCCCTGGTTCCATTATATTCTTCGGCTGTAGCTTTTAACTATCTGGAAGAGAGGGATCATACAAGTAAGACAAGAAAACAATGTCATTTAAAAAAAAATGGGGAAAGCATAAATAGCATTACCAAATTTTCTGGTATTTCTCATAGAGGATCTGTGAAAAAGAAAAAAATACCAAATAATTAAATACTTTAGCCCTCCCATGCTTCAGTGCTGCTTTGTTTAGCAGCACAAAGGAGTGGTGTTTTCTTCATCTACTTTGGTTTCCAGTTGTTGCTTATTCCCCAAAAGGCCATTTTTGGCTGTTTTGTTTATTCAGAAGTTATATTGTATGAGTGTTAAGCAGCCATAGATGGCGATAATTCAGTCATTACTGACCTGTGCTAGGTTTTGAACTTCAACTTCAGCCATGTCTTCAGTATATAAATGCTGTTGATCTATGTCTATACCTAAGAGGAAAGTGTATTTTAAAGTGACAAATCTTACAAGAAAATTACACCAGAATAGTTGGGGTTTTTATTAAGTTTTGTTGAGATTTTAATATAATGAGGTTTTAATTGTATTTTATAAAAATATGCAGAAAAAAATGTGTCTTTATTTGCCAGGTGAATGAGCGTTTAATATTAAAAGTAGAAAAATCTATACAAGTAACTGAAGATATAATTTTTAATCTGAATAAAGAAAGGAAAGAACTGACTGAACTTTGGGCAATCTGGAATTTTAAAGTTACTCAAGTAAAATCCATCAAGCAACAGTGCCAGATTTTTAAAGAACAACTAAAAATTGTAAGTAAAATAGTTAGGAAAAAGCAACTGTAGCAAACATTTCAATACTGTTATTTGTTTGTCTGTGTCTCTCTCAACTACTATAGGTATCATTTAAGAAAGAGTGATGATCAGTAAGATACAACACTTTTCCATAGTCTGTGCTGCCATTCAGTCATTGGGAAACATGAAATGTTTTTGATCTTTTTTTCCCATACTGTAATACATACAAGTGCAAGCCTACACTTCAAATTTTAACCTTTAATCAAGTTTAATCAATGCTTTACCAGCAGTACTTCTTTTGGTGGGTTTTTTTGTTGTTTTTTTGGGGGAGATGGGGTAGGAGGGGATTTTATTTTCTTTCCTTTTTTCTTTTTTTTTTCTTTAAAGTACCATTTTATTTTGACTAAATATTTAGTAAACTAAACGGTGTCCTAGTAGTTACTAAACTCCAACCATGTTCAAATGGAGGGAGGATTGAATCCTCCTTGTCACAGGGACAGTATGCAGTGTTGTGTAAAAACAATGCTAGCTTGGCTAGTAGCAGAGCCAGGTTTGTTGCCACTGTTTCCCTAGTGCAGCTTATAACTAAGCCACCACATCTGTTATCACAGAAAATACAGTGTGTATATGGGTCCTCTAGTCTTGGTGTCTGAATTGTTGTCTCATGGTGTACTAAAGATTTCTTATCACCCTTGTTCAGTCAGAGGGTTTGAGACAGAGAGGCTTTACTGACAGCATTTGGGTGTCTGGTTTGAGGAAGCTTCTTGTTACAAATTTGGATTTGAATTAAATGTGGGGGGTTTATTCAGTACTGTTAGAAATGCTGAACTGTTTGATTATCTTTTAGACTACCCATGGATTAGAGATTCTTCAAGAGGCACTCCAGCCTGCAGCACCAGTTGACCTTGGAAGTGACCTTTTAGGTGTTTTGGAACTGCAGGAAAAGCTTAACCAAATGAAACCACAATATCAGGTGAGAAACCAAGCTAGTGGAATGAATGGGGGATCAAGAGCTCTTTTGATCCAGTAAAGATTCACATTCATATTGACGCCAGACACTGTCTGGGACTGCAGTGTTTTATTTTTTACATCACTTTTCCAGGAGGAAGGGTTTGTGTGTGCTTACAACGTAGGGGAGAACACATTTTACCTTCAGTGTCCAGAGGATATCTTGTGCAGTGTTAGCTATGTGTTACAGTGACACATAAGGACTGGGGTGGTGGAAGTACAGGAAGAGTATCAGCTTCATGCTTTTGAATTCAGAGCTGGTCAGAAGCTGAGATATGTCCTGCTGAACTTCCTGCCTCCTGTGAATGTTGTCTCTGAGTTTTAGCAGTTCAGCCTGCCATTGCCTATAATGATGTTTGACTTGTTTTCATCCAAGGCTTTTTCTTGGTGACAGCTGAGATCTGTGTCTAGCAAAAAGTTCAATATGTGGAGAGCGTTTTAAAGTGTATGTCATTGACTTTTCCCCAAGGCAATTTAAAGCAGTTAGATGGTTATTTCATCAAATGTAAAGAGAAAATTGCAATTATATTTGTGCGATTTGAGTAACTTCTGCTATTTTTGCTAGCAACTGAACGCTGAGCTTGAGTACCTGATAAAATTATTAGAATTGCCAAGCCAGAAAGGATTTCCTGTGAAAGAGAATTCTGGAAGAATAAGTGAACTTATTAATTTCCATCAAACAGTAAAGGATGCAATAATAGAATATGATGAAATTTTCAACAAGACAGTCAGATTCCATCACATTAAAAAGGAAGTGAGTATTATATTTTAAAATATGCATTCTTTCCTTTGCAGTTAATCTCTTTGGTTTTGACCCCTGTTGTCTTTCTTCTTTTTTTTTTTTCCTTTTCCCCAAAGAAATAGCAGACTGATGATCAGAATTAAAATTTTGCATCTAAAACTGAAGGTTGTAAAATTTAAAATTCTGATCTGAACTCAAATTTAATTACTTAAACCCACTTCAACAAATCTTAGATGGGTAAGGAAGACATTCAAAGCTATTTTAAACACACATTGTTTTTCATTTTTATGTATTTCAGCTGGAATATCTATCAAAATCAGGAGAACTGGATATTCCTGAAATATGTGAGGACCCTGAAAATGTGCACCATGCTAAAGCCTTCCTCCTGAATTCTCAGGAGAAACATGCACATATTAGACAGCTATATAAACTACTTATTACCCAGGGAGTGGATATCTTGTCTGCAGTGCAGCAACGTGTGAGTATAATTATAATGTTTTGTGAAATCAAGGATAAATATGAAAGATTATTGGAGGTATCTGGCTATTTTAGAGGTACAAAAATGTATTAATACTTAGAGAAAAATAAAGAGCTTTAAGATAATTTTAAAAGAAAGCAAAGCATAAAATCTAAAACAGTTGATCATTTTAAGATTTCTGCCTTTAGAGTTTGCAAGTATACAGCCATTAAATTAAACATCCAGTAATGATGAAACTTATTTTTCAGTAGTTATTCCCATTACAAATTGCTTTTATAAAGAAAAATTTATATAGTTGGTTTCTTGGTTTATTTTTTCAATGGTCTGTGAGTACATTTTACTCTAGAAAACTGAAATAGTTTTGAAATAGGGAGGAAATTGCTCTTAAAATATCATTACTTGGGGGAAAAAAAAGCGCACGGCTTTCTTTTCTCTAATATTTCTTTGTGAAATTCAAGGCCCTGATGGCCGTATCTCTATAATAGAATCCTCTAACTTGTAAAGGTTGCTTTGCACATTTATTCTTCTATAAAGGATAACAGAAAAACAAAAAAGCAAATATAATAGCCATGTTACCTTATTAGTGGATTCAAGACTGATTTGCATGACAAAATGGATATAATTTTAGAAAACAGTTATTTATTCAGGGTAGATTTTTCATTGCACTGTATCAGTATCTTTACTTAGGAAGAACCACGTTCCTTATGACTTGCCTAGATTATTCCCAATGCCAGTCTGCTCCTCAGACTCCATACATTGATTATGGTAGAAAGGAGCTATTCTCCTGGTGGTAAAGGACTAGAGTAGGTCACTTCCTCTTTCTTCAGAGAAAACACCATATTTAGGTTGTAACTGACCCAAAATTAATCAGTGATTGGAACTGCCATGTACTTGCTCTCCTTACAGCGCAGGTTTAAGAGTTTACTCTAGCCTGTAGTGACTGACTATGCATGCTCTGCCTCACATAATTTTCATTTTAGGTTGATTAAATCAATACATTTCCTGAGATTGATAAATTTCTTTGTGTATTTCCTGATTAGAATTGCTTGAATGTTTCTGTAAAGAATCTGAAGCAAGACCTTGCTAGATTTGAGTGTGATAGCATTAACTGGAACTCCAAAGCTGATAAGTATGAGGAAGAACTGTCGCAGCTTTTCCAACACTGCACCACTCAAGAGGAGATAAATGAGGTAAATGTGATAAATTCCAACACATTAAATGATGGTTTAAAGGACTGTTGTGTTCTGTAATATACATTACTGTTTGCCATTCCCCATAATGCTTCATATGTACACAGAAAAACAGATTTTCATTTAGCCAGCAACCTTGGATCCATGCAGCAGCAGTGACAGTAATCTCTGGGCCATGCCTCTGCATTTCAGGATTATCTCAAGCTGTTGGGCAGGCAATAAAGTGCTTTCACTGTACCAGGAGGACTGGAAATAAAGCAGCTATATTTTCTTTGGCTTTCAGCTCAGCCAGCTTCAGCTGAAACATGAGTCTTCAGATTTTTTCTTACAAAGCTAAAGTTTCAAAAAAAAGTAGAATTTATATATATTGCAGTTGTAGGGCTAGTAGAAGGAACTTTCAGTATTTTAATGAAAAGTTCAGAGTAATTTAGTACTTAATTTTTTTTCATTAACACAAGATTTGATACTTAAAAATTGCTAGGAGGAAAGGAAAGGTTCATTGGCACAAAAGATTAGAGTTTAGCGTTGTGGAACTTAGGTTAGGAATAATTACTCAGTTAATATGATTATCAACTTAGCATTTTGGTAGGCCAAATAAAAATCCATTCACAAATTAGCATTTTGAATTAGATAATTTTCTCTGCAGAAAAATTAATTTAGGAAAAACCTTTCAAAGAATTAATTTTCTCAGTGATCCATTAAAATAAGAGGCTGATGGGCTCTAAACTTGGTGTTCTGTGGATTGCATTTCTCTGCACCCATGAAGTACAGAAATGGGATTCCAAGCTAGAAGGATTACAAACTAATGTTCCCTTTGGTGTGAAGCATATGTAGTGAAAATATGAGGCACTTAGAGTTATATTTTCTTATTTTTACCTTTTGCTAAGTAAATCCAGACCTAAGGAAAGAAAGACAGTATTTTCTGAAAATCACCAAAGAAGTGACTGATATTTTTGTCCCGATTATTTTTAATGAAAAAGTTATTGTTTGGATTTTCTTTTCTTTTACAAAATATTTTTTGTGTTTATGAAAAGTGTCCATTTCCACAAAAAAATACTTTGAAATGGAAAAAATGTGCATGAAAAAAGATTTTTTTGAATATCAGTTACACTTCTAGTCATTTTGCCAGTTATAAGCTAAGTGTGTTTCACTTTGATCTGTTGTGCCTCAGTCTCCTGTGATGTAACTCCTTGACCAATGGTAGGAGGTAACAGGAGCAGCAGGTGGTAAGGAGAAGAACTCTGGCAGAGGGAACCATGCTGTGGAAGAGAATGAAACATGAAGTGCCTAAATAAGAAGTCCCTTTCTACTTCACAGTGTCATGGCAGAATCAGAATATTTGAGGTTTGAAATACAGTGTTCTAGCTAGGCCTTTGCTGAAAACCTCTCAAATCTATTGAGGAAAAGGAAATGTTCACTGAGCAGTCTGTATTCAAGGGCACACTGTTAAAGGAATCTTGTTTCTGTCCTTTGCTTCTGGGATTACATAATGAGGGCAAGAGAACGTGACTCCTTTCTAAGAAGAATTATTTTTCTGTTTTTATTGCTTGTTAGACTTCCAGGCAGAGCAGGTAGTAAAGGAAAAAAACAATCTTCTGTCTCTCAAATTTAAACAAAAAGTTGCATCAGTGAAGTGCTACTACATGCACTATATGGCAAAATGTATATTTTATCTTCTCATAGTTGTTGGACACTCTCTGTAAAATAATTACATAACATTTACAGTGTTAATTATTGGGTTTTATTTCATTTTTCAGTTTCAGTTGGGAAGACCATGTTGACTGGTTAAAATGTGTCATTCCCAAACCTAATTGAATGTCAACTAAATGAAATATACTAATTTGGCATGTGAATACCTTTTACTTTGGACTCCTTTTCTATTAGAGGGTAACACAGAAGATGACGATATTTCCCAAACAAACATTTAGCTAATGTACCCATATATGCATTAATATACTGCCTTTTTTTTTTCTTTAAGGAACTATAACTCTTTTCAGGGATCAAGAAACCACTAAACTACTTCAAGAATATTACTTATGAGTATTTGCTTCAGTGTTTTAAATTCCATTGATTTTATGATCAGAAATTGGTTTTTGCTAGTATGTGGCAGAGCTGTCTGAGCAATTTATTTGCTGTCTACTGTGTCTAAGCAAATAAGTAGTTTATGTGCCAGCAGCCATAAGCAGCTGTTCATGGATATCACATGGTAAACATCCAACCAGATGAATTTTGTGAATTACCAGTGTGCAGAGCAAACTTTAAAGTTGACTGAAAATATCTGCGATTCTGGTGTAAATACTTATATTAATTTATGTTTAATGTGATTAATTTAAGTGTGTAAATACAGCATGCCAGTGAGGTCTTTGGTGATTAGAACTCACCTGGTGTTTGAAGAGTACTTAGAGGTTTTGGCTAGCTCCCTGTTTGGGTAACATATTAGTGCTTTCATAAGAAACAAGGAAACAAATGCTGAAATTCATAGCCAGGACTCTACAGCATGAGTTTTGAAACAGTTTTGGAGGACAGAAGAGTAAAATGAATGCCCTTTGTGTGCCTTCTCTAATTTAAAGAGAATATGGAAAGGGGGAAAAAAAGGGCTTTATGCCCTCCTACATCTTTGAAAAGTAGAAGGAATGCTTGTGACTTTTGGGATCTGTATTTGCCAGTTTGGGTTTCTTCCCTGGTTTGGGTGGCAGCTCCACTGCGTTACGCTGCAATTGTGTGAGAGAGCCGAGATAAGCCGCAGGTAACTGTAGCTTAATACTACACTGAAGCTGTTCATGGAATTATAAGTGACACGCTTAATTACATATAATAACTTTTGCAACGAGAAAGCCTTTTCTTCAGGTGGGCACTTGAGAAATAACATTTAGACCATGTCTGCAGAAAACTTGCAACAGAAGAGTGACAGATCCTGAAGTAGGTTCTCAGCTCTCCCCAGTCACCTTATTTCTTTTTTATCAAGTTGTTATTTATATACTTATGGAAAGATATGACTGAAAATATGGGGTTTAGCCCTAAATGGTGATGAGCTATCTTTATTGACAAGTCAGCAGGAATTGATATGTAGCGCATTTCTTTTTATTTTGATTGTTGCCCCAGGGAAAAAGTAATCATTAGTGACTTGAACACCACCTTTTCTTTCTTCCCACTTTTTGTCTGAATTTTTCTTAATCTTTGTCACTTTGAAAATCTATTTTTACCAACGTGATTTCATGGGGTATTTTGATTATTAATACTACGAAAAGATTTATGTATGACTAGAAAGGGAAAGTTAAGGGGTAAACAACATTGAAGTCCCTCCTAGAGTTGCTCACACAAGAATCAAAGCATTTACTGGAACAGTACTGTTAATAAAAACATGTTTAGAACAGCTTTATAGCTTGACTTTTCCCTTTATTTTGTGGTCACGTGATAAATTGGAGCAATTGGTATTTAAACCCCTCTCCTCCACTGTCATATTCTACCCATGACAGGGCAACTATAGTTAGGAACAGCTTCCTGATTAATGACCATGACACAGCGGGCAAGGCACAAAGTTCCATAAACCAGCAGGCTGAGGTCACTGAAGCATATTAGGATGTGTAGCTCCTTTATTCTTTTTCACCTCATCTTGCAAAACTGAGATACATTCAGATTTCTAAAAATTGGGGCCATGCATTGTCCGTGGTAGAATTGCTGGTGATAACAGGAGCCGTGAACATGGACTCTGAGGGGATGATGAGGAGCTGAACCTGGTGTTTCCAGTGAGACTAAAAGAGAAGAGTGACAGCAGCTGCAGACCTTTGACACATGAGCCATCATATGTGAAACAAGGAGGTCTAATTTCACATACTGCTATGAGGAGAGCCTCTGGCCTTATTAACTACCACTACCAGCCTATGTATGTGCATAAGCCAGTGAAATAAACTAAACTCTTGGTCACCTTTTCTTTCCCTCGAAACTGAAGCAGCAAATAAGGCTTTTGTGTTCTGAATAAAAAAATATTGTTCTGCAGAAGGGATTTTATTAACAGAGGCTTTTAGATAGATTTTATTACTCTGCATACTTAGGCAGGCTAAAGAGCTTAAACTAATTGGAGATCACAGTGCCAGTGATAGAATTCCCTTCCTTTCCATTACACTGAGTGAGCACCATCTGTTTATTCGCTGCAGAAATAATGTGGCAACATCCCACTAGATGAAATGAAAATGAAAAATATATCCCTTGATGGATTAACATTAGTATATAATAATAATAATAATGATTGATTTTTAGCTGTTCCAATAACAGTAGCTGCAAAGTAAGCATTCATTACTCCCTGGATTCTTTGGCAGGGAGGAGGAGGAGGAAGAGGAAAGTCTGTAGGACTTCTTAATATTAAAAAAGACTCAAGTACATATTTAGGTATCAAATTGTGGATGTAACTTGAACTTGTTAACAATAATTAAGTTATGTTTTTTTAATTTGTGTGTCTGGGGAATAGATCCTACAGCATTAGAACTGCTGCATTTCTTATATATCAGTGTCTTTAGATAAATATAATTTTGCGTAATTTATTCTACATTACCCTAAAAGCAAAATATTATTGACCTAAAGGATCTGAAATTCTTATAATCAGTGTTTCGGTAATTTTATATTATTCCATTTTATATTTTATGAATTAATTATAAATAATTTGAAAATGTGATCGTGCAATTACGATGTAATTGGCGCAGTACCTATTTTAATCAGGTTTTTTTACTTGTCTGATGCTTAAACAAATTCAAAAATAACTGTAAAATCTAAAAGGACTTTTTAAAGTTGTAAATAAAATAGAAAATTACGTAGCTTTCAGAGAAAAATATAATGAAAACTATGCTTAAAAAATTCACAGTCTGTAACATTAATTTAGCTGAGTGTGTTTGATAAGCTTATTTATATAACAGTGATAATGAAAAAAAATACATATGGTTTATTAAGGGCATACTTTTAAAGGAACATTATAGGGAATTTAATTGTCACTAGAAAAAAAAAAAGGGGTAAAGGAAGAATATAACAACCCTATATAATAACTAGTTCCCATGGTAAATAAGCACTGTTTTTAAACTATGTTCAACATATGTGACTGTTCTTTTTGGTGTGTATTACACTCTTTCTGGTAAATTGGCAATGCATCTGGTGCATATATGAGCTTCATCAGTGTCATTCCTATCATTCTGGCTTTTGTAATACTTTCTGTAGATTAAAGAAAATATAGCTATAGTCCATCTAATTAATAAAGGAATTTTAGAGCAAATTTAATATAACTAGATTTAATAGTCATTATCTCAGCTGATATAATCCATCTGAAAAGTCTTGAAAGGCATGGACACTTCATAATTGGACCTACTAGTTCATTTCAGTTTATGTTATTGTAAGAATAATTTTGCCTAGTATTGGGCTTGCGACTAACTGGTAATAGTGCTATCACATGGTGCCAAATCTATCTAGCAGGATTTGGGCGAGGCTTTCTGAATTCTTAGGCAGGATCTGTCTGCTACCATACTCAGAGCATGGTTACTTGAATGTTGGGTGGTCATGTAGTCTACATCTTGATCCTATAAAGAAATGTATTTCTCCTTCTATGCTGTGAAAAATTGTATTAAGATGTTTGGACTAGCACACTGTATAAAAAGAAGCCCATGTGTAACTTCTTTTCAGAAGCAGGACCTTGGAAAAGGTGGTGGGGATGAGATGACACAACAATAAAAAGCCCAACTTGACATAAACTAAGTGTTGTAGGAGAAAGGTGCTATGAATTAATACAAATCTACTTGCCCAGGCCAAATAAACCCATGTTTTTCTTGAAACTAAGTATGGGTATACATTTCCACGGCTACTATTTCCACTAAATGGACTAAAGAATCTGAAGAACATCTATATCCAGTTAAAATCACTAAAAGCTCTTGGATAGGATTTTTTCGTAGATTGTCTGAGCAAGGATCTCATCCTTTGCTGCAATCCTTTTTATTTCCCCAGCCATTCTGGAAGCAATATTCTGCATTCAGAATGCAAAAACTTTGATTTAGCAAGATTATGAGTTTCCATTACTGTAAAGAAATTGTGAGGAAGTAATGGTGCTTTATGAGATGGTATGGCATTATTAATTGATGTTTTAAATTTTAAGTGTTCAAAATTGTCCATGAAACACCTTCTAAAAAAACCTAAATTGAGGTGTGCTGATTTCTTCTTTTTCACTAATACTCTTACTCTGTTCCAGCTCAGAGAATCATTTAAAGATCTCAAAAAGAAATTCAACAATTTGAAGTTTAACTATCTGAAGAAAACTGAAAAAGCTCGAAATCTGAAAGTACTTAAAGTACAGATTCAGCAAGTTGATACATATGCAGATAAAATACAGGTAATGGAAATTTTAGGCTTAGTAAAAGCTTTGCTGGCTTTTACTTTTTTACGTGGCCTGTGCCAAGCACATCAGAGGATATGCAGAATGTTTTGTGAACTTCCCTGTTACTCAGCTTTATATCCTTCCCATATCCCAGTCATTGCCTGAGACATTTTTTTCATTGTCCTACTCCTGTTATTCTTCCATTTCCTTCAGTGAAAATGATCTTATCTCAATTCCTGACTTCTGTGTTCACTCCTTTTATTGTCCTTCATTTTTCTACTTAATTTGTTTATTCTTGCCTCTTTTCCTTTACAATATGTATGACCTAGTCTTTTTTCTTCTTAAAAAAATTAAATAATCACCTCTTACATCAAGATACTTTCTTGTCTTTTTCATTTCATCATGTAAAATGGACCTTTTTCTTCAAAACCTTTTGCTGGACCCATTGCCTGGAGTTGATTGTGCTCATTTACACCTTAGAACCCTGCTAGTCTTACTCATTCTTTGCATTCACCAGAAGCTCTTCTTCCAATGACCTTTCTAAATGCAATTCATACACAGCAATGTTTTATTATTACAGATATTTATTTATTTTTACGCTGGAAAAGGTTAATTATACCTTGAGTAAATATAATTTACAATGATTTTCATCGGCTTTGTAGAGGCCCTCCTGTTTCCTTTGGGTTTTGAAACAGTAACTTTTAATTTTTAAAACACAGGACAAGAATTATGTTTGTATGGTTTTCCCATGGTTTTTTTTACATTTTATTTCTAAAAATAGAAACATTTTTGCTATGTTATTTAACATTTCTACATCTTTTAAACAGATTCTTAAGAAAAAGATGGATAATTTAGAGAAGAAAATCATTGACTCTTTTGCCAATGAACCTAATGCTAAGGGTAGAGTGCTCTTGGGGTCAATCCGTGACTTACAAAAACAACTGAATGACTTTAGCATGGTTGTGGAAGATTACAAGCAAAACCTGGATCTGGTGGAGCATTTGCAGCAGATGATGAAAGAGGTACAAGTAAACATGAGATCCCCACTGGGGTTGTAATAATGTTCCAGGACAGGGATAGATAAAACCTCTTATAACTGCCTCACGCATAATCTGTGGCTTCTGAAAGTAATGAATCGGTAAAATACCTTATTTTCTTTTTTTATTTCTTTGTAAATTTGTGGTGAAAGAGGGAAAAAAATGTACAGTGTGGGCATATTCATGTGACTGGGGTCTCCAGCTCCATATGACTTTCATAAGTCACTCAGCATATCTGTGACCACACTTATGAGCTGATTTTCTCTACGTATGCTCTGAGGCAACACAGAAAGTACCACAGGGCCCTCTTTAATGACCAGCAAGGCATTGGAGCCAGGTTATCACAGTACCCACTGTGGTTTATGTCATTCTGGAACTGAAATGTAAACAGAAGCATATAAATTGTTTTTAATAGACTAAATTGTTAAGTATACTTATAATTCTTTCCTGAACTGCAATTTGTCTTTTTGGATACTTTCAAAACTTTATTTTAACATATCTTAGGACTGCCTCATATGTTGCCTTTCTTAAAAAGAAAAAAAAGTTTCTAACAGTATTTTCCCCTCTTGCTGCATCGTGTTGATGCTCTTGCTGTGGGGCAAGCACGTTCCTGTCATCCTTGCTTATTTGTAGAAATATCACTGTTCATATCTCCAAAGGGATCTAAGTGCATGACAAATTCCCTTAAGGATGGGTCACAATACTATACTTTTGCTTAAAAGGGGTTTTCAGTGTCCAGTGGTCTGATCAATGTTTTACATATACCATTAGCAAGGCCACTTGTTAACATTTGTTGCGTATCTACATTTTTAAACCCTCCCCTTTCTTAAAAGAAATTATTTCTTAGAGCTAAAATTTAAGACTGCTATTTTTTTCTTTTACTCCGTGCAAAGTATCACTTTTTACTAAAAAATTTTCTTTCAGCAAATGGGCACAGGCTTAAATACTGATTTCAGCAGTGGTTAGAAATGCTGATTATTAACTGCTTTCTATAGTGATGCAATACTGATGATGCTGAGTGAACACCAATTCTGTCCTGTTTTGAGTATTGTTGACCAAAGATGGGTATCTAAAGCCTGTTCTTGTCGGTAGAAAGGTTTCTTGCAACTTTAATGTTGCTCAGACCAAACCCCTGTTTGCTGGTAAACTAAATTTAAAGAACCTTTTTGTCCTTACAGAGGTATAACTGTGGCTATAATATAAAAGTTTTTAAATTAGTCAGTTAAGAAAGAACTTAGAAATAAAACTCATGTTTGCATTAACTAATAACCTCACCACACTTGTGAAATGAGCATGGGTCTAGTGTTTAGTGAAAATTTAACAGCTATTAGTACTTGAAACATGAAATTAAAGTGAGAAAATTTAAGACATACTGTATGCCCCTGATTATGGAAAGTCTAAGATTAATCTAGTCTATTCTACAACAGCTGGAACTGCAGATAATAATTCATTATAATGCAGATTTTTTATTCCTCAGTGTCAATATTGGTTTGAAGATGTGAGTGCAACAGTGATTAGAGTTGGCAAGTATTCTGCAGAATGCAAAACAAGAGAAGCAATAGAGACTCTGTATAAGCAATTCAATAAGTTTATTGAGCCTGCAGTACCTCAACAAGAAGAAAAGATTCAGCAGATTATGGACCTCGCTGAACAGTTATATGGTGAGGGGATATCTGGTAATTTACTGTTGGGAAAAAATGCTGTGACTGGGGATGAGAGGAAGCAGATTCCTAGATTAGTTCATTTAAGAGGAAAATCCTATGAAGTTTATAAAACAAATGTTGTTTTCAAGTATTGACTGAAAGAGCTGAAGAATTTCAGAACAAATATTTACAAAATAAAAGTATATGAAAGCACTCTACAGTCTGGTATTTACTTAGTTTTCTGTTCACCTTGAAATAAAAGTATAAATGTCCTTGTAATATTCATGAGCTTGGAATTAAGACTTCATGGCTTAAGCTATCTCATAACAGGCAAGCCTTTGAAGTCAGAGGATATTATAGTGATATATCTCACTGCCAAGTTAATTTTTTACATTAATACTGTGAATAACTCATAAGATTTGATTGCTAGATTTTTATTAGCAAACAACATAGATTGTTGTGTAGATACTGTATTTGCAATTGTATTTATTTGGAACGTTGTTGTCAAAAAAACCTTTATATTTTGCTTTTTTTGCCTTCAACTTGTAATTTTTGTATACTGCTTAAAGTTATTTTACCCAAAGATAAGGTGAACCATCCAACTGTGCAAAGATGCTGTGTAGCCTATCAGTTCAAGTAGTAAATCTGCAAAAAATGTCAAGAGTCAAGCGTGGTTTTAAATTCCAATAACTTAGTGCTGGAAATACTATTTACTGAGCACAGATCATTTATTTTTCTTTCTTTTCTTTTTTTTTTTTAAGCCTTCTCAATATTTTAAACATTCCTATCTATCTATGGGAAAGGAGATGGCAGAATGGAATCTTAACAACACTGCTTAGGAATGCCAGGAGAAAGAAGCTGCTTTGTGTTCTTTAAGTCATTACAAGTGAAAAAGCTTCTTCTTCTGCCTTTGGTTTGTACTTCCTATACCAGGGGTCTAAGTGCCTCATGGCTGTGTAGTATGGCAACTAGTGTAGGAGCCACTTTGAGAGGTCAGCATCTGGTGAAGCAGCATCACCAACCTCATAGAAGATCTGCAGCAGCAAGGACAGTCTGTCTCAAGTAAGCTAGGAAGCAGTGGGAAAGCACATTACTGTGAATCACAGAATCCCTTCAGCAAAACAAAACACAGAAAATGTGATTATATGTCAGGGTTACAAAGTCCATTGATTGTTACATTGGACCTGTTTGAGGCATTCTGTTCTTACTTTCATTTTGTTTTGCCTTTGTAGGTATTGAAGAAGGAAAGAAGTATGTCGAAAAAAGTGTATTGAAGTACAACGAAGTTATTCATTCTGTTGATGAGCTGTGTAGATTTCTGAAAGAACTTAAGGAGATAAAGGTATTTTTATTTTTTTTAATCTGCAGAATTTATTGTGTCTACATCATCTTGTTGGGCTTAGTGTCTGAGACAATGCTTTTAGCAGAGGATGGTCTATGGTAGTATAAAACACTTCTTAATTCTTCTCTTTTCCACTACCTTAGGTAATGATTATAATGAATCAATGAAGTGCTCCTTGTTTGAGCACTAAATAGTTCTTCTAGGTTTCTTTTTCTTTTCTTCTTTCAGAACTGTTCCTGCTTTCAAGTAATCTTTAGAGGAAAATGTCACAATTTCTTTGAGTAACTAGACAAATACCTTTTTTTAATATTTCTTCTTTCTTTGATGTAATATAGGTAACTGGAATATAGGTAACTGCTAGATCTACAACATACCAAACAACCTAACTTGGCTCCCTGTTGGCAAAGACATGCCAAAACCCACGTTGTGTTAAAATCAAAGTAATTTGAATTAGAAAAGCATTACTTTTAACATAAAAATTAAAACCACAACATTTTTAATTTTATATTCTGGTAAGCTGTTTTAGGTGTTATTAAGTACAACATATTAAATGAGGAGGAATTATGAAAGACAGCTGATAGGGCTACATCTCTGTCTACTCCACCCCCTCCATTCTCAAAGTAATACTTGAAAAATCTGCCATATGCAGCAGTAGCTGATGAGTTAATTCTTCTGTGAAGTTGGAAAAGTTAAGATTCTTAAATATCCTGCTTTTGTTGGTCTTCATTGTGTTTCACCTTTCTTTGATACTTAATTTTGTTTCACTTTTCTTTGATGGAATCATACTATAAAATTGACAGAGATACCCGTTAATACACCTAAAAGTAGTAAGAGGTGCCAAAAACATAAATGAGTTCCAAAAGTCGTTAGGTGAATGGGGAGAAGGCTTTGCCTGTTGCTGTGACTATAAGGAAACTTCACAAAAATGCCACATCAGTTTTTCTAAGTTCTCATCCCGGTGCATGTTTTACATAAATGCTATTGTGTGCAGGACAGTAGTCCCATGTTCTGTCAGAATGGGGCTTGAACCTTGCATCTTTTCTGCCAGCTCAACATTATATGAGCTTTTCAAGAGAAGGAGAATTTCAAACTAATTGTACTATTGTATTCTGACTAATTTCCATAGAATCATAGAATATCCTGAGTTGGGAGGGACTCACAAGGATCATCAAAGTCCAACTCCAGATTTTGATAACTTTAAAGTTATTGAAAGAGTTGTTTGGAGATTTTTTCACACAGAATGACTCATAAAATACTATTTGCTCTAACCTTTAATTTAGATAATTCTTTTTAAAATGTCAGTCAAAACGAATATGATAGAAATAAATTTTCTACAATAGTGTTGCAACTTTTTTAAATGGAAAGTTATTTTTTCTAAGATTTTAAAACTAATATTCTTATTGAACATTTCCAGAATATCTCAATAATCTATGTATCTTATGAAGAATAATTAACTCCACAAATTATCTACACAGATATGTATGGAATGCCATGACTATGAATTCAGTTTCACTTCATGACATTTTTAAAGTATAAAAAAAACTAAGGGGAAATGTAATGCATAATCTTTCCTAATTTTACATGGCTATTGAATGTCAGAAGAAAACAACTCTGACTTTTACAAATGCAAAATTAAGGATTAGCTTTTCTTTTGGGGGAAAAAAAGAAATGGATTGAGAGGATCACACAGGATTTTTCACTTGTTCAGTGCTAGAGTGGAAAATTAATAATGCAGCACTTATAAGAAACTTGTTTAAGACTTATGATTGGAAACTAAAGATGTGAAATACACAACACTATAACTATAAAACTTAGTTTTCTTTATGTTGTGTCACTGTTCAGTTTCTTTGAATTCTGTGTGTTTCTTCCATGACAGTTTTGAAGGATTTATCAAGTCCTCATAAAATACAATATGGTTGTCCAGATTTCTGTTATGCTATATTTTATGACCAGAATACATTCTTCCCTTTCCACCTTCTAGAAATATTTAAACATTATAGAATTCACAAATGTTTCTGTCCTCCCTAGGACTGTTTTAATGAAATCTCGGTATTTTTCTGAATTTTCTGTTTATACTCTTTTCTTTCCTAATAGCTTTACTTAATCCTTTATTTCCTCTTACTGAGGCTGGGTACAAATTGGTTAATATTCCTCAGATACTTGAATAGCCACTGGAATTCTTCAGTCTTTGGTGTCCTATACTTTCCCTGCCTCAGAAAACATCACTTCAGCATTGAAAAATATAGTCTTTGCTTGTCCAGGAATGAATTAATCAGGTTTTGCTGCATTCTTTTTTTTTGTCATAAGCAGTTTATATCGATTTCACTTTTTGTTAGTTTGCTTTTTTGCTCTGCTCTACAGAGTATTAACTCAGTGTGCAGTAACAATTGCTACTTTCTATTGTATATAAACTTAATTTTCTCTTCACATGGCAGGAAGTTGAGTTTTCTGAAGAGCTGGTTTCTGTTCAAAAAGAAGTAATAAATGGTCCGGAAGCATGTGAGACTTTTAAAGACAAAGCAGTGGAGCAAAAGCAGCAGGTTAGTTAGATGTGGGTTGTTATTTTAATAACTAAGAACTCTGTTTCTTAAAGGGCTTTGTGCATTGCTGGAAAGTTCCTAGATTTTCCATCTTGAAACCTCTGTTTACATGGGTTCTATCAGTATTGTCCTGGTCAATTGTTTTTCAGGTTTTTTCTGTTACCCCTTTTCCTTTTATCCAATCAATATATTCTTCCCTATGATTTTTTTTTTAGTGTTCTTTTTACATGCCTCTGTATCTCCTTTTCTTTTCTAACTGTTATCTTAATCTTTTACCATTTTCCTTTGGTCCTATTGCACAGTATCCTTAGTGTAGATGTCCTCCTTGTGACCATTCCTCTTTCTTGAGGAAAGAGAACATTCTGCTCTCTCTCTTATAATGGGACTTAAGGGAATATAGGAAGTAATAGAGAATGCTGGTTTCAGTGTTTCCCAGAGCCCTAGTACTCGTATGATGCCTGGATACAAGTTGTAAGTAGAATCCTATGAGAGAAACCTTATAGCTTGGAATTTGCACTAAGTAACAGTGGAAATTACGATTCTTTGTTGAATCACTAAAGTCTCAATCAGGAAAAAAAAAAGTATATTTTTAAAACAATTTTTTTTTCAGATGGTGTCAAGTGAATTACTTACAAATTCAGAAAGCATTGCTGAGAAGAGAAGCAATACTCTGTCTCCTACCCACACTAAACAGGTATCTGCTGTTCCTGTTGGTTTTTTAATCAAATTGATGGGCATCATTGTATACTCTCAAAGGAATTCTACTCCTTAATTTGCTATGTCTCAAAAATGAGGGCTATTGTTATAGTTTGGTGATCTTTGATTATATTCTCATTTACAGTAATACCAAAAAAAAACTGAAAAAAGAAGCAGTTTATTCAGTTTAACAACAATGGGAATAACAGGAAAGCATTCATAGCAAACATGATGGAAACACAACTACATCTGTCAGTGGTTCAGTACTACGTTGTATCACAGATAATTTGCTTTACTGTTGGAATGACCCAATTGACAGAACTCAGCATCAGTCAACTCTACCTTCACCTTAAAACACTGAAGTTTCATTTCAGTGGCCAAAATCCAGTGCAGCAGAGATCATAAATAAATTCCAGATTACATGGACACTTTTGTGCTGGATCTGCCAAAGAGTCCTGGTCTGTAAAGTGATGGCATCCAGTGCATTGCCCGATTTATTTGAGTGGGCTGCTTAGAGGGGCCAGACACCGTGCTTAGCAGATTACATGTTTTTGTGAAAACTCAGCAATGAGAGAATAACATGAGAAAACATTATCCATACCTTTGCTGAGAGCCTTTGCGCAAATGAAATCTGAATCTGTGATTGCACATTCATATAAAAATCAAGAGGCAGAGAAGTAATTAGCAAATCAGATAATGTCTTTGATGCTTTGTGATTAAAACTAATGCACTTGCATCTCACCCAATTCTCTTTGGAACATGATGAGAGCAAATTTTTTTTCTGGAACCAAGATAACATAAAAATTATTTTAACATTGTTTTCCTTTTATTTTAACATTGTTTTCCTTTTAGTATTTGGCAGGATTTTGGAGCTGGCAAAATTTAAAAAAAAAAGAAAAGAAAGAAAAAAAAGAAAGAAAAATAGAGGAAATATAAAATGCTTGGAAAATAATATAAATATATTGGTTTAATTATTTGACCCTTAAGCATTAATGGCAACTCTTTTTTTTTTTTCCCCAGAAAATCGAAGTCCAGCAACTTGACTGTTAATATATTTTTATTGCTATGTAACTGTTTCCCATTTAGATGTAATTAGGCCACCTTCTCCCTCACCTTCCCCTTGCAAATACTCATATAAACAGTACCTACAGGAAATCCACAGGTTGCCCTTTGTTTGTAGGAAGGGGTATTTTTTCTTTTATTATTACTGTTCTAATAAATGCTTATTTATAATTAGGATAATATCTTATAGAATCTATTTGAACAGTTTGAAATTTCAGTTAGCTGCTGTAATGTTTTCTGACAAATGATCTTTTTCCACACATTTCCTTCTGCTTCTCAGAATACATTAAGCTTAACTAGAAGAAATATTGCTGCTGGATCTGCACAAAGAATGGGATATATTGAATGATAACTTTTTCTCTGTGTTTTTCTTTTTCTTCTTTCCTTTCTCCTCTTTCTTCTCCTAATTCAAGGAGGGGAATATATTGGCTCATATTCCAGTTATCCATCCAGCTGGTGAGGATCTCGTTTCACAGGATACAGAGCTGTCATCTTCAGCCAAAGAGGATAGTTTACAGACTGGATTCCTGGCAGAGGAAATACTCTCTGGAGATGAATACGAGTGTATATCACCTGATGATATCTCTTTGCCACCGCTTTCTGAGACACCAGAATCCAACCTCTTACATTCTGAAACAGATCTAGAAGGGCAATGCTGTTGTAGTTCTCACAGTCTGCATGTCAGTTCCTATAGCTTGCAAATGCAGAAAACCACGAGTATGAAAAAAGTGATGGAAGCATCTGATCTCTTAACAAATTCTGCTTTTGCTTATGCTACAAATAATAGAATGGAAAGCCCATCAAATCACTCTGAGAAGTTTTGTATCTCTTTAACAGATTCTGGTGCAAAAGTCAGAGCTGTATCTCCTTTGACTTGCAGTTTACAAGAAATATCTGAAACTAGCACTGCTTCCTGCACTGTTAAAGCCAAACCAGAATTCAGCATGATGAGTGAAGTGTGCAAAACACATTTACAACACCTTGAACTTCATAAAAGCATGTCAGAAACACAAGAACAATTGCATGACTTGAATAACTGTACTAAAACCCAGGACAGGCTGCATGCTTTGCCCGATGCATTCTCAGGTTTCGTGTTTCAATCAGACGCCACCAGAAGCTGTCAGAGGCAGATGGTTACCCGAGAAGAGACTAAAAGTTCATCAGAAAAGATCAGCATGGCCAGCCTAACTGGACAGGCACCTAACTTCTCCCAGCTTCTGTCTAACAAAACAGTCATGGAAGGTTCTCCGGTAACTTTGGAAGTAGAAGTAACAGGATTCCCAGAGCCTACACTGACATGGTGGGTAGCTTACGATGAGAAGTAGTAAATACACCTAGTAGTGAGGCACCACTTATAACCAAATCAGTTAATCTAGAGACTAGAATAAATGGTTTGTATCCTTTCTACTTCACACTTCTGCATGATTTCCACCTTAAAAATTGTTTGTGACAATTAACGAATTTGAAATAATCTCTCTCTACTTAATTTTATGAATGATAGTATCAAACTACTGCAGGCATATTGAATGATTTTTAAGGAAGTACATCATATAGTTTTTATATTCTGGAATATGGCATTTCACTTGTTCAATGATTTCTTAAAATAATTGCACACTGCAGGTTTAGCATAAATAAATTCACCTGCATTTTTCCAGGATTTGGGCACTATGTATGGACAATCACATAGGTGTGTCTGCACACTAAAGTGTTTATATGGTGACTACATACATATGGAGAGACACATGTGCACACATGTGAGAGGCAGTTGTCAAAAACAACGGGGGTTACAGATTAAAAAAACACCTAAACATTTATACTAAGAAAATCAGTTTTATATGACATATTTATGTGCATTCTCTCTCTCTTAATTGCTACATGTCTATTTAGATTACTTTATACTGCATTTGTGAGAAATACAGGTGAAGTAATATGAACAGCTTTTAGGATGACTCTAAACTTCCCCTGCCAAAAGGGAATAGTGACTAAAAGAGGGGTAGGATTTCAAGATTTTAGTGGTAGTTCTATATGTTTGGCAGGTATTCCTACAATTTTACCTCATTTGCCTTTTCTCCACTTATTCCATTAGACCTTCACAATAGAGGCTTTTCTTTTAATGTATTAAATATGCTTCTTATTCGAAAAAAAATTTGTTACTATTATTACACATTTAAGGAATTAATTTGTAAGTTTTTGGTAAACTGAAATTTCTTCTGTGACACTGAGAAGAACACTGGACATTGCAGCCTTGGTGCTATACTCTCTTGGTATCAATAAAGTTACCTTTTTTTCAATCCCAGTGTTGTATAGATTGAGCAGTATTGTTGGTGTAACAAGAGGTACCTTCACTATATTGTAAGAAAGCATTAATTTAGCTTAAAAATATATATACTGTTGATACATTGTCTTTCAAAAAAATAGCATTCAAATGGAATCATTTTGCAAATTAGAAATTCATGGAAACAGAAAAAAAATGTGGGTTTTTTAAATTAAAAATTCACCAATAACATGTATTTTGTACTGATAAACACATTTTATTGGATATACATGTGGAAAAAGATTTCTGTGGTTGCATTAGGTTAAATGTAGCTTATGCTGAAACATACCTGGTGAGAAGAGCCAGAATTTTCTCTATTTTCCAATATGTAGATCAGGATTCAATAGCAATACATGGTGACAGGTCCTTGAGTGTTAGAATTTGAAGTAACTCCTGATGCATTGTTCTATCCTGTTTGAAGATGTGAGCTAGGTGTTAAGTGGGCTGGGATGGAGGAAGGTCTGTCCTTTATACTGAAGGCAGAAGACCAGAAAATTTGTATGTTGAGCCTTAAGAGCTATTCATGAGTTGGATATGGATTGACTCAAGACCTTACTAGCAAAAATATTTCAGTGCAAAACTGAGGGTCCAGGCCTTCAAGTTACCTCTCTAATACTGCAGTGAGATGAGTGTGACTTGTCCCCTGAAAACCATTTTCAGAATGGCATTTTCTACTGTTAAGAATATGTTATTTTGCATTGTTCAACTGTTCATTCATATTGACAGATTAAAACTGAGAAATGAGAGCACAGCAGTGAGCTCTGTCTCTTGCTGTCGGTGTAGTGTGACAGGGGTTGTCTGAATTTGAGAAATTCTGCATGGCATATGGTGATATAACTGACTTGAAAACTGACTCTCTGCTTCAGGTACAAGAAGGGCCAGAAACTGACTGCAGATGAGCACTTAAAGCTTTTACAAAAGGAGACAAAGCATACTTTGTTCATTCAGAAGGTGTGTGATAAAGATGCTGGCCTCTATGTTGTTCGGGCTAAAAATTTGAACGGCACTATGTCATCCAGTGCCATTCTTCACGTGAAAGGTAACAGGCCACCTATTACAAGAATAGACTGGATTATGCTGTGTGTCATCTATATAAGCATATCATTAATGTACTGGCTGTTTGCAAAATAAGTGCAATATCAACTGCATCAGGTTTAATTCTCACATGCTAAGATAACATTAAATTGATTTTCTTACACTGCGTCTTTCACAGTATATACCAAACCACTTTGATGGCACAATGAATATATTGCTTGTTTCTTTATTACCAATATTATATGCTTATTTTACTTTCTCGTAGTCATGTTCACATAAAAAAAGTTATAAAGATTTCCTGGACTCTGAGGCTGAGTTTTGCTTTCTAAAAATGTTGGCATTGCAAAGTGTTGGAAACAGTTGTAGGTTTTAAATGTCAATATACACCCAGGTAGAGTGTTTTGATCAACATGTATTTTTTGATATGTCTTTTCTTGGGATGGGGTATGGAGGATGTTGAAATTTTTTTAAACATAGATTGTATTATTTCCAACTATGTATGTTTTCATATACACTAAAAACAAATTATTTGTAGGATAAAGCTTCTTAGTAAAGAAATTATACCGTTCATGATTGAAGTGACATAGATCAGATTTAAATCCTTTTCAGTCCAGCATACAGTCTCCACAAAGCTGCAGCAGTTCCAATGGAGTTGTGATTGTCTGTGCTGCAGAACTGACCTCAAATCATCAGGATTGGTGTAAGTAGCTGTGCTGGTTTAAAAGTAAACTGGCAGGAGAAATGGACCTACCACGAGAGATATTGTAAGTCAGAATTACAGTTTA
>JAWWEE010000162.1:22739983-23042562 GCA_035221455.1 Xenops minutus | reverse complement strand
GAATAGATGGGGGTAGAATACACAGCTTTAATCACTCCCACACAGTGATAACTGGTCCCACCTACTGAACTAGGACAGTAGCATCTAGCACACAGTAGACCAAAATTTATGAAATGAGATGTTCCTACATACCAGTCATCTTAGGCAGGTGGCTGATAGCTTCTTTGCCTTCTTCTAAAATTAAAGATATACATATTTAATAATCCTCTAAATGGTTAGTAAAAGACAAGAAAGCTAATTGTTTATGAAGTGAACATTTATGTGTTTAAAATTTTAACACACTGATTTCAAACAGAATCAACCAAATAGGGGGAATATTCCAAAGTGTATTCAAATTAAAAAAAAAAAAATAAAAATCAATCAAAAAGAATTGGCGTATTACTTCAGTGCAGTAAATCCAAACCAGAGCTTTGTTCACCGACAAAGGTGAACATTTTGGTTTTGATAAGGGCAACCACAAATATTTTTTTTTAAATTAAAGTTCTAATTTATTTAAATATTTCATAACAATGATGTACTTGTGCCAGTGGAAGACTTAATTTATAAATCCTAAATATAACTCACTTCTTTTGCTTCGGTATTTGTTGTATTTGCACAGTAAAAAGAGTTGACAAAGAGCTACATGATTTTTCCTGCATCTTTGATTTTCGGTTTTCATTGGTGCGGAAAATTTATAGAGAAAAAATATTTACCTTCTTTTGCATAATTTCCAAAATGAAGTCAGTCTTTGACTGTGTAGCATGCTATAGCAGAATACGTATTGCAAATTGCCAGGGTCAGAGACACAGAAGACTGACATTTAGGTATTTTGTCCCAGTGACTGCAACTTATTAAAATTCTTGTCACTTTGAAACAGAAGTTCTTTAAGATGATATGACCTCACAGCAATATGAGAGGGAGCAGAAGGAGGAGGTGGTGAGCAGATGGGTGGGAAAAAAGTGAATTCTAACTATAATGGGTATTACCATTAATGAACCACTTTCTAAGTTCAGTCATCTCCAAAAAATGTAGATTCACAAGAATTTTCTCAGGGGTAAAAATAACCTGTTTTCTTAACGTGTATTTTCCATTTCACAATAAAGCTAATTTTAATAATTAATATGATTTTGAATGTTTCAGTTACTATAAAAATAAAATGTGACTTTATGTATGATTGTTATAAACATGTAGCAAAGAACTTAGGTGAGCAAACTGACTTGCATAAGTGGTACATTAAGCAATATTTTGGTAAGAACAACCCAAAAAGTCTGTCCTACATGCTGTAAAGTTTTTTGCCTTCTGCAGAGCTGCCAGTGCTTGACAATTTTATCCTGTTCTCACAACATTAATTTTCTGTTCTGAAAGATGAGTCTTCTAGGTCATGGCTGCCCTTCAATCTTGTTTTTGCTGAGAGTTGCCATCATTCAAAAACTAAGTGACCATGGGTGTTCTTTTGACATGTTTCAAGTAACTTTATATATTACTCAGGTAATTTTTTTTTAGACATTTTTGCTTTCAGTATTGAGGTTAAGTACATGCACATTAAAAAAAACAACAACAACAAAAAAACCCCAAACAAAACAAAACACCAAGCATGAAAGCAGAGATGTTGTTTTTCCTCTTCTGCTTTGCCTCTGCCAGAATTAGGCCTTTAAATTAAGCATTAACTGTCATAAGCCTTGTGACAGGAAGAGTCATCATAGCTCTACAGATTCTGGGCTTGAAGCCACATTTTGGTTTTAATTTGTGAATACTTCGTCCTGAAAACTATGAAAAGTTCAGTTTTAGAATGATCATGGTTCTTTTTTATATGGCCAGCGTGTGCATTAGGAGATATATACTTGACATTTTTAGTCGAAGGAGAGCTATTTGCTGAGCAAAACAACACTATGAGGTGAATTTTTGTCCTTCAGAAACCAAGACTAGGATTTCAGCCCTGCTTGGAAAAAACTGTCCCAAACTCACTTGTAGTTCTATCAAAGCAGGAGAAAAGGGTATGAAGTTTTCATTGTGTCACAGAGCAGGCACTAGAGGTAGCTTGGATCTAGATTTGTAGTTGGATCTGAGTGCTTGTTAGCGCTTAACAGTAAAGCTGCTTACTGTTTATGATAATCCACTCCATGAGTTACAAAGGCAACAGACACAGAACTACTGGATGAGTGTATACAGATTATGGCAACAAATTCTTCTCCTTCCCTCATAACACTTCCTGATGTACATCCAGACTCCTAGGATATTAAAAAGGAGCGGGTATTCAGATCTTCTCCCTTATACACATTTGCATTAAATGTATTTCTCTTAATTTCATTTAACAGACTTTAGAACCAGTGGGAGAGATCTCGGTTATTTGTTTTATGTGAGATTTCACAGCCAGAATATAAGGCCAGTTTACAAAATAATGTGAAAGTAAGAGATGAAGCTTTGAATCCAAGTGGTATTTATTCCAATGTTTAATTCATATAATTTAGAAGCTAGCCAGTAATGTAGCCTTTTATTGACATTTGACTTAGACTGCCAGTTCCAAGCATCATAAGGAGGACTGTCATCTTTCCTCTAAGAGGGGAGGAGTTAAAGAGACCCCTCAGAGAGTGAGTATATTTTATTGCAGTATTTACAAATCTATGCTACCAGTGCCTATGAAAATCAATAAAATTCTGGGGTTTTTCTTCTGAATTATGGTTTAGTTTAAAGATATTAAAGTTTATATTTTTCCTATCTATCCTTTCCTATCCTATTTTTTTTGTCATATTTTGGAAGAGCTATTTGTTTATACATGTACTGAATGAGACATAAAATTAATTTATCTTCATGAACTTCTTTGAGGTGTTGTGGTTTGAGAATGATTTTGTATTATACGTTCCGGAAACTTGCTAAAGGAAAGCTGTCCTCTGCTCACAAACTGCAGCAGCAGAATAATAGTGAAATTCCACGCATTTGGTGAGCTTAACACTAATTTTCTATCTTGACCCATAAATGCCAGATGTAACTGACAAATTAGGTAGGGCAAATTTCAACAGACCCTCACAGAAAAAAGAGATATCAAGGATGATCTTGTCTCTGAATATGCCAAGGCAAAACAATATTATTCCTCTGGGGAAAGGTAGGTTAATGCAGAACTCATCATACACTCTGATTAAAATTATATAGGTCTAAAGCTTACATGGAAAATTGCAAGAGATTACCTGTCAGTCAGGGAAACTAGCTGGCTTTCTGTGGAAAGGGAACCTCAGTTTTACTATTCAGTTTAAAAGCAGCTGGAGTAGTTTGTGACCTCCTCCTATCCCAATGCATCCACCTTCATTTTGACTCAAACATGCATTCTGAGAAAAAGTAATCTTCCTACTAGTGGATTAAATCCTGGAATTGATTTCCTATTTAAAAATTAAATGAGATTTTTCAAGTTTGACTTGTGTGAATAAAGTTACATGCCAATAAATCCAACTTTTAAAACATAAATACAAGATTTCAAGGGCATTCAAGCACAGCATTCATGCTATTGCTGTACAACAGACACTGTGAAATAATATAAGGTCAAAACAAACACCTTGTCACTTTTGAAAATGTTGTCATTTTTCCATAGTCAGTTTTTATACTTATTAAATGCAAAAAGGTGTAAGGCCAGAAATTGCCTTAGCATATCTTTAAATCTTAATAACTCATTGTAGAAGAACATAATACCTTTGTTTGATAAACATTTCGTCTGAGAATTTGAACAATTTCTGAATTTTAGATTAATAAAACTTGATTTTTTTTCTTTTTCATGTTATTGCATCTGCTTTCAACCAGGAATAGTTTTAAATGCAAGTTTTAGTGGGTGTATGGATACCAGCCACAGTTTTAATTGCTGCCAGAAACAAATATTAAAAAGAGTGATTAGAGATACTAGAGGCACAGCAGGACACTGAAATTCTCCTGGTTTTAATGCTTTGCTTTGTAAACAAAGATGTACTCAACACTGATTACTGCTGTGTTGGCAGTCTGGGTTTAAATACTCTTTATTTAAGGTCTGTAATGAATAAAAATAAAAAAAATATTTACTGGAAATTCCTGCTGTTTGCTGTTCAGATAATCTAAAAAAAGATTTAAAAAAAAAAAAAGAATGACAGTGGTGTAGTCTCATGATGCACTAATATTTCTCTAAAGGAAAAGCACACTCATCTTGTTTCAGTAATAATTTTACCATGATGCTCCCTCCTTGTGGGTTTTGTTTTATAGTTCATGTTATGCAGGTTTCTCTTCCTCCTTTTAACCAGGCTGTAGAAGCAGGGAATACATCTGCGTGTTTTCTCTTGTTGTGGTTCTTTCTTGTTTTACAGTGCTGATTTCCCCTCATCACAGTCACAGTTCTGACCCTATATTTGCTTCAACACCCCAAAATGTTTACATCTTCCTGATTGCTCTCTTATAGAGCAGATGTAAATCTTAGTCCCTCCATTCTTACAAGAAAGACATTGGGCATATAACTAGCCTACACTGCTCTCCTTATTTTGCATATGCAGACACCCACTAAGAAAGTGGTGAAAATATTGCCTGACTACAAGATGTGGAGTAGTGTGAAGGGGTGTTTGCACAAGGTGCGTAAATTTGGAGGGGAAACCGGATTAATTATTTTCATTTTTCAAGAGAAACAGCATGTCTGAGGGCCCAGGCTTGAGTCAGTAGGCAAAAGGAGGATGAGTCCATCACTCTGCTTGGCTTTAGATCAGATGTGGGTGGAGCTGCTAATGGAGAAGGTGACTTCCCCTAAAATGACTGGTAAGGTATGCCTACTTCTAGACCTTTCTTTGGAGACTTCTCTAGGGTAAGCTAGTAATTTTTGTGTGTATATTGTCTTTTGTGGTCCAGAGGAACTGTGTCTTTAAAAATTATTGCCAAGACTTTAAAGAGGCTACATATGGTATTCAAGGAGTTCAGGATTATGGATATTTCAGATCAGTTGGGTCATGAGACCCACTTTATATTCCCTAATAAAGGGATCCTTATATTTGTGTTAGGAGCTTGACTGAGACAAAATCCCTAAACTATAAAGTGCAATGTCTTAATTTAGAGCAATGAAGAGCAAATTCAAAGTCTATGAGCAGCACAATGGGAATTTGCCTAGCCTAAACTTTTCAAGGCAGGGGAAGTTGATAAAATTGCTAGTATCACATTTCAGGACAGCAGAGATTGGAAGTTACATGTCCAGAAAAAAATGATTAAAAATAACTGTGAAGCAAATTAATAAAGATAAAGGCTGCTGAAAACAGTTTGGCTTGACCTATGTGTGACAGAGACAGTGGGGTAGGATTGAGCTCTCTGTGATAAATACAGATGTTCTCTCTACCTGGAGTTTTTACGTAGCTCCAAATTGTTGAGTTTTCCATGCTGATTGACCAGTTTGCAGCACAACTCTGCTGGTTTCCACAAATAGCTCATGTGATATTTAATATTCGATAAACTTACTGTCTGAAGCCATGAGTGGGATTTCAGTACCACTGACTGTTTCTCGGTTTTTTTCCTCATAATGCAGGAAAGGGTCTTTTATTTCTAACCTTTGTCATTCATGGGATGTCCAGCCATGAAATAATTTGTAATTGACTTGTAGTCGTAGATTATTCTGAGGTTTCATTATGATATCATGGGAAAACCATTGGTGAAATATAACCATCCAATGTTCTTTGAAGGTTGTTGTCAGAGGATGAACTCCTTTTAAAGCAGACTTTGTTTCCCTAGTGAGTTCAAGCCTGTGCCTGAAAAAATTGTAGAAACTGTCACTTCATGGTTTTATTTGTGCATACTTTTCCCTTTGCTCTCCAGAAACTGATCGTTTTAGTTTTTATGTTCTGCTGCTTTACTGATATAAAGTCAAGATGCCGTCTGATCATTATCAGTATCAACATTCCACTCAGATTTTTTTTTTAATGGTAAAACCCATCCTGATATTAGATGCAACCTGTCTTCAGAAGGTAATACAAACTGCACAAGTAATGGAATCTAGCCAAAATTATCACAAGTAGCTGATGCCTACTGAATGTTTCCACTGGAACACAAGCTAATTATGCTCTGTTTATGACCTATTGCCAACTGTCTGAAAAGAGTAAGCAGGGGCATAAGCTTTGTTCTCTTGCTTGAAATGAAGCTGGAGATCTCAAGTTTCTCTGCTTCAGGTGCATGCAATCCAATGGTGGTGGCAACTCGCACATGCTAACCTCCAACAGCTGAGGACTGGGCTGTTTGAGCTGCTGGAACTGGCAGATACAGACCTTAGGTTAGCACAAGTATGGGAGAGTAAAACTTAAATTCTTCTGCTTTCCATTGTGGCCTCAGTCCTATAGGACATGGGAAAAACAGAAAAGCAGCTAAGCTTGAAAGCTTATTGCAAGTAAGAGCTCACCTAAACAGTGGACTTAGTATAGTGGGTCAAAATGTCTACCTCATCATGCCAGCAGGCCCACACTTAGCAAAAATAGTCTTGGGATCAATATATTTGGGTTTAGAAATTGATGAGCACCTATGTGAGATATGTTGATTTTTGTTTCATAATAGCATAAAGAAAAAAAAATTATCATAAAACAGTGTAGTAACACTGGCATAGCAGTTTCAAACTCTATTATTTAACACACATTTCATTAACTTTCTATTTCTTTGAAGACTGGTAATAATTTTTGTTAAATATTACAGAAACATGCTACAATTTATATTAACAAGGGTATATATATCACATGCTTTATGTGATAGGAATACAAAATTTTCATTTTTGCTCTAGTATATGTCTTTGGTCTTCTGTGTGTTAGTATCTGTTGCTTTGTATTTCCTAGGTCAAGAATACTTAATCTGAATTCTGAGGTTGTCTTCTTTTTTACTGTGGCCCTGGAGGTGGAATGTAAGTGGAACGTCAGGTAGTAGTACAGTGATTCAGTAAATCCAGTTGTACAGCTCATTAAGTTATTACAAGTCACAGTGAGCAATACTTTTATTCATTACAAACTGATGCTGATGATTGAAATGCCTTCAAACAGTTTTGATGATTTAATTTGTATTGGTCAGGCCTTGCACTGGCTTAGATGCCATCTGTCCTTCCACAGTTGGCATAAGGGTGGCACAAAATCAATCTTATATGCTTTGGGTGTTACAGTAGAAAAGCAATTATTTGCCCATCCTTGATCTGAATCAGATTTCTACTGGATGGTCTGGTACATGGTTTCAGCATTAATGATGGCCAAATGACCCGTTAATGATCTTCGTCAAAGTAGTAGAGTGGCCACATTCTGACCTTTGTGTTGCTGCAAATATAGAACAATTTTTTTAATCTTTTCAATAACAATTTTTTTTTACTAATATAATGGCGGACGGAGGGGGAAGTGAAGAAAGAGTGCACAATGCACTAAATGCAAAATTTTGCTCTCGTGACTTTGTTACTTTAAGTTTTCCACATTAACTTTCACATTAACTTTTCCACCTTTACTGAAACATAATAATCCACATAGATTTGCCTACAACCTACACAAAGAACATAATTCTTTAGCATTTCCATGTATCTAATATCACTATGCTAAAGCATGAAATTCTTGGCTGGTTAATATTCATATTTTTCAACAAATGTTATATTAGACAGATAAATGATATCTGCCTACTAATTGCCTACTGTCTTGCAAAGAAGTTATCCAGAGTTCCAGGCACCAATAAAGGCTCTCTTTGTCTTTCAATGTAGTGAACTTTAGGAGAAGGGATTTATTGTTTGGTTGCTTTAGATGTGCCTTTTAAAATACAGTGATTTTGATTTTCTTTTTTTTTTTTTCAGTACAAGGAAAACAGCCAAACTTCATACAAAAATTTGGACATAGAACTCTACAAGAAGGAGAAGATTTAATCCTGCATTGCACTATACGTGAAAAGCCCAAGCCACGTGTCTGCTGCACAAAGGGTAATATTCAAGTGGTAGTTGGTAATATCAGTGTATGATCTAATGTTCTTGAAATTTTTCTTGAGAGAAAGGTAATTTATTTTACTTTATGCTACTAATAATCTCCTATGTGCCTTCTCTTTTACAGACTGAAAAATTAGGAGATACCTATTACCTTTTAAAAAGAAATGTAGTCCTTGCTGATACTGGGAAATATATGTGTTGCCAGCAATGAAATTGGAAAGGCACGCTGTTCTGCATTCGTAACAGTGATAGGTGACTCATCCTGCCAGCTGCATGCTTTTCAGCACCTTGTTGCCATATTAAATGAGCAATTTGTTTCCACTACTGTACATATTTTGTTTCAGAGCAAAATAAAACCCCAGAAACTTCCAGTGTAGCTTAGGCTAAACCAGAATGGAAAGATGGATACTTTTCAGAAGTGGATGTTACCAGGACCAAGCTTGTACCAGCCCATGACACACAGTGTGAGAGAGATCAAAGACATCTTCCAGTAAAGTGATTTGCAATTTACTCTGTGCTACAACTTGAAATGCTGCAATAGCTGTAAGTACTTTAATTTTTAAAGCACAAATCAGACACTCTTCCTAATCCTGTGAATTTTGGTATAAAGTAAATAAAGTGCATAACATGTGACTGCCATTTTCACTTAATTCTTCGTCAAAAGATATGCAATTGTTAGATGAAAGACCTGGTAATACATTAGAAAATTGAGTCTATGCAAGGTATTTAGGTTTGGTGAAATAATTCTTTTGAAATCCAGGTATCTTAACCTAGATATTAATGTAAGATTGAAGAGTTCAGAGATAGAAAGCATTCCATAAGTTTAAATTGATGGAACTACTTGAACATGAAGTTTCAATAACAGAATATGCCAATAAAGTTTTCTACTAGGCAAGTCTTATTCAGGGGAATAAGTAGTAGTACAAACAGCACAGGAACAGTCATTGTTCATTAATTGATTAAATATAACAAACCTTTCCACTGTGCAATTTCAGATTAAATAGATACAAGAAGTCATCAGTCCTTGTGGTGACTTCTAGCACAAGCTGAAATCTCACTTTCTGAATTTAGGCTCTGGTGAAAAAGAAAGAGCAGTGCTATTTTGTCTTTAAGTTCCTGAAGTTTGTCTAGATGTGAAGCTACATGTAAATGAAGAGGAAAATTACTGCATATGTTGATTCAAAAGTTTTGTTTCATTGTGAGCTGCCAGCACACTTTCCTTCACATTCAGCTGATGAAGCATTGATTCCACATGTTTTGTTCAGATTCTGTTTTTCTCTACTGCTGTGATATGGCAGGTATTACTAAGCAAAAAACAAGGATAACAAAAAAAAGACATGCAAGATCATGGTCATTTTACTTAAAGCACATAGAGATTTGTGATTAAAACGTGGACCATACAGAAAGATCAAATTTATCCTAATTTTTTTTCTCATGTCTTCTGTTCTTTATAACTAAAATGCCTTTCTGTCAATAACATGAGATTTAGGATATTTTACGTTTTATCTGAAATCACTCTTTATTTGATCTCTAGTCTCATAGTCTCAGGATCACAGAGAACTGTCTATGCCACCATTAAAAATACAGACAATATTAACTGACTTTTTTTTAAACAAGTTTCAAGAGAAACTCTGGCTGCAAGGTGTCTTGAACTTGGGAGGCCACAAGAGACTAGCTTCAATTTGAGACATGATCCCATTCTTCTGCTTGATACAGTGGAACAGAAGATGGACTGAACCACAAGATGCCCAGTTCCTGAGGGTGTTCCTATTATTAGTTGTGACCATTAGCAGATACTGGCCATGAGTGAGGAGAAAATGAATATATCCAATATTTTTCTAGGTAACATATTGTATTTTTTTCTTTATTAACAAATAATTTTTAATATTCGCCTGCCTACAGCATTTATTAGACAGTGATTTATAATTTTTTATGTTTTGTTCTGGTTTGGACAAATCTAACAAAGGATAATGATGGAAAAAAGTAACATTAGCCTTTAAAATTACTTATCTCCATGTTCATTCATCAGTACCCACTATTTTATTCTTTTACAAATTCCATCAATGCCATGAATTCCATAAATAGATCTTCCCACAAGCTTATGTATAGAATTAGGATTTAAAACAAAATGAGTTTATAAATACAGAATTCTTAATTTTATTAAATATAGTGTTAATTGGCATATTTCTAATGGCTTTAATACATTTTGAGGAGGATGACCACCAAATGGAGTGGTTGTAATATTAGCAAATCTTATTTAATGGTTGATTAGTATGAAGAATGAACCCAGAGAAGAGGGAGTCTCTCTAGGGCAGCATAATGGAAAAGTCTTCCACTACATTGCTTCTCAATTAGTGTGACAATGTAGTCCTTCTCCTGTTGGTGCATGTCTTTACAGTCCAAAGGAGTGGTCTATGAAGGGATATGCTAGTTTCAAAGCACATTTTTGGTTAGGCCCAGGGCTTCTACGTAATAGAATTCCTCAAGAACCACAAAACCCATTAAGACTTTGAAAAAAAACCCCTGAACTGAAACTGAATCTTTTGGATTGTAGAGAAGTAATTAGCATGATGAAATCTTTGTTTCCGTCTCCTGAATTCAGAGTTTTGATGTTTTTCAATTCACTTCAGAGCATCTTGCAGAGAAAGATGAGAATTTTTGCAGTGTCATTCATTTGCAGCATTGAAAAAGGCAGTTCAGAAAATTCCCCATTTTGAATGGCTCTTTGACTGCCATAACAGCCAACAGAATAGCTAGTTAGACTTGAGAATAACAGTTCTACAGCTTGAGCCTTGTGATTCAGGCTTTCAAAGTCCTACCTGGCAACTGATTCATGCTACTCAGACTTCTGCTTCAGACTCGGAATGGCTTGGCCCAAACCACAGATACATGTGCGTTGTGCAGCTACCTGTCATCCAAAATTCTGTCATTCTTAACATGCACGTTGATTAGACCTGCTATAGTTTTGCATACCACAGCAATGTACTCACACTGACCACAGAGAGCAGAGAGAGGTTTAAGCAGTGCAGCATTTTTGTGCATCATTCAAGTAGATGCCATTTGTGCAAAACTGGGACTGAAATAATATGTTTGAGGATTGCTTAAATTATATTACCAAAACTTTAATATTTGTCTCAGTCAAGATGCAGGTTTGATTGTAGAAACTGAAATTTATCTCCAAGTTAAAGTACAGGCAGAAAGGAAATGAGCTGAAAAAAAATATCATGTACATGTCTTCACCTGACCACATAAATCATTTGCTTGACGTTATGGAAAAGTCAATGGCGTCCTGCCCACAGAGGAGTCACAAGGCTATGTATATGTGCACATAAATATAGTTGCTGAGGACTGAGGTACTTGCTCTGTGTATTTACCCTGTATCTCTCACAAACAGCTTTTTCTGGAACGAAGACAAGTATTGAACATCTAACGGATCCTATACAATTACCTTTCCTGACTAAGCCCCTTCTTTGCACATTATTTAGATTTAAAGATGTCACAGAAAATACTATGTTTCTAACTGTACGCACATTCAGAGGACTGACAAAGTACGTACCAGATATCCGCTCCCCTCTGTGCCCCACAACCCCCAAAAATAACTATAAAACCCCTGAAACGAATATTCTTTCCTCAGCTGAAATATGTTAGTATGGCATATTTTCCTATTTAGATTTCCATGCTTTCTGATCTTGGATGCTCATCAAATTTAAGGTATTGAGGTCTTTTTGCTTTTCCTCTTGATGGTTAGGCTGTGAGAAAAAATTGAATATTTGAGGAGGGCTTTTGTCCTCTTGATTCACCAAAAACTACTTAGGAAAAAAAAAGTGTAAATGCTTTTCTAAATAGTACATGGAGAAAAACAGAAATGTTTATACCTGGTCTTACCCATAGTTTTCTTACAAAATAGTGGACAGTGGTGTTTATAAATAAAAAGCCCGGGAACCTTCTTTTGCCAATGCAGAACACAGATACTGTTCCAAGTGTTCCCAGGGAATGGAAACATTATGAAATAGGGTAAGTGTGTTTGTTTCTTTCCATTTTACAAATCATAGATGTCTGTGAATTTATTGAAAGGTTTCCAAAATTGACAGAATGTATGTATCTATTAAATGCTAAGGGCTGTCTCAATGTTAGATAAACTTTGTCTCCAGTACAATGATATTAATTACAGTTTTGTGGAAGGAAGTGAAATATTGTTTACTCAGGGGCCAGGTGTTGTAGTAGGACCCTGCTTTCTAAGGTGAAATGCTGAGTAACTAATTATTTTATTCATTCCTTGTTGCACATATGTAAATGTGTGAGGATGATATATAAAGAAATAATATACAAGGAAAACTTGTCAAAAGTGACCTCTGTAAATCTTATTCTTAGGTATCCCCAAGAAGACCATAACTATCAACATGAAGTTAGTGAATAGGGACCCTTAAAATGTACAGTTCCCAGTAAGTTCTTTAGTATGAAACAGCTATAGTAGTTTCAAAAATTACTTAGTGCTTTACTTATCTTTTCTGCTTTTGAAGCAACTGACAGAGTCCTCTTCAGTAACAATTTTTTGCAAGCAGGTTTTAGTTTGTATTGAAAAAGATTAATCTTTTATTATCTTGCATAATCACAATGGCTCAGACAGGAGTTATTAGCATCTGAAAATAAAACAGCTCTTCAGAAGCCAGCTGCAGCAGACAAACATGGATGTTCTTGTGAATATAATTCAATTTATATCTTTATTTAAGGTTCTTAAGGTTTTATTACACAGTACTGTTTGCAGTATTTGCAGGGGAAGGGGAGTTGATGAAGGTGGTGGAAATCTGTTTGATTTCAGGTCAATATTTATTGGTTTAACAGTTAAGAATTTTTTAGTTGTTTCTAAGTTTAAAGAAAGAAAGTGGATGGGAGGAGGGAAAGTAATATTTATTTTTCAAAAGTATACTTGGAAAACTGGAAATTCAGCAAGGATATAGTATATATATTTTGGATTCTGTTTTGTCATTTCTTTAATGATTTAGGATAGTGTCTTATGAGTGAGAAGTTTTATTTCAAGTGACCAAATTGTTGCATTCATGCTCCTTTTGTTCTTTGTATTTGGTTGGAGGACAGAGCATAATGAAAATAATAAATGAAAGGATATATAATAGTATTGTATAAGAAAGAGCAGGACAAAGAATTAAGGGTGTGAGGGAAGATATAAGTAGAGAAGGAAACGGGAGAGACACTGATTCTTTTTGGGCGGTTTGTAAATTAACATGTGTAGGTAGACTAAGGAGATATTAGGACAGTCCACTCAAGCATGTT
Organism: Xenops minutus; assembly: GCA_035221455.1. NCBI lineage: Eukaryota > Metazoa > Chordata > Aves > Passeriformes > Furnariidae > Xenops > Xenops minutus. Next base: position 23,029,388 of record JAWWEE010000162.1, on the reverse strand, counting down.
GAAAACTTACCTAAGAGGCACTTTAAAGATTTCAGTATTCAAAAAAGAATGACTTCTGTCTTTCAGCTCTGACTAGAGTCTTCAGCTTTTAAGGCATCTTCATGTGGGCCTATTAAAATAATTGTTCCTTTTGTGGAGCTCCAGTCATCAAGTCATTAGGATTATTAGAATTAATCAAAGTGAGTCACATACAAAGAGATTGCTGGTATCACACCACAATGTTTTGCTATGTTGAAGATCACCTGCTATTCCATAAATGTGTTGTGGCCTACAATGAAGTGCATATATTATAGTAACATTGGCAATATATAATTTATGCTTCAAACTGTAGCATACCGAAGCAAATGCTGAAATTTCCATAACTATGCCCAATTTAAATATTGACCTAAAAAAATTTTTGTCATTATCTGGATCTGACTTTTGTTTGAACCTGGAGCAAAGAAATAATGTAATTTTTGCCAGCAGCATCTTTGCTACACAATAATAGGACTGAAGTCATCATTCTATTGTGGATACACTATGTGATACTAAAAATGTAGAAATCATGTGATATGAATGTGACAGAAGGCATGCAGTTTAAACAATTCATATTTCCTTGAGGACGTGAATAAAATATTTCACTGTTCAATTTCACAATTTCTCTATTCAAAGTAAAAAGTTAAGAAAGTACAAACATCTGTTGAAGTGGAAGTAGATTTAATAAAAATCTAAAGGAAATGTAAAAGCTCAAAAAAGGAACTTTTTAAAATACAATATATTTAATGTATTTGAATGCAACAAATCTTTTTCCTTGTAGCTCTCTATTATTAGTCATTTTTGACTTGATTGAAAAAGAAAAATTTGAACTTCTGACCATCTTGTAACTTCATGACAGTTTGTATATTTCTTTCATTTAGAAATCATCACATGTTCATAAACTTTTTCATTGTTTATTGACTTAGACATCATCATTAAGCTGGCTGCATTTTTAAGTTTGCAAATACTGGCCTTTGTTTCTTCTCCAAGTTTGTTTTAGAATTAGAGATTTTATACCCTTTGCACAACTTTCTTTGGACATTTTGTGTGTTTTAGCAGAAGATAATGTGACTTCCCCCTTATTGCTTAGAGTTGCATTTCCTGTCATACTAGGTCTTGTACAAAGTGATTAAGCTCTCTGACACCTGGGTGCAATAAAAAGTTAAAAATCGGCCCAAGAACTCTTTCAATTTCTCTGAGAGTCCAGATAGTACCAGTGTAGAGACTATTTCTCCAGTTTGTGTTGCTTCAATACTACTGCATACCAAGAGTAGACATGAAGTTGCTACCTTATGGGATGGATAAATTAAAGGCAGGTCAAATTTCTGAAGTTATTTTATGAGATCACAGCAATACATAAGTTCTTGTTTCTTTGAGATGTGCAACCTGTAGTGTTCATACTCCCGTGCAGGAATCATAGCACTGGTGTCTCTTTCTGCTTGGTATTTCTGAATCTCCTGCTAAGAGGTTTCCTTCAGGTTGTTTTCAAGCACAAGTGCAGCTGATAATACAAAACTTAAGTCTGTGCTTACTTCTCTAGGTATCCTCAGGGAGATCCTTTTCAATGCAGAACTTGGTAAGAGCAGACTGAATCAAACCAGCTAAGCACATGCTTGATTTTAAGGACATAAGTAGTCTTATGAACCAGTTATGTGCTCAAAGATTTTGTGAGATACGTATTACAGATATTCCACTTCATAGAGAAGGAGGAGGATTTTTTTGACATAAAGGCAGGAATGGAAACAGGCAGATGTGTTGCTGTGGCACTCACTCATTGCAGCCATAAACAAGCCTAGTCTTCTAACTCTTTTGTCTGTTTCAGAAGCAACCTAGTGGTACAAATAGTTGCATAGTGATAAAGCTGGGCTAGTGGAAGTTCACAAACTTATATGCTGTTCCATGGTTGATTAACTCTGTGGTCTTCACAAGGCCTACAGAGGTCTAGAAAAAAGCTCTTAGACTTAAAATCTGGGGTTTTTTTTTTTTCAGAAATTATGATATTTGGCTGTGTTAATTTACTTTCACATAATTTGTATTTCTGCACATTGTTTGCTACTGTTTGTTAAGCTTAACTACTTAGGATAGTCAACAGAAAAATTGTGCAGGAATCAACAAAAAACCCCCACACCAAATCTATGTATTACCAAATACAGTTTTAGAATTCACAGTTATGGCAAAATTAATTTAAACAGTGTATTCTAATAATGTGCAGCCACATGTCTGAGCTCAGCTTACTTATTTAGTCTGTGACTGACAGATGCATTTGGTAGCTTCTTGGATGTTTTATAATGAAAGAAAGTAAGGCTGAATCTCACTGATAGGATGACTTGTGACTTGTCCGTATGCTCTGCTAAAATGCTTCTTTATTACTTTCTTTGTCTTGTGATTGTGATTTAGGAAATTTGCAGTGGCTTGTAAACTGCACATTATAAATGAAATTGAATTATAAATCAAAAGCTTTGGAATGGCTGAGCTTTCCTCAGTGAATCCCTTTTGTGCCTCCAAAATTAGCACTGTCAGTCAAACCCAACAGGTGGTGTATGGTTACAGAGAGTGAATCCCCTCTCACAAGATACTTTCTCTTAGGAAGCCAATCAGGACTGGACTTGATGTGATGAGGCAGACCTGTCAGCAGACATGGGGTATATAAAGCGAAACAACTATGTTAGCACTTCTGAGCAGTCGTGCATTCCCCGCCTCGCCTCGGGTGTAGGGATTGCAAAAAAACAAAACTACACTGTCAAGACTGTGTAGTTTTGTTTTTATGATTAGAGGCTCTACAATTCTCATGCTGGGATTGTCTAAAAAATCTTACTCGGGATAAGGACGTCGTTCAAGAAGATTTCGTTGGGCTTAGCCCACCCTTGCAGGCACTTTGAGAGATCAGGTTAGTAGCATGTTTCTGCTGGTGTAAAAAGTGCTTTATCAGTCATTAATAATCTTGATACAGTCTATTATTTATAAATTTACTCACAGGGAGATACAGGTTTCAGAGTATAGACATGGAGCACTTAAATTCTCTGTCAAGATTGTATCTTAAGTTACTGGAATAAGCTTTGGTAACTCTCAGCAAGAAGTTTCTTTCCAGTCTATTTTATTGTTAAAGACTATATAAATTAAGGTTTTAAAAGTGCATGGAAACATCTGCTTAACTTAAATACTTCTTTCTCTTGGGACTGTTCAAGGTTATGCTACTGGGAGATAAACTGAGAAGCTCCAAGAATAGCTCTGATAAAATGCATATGGTATCAGCTAAGCACTGATGACTTTTTAAGGGAAACAACTGCTGAGGTATCAGTTACATGGCAGCTCTGGAACACTTGTCTGCTGTCATTCAGAGCTGCAAAGGTTATTTCTGGAACATGACATTTCAGACACATACTTTCAATTCTAATTATACAAGAAGCCTTATAAGATCAGATCTTCATTACCAGAATTTGCCTAGACAATGAAATATATACACTTTGTGTGAACTCAGTGACAGTTCTACTTAATTAAATTATTTCTTATCTATTCTGCAGTCAGGAAACTACATATATATACAAGTTTCATAATGTTTAATTGTATTGTAAAATTATTTCCATATATTTTATCTGACCTTCAAAACATAATCATAACTGCAGCTGAAAATCCCAATACAATATCCATTTCTGCCCTTATGCACTTACTGTATGTATTCATCAGGCTCTGATTTCTGTGAAGGAATTCATGTAATGAAGAAATTTTACCCCTTGTCAAAGGTAGAATAAATTTGGATCATAGTGAAAGAAACTTTGCTTTCTCATTTTTGAGTTGATCTTGGGACTATCACAAAATCAGGCACATAAGCAAAAGTAAACTGAAGTAAATATGTGAGTAAGATTGGCTTGATAAAATTGTGGCATTAAGCTTTTTTTGTTAAGACCTGATATGCTCTCAGGAGTATCTTATAATGAGAGAAAATGCAACTTTAATAGAGGTATAATACTCCTAGGAAGATATTGATAACATTTTTAAAACCCACACAATTTAACATCAGTAAATAAATATTTTCATGCAAATAAAAAATACTGACACAGAAGCTTCTCTAGTAGCAGTGTGCTATTTCAAAGTAGGATCTTGTGGCATAGCAAGAAAAAGCAAACTTTCTTTCAGATTTCACATGGTTCTGCAGTTGTTCAAGCCATCAGTGTCAGTGGCTACCTTATATCCTAGCTCACATTTCGAAGGTGGCTGTCTTCCCATATTCAAAATTCCACTGAGATACTCTCTAAGAAAGATTAGAATTTTATCTGCATCTTTAATGTCAATATACTTCTTTAAAAAGAAATTATTCACTACATACAGACTGCTTTTAAAATAGTCTCCTGGCATTTTGTTAATTATTACAAGACAAATGCATTGTAGACATTCTCGGTTTTTTTCAGCTGCTACTTAGTGACCTAGCTATCTTCTCACTGGAGAATGCAAATGCTTTGCACGAACAAAGCATTTTAAAAAATTATCCGTGGAAATTATTTTATCTTCAGAAAAAAAAAAGTTAAATAGAGGCTGGATGACCTGTGGAAGGTCACATAGTGAATTTTGTCTCCTGCTGCATACTTGCAATGCCAAAGCACAGATCTACTAAATATAATAGTTTCAAATCCAACTCAGCCAAGCATGCTCTGAGAGCAATTTGCTATATAACTTAGTCAAAATCTACAGTCTTCACATTTCACAAGGTCATTCTGATTTAAAACTTAGAGAGTAAATTTTTCTGAAAATAATTACAAATATTTTTAAAATATAGCAAGAAGAGTGTGTGTGTAATAACATTTTCACTGTTGATATCTAATTGTGGGGGTTTTTGCTTGCAGAGTGCCTGCGAAGATGACGACTAAAGCACCAACGTTTACGCAGCCATTACAAAGTGTTGTGGCACTGGAGGGTAGTGCCGCAACCTTTGAGGCTCATATTAGTGGTAAGGTTTTGATTCATTCTCCCAAGATTTATTACTGTTTATTACTATTTTTTTCCTAATGTTTATGCTAAGAAAAAATATTACAGTTTTCATAGATCATAATCTGATCTGGATGGGTAAAGATAAGTGCTGAAACGTGGATATATATCCATATCATACAGTACTGATCAGCACTGTGAGGTGCTCTCAGGTATCTACATGCTACATAAGATTACAAGGCTGACCAAGAAGTAGACAATCATCCTGCCATGCCACTGGTGTCTAATCCTCGTGTGTTAGAACTATCAAAACTGGGGGGAAATACCTTTAAAATATACTAATAAGAATACATACGCTGTTAATATGGGAACTTCATATGGGTGCAGAGAGAATAATCTTGTTTGGATGATGATTGGAGGGAATGAGAAATGAAGCTGCAAAAGACAAGGCTTGTGCTAGTTCTTCAGACCTTGTGTTAAGCCTTACTCTAGCTAAGCTGTATTTCTGCCTTCTGTGCCCTTAAGTTTACTTAATTCCAGATTTCTAGCAACAGGGTTGAAAGCACAAAATCTAGGTGCACCTGGTGACTGAGGAGGATAAAAAACCTCACTGTGCTAGATAATAGTGTGTGTGGTGATCATGATGGTAGCACAAGGCTGGATTAATATAATTTAAGTTTTAATGCAGTTTAAAGATGCCACATAATTTAAAGGATACTTCATTTGTCCAGCCTACATGCTATTCAAACACCCCATCTTGTGCAAAACCCCATGCAAACCCCAAGCCCCTGTGATAATGTTACCAGATAACCAATACCCTGTTCTAAGAGTGTCTCTGACCTCGGCAGTGACTAAGGAGAAATGACATGTGTTCCCTGCCAATGGAATTATATTGTCTTACAGGCATTAGCAATGTGATGATCCACATACCATAAAACACTACTCAGATGCTCTGTGACAGGTGCAAACACATGATCTGTCCAACTATAAAGACCTCTGACATCTATAATCCACTGTGCTTCATCCCTTGGTCCCTTTGGATAACATTAGCTCACACAAGGTGTTTGAACATATCCTGTACTCTATATTCATGGTTTGGTTTTTGTTTTTTTTTTTTTCCATATTCTATTTGGCCCTTGCTCTTCAGCGAGTTCCCCGATCTTCTCTTCTTGCCTGTACACTGGAAGTTTTCTGTGAAAGGGTTTTTCCCACTGATGATTACAATATTTATTATTATTACAAATATATAAATATATCATCAGAACAAGATAGGATGTTAATATTATGACTCAATGTATGACATTAGCTATTTTAATTTGTGTAATACCATGGAACACTTGGGAGAGGAACATGATTTCTCAATAAGTGAAGATACATCAGTTTTTCTAATAACATATACTGTTTTGGATGTTAGTTTCAAATATCTTGTGAATCAATCTCTTGTTAGCTTTTGCTCACATTGTGAGACTCTGGTATATCTTTCCTGCCCTAAAGGCACCCAACAAGTTTGAAAGATCTAATAGTGCATTGGCATTTAGTTTTTCTGAGGCATAAGAAATAGGGAAGTTTTATTTCTTGAATGAATTCCATAAAGGACTACACAGCTTTATTCTGCTACAATGTCTGCCCTTCCTATCCATCAAGAAATAGTGTGAATTTGAAATTCAGAATTTCTTTTTATCTCTGATAACACTGCTCTTTTAAATACAAGTCAAGTCCTAATACAGAGCTGCAATTCAAATGTGAAGAGCTCAGTTAATCTAAGGGTATCAAGAAGAGTTTAGCCACCACCTGAGATGCAATTTTACTGTGTGTAAACTACAACAAATGAATTGCACTCTTGTATTAGACTGTGAATTAAGTGCTACATTGCAAAGGTTTAACATCAGACAGCAATACCCAGCAGGTAACACAAATCTCAAAAAGCACAGAACACAAAAACCCTGTGATTAAAAGCAGTAAATGCCAGAGCAGGTAGATGTCATCACAGGGGGAGTCCTGCTGGGTCAGCAGTGACTGAGGGGTTATGAGACAAGAAAGTCAGAAGTGCCGTCGGCATTAGAACTGTACCCATCCTCATTTCTCCACAGTACTGATCAAGTCTGAGGTTTTTTTTTTCATGAAGAACTAAACTGTACCCTGTTTGCCTTTCTTGGAACTTAAGTTTTCAGGCATTTTCCAGTGCAAGATAGCCTTTACACTCTGCATATTGTTGAAAGCAGCACATGGATCATACAGGAGTTGGCAGTTCCTCTCATGTCATTGTCAGGAGAATCTCATTGAATTCAATTACTAAAGTAGTGGATTTGAGGCACATTGGTTTGATTTTCTTCTTTTTGGCATAAACACTCAAAAAACCTCCAGGACAATTTTAAAATGAAGAAGATTGTCCTAATAATTAATAGTGAAATGATGGTGTAATTTGGCATGCATAGTAGTAAATCCTTAGTCCATATAGACCAGGCAAAAATATCTACAATCTGAGGTAGATTTTACCTTTTGGAGACTAGGTCGGTGGCATGAGACTAGCAGAGTGCTAGTAAATTTGTGGAGTTGAGTTTTATTATAAACTTGGGCTTGTATTTTCAAAATGGCTTCTAACTTTGGATCCCTTGGATATAGCAGTTTGAGACATCAAAACAGATTCCATTTTAAAAATGTGGACCTTTTTCAACCTGCCACATGAACTCCCATGTTTGCTAATTATCATATAATACTGCCCCAAGAAAATAAAACATTCTGACAGTGTTTCAAGAAATTCACTATTGAGGACATGTTTTTGGTTGCCTAGCTTAAAATATTTTAAAACTAATTTCCATGTTGTACACGCATAGCTCTGAACAAAATCACTGGAATCTGCTGAATACCCCATGTTTATGGTGATAATGCCCAAACTATCCTACATTAGGAGTACAAAACTGAATTATACCATCCCATCAGGGCTGTTTGATAACTTCCATCTGTGAAATTAACAATGCTTAAAAGTACTCTCATGCTTTTGATTTATAATCCTTTCTAAAACTCTCCACGTTCTCTTTCTGTGTGAGTTTCTGTTTTATGTGTGTCTAAATATCAGTATTTTACTATGAGTAAAATTTTAAACTTTCCTAACCAAGTCTGGTGTGACTGCAGTCAATCAGTAAAAGCTTCATTCTACATATCTCAGCTTCTCTTTCATTTCAGTCTCACACATTTTCCTGTCACATTAAAATCCCTAATAATTTATTGTTTTTTAGAAAAGAAGCAAAATTCTGTGGCCATGGGGTTTTCCAAACCACAGAGTCAGAGTAGAACTGGGAAGATTACTTCAGCTGTTAATACAGTCTCAGATCTCATCCTTGAGCCCCTGTGCAGTTCAATTGGTGATTTGGGTTGAGTGGAGAAGTACAGGAAGTGAATTTGTGGGGATTTTCATTTTGGAGAAATGGTGTTCTACGACTACAAAAAAGACTGATCTGGAACCATCTCCTTAAATTAGCTGTTCCTCTTATGTGGCTCATATACAAATTTTACTTATTCATCAAATGGATTTCAGTTGCTCAGTAAATTTAAATAGAACACTGGAAAGAAAACTTCCATTGGGAATCTAAAATCACCATTTAAAGCTAAAAAAAATCAGATGTAGATATAGATGATTTTTTTCTGATCAGAAGAGTCTTGCTCATGAGTGTGATAACAAAAGAATAATAAATTTGAACTATAAAAGATCATCTGATTCCAGATGACTGCTGTCAACCAAATTCCAAAAATTTGAGAAAAAAGGAATCAAAAACTTCAAAACTTTGATAGCTCTTGATTCTAATGTCTACAGCAGTCACTTTTTCTGTCACTTCATTTCTAAAAGCATATACTGTAAGAACAAATGCTTAAATTGGTGGGAAGTACTGATTTTTACATTTTCTCCAAACTACTGGATTGGACAAATTTGTTAGCAATAAGCAGCGCTAATTAGATACTACCAAATAATTTTTTTAAATACCTCGCATTCTTTAATCCATCCCCTTCATGATTTGGTTGCTCTTTTATTCCTTCATAGGATTGCCTAGCACTACAGCCCCCTCATTATTCAAGTGATTTCCTAAATGCGGGAGCCTTCGAAGCTGCCTTATTTCTCTGTGCATTTTAAAGATCTTTCTAAAATTCTTTGCTACTCTGTCACTGGACATATAATCACATATCAGTGCCTATGCCATTATGCTCCTCTATAACTGCGTATATATGAATGTGTTTTGTGGTAATTTTTGATATCTGGCATTTCATAGCATCTTAATCACCTTTGTTTTCCTTTTTCTTTAGGTTTCCCAGTTCCTGAGGTGAACTGGTATCGGGATGGCCAGGTTCTCTCTGCTGCAACTCTGCCCGGTGTGCAGATCTCGTTTAGTGATGGCCGCGCTAAACTGGTGATCCCCACCGTGACAGAAGCAAACAGCGGAAGATACACCGTACAAGCCACCAATGGATCTGGGCAAGCAACTAGTACTGCTGAGCTGCTTGTCACAGGTATAGAGCAGCTAAGGAGAGGCACCTCTGTCTGGTAGCAGTGTGAGAGAGAGAGTGATAGCAGAGGAGTCACAGATAGTGATCAAAGCTCAGATTTGAAGTACAGGATCAGCAAAGTATAGCAAACCACACTCCTTTTCCTAAAGCAGCCCAGAATTCAGAATATGTTCTCACCAGTAATGTCTACACTTTAACTGTATAAAGTTAAGCTTGATATTATAAACTAATTCACAATTACAAGCTTCTTGCTTAGGCCTGGATATCTCCACTCATGTGATCTGTCACACTGGCTATATTCAAACTACTCAGAAAAGAAAGGATAAAATTCTGCAGGATGGAGTCTTAATGATATTTAATGATATAAATTATATTTAACAGAATAGCTCACATAAAGGGCCATACCAAAGAGACTTGCTTAATGGCTATGGTTATAATCAATGTATCTGTAATTCTAGAAAGACTTGCAGTCATGGGCATAATCAGAAATATCAAAAATTTTAAATGCAAAGAAACATTTAAGGGTGTTTGCATTTTGGAAAATCAACTCCTAATATTTTGAATATTTTAGAAGGTACTATCATCTGTCAGTAGCATGTGAAGGAGAAACAGATCTTTTGCCTGCCTAGTTTTGAAAGTAGTCCTTACAGTTCTTTTTAACAGACTATTAACTAAACTATTGTTTTTCTATTTACTTCTTCAACAAAAATGCAGCTGGAACAGCACCACCAAACTTCTCACAACGACTACAGAGCATGACTGCAAGGCAGGGAAGTCAAGTTCGACTTGACGTCAGAGTGACTGGAATCCCTACACCTGTGGTGAAGTTCTATCGGGATGGAGTAGAAATCAAAAGCTCCCCCGATTTTAAAATTTTACAAGAAGGAGACCTTTACAGCTTAATAATTGCAGAAGCATATCCTGAAGACTCCGGTACCTATTCAGTAAATGCCACAAATAATATGGGACGTGCTACTTCAACAGCTGAATTGCTGATTCAAGGTAACAAAATTGAAATTGCAAGCCATGAAAATAGGAGAGCATTCATTGTAGTGCTACAATATGCACTACTTCATCAAAGTTATATCACTAAGTTAATTTATAACTTCTTTCTCAAGAGTTATTAATGTGCTGTGAAAAAAAAAAAAAGGCATCTTTATGAAATTTGCCAAAGATTTTTGTCTGAGATTTAAAAGGACCTTTTATTCAGAATAGGTCTTCTTTAAAAGGAGGATACAATAGGTAGAAAAATGTGTGGGGTACTTTGAGTTGTTCTCATTTTGATCTGTAGATTTCTCAAAGTTTTATTTGTAAGCTGGCTTTGATACAATACATATATTAGACTGTACATGGTCTTGTAAATGAGGCAGGTGAGGACAAAGAGTTCTTAGATAGAGAATTGCAGCAGTGAATCATATGCTACCCTGAGTAATCTTGCTTGGATTTCACCTGTCAGGCTTCCAGACTGTGTAATCATTTCAGATCCAGGACTGATATGAAGAATCTGCAATACATTTGTTTTGTAATAGTGTTTGGGGGTTTTTTCCCTAATGACTTAGTAATGCAGTAATATTGTTTCAAATGTTTTCACAATTGTCTGTCTATAGATATGGCAGGAAAAACAGATGCTTGCTTAAGTACTTTTCTTTGGTTTATATAAATCTTTACACCATTGGAACTGACCATCTATTGATTTCTGCAGCTCTTTATTGGTTGTTGCCATATGTAATTCTTCTGACCATGTTTTCTCTTCCAAAAGGCGAGGAAGAAGCCGTTCCTGCTAAAAAGACAAAGACAATTGTTTCGACTGCTCAGATTTCACAAACAAGACAAGCCAGAATTGAAAAGGTATAATTTTTAAGAACAAAGCAGGTAAGGCTAAAATGTGGATGATTATTTCTACAGTATCTCACCCTGGTATTTTTCTCTTGTTTTTCATTGTAGAAGACTGAAGCCCACTTTGATGCCAGATCACTTACAAGTGTTGAAATGATTATAGAAGGTGCAACTGCCCAACAGCTCCCACACAAAGCACCTCCACGAATGCCTCCTAGACCTACATCAAAATCACCAACTCCACCAGCTGCTGCAAAAGCACAAATGGCACGACAGCAATCACCATCACCTGTAAGGCAATCACCATCACCTGTAAGACATGTCAGAGCACCAACACCCTCACCAGTAAGGTAAAATTACCATTCTTTCAAACAATATTGCTTTTTGAATGACTTACATATAGCAGTCATGCACTAGAATGAGAGTGTAGTATAAAATGGAATTTATTACTCACTGAATTTATTCTGGTGGCTAATCATAATGTGTTATATTTGCCACTACTACAGAAGTGTGTGCCTCCTGTGTAGACTTTCTGACCTGTATGGAAGAAAATCCCTTTTGATTGCTCTGCATAGAGCCAAAGTAGCACTCAGACCTCCAAGTTCATGATGAAAGAAGAAAACAGGAGAGCAGTTAGCCCTTGATTATTTTAGATGAACAGAGAAAAGAGCAATGACATTGATGAGTGACAGATATAATGAAAGGGTATGTAAAATATTGTGAACACATGTTCCATGTGTGTACTGGTAATGACTGCAGAAATAATGTTTTGAAGGTAGGCAAGCTAAATGCAGTTATGCAGTAATGAAGTTTAGCTCTGCTCTGTTGAAGTTCTTGAGAAGGAAAGTGAGTGATTTGAAGATCAGGACTTGCAGTCTTGGAGACCCCATGATGTCTGTGCTGAGAGGCAGATAAAGCGAAGATTGCTTTGAAAGTCCTGCAGTTGCAGTATTCTGAAGAACCAGCATCGCATCATGGAAGAAATATCTCCAAACTGAGTGCTCAGAAGAGCCCCATTTAAGTTTGCCCCACTGAGAATAACTTGCAAGGACAGGAAGAAACTGATTGACAGTAACTAACAATAACTAGCGAACTGCAAACACGAAAAAAGAATTCAATAGTGCCATCTAGAGAGTATATGGAACAAGAAGTTTGTACTCCTTTGCTAGTCAGACCGCTTTTAGACGCACAAGAAAATATATCTAAAAAGTAACATGATGGTGCTTCCCCCTGCTGCTGCTATTTGGTAATGCTCTCTGGGAAATACAGCACACAAAAATTCCACTCAAAGAAATTCTAAGTTTGCCTATCAAAGTACTTTGGAAAATGCTTTAAAACTGTCTGCTAGGATTAGGATTGAATTTTTGGAATATTAAATTTAGAAACTAGCACTTTCCAAATGGCTACCAATTCTTGTGGCTGAGATTTGTAAATAGAAGTATGGGAAGTATGGGGAAAAATATAGGCACTGATGAGAAGCTTGCCTGGAGTATATGTATGGATAGGACATGGAAATGAGATGTGGTACAGGAGTAGATACAGTTGGTTTTTTAGGTGCTTGCCACATGATATTTTTACAAAGATTGGTTACATTAATCATCCTCTCTCTGCAGAGACTGGACCACAAATGTAGTATGTGATGCTTACAGCCTGTAAGCCTTTTATATTATTCCTATTAGGAGAATTAGGACAGAGCAAATGGAAAGTCATGATGTATTTTTATGAGTATGACAAAAACACACATTAGGCATATTGTTAGAAACACAGGTTAGTGTAATTTACAATTACCCTATAAATTTAAAGTTACTCTATAAATTTCCAATAGGGTAATTTAGGGTATATTGTTAGGCATATAGGTTAGAGTAATTGAATTTTTAAAATCAAACTACATAGTACTGAAGATATCCTAAGTAGGGAGTGAAATCAAGTTCAGGCTGGAGTTGTTTATATAGTTGTCATTGTCTGACACTGGATTAATTATGTTAATACTCTATTTTTGTCTATAGGTCAGTCTCTCCTGCTGGAAGAATCTCCACCTCACCTATTAGACCAGTGAAATCTCCATCTCCAATCCGCAAACCACATGTAGTAACAACGGTTGGAGCTGAAGTCCTTCCTCCTTGGAAGCAGGAAGGGTATACTGCAACCATGGAAGCTCAGATGAAGGAAACAAGAGTATCTACAAGCACCACCCAAGTAACAGAAGAGAGATGGGAGGGGAGATACGGGGTCCAAGAACAAGTTACCATTAGCGGTGCTACTGCTGGCGAGGTGGCAACTGGTGCTAGAGAGGTAAAGTCTATTATTGGAAAAAGCATTGGGTTTGCTTTCTGTGGGGTCTCACCTCTGCTGACTAGATCTGCTAAATGGCATCTGAGAGGCATCTGTGTGTAAAAACGAGGGTATCTGCTGCTGAGAAGAGTTCTGCTGCAAACATGGAAGTGCTTCTTTGCAACGTTCTGTCTCTGTAATTGTTTTGTGCTTCTTCTGAATGTGTGCAAAACATGAAAAAATGTCTTTTGATGTGACTAATGTAGGTGAGAAAAGACAGTGAAAAAACAGCAGCTGTTGCTACCGTTGTCGCTGCTGTGGATCAAGCCATGGTGAGAGAACCAGCTCCAGGTGCTGTAGAGCAAACTGCTAAAAGGACAGCAATGACTGCAGTCCACGTTCAGCCTGTTCAGGAGCAGGTAGAAATAGAGCACAGACATTGTCTGATTTCCCTTTTATTCCTTCATCCAACGTCCAAGCAAGGCATGATTGACTGTGAGGAATTAACAAGATATTACCCAATGCACTGCAAAGGCATGCACACTCATACAGAGAATCTAGACTGTAAAGGAATGCTTGTGGTTCACTTATCCATTGCATTCCATCATAGCAGGATGGAACTAATTATTCTTAAACTGGTTTTAAGTTCAAGAATGCCTTCTATGAAAGTGATCCTGTATTTCCCTTTTTCATTTGTTTGCTAACATTATTCTTACAATGATGAAGTTTTTTCTCTAATACCTCATTTATAATTTCCCCACTAGGAATAAAATAATTCTCCCTTACTATTTTTTCTTCACTTGCATTCCTCTCATATTTTTCCTTCTCCTCTTATTTTGATATCAATTTGTTAAAATTAATTTTAAGGTTTTGGTTTTTTTTGTTTGTTACTATAAAATTCAGATGAAAAAGGAGGCAACAGTAGTAGTTACCAGTGATAAAGCCACAAAACAAACAGTGATATCAAGAACTAGAGAAGGAATTGTTACTTCACAAGAACAAAGACACATCTCTCGTGAAAAGGTGAATACAGATGTTACCTATGATTATTATACCCTACTTTGTTAAAAAATCTAACATCTCATACAAAAGACAAGCCTACGAACAAGACAAATTATATACTATTGTTATTTTTCCCTTTTATAAATGTGCACTCTTCCAGTTTACATTGCTGTCATTTTCCTTTCTCTCCTTGATGATTACCATCTTTCCTTTTTTATTTCACTTCTAGTATTCATACCTAAGAATGTGATAGATAAACTTGCAAAACACTAACTTGAAAAAACCTCTGTTTTTTATATATTGTGTGGTAATTTACTAGATAGCACTCTCAATCATTAAGGAATTGGCATGTAGGAAATACTTATTAAATTTTGTGGGTTTTGTTTTGATTTTTTTCCTTATTTTGTTTCTAAGCTTGCCGTTCGTAGCCTGCTTTGTTTGTTGACAGCACAGTGGGTCAGAAAAAGGAGAAAAAACTCATTCTGCATTGAAATCAATTTTGAAAATACCAATGAGAGATTTTAATTCAGACAAATATGATTTAATGGAAGACTGTCATTTACAGAGAACATTAAATTTGCATCGTAGCTGAAATGTGTGAAGAGTAAAGTGTAATCTAAAGCACTGAGAAACAGGATTTCACCTGGACATTATACCTGAACTTCTCATCTAAAATCTTGTAAAAGTGAAAGTTACCTAAAGCTTGTTTTTAATATCCTACGCTTTCTCAGACTGATTATAATGTAGGACAGTTTTTCTCTGAGCCAATTTCTTTTTACTACTGCTTTCAATATCAAAGCAAGCATATAATATGTTATATTATTTTTATGTTCAATGTTTTATACAAAGTCTGTTTATGCTGCTGCTGTTCTTGTTGTTGTTTCCAGACCAGACATTTTTGAAATAGTTTGACATTTTTCCTATCTTTCTATTCTATCCTCTTTTCCAAATGCACTGATAATCACATGCATTATATTTTAAAATAATATCTAATTTAAACTTCTTTATTTGTAAATGTCCAGGTGAGAAAAGAACCAGAGAAAACTCCGGTGTCCACAGTAATAATTGCCACAGACAAAGCCAAAGAACAAGAAAGAGTATCAAGAGCTAGAGAAGAAATATCTACCAGACATGAGCAAGTGCACATAGCTCATGAAACGGTAAATAAATGTTACTATTTTTAGCTCACTGCGATACTCTAAAAGTTTATAAAATATTCATATAAATTCTTCATCAAATGTGCTATATGACTTTGCTGTCCTTCATTATGAAAAGAAGATTACAAAATGACAGCTTTATAAAGCAAGGTATTCCAGAGATAAGCCCAGAACAGCAGGTCCAGTTCCACTGACCTCACAGCAGCTCTGCCCTTCTGACAGATCCTTTGGGCATTGCCGCTCTTATTGCCAGGGTACACAGAATTTCATCTGATGCTTAGTGACTGGGGTTTGGTTGGTTGGTTGGTTGGTTGGGGTTTTTTTGTTTGTTGGTTGTTTTGTTTTGTTTTTTTCTCTGAAGGTATATTTCGGAATATAAATTGTAAACGTCATCTTTCATGATAGGATACTTGGTGTGGAGTTTGATTGAATGAAGTTCATATTTGTGTGAGGACTGAATGCATCTGTTAGAACATATTGTGGAACCCTGTTGGCTGGAATAACTGATGAAATAGTTCCATCTACTGGGAATAAATATTAAATGAGTAATACTAATTTTTATTCAAACAGTTTCTACAAAACATAACAATACATCACAATTAACTAGAAAGTGGGGAAATTCTCCTCTAATTCATAGAGATTCATGCAATATATTAATGACTTTGAATGCACTTTTTTCAGCTGGCATATAAGATGGGCTATAACTTGGTTACAAAGGAATTATTCCAATTCTGAAGTGATGTTTATCTCTTATTGATATACATTCTGTAACCTTATCCTGTTTTCAAAAAAACTGTGTAATTTTTGACAACTGGCAAAATTAATTACTATTATTTTTCTTTACCGTAAAAATAGATAAGAAAGGAAGAAATGAAACCTTCTGTACCTAAGGTAGTTATTACCACTGATAAACCTAAAGCACCGGTCACAATATCGAAAAGTAGAGAAAGAATTGCTACCAAACAAGAACAAATCAGCATAACACATGGAAAGGTGAATAGCACTGCTATAACCATAATTGGTTTTTATCCTTTCTTCTTTACAAAACTCATGTTTTCCTCAAAAAATACTAACTATACTTTCCCAACGGATTTTTTTCTAAGATTATTCCACTTACAAACTTTTAGACCTACTGCTAATTAGACTAAATTATTTCACCTCTATCTTCCTCTTCTATTTTCATTAATAGGATGTTTAGAATTATTTTTTGGCTGACCTTTGGAATGGACTGACTGACTCCTGAGAGGCATTTTAACTTTTTTATTTTAAAATAATTACTTTTATTTGAATAAATGCCAGTGTATAACATTACTTATCAGTATACATATAATACAGAGATGTGTGTAATGCACAAGGATCTAACCACTTAATTCTCCTTCCCTGTTCCCATTTTAAAATGTTTCCTCTTTGTTCAAAGATCTTTCAAGATCATATGTAACTGAAACTTTCCTTTCTGCTATAAAACTGGGTTGAAAAGGAAGCTAAGAAAACTACTTTAGTTCCAAAGAGAATTGCCACTAGTAAAACCAAAGCACCTGTCCGTGTCCAGAACTGGGAAGAAATTACACCCAGTGAATTCACTGTTACAATTTGGTTTATCTGCAAACCTCGCCTCTTAAGAGCTATTTTGGTACAACAGAATGCTCTCAAATTAACTCCTGATAACACCCCCATAAAGTGGGATGATTGTCAAGTAAGAGAGTCAGTATGGTTACATTTCTAGTGATCAAGAGGCTTATGTCCCACCCTGTCAGGAAATAACACTTTTAAGGCTACAGTCAGATTTCTCTGTGACAGCCTATCAGTGACTTTCAAGTAATGTTTACTTGTTCAAATTTCTGACTCTGCACTCTTTATATCTACAAGATGATTCCTTGTAACTTTATGGCCGTCAGATGAAACAACCTCTCTCTATAAAGCCTTGAATTGTTCTCTTTACAAGGCAAACTTTTTGCCCAGGTTATTACTTCTGGCAATCAGACACTTGTTGACAATGCTTTGTTCCAGTAGGACTGCCACAGTAGAAAAGGCCTTCTATTATAAAAAAACTAGGAAATCTCATATATAGGAGAATAGCATAGTTACCAACAGCTTTTATTTAAAATCTATCTATAGTGCAGTACATTCATACAATACCTTTATAAAATATAAGTAAATGAGCATAGCATGTAAGATACCCTCAGAGGAGTCAGACTGCTAAGCAAATTCAGTTGCTTGTTAGACAATGTAAATTTAGGGCCAGATTCAAGTCAGTATGAACAATTATTTTGAAATTGGCAATGAAACTGCATAAGAGGTCCTTGTTACCTAAGAAATACTTCAATAAGAGAAAAAAAAAAAGTCACATTTTGGCCTCACTTAAGTTATTTTAGTTTAAGTTGATAATGATTTCAAAACAAGCATGAAATTATCTGTTAGGCTTTTTCCCACTTAAAAGGCATACATTGCATATGCTCTGTTGCTACATCCAGGTCATTTATGACAATACTAGTAAACACTAGTAGTAGTTATCCTATTACATACTATTGGCTGACTGGGCAGAAGTTTGGACCCTGATAACATAGAATTTTATAGTATTTATCAGTCATTAGAAACAAATAGAAGTTCTGATACAAACACATTATTTCCCAATTATCATAAATCTCACTCTCCCTTCTTTTGTAAAATCCTTTAAAATAGATTAGCACTGAATTAACAGATAAACCAGTAGAAAATAGTTTTGTGGATATGTTTCTTAGTAAATACATTTACATCAGATGCTGGACACATTCCTTACATTTTTTCTAGCATATATGGAGCTGCTGAGCATACTTTAAAACCATGTGCATATTTACATACCTGCATACTCTTAGACTTGGCCACAAATGTGACTATTAAGTATTAAAAATGGGCTTGCAGACAAATATTGGTATGTATGAAACAGACAAGCATAGATACATTCTGCACGTGCAGAGATAGTGCTGACAGAAAAAATACATGTTTGAATCTACTGATCCTGAGGTGTCTCTACAGGTGTATGCTTTTGAGCTTTACATCATTACCTTTGCATAAGTCTATGCTCTGTCTGGAAGATACTTTACTGGGCATTATAACTATTTGTCACGTATGCAAGTTTTCAATATACTGACAAATATTTGTATAAATTCTGCCAATGTTATCTGTAGACTGAAGCTGGAAAAAAGGCTGAAGCTGTAGCTACAGTTGTTGCAGCAGTTGATCAGGCACGTGTTCGATCACCCTGGCAACCAGAACAAGCAGATGAAGCTTTTGTAAAGCAGAAAACCTTGGAGTATGGCTATAAAGAGCACACTGTAGCAGACCATGTTTCTGAGGCCCCAGCAGAGCGTCACATTGTCACTAAAGAAGTTAAAACTGTCTACGTGCCTCCTGAGAAACATATCTCAGCTGCTGAAAAGCAGGAAGTTCATATATCAAAAGAGGTTAGTCTCAGTTTACATCACATTCTTTTCCAGAAATCATGTCCCAGTGAAATCTGTTTCAGTTTTGAGAACAGCATCACATTCTCAACAACTTTTTCATTGCTTTGTGTAGATAAAAAGAGCAACAGAAACTGAGAAAATAGTTCATGTTGAACACCCACGACCTCGCACAGCAAGTCCTCACTTCACCGTCGCCAAAGTTGCTGTTCCTAAACCAGATCATACATATGAAGTAAGTTCAAGTTGTATCCAAGAAGACCATTCTACATGCTCATATTCAATACCCAGTTGGTGACCCATTCCATTTGGTTTTTCCTCCCACTCCACTGTGATGCTTTCCTAAGAAGAGTTGTGCACTCTCTAGTTTTTTCTTGGCTTGTTTGACTAATAAAGAACACTGCTGTAAACAGACAGATGAATTACTGAAATGTGATTTATATATAATTGTTAGTTATTTAACCAGTCTTATAATCTGTTTGAGGATGCAGTTTCAGTATTTCATGTAGTGAAATTATAGATATTTGTCATGCAAGTTATGTTTCTTAAACAGCAGAGGTATCCCTCTTCAATCTTATTATGTGCATTGGTTCACTAGAAGACTGGAATGCGGATTGATACATACTAAGCTGATTTTTTAAATAGAAAAAAATCCAGACTGAATGATATGACAGCATACTTTTAAAATGTTATTCTTTCCATTATTCTGTTTGACTCTTTCACATAATATTAAAATTTCCCAGCTAATTAATTTTCTCATTCAAGCATACTTTCTCTCTTCATGTGGACATTAAAAATAATTTACCTAAAACATAATTAAACACTATTAAAAATATTTTTATTTAAATATTTGTGTATGTTTAAAAAATCATTTCACCTATAATAAGATTTTGAAATCTCCTCAGTTATTTTAATCAGTGACAGTTATGTAATTAGTAGTATTGTTACTTTCAGCATCATTAATTAAATGGAAAGCTAAGGCCTTAATTGAAGGAGAGGACATTTCTTGTGTTGCACTTAAGAGCTTCTTAACCTTATAAGGATCAAATTGTAAAGTAAAAAAGAAAACATTTGAATGTTAGACACATCAAAATAATACTAGGATATTATATAGCTGGTATTTTACTGTTGCAATCTAATACTAGTACTCATTTTTGTATATATTGCTTTTGCAGTGTCAAAACCCAAATAACTAAGGGAGCAAGTGCTGCTTCTGCAATCTGCTCAAGAAATATACTCTCTCCTTTGAAAATAAAACAACAATAAAGCTGTAACTCTTCTGTTCCGTAGGTTTCAATAGCTGGCTCTGCCATGGCTACTCTGGAAAAAGAGTTATCAGCTACTTCTGCCGTGCAAAAGATCACCAAGCCTGTGAAGCCACCTCAGCTGAAGCCACATGAAGTCAGGGTAAAAGCAGAGCCAGTTGCCCCTCCACAGTTTCCCTTTGGAGAGGCTGCTGAGACATATAAAAGTCAGTATGATATTGAAACTAAAAAAGACACAAGTATTAAACATGAAGCAATGCGAGAAGAACACTTGGTGTTCCAGAAAGAAAGTGAAGCAAAGGTATGTTATTAAGCAATTTAGATCGCATTGACTGACTTTCATCTTAAAAATACAGATTCTTTTGCTGTTTTCTTATTGCAATTTTCCACTTTTAAAGCATTCTGCTGTCTTTTATCTTTTTGTTGTTTCACACAAATCTTTGTAAGGACCTAATATTTACCAATGACAAGCAAAGAATTTACATTACCTGATTTATTTTCTTATTTAATTTATGCTGTTTGTCTTTGACTTTAAGTGTTTATTAATTGGTCTTTAAACACCTTAGGTGGCAGAAACTGCCAGAGTTCCTGTGCCTGCAGAAATCCCTGCTACTCCACCCACCTTAGTCTCAGTAAGTAATTTCTATGTATATTTGGGGAGTTACACTATATTTTCAC
Source organism: Xenops minutus (assembly GCA_035221455.1). NCBI lineage: Eukaryota > Metazoa > Chordata > Aves > Passeriformes > Furnariidae > Xenops > Xenops minutus. Next base: position 23,008,310 of record JAWWEE010000162.1, on the reverse strand, counting down.
TCTTTTCTACTTTTTATCTCTGAAAACCTAACCATTGAAAGTTGGCTTTATTTAATCATTTAAACTCTGTATTCAACTTACTCAACCATATAATTTATCTCTGATATGAACTATTCTGGATGTCTGTTATGGGTGTGATTCTTCACAATTATGTCACTTAGAATGTTGACATATGTGCATAAACATTAACCTGCCTCTTCCTTTTATTAAGAGCAGTAACGTTCAGAGATCCTAAAATCCCATTTCAAATCCTTCCCTTTGGAAAATGCCCTTTGTTTTCTTGGACGCACTGCTGAAGAGAACACAGTTCTCAAGAAAACATTAAATTTTCCATTCAAATAAGTTTTGCTTACTTAATTGTCTGTCTGGTAGCAAAAATATATCCTGACTGCAATACTTATTCTTTGTCATACAGGGCCTCAAAAATAAGACTGTGACTGAAGGTGAGTCTGTCACTCTGGAGTGCCATATATCGGGTCATCCTGCGCCTACAGTGACATGGTACAGGGAAGACTACAAGATTGAGAGCTCAATGGACTTCCAGATCACTTTCAAAGCAGGACTTGCTCGCCTTGTGATTCGTGAAGCCTTTGCAGAGGACAGTGGAAGATTTACCTGCACTGCTACCAATAAGGCTGGGAGTGTCAGCACATCTTGCCACTTACATGTGAAAGGTAAGTATCTTTATAAAATCATAGAATTTTTTAGGTTGGAAAAGACCTTTAAGATCATTGAGCAAAACTGTTAACCCAGAACTGCCAAGTCCATCACTACACAATATCCCTGAATGCCACAGTACACATCTTTTAAATACCTCCATCACAGAGGTGGCATTTAAAAGTCAGCCACAGCTGACTCCTGGGTCGCTGATTCTAGTGCTTGGTAACCCTTTCAGTGAAGGGTTTCTAAATATTCAAACTAAACTTCCCTTGGTGCAACTCAAGAACAGTTCCTCTCCTTCCAAGAAACTGTAGGAAGTAATAATTTTGTTAACTGTATATTACTTGTAATGTATCTTAGACATTTTGTCATTTCCCAAGTACAACATACACCTTGAGTTGTATTCTGGGACTGTGAGAAAATGAGGGAAAGGCCAGTTATGGGCAGATGGAGACTTTTAACTCTGAGCCAACTAACTACTTATTTTGTGTCAACTAAACTCACTGCTTAAGGCCTATTAAAGTATTTTAAAATCCTTTATATTTGCCTTGTAGTTACTGAAGAAACTGAGACTCGAGAAACCATTTCTGAGAAGACTGTTAGAGAAGAGAAACGGTAAAGTTACTTTCCTAAACAATGTGCTCCTGCTGTAGTCATTAGGTTCTTGCTCTCTGTTTATGAGAGCTTCAGACATCAGCTCACTTACCTGCACTCAAATCTCGTTTCAGCTATGTGGAGACAAAGGACATTGTAATGGAGGATGTCTCTGCTGCAGCAGAGGAAGTATCGGGAGAGCCCGTACCTCCTTTCTTCATAAGAAAACCCATGGTGCATAAATTAATCGAAGGTGGGAGCATTATATTTGAATGCCAAGTAGGGGGCAACCCAAAGCCACATGTCTACTGGAAAAAAGGTGGAGTTCCTCTAACGACTGGCTACAGGTACTTTGAATACAATGCACAAAAACAATGTAAACATAATTTTTAATAATATTTAATTGACAGTATTACAATTCTGATTTCCTGACTGATACTGAGACAAGTAACATCACTGACCTCTGTGACATTTTGGTTTTTAAAATGGAAGAATTATAGGATCATGTCCTAATGTGTGACTTTAGAAAGCTGCTAAATTTTAAAATATAAGTATTCAAAAGACCATAAAATGAGATATACTTCATATCATTAATATCATTATAAACAAATCAGAAAGAAGTTTTGCATTTGTTTTATTCTGTCTATTCAATGTTTGCATTCTGTCTATTCAAATGTTGTTTATGGAAAGCAACATGTTTTCTAGCTGAGAAAAAAAATTACATTTGTAGCATTCTTGAAATAATCATGATATAATGACCCATATTAGGACAAACTGTGTGCACATAGCATATAACGTTATATTGTGTCTGATAACTAGACCTCCGGTATTTTAGTACTGGTGTTTGGATCCCATTTATTTAGTGACAACAAAAAGAAGGTAGACCAGTACTCTAGTTTCAGTATGGTTATTTTTCCTACACTGTTCTGCAAATTCATTGAGTGAGAATTGCCTGCAAAACTTTCTCTTTTTGTGTCTTGTACAAGTTAGGAGTGATTCTCATTAACTATATAACTAAAAGCAAATTCACTAAAAAATCTGTTCATTCGAATTATAGAAACATCTTACTTTTCTGTTTTCTACAGATACAAAGTGAGTCACAAAAGAGAAACCGGGGAATGCAAACTTGAAATTTCCATGACTTTTGCCGACGATGCCGGAGAATACACTATTGTTGTTCGTAATACACACGGAGAAGCTTCTGCAACGGTCTCCTTATTAGAAGAAGGTACACTGTAGATTAAGGACATGGGGAAAATATTTCTTAAAATTAACTTTAAAATGGGAAAAAGATTTTATATCATGTTGCAAATTCTTTGCAACTTAGTTTATTCAGTTCAAGAAACATAAAAGGAGATCTGGTGGCTCAGTTTCTACAATACAGAGTATCTGACATGAAATTCTTGAAGGACTTTATTCTTTTCTAGAACGTGTAGCTACAGGAACTGTCTTCTGTTGACACCCAGAACAATCTACATAAGATATTAAGAGAATGATGTGTGGAAAGAAGGATAATCAAGTAATATACTCCTCTCTTAGAGGGAAAGAGACTCTCTTATTTTTTTTAATTGTTCTGTAAAAATGTACAAAGTTAACAGGAGACAGAGTTATGGTGAAGAAACTGCAAAATAATCTCAACAGGTGTGTCCACTTTGAGAACTAGAACACCTAAACAGCACAGTAAAACTTCTCCCTGTTTATAAAGCTCATATGATGCCATCAGTCTTTGCATTTTATTGCTATTTGTATGTATTAGCTAAACATATAGAAAATCTGCCTGAAACACCAAAACCAGTCAAATAAGTTTGCATTTGTTTTTCTGTTCAATCTAATGAAAACCACAAAAAAACTTACCAAAATTAATGTGTACTCGATTCTTAGCTGATTACGAAGCCTATATAAAATCACAAGAAGAAATGATGTACCAAACTCAGATGACTGCATATGTACAGGAACCTAAAGTGGCTGAGGTAGCCCCACCTATTTCATATGGTGACTTTGAAAAAGAGTATGAGAAAGAACAAGCTCTAATTAGGAAGAAAATGGCAAAAGATACCGTGATGGTCAGAACTTTCAGAGAAGATGAGGTATGTCTACCACTCCATACTAATTTTATATACTGACATTTGACCATACAAATAATTTATTTACAAAGTCATTTTCTGGCACAGAGAACTAAAGGTCTTGCTTTTCTATATAGGAATTCCATATTTCATCTTTTGAAGAAAGACTTATTAAGGAAATTGAACTCAGAATTATTAAGACTACCTTATATGAACTACTCGAAGAAGATGGAGAGGAGATGATGGTTGATATTTCTGAATCCGAAGCTATAGAAGCAGGATTTGATTTAAGATTAAAGAATTATAGAACCTTTGAAGGGACTGGAGTTACTTTCCATTGCAAGACATCTGGATATCCATTGCCGAAGGTATCCCAAATCTCTATAATTTAAAAAAAAAAGAAAAAAAAAATCTTCTCTATATGGAAAAAATGCCTTAACATCTCATCATGAGAAATTCTGCATAGAAAACAGCAACTCTCAAAGGAAATCCAGTCTTCTGGATTGATATCAAGCTTAATTTTCCTTCATAGAACAGTGTTAGGTTAGTTAGCCAGTTCAGAGGCAGGCTAGATTTACCAATTAATTTGATTTTGCTTCTGAATGTCTTCAAGGTAGCCCAGACAAGTGGGGAACACAGTTGCAGTCCAATCTAGGTCACTTTGCTCTTCATCACAATGGGCTGTGTGTCTGTTACTAGCTCCAGAACTTGTGTTTCAGGCTACTGCACGAACATGTTTCTTTAGTCTTACATATTTCAAGCAAAAATGGTAATGTTTAACACATATACATGGGCTGTGATGATGCACCAGCTGAAAAATAGGAAGTTGTATTATGTTGTATATATGGGTTGTTACTGGGTCTTTGTCTTTAGAAAAGTTCACATAGCAGTCCTCTGTTTCTTTCCATGCAGGTTGCATGGTACAAAGATGGTAAACGCATAAGGCACGGAGAGCGCTACCACATGGAGGTTCTGCAAGATGGCAGCGCCACTCTGCGCTTGCCTGTTGTTTTACCTGAAGATGAAGGAATTTATACTGTCTTTGCCAGTAATATGAAAGGAAATGCCATTTGCTCAGCAAAACTCTATGTTGAGCCAGTTGCACCAACAGCAACTCCAGGTTATATACCAGGACCAGAAGTTATGAAAAGATATAGGTAGGTGCACAGTAATATAATTTTATGAGACTGCAATCGGCTGTGACAGACAGTCCAAAACCTCATTATTCAGCAGTTAAACAGCTTAAATTATTGGAATTTGCATACCTCTGGAAAAGTTCTAAATGCTGTTTTCATGACTTAGATTGATGTATATGCCAACTCTTTGATTTGCCTCCTTAATGAGCAATGCAATTCCCAGAGCACTATCATTCACATGCATATCCAGCCATAGTATCAGATTTACAATCTCAATAACCACATTTATTTCTTAAAGTACTCATGTTTTGGAAAAAATCTCTTCTCCGCTTGGAGTTTCAGTGCAGTGTGCAACTATTATTTCCTGCCCTTGAAATCGCTGTATTTTTATGACAGAAAAAAAGGTGAAGTGTTGCCATGTTCACTTTCTGTACACATACACACCCAGGCACAAATGTACACAGGATTGCATCCCTATCTGTGCAGTATCCAAAGTTTCCCTGGCTGTAGTATATCTTAATACTATTCAGCTATACAAATTCCTTTCAAAAACCTAAAGAAAATTGACTAGAAATAAAAATTAGTTTTGTCACAATTTCTTGCAAACGTAAGTTGGCCAACATCTTTAAAATAAATTGTGATAAAGACAAAAGTTGAAACCTGTTTATCATGTCAGCCTCCTGCTCTATGACATTGCCATACACATCTGTGTTATCTTTTCCTTCCAGGTCTGTTTCTCCACGCTCTCCAAGCCGGTCTCCTGCCCGCAGTTCTCCTTCTCGTTCTCCTGCCCGCAGATTAGAAGAAACTGATGAAGGACAACTAGAGAGACTATATAAGCCAGTTTTTGTGCTGAAACCTACATCATTTAAATGCTCACAGGGGCAGACAGCAAGATTTGACTTGAAAGTTGTTGGCAGACCTATGCCAGAGACATATTGGTTTCATAATGGTACATTAGCCTCATTTTGATCAACAATTAATCATGAAAAAATACCTTACGTGCCTTTTATATCTTGTTGAGACAACTGTTTTGAGTGCAACTGTTTTCTTTTCATGTGTATCTGCAGGTCAGCAAGTGGTTAATGACTACACCCATAAAATAGTGATTAAAGAAGATGGCACCCAGTCATTGATCATTGTTCCTGCAATGCCTGATGACTCTGGAGAATGGGCTGTAATTGCTCAGAACAGGGCAGGCAAAGCTTCGGTCTCAATGACATTGACTGTGGAAGGTATCTACTGTACATTCTGGTTTTAGGAGTCTGATGAATGTTTCTTATTAAAAACCATGCTCTGTCATTTCCTGTTTTGATAACTTACCCTCACTTTTTCAGCTAAGGAAGACCTGGTCAGACCACATTTTGTGGAAAGGCTGAGAAATGTCAGTGTGAAAGAGGGCTCTAGACTGGAGATGGCAGTCAAAGCTACTGGTAACCCTAATCCTGATATTGTATGGCTGAAGAACAGTGACATCATTGTGCCTCATAAATACCCCAAAATAAAGTAAGAATCTTTGTTTTATTTACATTTTATTTACATTTAAATCTTATTTATATGTAATTTTATTTAAAATACTTTATTTAAGGAAAGGATTTAATAGTCACCATCCTGCAAAGTGTGTCCTACGGTGTGCTGAATACTCTTGCTTTCACAGAAGGGATTCACTAATGGCTTTTGCATTGCAGCAAGGACTAGAGATAGGAATTATCTTGTAGGATCCACTCCAATTTTCCACCTTGTGTATTTATATAGTTGTATTCTACTATGCCAATGCTTTTATGACAGAGATTTGGGGAACTTTTCTCTTCCTCTGGTTTTGAAGTCCTCTGCAGGTGAAACTGCCACTCAATTCAAGACTGGTTTTTATTAATCTTGCCTGTCTGATTCCTAGGCACTACACTTGTGAACATGAATAAACATAAACAATATGTCTATTACCTCCAGAGATTTGCCTTTGGAGGCTTTGACCTAATCTGGAAGAAGGGCAAAAATGAATGACAAAGAAGTGAAAAATAGTTAATTTTTTTTTTTCTTTGTATTTCAGGATTGAGGGAACCAAAGGGGCAGCTGCCCTTAAAATTGAATCTACTGCCAGGCAAGATGCTGCATGGTATACTGCTACTGCTATCAATAAAGCTGGGCGGGACACTACCCGCTGCAAAGTAAATGTTGAAGTTGAACATACAGAACCTGAACCAGAAAGGAAATTAATAATTCCAAAAGGAACTTACAAAGCCAAGGAGATTGCAGCACCAGAGTTAGAGCCTCTTCATTTGCGTTATGGTCAAGAACAATGGGAGGAAGGAGATCTCTATGACAAAGAAAAGCAACAGAAACCATTTTTTAAGAAGAAGCTCACATCTTTAAGGCTCAAACAATTTGGACCAGCACACTTTGAGTGCAGGCTTACACCAATTGGTGACCCAACCATGGTGGTGGAGTGGTTGCATGATGGCAAACCTTTGGAAGCAGCTAACAGACTCCGCATGATCAATGAGTTTGGGTACTGTAGCCTGGACTATGGAGTGGCCTATTCCAGAGATAGTGGAGTGATTACTTGCAGAGCAACTAACAAATATGGTACAGACCATACATCTGCTACTCTGATTGTAAAGGATGAGAAAAGCCTTGTGGAAGAATCCCAGTTGCCGGAAGGCAGAAGGGGACTGCAACGAATTGAAGAGCTGGAAAGAATGGCCCATGAGGGTGCTCTACCTGCAGTTGCACTGGACCAAAAGGAAAAACAAAAACCAGAAATTGTTTTGGTTCCTGAACCTGCAAGAGTCCTGGAAGGTGAAACAGCACGATTCCGCTGCCGTGTGACTGGCTATCCTATGCCCAAGGTCAACTGGTATCTCAATGGACAGCTCATCCGTAAAAGCAAAAGGTTTAGACTCCGTTATGATGGAATCTACTACTTGGATATTGTGGACTGCAAATCATATGACACAGGAGAGGTGAGAGTCACTGCAGAGAATCCAGAAGGCTTTATTGAACATAAGGTGAAGCTTGAGATCCAGCAAAGGGAAGACTTCAGATCTGTTCTTCGTCGTGCTCCTGAACCCAAACATGAGCCTGTAGTGACAGAACCTGGAAAACTTCTCTTTGAGGTACAGAAGGTAGACAAACCTGCAGAAACAACAACCAAAGAAGTAGTGAGGCTGAAAAGGGCTGAAAGAATAACTCATGAGAAGCTTTCAGAGGAATCTGAAGAGCTACGTAGTAAATTCAAGCGTAGGACAGAAGAGGGCTACTATGAAGCCATCACTGCTGTGGAACTTAAGTCTCGCAAAAAAGATGAATCGTATGAAGAAATGTTAAAAAAGACAAAAGAAGAACTTCTTCACTGGACCAAAGAGATCCCAGAGGAAGAGAAGAAAGAACTTCCTCCTGAAGGCAAAATCACCATTCCAACTATCAAACCAGGGAAGGTGGAGCTTAGTCCAAGCATGGAGGCTCCCAAGATACTTGAACGAATTCAAAGCCAGACTGTAGCCCAGGGAACAGATGCACACTTCCGTGTGAGAGTGGTGGGAAAACCAGATCCCGAGTGCCAGTGGTTCAAAAATGGTGTGCAGATTGAAAGGACTGATCGTGTGTATTGGTACTGGCCTGAAGATAACGTTTGTGAATTAGTCATCAGAGATGTGACTTCTGATGATTCTGCCAGCATCATGGTGAAAGCAATCAATATAGCTGGTGAAACATCTAGCCATGCTTTCCTGTTAGTACAAGGTAATTTAATTTCTCTTACTCATCCTACTGCCCATTATAGTGTTTTAGGTCTATATGGCCTGTGCACTGTTGATTCATTACATATTGTTTTGCAGCCAAGCAGTTAATCAGCTTCACCCAGAAGTTACAAGATGTTGTTGCTAAAGCAAGAGACTCCATGGCAACTTTTGAATGCGAGACATCAGAACCCTTTGTCAAAGTGAAATGGTTTAAGGATGGAATTGAGATTCACTCTGGAGACAAATACAGGATGCACTCAGATAGAAAGGCTCACTTTCTTTCTGTACTAACAATTGATATGTCTGATGCTGATGACTACAGCTGTGCACTGGTAGAAGACGAATCCATCAAAACTACTGCAAAGCTTACTGTTGAAGGTAAGAAGCTTGCACCTTAGCACCATGCAATACTGTTAAAGTGAAATCAGCTTTAGAAAGAAATAAAGCAATTCAAACAGGTGTCTAACACCCTAAGAAATGTCAAGATGCTTTCATATTTTCTGAATCCAGTATGAAGGTTTGGTGATACATTTATGGAAAATGATTACACTATATAAATATTTCCTTATTCTCGTTTAATAAGAAATGTTTTCACCAGGAGTATATAATCAGGCTTATTTACAAATGTAATTATTTTTGCCTGTAGGTGCTGCGGTGGAGTTTATTAAAGAACTTGAGGATATTGAAGTTCCAGAATCCTTATCAGGTGAACTTGAATGTGAGGTTTTCCCAGAAGACGTGGAGGGAAAATGGTATCATGGCGATGTTGAACTCACTTCAGATCTTAAGTATGTGATTGCATCCCGCCGTGGTCGTCAAATCCTCACTATTAAGGATGTTAATAAAGATGATCAAGGAGAATATAGCTTTGTTGTTGATGGAAAAAGGACTCAGTGCAAACTGAAGATGAAGCGTAAGCATTTCCAATAATTTTATTGTCTTATATTGTCAATATGTGATATATTTTCAATATTAGAGCATGTATTATAGCTATACTATTGTATCCTATAATGCTGTAATATTCAATATTCTCCTTACCTCTGATAAGTATCAATCAACTTAGTTTTTCATTCCACATTATTTCTGCAGCTCGTCCCATGGTTATTCTTCAAGGACTTACTGATCAAAAAGTCTGTGAGGGAGATATTGTGCAACTTGAAGTTAAAGTCTCCCAAGAAAATGCAGAAGGTGTCTGGATGAAAGATGGCCAAGAAATTCAATCAAGTGATCGTATTCACATTGTGTTGGATAAACAGTCACACATGTTGCTTATAGAAGATGCAACAAAAGAAGATAGTGGAACTTACTCTTTTAGTGTTCCTGATCTTGAACTGTCAACCACTGGGCAGATCACAGTGTACAGTAAGTCACTATTATGACTTTGAAGGTGTGCTTGATTTTTGTCTGCTTTAGGATTACTTTTTAAAGGCATAGTTTTTCATAACGAATATTTTTGTAACATGACAGGTGTGGAAATAGTGGTGCCTCTAAAAGATGTTCACGTTGTTGAAGGAACAAAAGCTATCCTCGAATGCAAAGTTTCAGCACCTGACGTATCATCCTCCAAATGGTACCTAAATGATAACCAGATAAAGCCTGATGAACGTGTACAAGCTGTATGTAAAGGCACTAAACAGAGGCTAGTGATTACCAGAACCCACGCGTCAGATGAAGGACATTACAAGCTAATGGTTGGCAAAGTTGAAACAAGTTGCAATGTCACAGTTGAGCGTAGGTGTCCTTTCAGATGCACAGTTCTTTGTGAAATAATTTCCTTAAATACAAAACTGGAAACAACTAATATGTGTATAATTTCTTCTTTTTATAGAAATTGAGATTATTAGAGGTCTTCGCGACATCACCTGCACTGAAACACAGAATGTATCCTTCGAGGTCGAGCTCTCCCATTCAGGGATTGATGTGATCTGGCATTTCAAAGACCAACAGATAAAGGCTGGTCCAAAATATAAAATCGAAGCACATGGCAAAATATATAAATTGACAGTGGTGAAGATGATGAAAGATGATGAAGGAGAATATGTATTTTATGCTGGAGAGAAGAAAACATCTGGAAAGCTTATAGTAGCAGGTTAGGAGGGTTAAAGTCCAAGGTTGCCTTTTATTTTTTTTTTTTTTTTTTTTTTTACATTCTCCTTGCCCATCCTCTTATCTTTTGTGATTGGTATAATTTGAATTCTCCAAGTTTTTAATTGCTAATATATTTTGCTAGATTGGAGCCATAGTATGAAATGATGTAGTATGCTTTTGATGTAACTAATGTAGGGTTTTGTCTTGAGTGTTCAGTATAGCCGTGCTGATAATAAAAATAATAAATGATAATAACTGGGATAAAATTAAGAAACATTTCAGTGATTTTCAGGTCATATTCTATTCTTGATCTTTCACAGAGCTCAGATTGTCTATGGGCATGCTGCAAATTAGGGCAAAGAATTTCAGTAGCTACCTTTTATTTCTGTATGGGGGAAAGCTGAACACCACAAAACCATGTGCTTTTTCTTCCCAACAGGTGGTGCCATTTCAAAGCCGCTCAGTGACCTGACTGTGGCTGAGTCCCAGACAGCTGTTTTTGAATGTGAGGTGGCAAATCCTGACTCAGAAGGGCAGTGGCTACAAAATGGTAGACCATTAGCTATGACAGATCAGTACCGTGCTGAATCTGATGGTGTAAAGAGAAGGCTTACTATCCCTGTGACAAAACTGGAGGATATGGGGGAATATAGCTATGAAATAGCAAGCTCAAAGACATCTGCCAAACTGAAGGTTGAAGGTCAGTATTTTTTATTACTATCAGATGTCTTTAAGACTCAGTCCAGCATCACTCATTGTGTTTTGGATCAGGCAAAATAAATCAAATAAAACAAAAACAGTCAAACCAATAAGGCCCGCTCCCCCCACCCCCCAAAAAAAGAAAAAAAACCCAAAAACAAAAACAAAAACATGAAGAACCTCAAACCAAAGATTTCTCGTGGATCCTAAAAGTAAAGGTTCCTTGCTGAGTTCCAAGCACACTACTTTAATGGGACCTGCATAAAATGAAACACCATTATTCAGTTTCATTATTATATTTACTATGGCTTTTAATTTTGATCTGTTCTGTCAAGTTGTGTTTTTTTCATCTATTTTTTCCTTTTTTTTTTCCCCCTAGCTGTTAAGATAAAGAAAACACTAAAGAACTTGACTGTGACAGAATCACAGGAGGCAGTTTTCAGTGTAGAACTGACCCACCCTGATGTGAAAGGAGCTCTGTGGATCAAAAATGGTGTTGAACTCAAATCAAATGATAAATATGAAATCACAGTGAAAGGAACTGTTCACACACTGAGAATCAAACACTGTGTTGTCACTGATGAGTCTGTTTATAGCTTTAAACTTGGAAAAATAGGAGCGAATGCCAGACTTCATGTGGAAAGTAAGTCAATGTGGTTTGAATATCTGCTGTAATGTGTGGTTTGAAATTCAAATCATATACACTGCTGAATCTTGCTAACTTTTTTCCTCAAGCTGTGAAAATCATCAAAAAGCCAAAGGATGTGACCGCTTTGGAAAATGCTGTTGTCTCATTTGAACTGAGTGTATCCCATGATACTATACCAGTCCGGTGGTTCCACAAAAATATTGAGCTTAAACAAAGTGATAAATACAAGATGATCTCTCAAAGGAAAGTTCACAAGCTTATGCTGCATAACATATCTCCTGCTGATGCTGGGGAATACACAGCTCTTGTTGGGCAAATTGAGTGTAAAGCAAAACTGTTTGTGGAATGTAAGTACTCTTAGTTTCTAAGAAAGTAATTATATGAATTGTTGTACCAACTCATGTTGAACAACTTGTCCTGTTATCCTTGGTTTTTTGCAGTCTTCCATGCATGCTGACTTTGAAAAAAATCTTTTGTCTTTTTTCCTCCCCTCTTAGCCATACACATCACAAAGACCATGAAAAATATTGAGATCCCCGAGACCAAAACTGCCTCTTTTGAGTGTGAAGTTTCTCATTTCAATGTGCCTGCTGTCTGGTTGAAAAATGGTGTGGAGATTGAAATGAGTGAAAAGTTCAAAATAGTGGTCCAGGGGAAACTCCATCAATTGAATATCATGAACACAAGCAGTGAAGATTCTGCAGAATACACATTTGTCTGTGGAAATGATAGAGTCAGCGCAACCTTGACTGTAAAACGTATGTAAAAATTAGTTAACCAGAATAAATTACAGTTACCAATAATAGAGTTTGTGAGCATGGGCTTAGTGCAATTCGGACAAAACCAGCACAGCTGTAGAGCTATTTTTAAATAGCACAAAACATTCTCAATTGCATTCTTAAAGAGGTCTAGATGCAGTGAACTTGAAGGTCAGATCCTCTTCACCTTAGGGCAATGTGCCTAAACTCCAAGTCACCATAAGAGACAAAATTTGGGTTCCTGTGTCATTCAGTCAGTGTGGGAGATTTAATTATAGTATTGATTCTGGACACAAAGAATTTTTTAATATTACCAAAATTGTCTTAAAGTAGTTGAAACATCTCTGATCTGGTTAACATGCATTTAAAGTAACATAAAACAGCATGGGAAAAAACCCAGTCCATGTCCATTTCTTTTCTTTTAGCCATCCTTATTACCTCCATGCTACAAGACATCAACGCTGAAGAGAAAGATACAATAACGTTTGAAGTTACTGTTAACTATGAAGGCATCTCATATAAATGGCTAAAGAATGGCGTAGAAATAAAATCAACAGATAAATGTCAGATACGAACAAAGAAGCTTACCCACTCTCTCTCCATAAGGAATGTGCATTTTGGGGATGCTGCAGAATATACTTTTGTTGCTGGAAAAGCAGCTTCATCAGCCACTTTATATGTGGAAGGTATTTGCTCTCTTGATTTGTATATTTAGTGACTTCTAGTAGCTTTAATAACATCATGGCACTCATCTTACATTTTTTTCTGCCCTAGCTCGTCACATTGAATTTAGGAAGCATATTAAAGACATCAAGGTGGTGGAGAAGAAGAGGGCTATTTTTGAATGTGAAGTTTCAGAACCTGACATTCAGGTCCAGTGGATGAAGGATGGGCAAGAACTCCAGATTGGTGACAGGTAAATGATTGCTTCTATGCCATATTAACTTTTGGTATGCATTTTCCCCAAGGTGAAAACTAGCTTATTTTCTTTTCTGATGTCCTCAGGATTAAAATTCAGAGAGAGAAATATGTCCATCGTCTCATCATTCCTTCCACAAGAATGTCTGATGCTGGTCAGTACACTGTAGTAGCAGGTGGAAACACATCCAGCGCCAATTTGATAGTGGAAGGTCGTGACATTCGCATCAGAAGCATCCATAAAGATATTCAGGTATGACCTATACAGATGAATAAATATTTCATAACTATGTCAAACAAAGAACAATGCAAGGGAAGAGCAACAACATCCAGGCAGTCCTAACACAAAAATCTTCAATTATAAGGTCAGGGCCTTCTTCTAGAATACTGGAAAGTGGCACCATATGTAAAAACAAACATTATTTTTATTATTTATTCTACTTGTTTAAAGGTCATTGAGAGACAAAGAGCTGAAATTGAATTTGAAGTCAATGAAGATGACATTGAACCACAGTGGTACAAGGATGGTATTGAGATCAACTTCCAGTATGAGGAAAGATACAGTTATGTGGCAGAAAGGAGAGTTCATCGGATGAGCATCTTTGAAACCACTTACTCTGACGCCGGAGAATATACTTTTGTTGCAGGACGGAATAGGAGTTCTGTTATTCTTTATGTGAATGGTATGTGTCCCCGCAACCAACACTCTCACTGTATTTATCACTCAGTGTTTTTCTGGTTTTTGTATAGCTTCTCTGGAATTCTAACTCTGAAAGAAAAAAAAAAAAGAAATCCAAAGAGAACATCTGGAACACTACTGAATGTTTCTCACATGAATGTTTCTCACTCTACTGAAATAGCTGGCTTGCTGACAAAAATACCAGAGCAGTTCTTTTCCCACTGTATTTACTTAGACCAGGAAATTTCTGGAGTCTAAATAAAATTAATTTGTTCATATGGACAAATATGCCTTCTCAGAGAGATAAACCTAGTGATTATTGGACACTGGATTATTATTCCAGAAAACAATTACACCAATACAGCTAATTATGTTAAGGCTAGATCATTCCTCTCATATCAAGGAAAAGGTTTTTCATGGGCACACAAGATTAGGAATAATGTTTTTGGTGGCTGTTTCTTTATTTGTTTTGTTCTGTTTTTAATTAATTCCTTGCAAATAGTTTTGAAACACTAATAAATATCAATAATGAGATTTCTCATATATCAATAAAGAGATTTCTCTTTTTTCTTCTTTCTCTCCTCTCTCTTTACCTCTGTCCCCCACAATTTTTAGCTCCAGAGCCACCCCAGATTATTCAGGAACTAGAGCCAACTACTGTGGAGTCTGGCAAACCTGCCCGTTTCTGTGCTATGATATCAGGCAAACCCCAGCCCAAAATTTCCTGGTACAAAGATGATCAACAGCTTTCTCCAGGATTCAAGTGCAAATTTCTTCATGATGCACAAGAATATACTCTATTGCTGATTGAAACTTTCCCTGAAGATGCAGCAGTGTACACCTGTGAAGCAAAAAATGACTATGGAGTTGCAACAACTTCTGCTTCACTTTCAGTGGAAAGTGAGTTTGCCATGCTCATGAATACCAATGTTTGTAAAATGAGACTGTCATTTTTCATCTTTAAAAATTGCTTCTTTTTCTTCATCTTCAGTCCCAGAAGTCGTTTCTCCTGAGCTAGAAATGCCAGTGTATCCACCTGCTGTCATAATACCATTACGTGACGCTGTTACATCGGAGGGACATTCTGCTTGTTTTCAGTGCAGAGTTACAGGGACAGGTGAGTTTAACGAAATCCTGTACATCTTTTCATGTCTCAGAATTTTTTATCTTGAACTCAGGAAAAAATTCAACATTATATGTGCTTAGATCAATCTTCCCCCGGAAGTACAGTTATTTGATACACACATATATCAAAGTGTTACTGACAATTTTCAGCTAAGCAAGTCAGAGGGCTTCAAGCATGGAAGTTTTAAGCTGTCATAAATGTATTAAGAATTTCTAAAAGGAAGATCTGTTTCACAAAATTTGTTTTGCAAGCGTCTCAGTCTTTCAAATGCTAAATCTTATTGGAAAACTATGTCAGTGAGTAAAATGTAGTCTCATTTTGGAAAAGCATTACTGTGTTAAATGAATATGATGAAATTTCTGCTTACACACACCATCCCGTAAATTCACTACACAAAAAGACTGGAACTGTGATTCAACCTTTATCCTAATATTTCTAGATATTTCTAAATATTTCATATCACTGTGCAAACACTAAACTGAGATTGCTTTTTCTTTCCTAGCATAAAAAGGTGTTTGCTCGTTGTCTCTTAAAGTATAGATTTTAGTTGAATAAATGTTCTAGTTTTAGTTATATAGAATGTTATTCTACAATTAAAATATCTTTTCCAAGTTAACAGAAAGCCAAAATAGACTACCTTTTGTCACTTCAGCAAATGATCTTGAGATGACTCAAAGTATTTATACAGTAAACTGCAGGATAAGATCCAGTTCAAATCCCAAAGGATTTACAATTATTTAAAGATAAATAAAACTTCAAATTTAACAATAATCCTGAGTGACAGCTCCCCAAAAATCTATGTAAAACTGGTAATATCCATGTATATGCAAATATGTATGATTTGCATTTCCATCACGTGAAATAGAAATAAAAATAAAGCCTTACAACATGATTCTGCTTTAGAAGTGCTGCTAAAACTCAGAAAAATATATGTTGGACTGGCCCGCCCTCTGTTCAATGCATGCAGGGTAACTGTCTTTTATAAGAACTGCATTTACATGAATGAGGAAGCTGCATTTACATCATCGATTATAAGGATCCCTTCATCTAGATCCCCCTTCACAGAACCACAGAATCAACTAGATTGGAAAAGACCTCAAAGATCATCAAGTTCAACCATTAACCCAGAACTGCCAAGTCCACAACTAAACCATGTTCCTACATGCCACATCTACATGGCTTTTAAATACCTCCAGAGGCTGTGACTCTACCACTTCCCTGGGCAGCCTGTTCTACTGTTTGACAACCCTTTCAGTGAGGAAATTTTTCCTATTGAAAATTTCCTTTATTGAACACTGTATCCAAATGGATTTGCATACCTCTCACTTGTGTTGTGAAAAACTTTTATATTAGGTTAGGGAACACATGATTGCAAATACAGTTTTTTTAATGGTACACAATGTGCAACTGACTATTGAAAATACTCTTGTGATGACAAAAATAGCACACTATTTGTATAACAACATTTGATTCATGAGGTAGTAAAATGACAGATGGAGAGACAAGGCTACAGTCTGCTTCAGTCCTGTTCTTTCCTAAGTCCACAAGAACCTATACAAGGAATACAACATTTTATATAGGAATTTTGTGAAAGTGCATGCATAGGATCTTTCTTGATAAATATGATGTGTAAAACTTATAATATTTGCAACAAGAAGAGGCAAAGTACTGTGCTTAACAAAAGAATATTCTGTTTTAATTTTTTAACCTAATTAGTTCAAGCTAGTAATTTTATAGCCTGTTTAACCAAGCAATTGTAGCAAAATCCCATTTTAAAAAAGAGAGTTTCTCTAATTTTATCAGTAGCAAAATATTTTTAATTGTTTACGTTAAGAGAGGAATGGAAGAGTTATTTTTTACACCATAATGTATCAGCACCAGGATCAGTTTTCCCATACAAATATTTCCAATACCCTAAACAAAACTTAAAGCAACAAGTAGGCCACTTTCTACTGATCATATTTTACCAGAGTAATACAAGGCACATTTAAACTTGGATACTTGAAATTAAGATTTTTGACAGATATAAATATTAAAATAGTGTTTACTTACTAGCATAATATCATAACTTTTTCTTTCTTTGTTTCTTTTGCTTGAGCAGATCTGAAAGTCTCCTGGTACAGCAAAGAGAAGGAGATCAAGCCATCACGTTTTTTTAGAATGACTCAGTTTGAAGACACTTACCAGCTGGAGATTGCTGAAGCCTATCCAGAAGATGAAGGAATCTATACCTTTGTGGCTAGTAATTCTGTAGGCCAAGTGACCAGCACTGCTACCTTGAAGTTAGAAGGTACACTGTGCAGTTAAAGAAGTTGTCTTGTTTAGGTCCTGTTCCAGTACTCATCTTAATATACACTGATAATTTTTTGTGAGTCCTTGTCTGTCATGTTGTCTCTTAACTCCATTAATTGCTACCGTTTACAAAGTCACAGCATACATTTATGTCTCCAAAACATAGGTCGTGAACAACAAAATGTGTTTCACAATTTTGCAATGTTCCATGCTCCCCTCCCTTTTTGTTTTCTCCAGTCTTAGAATCTGTCATGCACCAAAGATGGTAAAAACCTTCTTTCTAATGAACGTTCTTTGCTTACACATTCTTTGATTTGGCTGTGAAGACAATCTAGTAAGACTTTTTGTACAAAATATATTACTTTGAAAGTGTTGAAAAACATCCTAAATAGGTGTGTGTAGCAGATGTGTAGTAACTGAAAAGAAATAGTTTACATTGATACAAATTGATGAAACATCGACCAAAGTTTTAGAGCAGAAATATTTCCTGGAGAATTTGCTGTTCTGTATTATTCTTGATATTATTTAACCATAAATATTTTGTTTTCTTTTTGCAATAGATTTTCTAAGTGATGAATGAGAATAATTCATGCTGTTAAGTTGCAAGTTAGGAAAAAAAAAAAAATCTTGAATGAGAAAGAAAATTATTGTAGTGTAGGGTAAGAAATTAAAAGTTGGCATGCTTCTTTTCAGGATTTAAAAATGTTGAAGAAGTTACATCAGAGTTCCCTTGGCATGTTTCTTCATCTGTTTCACTTAAGGAGGAGTCTATTGGCCAAAGGCCCACCTTTATCCAGCCTATTTCAAGCTGCAGGGTATGCAGCGGGGAATCAGTCAGATTTCAAGCTAGAGTCTCTGGCAGGGTCAAACCAAAAATCCAGTGGTTTCATAATCAACAACTCATGTTGCCAAAAAAAGACTTAGTTTTCCATTTTGATGAGTCTACAGGCACAGCTACACTGATAATAGTAGATGCTTTCTTAGAGCATGCTGGCCAATACTCTTGCAAGGCAAGAAATAGTGCTGGAGAATCAACTTGTACAGCTACACTTACAGTGACTGCAGAAGGTAAAGCCCCATTTTTACTTTAGAGGGATTCAGTTTGTTGTATACCACACTTTCATGCTATTACTAATTGTTTCCTTGTTTCACACCTTTTCTTTCCCAGCTAATGTTAGTAGTACCTACCCTCAGTAACCTAACCACTCTCATTCCTTCTGTTCAAGCTGTAACATTTGGAAACTTTCAAATTTGTATCTCAATAGAGGTCAAAGAACAAAATCATTTTAATGAAGGCATTCAGCTTTTTAAAACAAGTCATTAAATGATCTTTAGAGCATTGGTTGAGGTATTTTGCACTATCCTGTAAAAAAAGAAAACAAAACAAAACAACACCCCCAAGAAAACCCAGGAAAGAAAATACCTCCTTTAAAAGTGCCATAGTAAGTTTCCAATGCTAAAGTGGATCATTTTAGGAAGAGACAAACATCAACTGAGTATCCAATGCATGGCTAGCTTAGGCATTCATAAATGTTGACACTTGTCATTCATAAATGTGAATGAATAATTTCTGTGTCAAGACGGTAGTGCATCTGGCATGCTGAGTTTTCAAATGAAGATCATTCATTTTCATCCTCCATGCTGTTTGATTTTGTTCAGAGCATGGTCCAGTGAAGTTCTTTAGATACTAATGTTGTTATTTTTGTTACTTGATTACACAGTGCAAGCCCTAGATAGGCAAAGTTCTGGGAAAGATGTAAGAGAGTCTATCCGGTCACAGGCTATATCAGAACTTCACGTTCCTCCTCTCACAAAGAAGAACATTGAAACTTATCAAAAGGAATTTAAATCAGTGCAACAACCATCACAGGAATCAGGCGCACAGGTTTTTGAAAGTGTATCAAAAAGTTTGACCATGAAGGCTACATCAGTTGAAGAAACGAAAGCCATGCACACAACAGTCCTTTATCAAACATCTCAGAGCATGAAGATCTCTACAACCACCTCTCAGGAGATGAAAGATGTCCCTCCAAAGATTCTCTTGCAGCTCAGAGACCTAACTGTGAAACATGGTGACACTGCTCAGTTCATATGTGCCTTAGAAAATGAATTCTTCTATGAGTTTCTTTGGGCCCATGAAGGCAAAAGGATAGAATTGTCTGAAAAATTGAAGATATCACAAAATGGAAGTGTTCTTCTGCTCACAATCCTAAATGCCCAGCTAACAGATCAAGGACTGTACAGTTGTACTGTGTATAATGACTGTGGAGAGACAACAACTTCTGCAATACTAACAGTCAAAGGTGGTTATCTGACTTTTAACATTATTACTTACCTTTTGGAACTTCATTGTAACTGCCTAGCGGCCACACATATTTCCTTTATTATCAGCATTTAATTGAGAAAACTCTATTAATAATACTCTGAGGTTTTTTCTCCACATTTACAGCTCTATTCATAAGTGACATATGCAGTACTAGGAAGTTCATATTGTAACTTTGTGCCTCTTCCCATCAAGTCACAGATGTCTGAGGCTTTTTATTCCTCATATCCTTCATGATGTGGAGTGAGATGTAAAGCAGGAATTGTAGAAACTTTTCTATTTTGTTAATTCCTGAAGCTGGAGTTGAAGAAAGATAAGAATGTCAGATAAGCAATGTTGAATTAGATACCTGGTCATTTCAAACCCCAACTTGTTTCATATAAATCCAAGGTTTCAATTCCAAAGTTGGCAGTATAATTTAATGTACTTGAAAGGATTAATAGGTGCAAGTACTGTGTTACTGCAGTACTGAATTGTCTTCTACCCTTCACTCTCCTATTTATTTTTTGCTAAGACTCTTTCCACCCCTTCCTGGCAATATGTTAAAATGTTAGTAGTGCTACCACTAGTAAAGACCCAAAAATGTATTATAACCACATTAGACAGGTGATACTATTTCTGATGAATTCAAAGAAATCAAGAGCTGAAAATAAGATGAATCATGAGAAAGGCATGGACCCTGTTGATTTGGTTCTTAGTTACTGAAATTTCTTCCCTCTAGAGCTGCACAAAGCACTTTACATAATCATCTGCTGCTACTTTCCAAATTAGGGCTCTCAATTAGAAATAAAGATGTGCTTATATCAGGCATTGTGGACAGGCTTAACTGATACCTAGAATTAGCCTAGAGGGAATAGAGCTCTTAAATGTATAATCACTCATGTTTAATAACACTGTTTTAGCACTAATATGGTGGACATACTTTCAATACTAATTACTCGATTTTTCCCCCTAAGGATATTTTTTTATTCCTGCAAAACCTCTGACCTAATGCTTTTCCTAACTTTATTCTTACCTAGCAAAAGAAGCACAAGCCAAAGCAGTAACAAAAATTATTCTTGAATCAGATACTAAAAGCTTTAAAGCAGCCAAAAATTGTCAGTTTAAAGCATCTGAAGTTACGCAAGAATCTTCTAAGAAAACCTCAAGCTTGTTTATATCTACATCCCAAAGACCATATGAGACTGAGAAGCAAAGAAGCAGAGTATACTATCCTGATGTTGTGCCATGTGAAGACATCACAGAAGCTGATGCCAAAGCACCAGAGTTTCTTGAAACTCTGCCTTCAGAAACAACTGTAAAAGAAGGAGATGACATGTTTCTCTTTTGTATAATGAAAGGTGTGCCTACACCTTGTGTAGTTTGGTTGTACAATCAGAAAATAGTTGAGGAGTCTGCACTGTGTTACTTAAGACATGATGGGCCCCTGTGCAGTTTAAGATTGTTGAAAGTTGGTCAGAACCACAAGGGTATATACAAGTGCAGAATAGTTAATCCTGCAGGACAAGCCGAGTGCAGCACCCATCTGAAAGTGACAGGTTGGCAACTGCATGTTCCTTCTAAGTATCAATTCCTCATGCATAGCACCATTGCATTCCAGTACATTCATTCCCTGAGAGATGATAAAGAACGAGAAGCATCTCACTAGTCTGTGGATTGTTGAATGTTTTCTTCAGGGATTTACGGCATGATAAAGGCATGTTGCATTAGAAACTTTCCCCCATCCTGCAAAAAAGAAAGCAAATCTTATAGAAAAATGTACATTGCAAGCAAGATTGAAAATATTTGATTACTCTGTTCTCAAAATTTATCAAGTGTTTGAATTGTTTGGCATGCATTTATGTGTATGTATGTGTGAATTTCTGTATATTTGCAAACGAGATTGGATGGTTTTTTACTACATAAAGTGTTGGTTGGCACATTTAGAAACCATAGCTCAAAAATCTTTGTCTTTTTTATTTTAGCTGCTGAAAAAATTGTTCACGAGAAGCTAGAGGAAGAGGTTGAAATGGAAGTGAAAGGTACAATCACCAATGAGAATAATTAGTACCAGTAATTAGTAATTTTATGAAAAGCTTTTTACATGAAGTGTCTGATGAGGAAAGAAAGACACTTAAAAGCATATTTGAATATGTTGCATGTTTGTTTTGATATGCAAAGGGTTACCTGCATTATAAGGTTATTTAAGTTTTAAAGTATATTTAAAACTTCAAATTTATAATTGTGCAACCATATTCTTAACTTTTACTTCATGCTTTGCAGCCATTTACAGAGCTTTTATTTGTTCACTTTCCTTTTGAATGCATGGAATAGTTTACTTCAGAAGGAAGTTATACAAATCTTAAATGTATTTTTTTAAAACAAGTTAGCAGCCTAACATTAATGAGGTCAATGGACACTATCGGATGGATAAATCAAGTATACTAGGGGCATTTGTTGTTTAGGCTATGTGAAAGCTACACATTCCCATTGATTCCTTGCACCTTTTTTTTACATACATTAATTCATCATTATACATCTCTTACCCTGGCTTGCAGATACGTGGTTCATGTTGCTTGCTTTTTTCCCTGTGCATAACACTGTTAAGTTAGTGGCTGTATTAGTTCGAATAAACGCCTTCTCATTTCATGTTACTTACTTTTTTAAAAAAATATCTTTCAAAATATTTTTTCTCAATTGTTTGAACATTTAATCTACAAACAGAGGGGTCAGAAAGGGCGTTTATTCTACTGTCTGCAAGTCAGGTAAGATTTTCTTCTTTGCCACCCAAAGACACACAGCTTTTCCAGGCAGCAAAAACATACACGCAGAAGAACGTGTTATTTTGAAATTCCTTTTTGCTTGTTCAAGAAGAAATTTCCGCAGTCTGAAGAAAGAACAGACAACGAACGATTTTCGTGTCAATCTTTAAAACAGAGCAAGGCGTTGCGTTTATTCGAACAAATATGGTGAGTGAATTACTTTTTTTTCCTGGGTGTGTGATGAAATCTGTTGCATGCCCATTTTTTATTTCAATATTTTGCTATTTTTTTACAATCAGATGGTAGGCAGAGTGTGACATGTTGTAATCTAGGTCTTCTTCTCTTGCAGAGCAGCACAGCAAGGTGAACCCCGAGGGACCTGGCACAGTGGCGGTGCTGGCTTGCCCCCAGAACCGTAAACCCACCTTCACACAGGGCCTGAAGTGTAGGTCTGTCTTGGAGGGGGACCCTGCATTCTTCCAGTGCAAGCTGGTGGCATGCCCGGCACCCCACATGGCCTGGTTTCACAACAACCGGCCCGTCCTCCAGGACTGCCGCAAGGTCATTCGCACAGAGAGCGAGGAGCACACCCACCACGCCAGCCTGGAGCTGTGGGATGTGCAGGAGCACGACGCTGGCAGCTACAGGGTATTTGCCATTAACAGCGAGGGCTCAGCTGAGTCCACTGCCTCACTGCTGGTGGCACGCAGTGGGGAGCAGCGGGGCTGGGGTTCCACGGGGAAAACAGAGTGGACACGGCGGAACTGGGAGTGCCTGCTACAGCAGCGGCAGGAGGACCGGCTGCGCGTGGTGCTCCGCTGTACTGGCTCGCCCTTTGACAAGGGGCAGGAAGCCGAGCTTGGGGACCTCCCAGCAGCACGAGGCAGGGTACGAACCATCCATTTTCGGAGCCTGCCACTGGTGGAGCCTCATCGCCCAGGGCTGGCACAGGGTAGGGAGCACAGGGGCACAGTGGCCGATGCTGAGGAGCTGCTGGATAAGGAGATCCGTTGGAAGCTACAGAGGCTGCGGGAAGCAAAGAGGGCAGCACTGAAAAAGAAGCAGGAATCCCTCGTGTCCCTGCCCCAGGAGGGCCCTCGTGGGAAGCCCAGCCCAGCTAAAGTGGCTGCCAGGATTCGTGGCTCAGAGCCCCTCACAGTGCAGGTAGTGAAGCAGTACTCCAGGTCCAAGGCCATGGGGGAGAGATGGCAGATGCCAGGTGGGCTTCTAGAGCCCTGCCCACCCCTCTTTGTCCAGGAGGTAAAGCCCCAGGAGGCTGTTGAGGGGCAAAGATGCACCTTCTCCTGCCTCTTCCATGGCCGCCCACAGCCCACAGTCACTTGGTACAACAATGCCAAGCCCGTGGGGCGCATCCGGGGCACTGCCGTTCACACCACAGAGTGCTGCTCCACACTGACCTTCCCATCCCTGCTCCCACAGCATGGGGGCACAGTCACCTGCGTGATCTTCAACCCACTGGGCACAGTCAGCACCTCAGCTGCACTCCATGTGAGGCAGCGAATGCCAGCCTATGAGTACACGAAGAAGGAAGAGAAGAGAAAGGAAGAGGGAGAGGAGGAGAAGGTGAAGGAGGAAGAAAGGGAGAAAGTGAAAGAGGAAGAAGAGGAAGAAGAAGTGAGTCTGGCCTTTGCAGCAGCGAAAGGACTGCCAAGTACAGTTCCAGACTCAGACTTGCTGTCACTGCCTGTGGAGATCAAAATTACTGCCCCCACTCCAACGCCAGAGCAAGACACAGAAATGAGGGAGGCCACACGACTTCCTCCAGACCAGGCTGTTCCCATCATAAAGCACAAATTCAAGTTTTCATTTGATGTGGGAAATGAGCCACCCCAATTTGTGGCAGAAGCCCCGGCACACATTCATTGCCATGAAGGAGAGGATGTGGTGTTGGAATGTGCTGTGTCTGGGCAGCCTCCACCAGCTGTGGCCTGGTCCCTGAATGGCCAGAGCCTCTCAGCTAGTGAGAGGCTGAGGTTTGAAGAAGGCAAGTATGGCATGTACCGCTTACACATTCAAGGGATCTCTGTCACAGATGCTGGGCAATATTGTTGTGTGGCCACAAACGTGGCTGGAACAGCACAGACTGCCTCTGAGCTGACAGTGCAGCCCAGGGCACCCAAGTTGTACAGCAAGGATGGAGGCACTGAGGAACTGCCTGTCTTGCACCAAGTTTTGCATCTCCAAGGTGTCAGCATACTTGGAAAGGATGAAGAGGAACGGATGACATGCCCCAAGGAGGAGGAAGCCCACCTACCCTGGTCCCTGAGGCTGTCTCCATCTCCAGATGAGCAGTTGGAAGAGTGTGAGAAAACTCCTCACTTCAGGGAAAGTGAGGTGCAGGAAACAATGGTGCTGGATATTACAAAAGTATATGCAAGGCAAGAAATGGGTCATACAGAAGAAAGTGTGAGCAATACACATGCTGTTTCAGAGATGAAACAGCACAGGGGAAAAGCTGTCTCTGAGGAACACAGCTTTGAAATTGATACCACTGAACTGCACCCTACGATATCCAGAGAAGGGCATGAACTGGTAGCCAAGGACTCAGGTAACTTTTCAGAGGAGATGGAGTCTGCAGGAGGCAAGGTGCTACCACATACAGATACTCTGTCCTGGGACATCTTGAAGTCACCATTTATGGATGTGCAAGGGCAAACACATGCCTCTGAGCAGCCTGCTCTGGAAGGGAAGTGTAAGGATTCACCCTTTGTGGAAGTGCAAGGGCAAACACGTGCCTCTGAGCAGCCTGCTCTGGCAAGGGAGTGTGAGGATTCACAATTTTTCATTCCTATATCACCTGTGGTAAAAGAGGGAAGTGATGTTTGCACAGAGAAGAGCAATGCCCCTGCCTGGGAGGCAATGACTCCTGATGTGCCTCTTATAGAAGAGCCAAGTGTGCCCCACCTACAGGACCACATTGTAAACACACCCACAAAGGAGCAGTTTAGCTTTTATGACTACTGTATAGAAGAGCAGCAGAAGGAAGAGGACAAGGAGCAAGAGAGATCTGTTGATACTGAACAGAACATTGAAGGTGATGATCATCTTTGTAAAGAGGAAATGATTGATGAGGGTGATGCCACACACTGGGAAATGCACAATGATGGTCAAATGCTGCAAGAAATGGAGTCTGATGCAGGCAGCTCTTCTTTGGATCTAATCCTCACTCCCCCTGGCATAGCAACCTCAGGTCAGGTTTTTACTGAGGAAACTAAGGTTCACCTGGAAGAAGTGCATTTCAGAGAGCAGCTGTTGTTACCCGAGACTGATAAGACTGATATCGTATTTGATCTGAAGAAGTTTGTGGAGCCTTTCCTGCCTGCAGAGACTGTGTACACAGAACAGACACAAACTCCCACAGCTCTGGAGAGCACAGAGGAAAGAATGACTGAGCTCATCTCCCCTGTGCACCAACATGATGTGCTAGTGGAAGAGATGTCTCTTAGTGAAGAGCTGCATCAGAGCTACAGGATGCAGCAGGAGGAGGTAAATGCCCAGGAAGAGGCACAGCCAAGAGAAACCATAAGAGCTGACCTGCAAATCCCTAATGGGGACCTTGGCAGTGTCACAGTATCTGCTGAAGAGGGACCTTCTGCTGAAGAAGGACCTTCTGCTAAAGAAATTCATGAGTCAGAGGTGACTGTCTGTGGGGAGGACTCCCTTGAGGAACAAATTCATGAATTTCTGGTGGAGTCCACAGCAGATTTCCAAAGAGGAGTTCAGGAAACACATGTGTGGGAGAGTGGGGAACGAATGGAGACCACAGACTCCCAGAGTGATAGCTTCATCACAGACTTGAAAAAAGCTGCCCATGAAAAGAAACTCCAGGCTGGGCATCAGGCTAAGGAAGATGGTGGTTCTGGGATAGAAAAGATCTTTGAGTCAGGAATGAGCCACATCACCTGTGAGATAGAAAGCACTGATTCCCCTGAGGAGAAGCTCAGGGACACACAACAGGAATCAAACACAACCAAGGGCTTCTCTTTTGGACAACTCATACTTGGCTTAGTAATGGATGACCCTGTGGCACAGAAGGAGCAAAGGAAGGACTCTTGGAACAAGAATAGGACTGCCACTGAGGAAACCTCTGAGAACAGCCTAGATGGAGAAGGACTGTGGGAGGATACTTCTGCGGGTCCAGAGCCCAGTACTGTTCAAGTCTCAGAGCTGGATCCTGATTTGTCCCTGGCCAATTATTTAAGATCCACTGGGATACATGAAACTCCAGATCTCAAAGGGACAGTTCAGAAGGAGCAGC
This sequence comes from Xenops minutus, assembly GCA_035221455.1. Lineage (NCBI taxonomy): Eukaryota > Metazoa > Chordata > Aves > Passeriformes > Furnariidae > Xenops > Xenops minutus. The sequence continues at coordinate 22,981,568 of JAWWEE010000162.1, read as the reverse complement.
AAGAGACTATCACTTCACTGGAAGTGGAGGAGGTCACCTTCAGCATGGTTTATGATTATTACAACAACCATCAGGAATTTGCCCGGCCCTTCTCTCCTGAATCAGAAATGTCTATAGAGCTGGAGAGTGGGAGCAGAGAGGAGTCACCTGATTCAGACCGCTTTTACACACCTCCCTCCTCAGTGGAAATCTTTGAAACTGCTTCTTCAGCATCCTACCACACACCACTCAGCACACCTGAGCGCTACTCCACCCCATCTGAGGGTTCAGGGTACAGCACGCCCCCTGAGCGCTACTCCACCCCATCTGAGGGCTCGGGGTACAGCACACCCCCTGAGCGCTACTCCACACCCTCAGAAGGCTCGGTGTACAGCACACCCCCTGAGCGCTACTCCACACCCTCCGAGGGTTCAAAATGCAACACACCTTCAGAGCGCTATTTCACACCCTTTGAGGGACCCTACTCTGCCTCAGGGGACAGCACACCACCAGAGCGCTACTGGACACCCACTGGGGAGTATGTGGATGCCCTGACCACACTCCCCTTCTTTGAGAGGAGGCATCAGTCTCCAGACCAGCCCCAGGCTGATGTGTTTAGGACCCCATGTGAGTCCCTGGAGCCATCAGGCAGGGAAATGCCACCTGCATTCCTCAAGGCGTTGAGCAGGAGAAGGTTGTGTGAGGGCAGCACTCTGAGATTTGAGGCTGAGGTGGTGGGTGTGCCAAAGCCAGAGGTGAAGTGGTATCATAATAAGTCTCTGTTGGAACTGGATGAGAGAGTACAAATAGAGAAGGATGGAGACAAATCTGTTCTGGAGATCACTAACATCCAGAAAGCCGATGGAGGACAGTATCTGTGCCATGCAGTGAACATTGTCGGGGAAGCTAAAAGTATTGCACAGGTGGAAGTTTTGCCTGAATATGGGAGGTCACTAGCACTGCCACCCCCTGTTACCCACCAGCATGTTATACACTTTGACATGGAACAAAACACATCTTCAAGGTCACCTTCACCACAGGAAATCCTTCTGGAAGTGGAGCTGGATGAAAATGAGGTGAAGGAGTTTGAGAAACAGGTCAAAATCATAACCAGTCCTGAGTTTAGCCCAGATAAGAAGAGCATGGTGGTTTCCCTAGATGTTCTTCCACTTGCCTTATTAGAACAAGCTGCAGGCTTGGCTGCAATGGAGAATGAAGATGTAAAAATTGATTTTCAGGTAACTGAAATGCCACCACGCTTTGCTGTGCCCATTGCAGATATCAAGGTGACAGAAGGCTTGGAGGCAGTGTTTGAGTGTGTGGTAACTGGTACTCCTGTCCCAGTAGTTCAGTGGTTCAGAGGGGACACCCCTGTGACTCCTGGTAAGGGGAAGTATGTTATAACTCAGAAGGAGGAACTTCACAGTCTGAAGGTCCAAACTGTAGGTCCTTCTGATAGTGGGTGGTATCACTGTCAGGCAATGAATAGGCTGGGAGAAGCAACATGTAAAGGCTTCCTTGTGGTCACACCTCTGCAGGAAGCAAATGCTAAGGCAAGTAGTGAGACAGTCATGGGCTGTGAACCACACAGGCCCCAGAAGTGTGACTTGCTATTAAGTAAGACTGTGAGCCCAGGTGACCAGTCAGAAATTGAGCTGGAGTTTGAGTTTGAGTCTCACAGAGATGACTCAGAAAAAGCGATCCAGCTGCTTGCAGTGACACAACAAGAGCAGGAAGTGGAAGGGGAGAAGTGTGTCAGCATTAGTTTTGATGTGTTTGCAGAGCCATCCCAAGAGGAACGGGTTGAGTTTAGGGCAGAGGACTCCGAGAGCTGCAGCTTTGAATTCCAGGTCACAGAAGCTCCTCCCAGATTTCTCAGGCTCATTTCTGACTACAGTACATTTGTAGGTGCCTCAGCATGCTTCCAGTGTCTCGTGACTGGTTCCCCCCACCCAAGTGTCTGCTGGTACAAGGATGGGGTGTTGCTCGAAGGGGATAGGTACTGTTTGCAGGAAGAGCAGGATGGCTCTCGTAGCCTTACTATTGAAAACCTGATGCAAAGTGACAGTGGGCAGTACAAATGTATAGCTACAAACAGGGCAGGAAGTGCTGAGACTTGTGCCATGTTAACATTATACTAAATTGCCATAATTTATTTCAAAGTCTCTTTTGAAATACTAAATGTTCTTATGATGTTGTTCACTGCAGGTAAAAATGCAGCACTCATTTTTAGGGGCATTGTTTTTCATCTCTTTAGGGATGAAAACCACTCTGTGGATATATTTCTGTCTCACTTAAACTTGCCTTCTTTAGGGAATTTAAGTGAGATTTAATCTGTGCATGGATTTTGTGCACGTTTTCTGCACCGAGGTATATTTCAAGCTCCTTACTCATTCTTGTAAAGATATTTTAATTGACACTCATGTATGTAGGACTAATTTTGTTTTGTATAATGTGCATATACCTGTGTGTTTGGAACAGTGCTACCACTATTGTTTTATGTAGGCTAGAAATCACTTAAAAATGTAGACACCACCTTTTTCTTGCAACCTAGAGGTATGGAATACTAACTTATGCTTGCTCTTTTGTTTGGGTATAGTTCTGTGAAAGAACTCCTTAAATTGGTATTTCCCCTTCTCACAGTATTATGTCAGAACATGTGAGTTTCACTGATTCAAATCCTGTGTTTACAGTTTCTATCACTGCAAAATTCTTATGTCCATGGCCCTCATTCTACCCACTCATGGTATTAAATCCCTTTTTTAAGTCAAGGGAACTATGCTGTTGCAAAGAAAAACAGCACAATGGGAAGAAAAATGAAAGTTTTGCGTTAGTAGAGACTGGACAGGATTTTTTTTCTCTATTACCAAGTAATAAATATGAAAACATATTTTGTACTGTATCTTTAGAAGTTAAAGGGAAAGGAGAGGGAGCATAATAATAAATCAATGATGTTACTGTAAATTCGTTTAAATAATTTTGGTTGTCCCTGTATTCCAGTGTCATTTGTAAAAAAAATACATAGTAGTAAAAGAGTAAGGTATTTTTATGCAGTATTCTTGTTTCACATTAGAACTATATCTCTACATATTCCTTTTTTTTTTTTTTAAGTTAGTAACAGTTAAGTGTGCTTTGTGTCAAGATGACCAGAAATAAATGGAATACATTCAATTGTTAGCTGTGGCATTTTCTCACCAGAAGAGATTTTTACATTCATGTTCTCAATGTGAATATATATTTTTGCATTTAAAGTAGTGCTAATATTTAAAAGGAGGAGTCAGCAGTAATTGACATAATTAAATCAGAACTAAGTCTATCTTACATAAACTATGATAAGTTTATTAAGAAAATCTGTTGAAAGTATTAAAGTTATTAATTAATGTTTATCAGAAGTTAAATAGCTCTCTAATGCATGTACCAGCTTCCCAGTTACCTGTAAGTCAAGGTGAGATCTTGAGCTCAAGAACCCTAAACAAAAATTATTTTTACTTTGTTTACCTGTTAATGAGGTTCTTCTAGTCATTTACAAATTTTTGTCAGTTGCCTTGCAAGCAGCTTTAGGTAGTGTGATGGTTTTAGGCATAAAAGAACTATTCCTATAGTATGTTCAGCTATGTTAATATTAATACAATTTCTTATTTCTGAGTTTGATGTGTCCTCACACTGAGGTCAGCATGCCTCAAAAAATTGATAATCTTTTAAGACTATCCCATCACTCACCTGGGATAGTGTATTTTGATCAAAAGATTCCCTTTGCCCAATTGTGTTGCCCGATATAAATTTAGTCCAAGCAGCAAGTTCTAATGACCCAGTACCTGGGCAAAATGACTGAAGTGTTTAGGCTGACAGCAATGTGTCACTTCAGTTTCTTCTGTCATGACCTTATGAAAAATATTTAAGATTTTTATGTTAAAAGGCATAGATAATTGTGATTTCTCATAGTTAACAGTGGTAGGAAGGAGAAGCATAAGTCTCTGACCCAGTGTTGTGCTGGGAAAGAATTACTTCATGACGTCCTTAATCCATTCCTTGTGTAGATGTGTAGCACTGTCTGATTCATTAATCAGCAGAGGTCCTTAGGGAAGTTGGCATGAATTGTCTGGTGTTCTATGTCAGCTGTGACGTGAGGGGTCTTTTAGGTCCAAAGCCAGAGAGGTCAGAGGCCCTTTGATTAAGTCCTACACAATTGTAATGTGTGTTCATTTTGCATGTAAATCGTAGTTTTTTTAGCAGAAACAGGCCCATAACTTGATTCTGAAGCCCCAAGCCAAACAGGTCCAAGTTCATGTTCAGATCTGAAATATATGGCCAAGCATCTTTATCTCTACCTGTGTAGTGGTGTTTGTGGTTTATGTAAGTTAAAAGTCTTGATTTAAATTTCATACATTAGCCAGGAGCATGATGATGTGCTTATGGAGAAATAATTCTCATCTAACTCACAGTTATTACACATGGAGGAATCTGAGGTTGGAATGAACTTACTCTGGAGCAACCAGTATAGCTTGATTATTTCTCTTCAAAATCTTGTGCTTTCATAAGAAGCAAAAAACTCACAATTTTATTTTCAGGTTTAATGTTGTCTTCATTTCTACAAAACAAGTATTTTTAAAAAAGGATGGATTACGTTTGTCATCAATGTGTATTGAATGTTAACATGTATGGCTAATTTGTGAAATAAACATGTAAATGATTTAAGTCCATTTTGCTTCTTGAATTTTATTCATTTCATAGACATATCTAAAATATGAAAAAGAATCTATATAATTTTTGTCATAAATATTCAGGAACACACAAAAGTGCATTAATTTTTCCCACACTCCTGTTATAAACCGTTCTCATGTGCATCAGCAAGGGTTTCATTCTGAAATTTTTATATTTCATATTTTTACATTTTATTTTATGGGTGGAATTCTGTCACCCATTCTCAAATTCACTTGCATGATTTATTACTGCTTTAGAAAGGTTGGTAAGTAATACTGAAGGACAGATGTAATCTTCATTTTTTACCTATGCATCTCTTCTCTGCAATTAATCATTGTATGAACTGTGCTGTGTCATTTACATTCTAGCATTAGTGACTAGACTAATTTCAAACTAATGAGAAAAAATTTGGTGTGACATAGTCTGTTCCTTTTTGTTGGAGTGCAGCAAAAATTATTGTTGCTCAGTAAGTTTTTTAATTTAATACACTGTAATTGAGAAGCTTATCAAGGTTCCCCATTACAGTGTCTAAAGACATTTATACACTCACGTTTATTCTTTTTTTAAACTCTCATATCATTTCATGTCAAATACTGCGGCCTTAAATGAGCAAACTTTACTCAGTGAGGACAATAGTATTTGATTTCCAAAGATTTTCTTTGCATCATGCTTTTCATGGATTGCTTATTCCATTCCTGGATGTCTCACATTTCATTGTTTCTATTGTCAAGCATCTGCAGAGAACAGCATGTTCTTAAGCTCTGTTTCCTCTCATTTTTAACCGCCATTGGAACTACAGTGGTCCAACACATATGTGTATAACTTCATAAAGACAAGAAAAAGAAAAATTTTGAAGTGCTCCATCTGCTTTTTCTCTGTTATTGTGATAGTTTTAATATGCCACATTGTGACAGGGAGGAGTTGAAAAGCAGACATTTAGATCAATGATATTAAATCAAGGGTGCAGACTTGTGATTTTCATAATAATGGTGCTGTAAACCTAAGGGTCTAATGGCAAAAACAGGATAAAGCTGGTAAGGTAGAGGTAATATCTTGGTGTATCAGACAAAAGACAGAGTTTCAAGTGATGGACTATGCATCAGAAGAAAAGTCAGTGTGCTTGAAAAGATTGTAGGTCTGTTGATTGGTTTGGTTTGTTTTTTTTTTTATATTTTCTGGTTTGTTTTTTTTTTTTTTTTTTAATTTGTTGATTTGGGTTTGGTTTGGTTTTTGGTTTGGGGTTTTTTTTTACAATTCTTATTCTGGCATTCTGCATTTTCTTGGTGTTTTGCATTAAGTCATGGTCTTAGCACTGTTCTGCTCTACTTGTTTGCATAGGCGTGCATACGAGTATGTATGACACATACCACTTTAAATATACCTGTGAAATGCATCAATGTTGCTTGATTGATCCTTGCACAGTGCACCCTGAGGGGTATGCCTAACCCATACTGTGATGTCAGGTTTAAAGAGACACCCATGCTGATCCAGATAGGAAATTCCTAAGTAACCTGACAGCACAGCATGTCTTGCTGGTTTTGGTAGGTGTGTATTTGACAGCAAGGGGACCTCATGTTCATTGCTAGCTGTTGTACAATATTGGGAAAGCCTCCAGCTATAGAAAAAATAGTTGCCCTAACACTGTTTATTGCTATCTATGAGTGTTCTCATAAATATTCTAGTAAAACTCAACAATTTTTTTCCATACAGACATCGCTAGGTCTCTTATTGCCTCTTCTGAGGAAGGAAGACATGAAGGCTACAGCAGCGGCCTTCAGTTGCCTGATAGAGAGAAAACACTTGAATTTGAGCCTGGAAAACCAGTTTATGTCAGCAAAGAAAAGATGAAAATGGAGGAGGAGGGCAAAGCCCCTGTTTTCCTCAAACAGGTGTCCAATGTTGAAGTCTGGCAGGGAGATGTAGCTAGGCTCACTGTTACTGTTACTGGCAGCCCCACACCCAAAATCGAGTGGTTTTTCAACAGTATGAATCTAACCCCATCCATGGACTATAAATTAGTGTTTGCTGGCAATGATCACAGCCTCATCCTCCCGTATGCGGGTGTGCAGGATGAGGGTGAGTACATATGCGTGGCCAGCAATGTACACGGGGAGAGCGCATGCAGCACCCACCTCCATGTGCGGCAGCGGATACCAGGATTGCCTTGCTTTACCAGGGAGCCTGACAGTGTGCGGTGTGCCCCAGGCTCCACCACAGTCTTGGAGTACACAGTGGCAGGGAAGCCTTGCCCTGACGTGCTATGGTTCAAGGGGAGCGAGCAACTCTTCTCTGATGCACGTCATTCCATTGCTTACCACCCTGACGGCTCAGGCTCCCTGACAGTGTGGGACTGCATGGAGGAGGACACTGGGCTCTACACATGCCAGGCAGAGAGTGCTCTGGGTGAGGCCAGGTGCTCTGCTGAGCTCCTTGTGCTGCCCGAGGAGCATGCTGTGTGCAGGCAGAGCCCAGCCTTGCAGCACTCTGCAGTGGCAGAGGACCAAAACCCCCTCTTCTATGAGGAGGCTGATGAGCTTCCTGCTGTCGAAGGAGCACTCAGTCTTGAGGCCATCAGGGAGCCTCCAGCCCTTCTTCATCTCCAGATGAGCCAGGCAGTGCACGTGTTGCCCAGGGAGGATGTCTTGCCTGGCTTGCCACCGACCAGTCTGGCTGTGCAGAGTGTTGAAGAGATGCTCACCCAAATTGCCATAAACCAAGAGAGCAACAGGCTTCTGGCGGAGCCACTGCAAAACCTCCCAGATGGCCCCCAGGGTGCGGTGCCTGCAGCAGCAACAGAGGCACAGCTGCCAGGCTGCCTTGGGACTGTAGCTGCACAGATACCCTTGCTCAAAGAGAAAGTCATCCCCAAGGCAACAGAGCAACTGGCCACTCTGAAGACAGAGGCTTCCCAAGCCCTTCTACAGGTGTCAAGCACCACTGAGAGCTGTGCCATAGATGGTGACCAAATCCAAGTCCTTGAGGGCTTTCAGGCAACACAAGGTGAGCTGAAGGCTGAACCCATATTTCCCTCTGAATTGGCTTTCACTGGGGGCCAAGCTGTCCCTCTGGAGGACATTTCTTCCCTGGAAACATCAGAGGAAGATTTTGCTGCAAGAATACACGAGGGACAAGCTGTGAGATTTCCCTTGTTGCTAGAAGAAAACCAGTTCCTGGAGGAGGAACATGTTGTTGATCTTTCCAGCTCACTCAAGCAGTGGAAAGCAGAGAGACAACCTCATGAATCAATGTACTATGACCAGCTCCAGCTTGGCCAAGTCCTCAGCAAAGATAGTCAGCTCACTGCTCTGGTTCCCCAGAGCTGCAACTTAGACATAAAGTCTCAAATTAAAAATGCACTGAAAGCTGCAGTGGTAAGTGAGAAAAACCTCTTGTTTTCAGAATGGTTGGCTGATAAAGAAAATGTTGAAGTTCAGGCAATAAACGTCAGCAAGGAGAATAAACATACCTTTTGCACCTATGTTGTGACCACAGGAGGATGCAGTCCCCTAGAAATCCCAGTCTCCTTGGGAGAAGTCAACATTCAGACAGCTGACCAGGAAACAATTTTGAAGGGAGCTTTCTATTCTCTTTGTGAAGATAAGCATCTCTTGACAGATGAAAAGTCCAAAGCATTTCCAGTCTATCCCAGTCCACTTCTCTCAGGAAAATCCTGTGATGAAACCTCTGATCTGGAGCAGGCTGAGAGGACTGTGGAGGCAGAAATACCCCTGGAGCAACCTTTGTCTGCACAAGTAATCCACACTGTGACTGGGTGTGGTCAAACCAAGGATGTGGGTGCAGCTGTAGCCACTGCTGATGTAGCCTCTACAGGTCTTCCCACTGCAACACTTGCAGAAATATTGAAAAGGAAAGAGAAAAGGGAAGAAATATGTGAGGAAGAGGGCAGAGAGGGTCTGGAAACTAGAGCTGGGAAGTTACAGGCTGAGCTGGGCAAAGGAAGTTGTCCCATCATACAGAGCAAACTGGTTGACACCGTTGTAGAGGAAGAGGAGAGTGTCAGGCTGGTGTCTGTCATAACAAATGTCAGAGAGGTGAACTGGTACTTTGAGGGTAAACTGGTATCTTCAGGCAACAAATTCAAGTGTTTGCAAGATCAGGACACATACACACTAGTAATAAGCAAAGTGTGCGGGGAGATTCACCAAGGAGAGTACACCTGTGAGGCGCTGAATGAAGGTGGAAAAAGAGCAACAGCAGCAAAACTCACAGTTGTTAAAAGAGGTTGGATTATGGGGATAAAATACTGTCACTTTAATACACTTCTCTACTAATGAACCTGTCCTACTATGTGTCTGTATCTTTGGATACAGGTACAATATTAATACCATCATGCCACTAATCAGAGGGCTCCCTTTCTCTCTGTATTGATGGTCTCCTTTTACCATGTTGCAAAGCCTCTCACTTCCATTACCCCAGTCTTTTGTCAGGAACTTTGTTGCTTCATTGCACAAGCATGGTCAGGACAAAGCTATATTTCATTCTCAGCCACTTCTCCCATTGTTGCCTGGGAAGTGAACCTACTCTTCCCATTTTTCCCACTACTGCACCCTCTCTCACTCCTTAGAGTCATTTCACAGGTTCACCACAACTTCTCATTCACACTATAATTGTCACAACTCCATGATAGCATACTATATGTTTATGTCCCAGCTATTGTGCATTGCTATTTCACTTTGTTTTTCCAGTATCACCACATTATTTCCTGATGTCATTGTGCACCATAAGACTGTCTGTCCACTGAGCCTAGTACTGCTTTCATTTCTTACAGATATTTTCTTTTTTGCAGTCACTTTATGTGAATTGCAAGTATGTCACCTTTTCTTTTTTTTCAGTCAGTCACTTCATTGTTATTTTTTTAGAATGTCAGCACACAGGGTTTTGAGTTACTCTCTGCTTTTGATTTCAGTTGCACCTATCCTGAGGAGAAGGCTCGAACCCCTGGAGGTGGCTGTAAATCATGTGGCCAAGTTTACTTGTGAGGTAGAGATGACTCCCAATGTCAAGTTCCAGTGGTACAAAGCCGGACGAGAGATATATGATGGGGATAAATACTCCATTCGCACTTCCAACTACCTCTCCACACTGGAGATCCCGAGGCCTCAAGTTGTTGACTGTGGAGAATACAGCTGTAAGGCTTCAAACCAGCATGGCAGTGTAAGCTCTACCGCTGTTTTAACAGTAACTGGTAAGTACAGACTTTCAAACACTTCTTCATAAAATGTCTTGGTGTGTTGTAACACTTTCAGTGCTTACACTTGTAGGGTTCTTGATTGCCATTATCATACATAATCCATACCTAATTTTGTCAGACATAAGTATAGAGAAGGAATAACTTCTGAGAATGCTGCTCTCTTGTTCTTTCTGTACATAGGAAAAGGGAAGCATTGTGAAAAGTTTCAGAGGGGAAGAAAGAAGGGGAAAGAGAGCAGGAGGAACTAGATTGTCAACAGAATAAGATTTCTTTGTGAATGCATTCTTGAAGAAGGTTTATTTAACTTACAGACCACAAGAAATACACTTTTACATCTGATTTCTTGGTGTAATAGTCACTGTGATTATCCTAGCATCCTATATCTATCCTGCAACTATAATTGCGACGTAGGTTATGCAGCTCTGCATACCTGAATATCTTTGTGCTGTGGCCAAAGAGGTTCTCTGTGATTGGGCAAATAGATCTTCTTAAGCAAACAAAAGAGGATTTAAAGGGTTTCGGTTTGCAAACTTTTTGTCTATTAAGAGCTATACAATTCTTTTTTTTTCTTTAAACAACAACGGCAAAAAATAAATAAACAAAACCACGAGAACAAAACAAAACACAAATCAAACCACTGTCTTTTGAGCATTTAGTCTATGATGATTTTTTTTTACTCTGACTTTTCTCTTTGTGGAAGGAGTCTTTATGAGGTCTTTGCTAAGTGCTAGCTGCTAGAGACTAGCACAGGATGCATGAACTGTGAAATGCGTGCAAACTGACCCATCTTGAGAAAACAGTGAGCAAACATATCAGTCTTGGGGGAGGAAGTTCTGGCTTTTGGTTTATTTTCGTTTAGTTCGTATATTGCTCCAGAGATTCGCAATGCCTTCAAGCTCTGGAGCAATACATAGAACGAAGTAGACAAAATTTATCATCTTTAATGCCTCTTACCTCTTTCACTGCTGGTTTCTTTTGCTTAAGAGTGTCCAGTGACAAGCTGGCCTCTCTTGCTCTCTGTCCCTGGCAAATGCGGAGAAAGAATATAGGTTCTGTTCCTCACCTCTGGATAACACTAAACCTCTTTTTTTTGCAGAAGCACTTCCACCAACGTTTCTTACCAGACCTGAATCTATCACTACTTTTGTGGGCAAAAGTGCCAAGTTCCTGTGTACTGTTTCGGGCACTCCAGTCATCGACATCACCTGGCAGAAAGATGGCGCAACCATTTCACCTTCAGACCACCATAAAATCTCCAAAGTGGAAAATAAACACATTTTAGAAATTTCCCTTCTCACCACCAGTGACAGAGGGGTTTACACTTGTAAGGCTTCCAACAAGTTTGGGGCTGATATTTGCCAGGCTGAAATGGTCATTATAGACAAGCCCCACTTCATTAAAGTTTTACAGTCAGTGCAGTCAGCAGTTAACAAAAAAATACGTCTTGAATGTCAGGTAGATGAAGACAGGAAAGTAACTGTAGGGTGGACAAAAGATGGAAACAAAATCCCTCCAGGCAAAGATTATAAGATTTGCTTTGAAGACAAAATAGCCTCACTTGAGATTCCTCTGGCTAAGCTGAAGGATTCAGGCCATTATGTTTGCACTGCCTCAAATGAGGCAGGAAGCAGCTCCTCTTCTGCCAGCGTCACAGTCAGAGGTAAGATAGTTCTATGCTCCCTTTACCTTTCCTCTTCTTGGGTTCCCTATTCCTTCTTTTTCAGGCAAAAGACTCCTTTGGGCTGAAATTACACTGCATTCTTCTCAGACCTGCTACACTGTCTGTTCCCCTCTAACTCGTTTCCCCTGCTGCCTTCCAGTGCACCATGTGTTACTTCAATATTTCTTTCACCAGAGAAATGCAAGAATTGCTCCTGCATGCAGAGGAGAGAAGAACAAAAAGCGCAAGCAGAGCCACAGGAGCTGCAGCTCAGCAAAGATTATGCTGGTCTCTTTTCAAGACATATTTTATTCTTGTTCAAAGAACCCATCTTTCAAATATTTCACCCTTCTTTCCTTTTTTTCCCCCTCATCCTTTTCCTTTTCCCTTTCCTTACCCTTTCCTTTTCCATATTCTTCCTCTTTTTACCATCTCTTCCTGTCTCTTCCCTTTTCCCACTTTTAGAACCACCATCTTTTGTGAAGAAGGTCGATCCATCTTATTTACTGACCCCAGGTGACTCTGCACGCCTTCAATGCAAAATCAAAGGGTCTCCTGAAATCCAGGTTACTTGGTTCAAGAACAATAAGGAAATCCATGAAAGCAACATACACAGGATGTCCTTTGTCAATTCTGTGGCTGTGTTAGATATTTTGGAGATGAAAGTTGATGACAGTGGGACCTACTCCTGTGAAGTTCTAAATGAAGTTGGAAGTGACAGCTGCACCACTGAAGTGGTTGTCAAAGGTCTGTCCTTGTTGCTGCCAGTCACATTCTTGAGAAAAAACTTCCCTTCCATTTTTTTATGGCATGGTTGACTAATTCTTTCTTGCTGCTTTTTTAGAGCCTCCGTCTTTCATCCGAACACTTGAACCTGCAGAGGTAGTGAAGGGCACAAACACCGTTCTTCAGTGTGAGGTTGCTGGCACTGGACCATTTGAGATTAGCTGGTACAAAGACAAGAAACAGATTCGCAGTAGTAAAAAATACAGGTTGACCTCTCAGAAAGCTGTTATTTCTCTGGAGGTGTCCTCATTTAATAGTGCAGATGTTGGTGAATACGAGTGTGTGATAGCTAATGAAGTCGGGAAGTGCATGTGCAGTGCCACATACATCTTGAAAGGTTAGTGGGAGAGAGAAAACTCCACTTACTGAAGGGATTGGCAAAAACCTCTTATCTCTTAAAATGTCTGCTCTTTGGATTTGTGGGTGGCTGGGGAGAATGGGAAAGGAGTGTATCTTCTTTTAAAATTCTTTGTATATCTTAACTCTTACCTGACCTAAACCCTATGAATATGAAGGACATTGAGATTAAAGGGCCATGCATTAGCTCCCAGCTGGAGAACACAGCTCTTCTACTTGCTTACTCTTTTGTTGAATTGCGACAACGTATTGCACATATTCTCTTACAAAACTGTCTTGAAGTAGCAGATTTCGTGGGATGATGTAATAGCACATAAATATTTTTTCTTCTCTCTCTTCTTTGAACTAGAACCACCATCTTTTGTTAAGAAAATCGAAAATGTGACAGCTCTGGCTGGAGATAGTATTACGTTACAGGCCGTGGTGAAAGGGTCAGAGCCTATTTCTGTGATGTGGATGAAGGGCAAAGACATTATTAAAGATGATAACAATGTGAGAGTGACATTTGATCATGGTCTAGCAACACTGCAAATTACTGGTGTCCAGCTGAGCTCTGGTGGCAAATATACCTGCGTGGCTGAGAATGATGCAGGAAGTCAGTCCTGCTTTGGTGAACTAGCAGTGAAAGGTTAGTGGAGAAGTGCTGTGATCCCCACAGTCTCCCAACTGAGAGGAAGAACAATTTCCTTTTATCCTTAACATGATTTGTTTAATTCTGTTGTAGAACCTGCCAAAATAATTGAAAAAGCTGAAGTGATCCAGGTTACAGCAGGGGAACCAGCTATTTTGGAGTACACTGTCACAGGTACTCCAGAGCTGAAAACCAAATGGTTCAAAGATGGAAGGCCACTACCTGCCAGCAAAAAATATAGGATCAGCTTCAAAAATAATATTGCCCAGCTCAAGTTTTATGCCACTGAAATGCAGGACAGTGGTGAATACACCTTTGAGATATCCAACGATGTGGGCATCAGCTCTTGTACTACCAGCTTCACTGTGCTAGGTTGGTACTGACTCTCTGCAAAGAGCCCTGTTGCTCTGCTCTGCACCCAACAGAGCCAGAAGCAGAAGACCATGCCTATTTTGCTCATGTGTTCATTTCTGTCATTTTTTTTCAATCTCAACAGATCGCACTCTCCCTCCCTTCTTTACTAAACCCCTGAAGAATATTGACAGCATCATTAGCACCTCGTGCCACCTAGACTGCAAAATTTCAGGTTCTCTTCCAATGACCGTCTCTTGGTTCAAACAGGACACTGAGATAACTTCAAGTGCCAAGTACACAGTGCACTTTGCAGAAGGCTCAGCATCGCTGGAAATAAAACACCTAGATGCAAGTGATGCTGGGGTCTACATTTGCAGAGCCACAAACTCTGCTGGTAGCAAAGAGAGCAGTAGTACTTTGTTTATAAAAGGTTTGGCAATTTGTTTCACTTTTCTTGAAGTTTTGCTTTTCGTGTGATAATACTTTTCTTTCCCAAAATGCAGGCCATGTGTCTTACTGTCGAAAATTTTCTCCTTTCAATGCAATCTAGAGCCACCCAGCTTCACTGTAGAACCAGAGTCTCAAGATGTACTGCCTGCATCAACTGTACATTTCAAAAGCACATTTAAAGGCACAACACCACTGACAGTGAAATGGTTTAAAGGTGATACTGAGCTGGTGACAGGAGGAGCCTGCTACATTATGACAGAAGCATTAGCAAGTTACGTGGAGCTTTATGCGGTCAAACCAACAGATTCTGGAAAATACACCTGCAAAGTCTCCAACGTAGCTGGTTCAGTAACATGCAGTGCAAACTTGTTTGTAAAAGGTTTGCATTCTTACTCTCTTTTAAAATTCTAGCTGCTGGATTGACCCAGTGACACACTTTCCTGACTTCTTTGTCCTGAATATTCTCCTTAAATCTGCAGAACCTGCTGCCTTCAAGGAGAAGCTAGAGCCAACCCATTTGGTAAAGAAAGGTGGATATGCTGAGCTGACCTGTGAAGTCACTGGTACTCCTGAGATTAAAATCACCTGGTTCAAGGATGATAGAGAACTAAAAGAGAGTGACAAATACAGGATGTCTTTTTCAAAATCTTTGGCAATACTCCATGTTTCAGAAGTTGATACTGAAGACAGTGGAGAATACATTTGTGAGGCCAAAAATGATGCTGGAAAAGATATTTGCAGTAGTGTTGTTACAGTCAAAGGTGTGTGTGACATCCAGCCACACAGTTTGTCTCTTTAAACTCAGTACAATATTACAGGCTTCAAAAGTATGACTAATACAATTGCACTCTCTTTTTTGCACTGTAGAGTCACCTTATTTTAGCAAGGAGTTTCAATCCATGGAAGTCTTGAAGGATTCTGATGTGGTTTTGGAGTGTGAGGTGCTTGGCACACCTCCCTTTGAAGTGTTCTGGGTGAAAGATGATAAACCCGTGCGGAGCAGTAAGAAGCACAGAATAAGCATAGAAAAATCTTTGATTAGTCTCCATGTTTTCAGATTTGATGCTTCTGATGTTGGTGAATATCAATGTAGAGTAACAAATGATGTTGGGAGCTGCCTCTGCAGTTCAGAGGTCACACTGAAAGGTTAGTGCAAGGTGTAGAACACCACTAGCATGCTCTTAGCCCACTGTGGTGTCTATGCCACACTGTTATACACCAAACCCATACTTACATACCCACTTTCTTCCTGCCAGAGCCTCCACAGTTTTTGAAGAGGATAGAAAACATTAGTTCCCTTCGAGGGGGGACAGTTGTGTTTCAGGCTGCTATTAAAGGCTCCTTGCCCATCACTGTGTCCTGGTTGAAAGACAATGATGAAGTGATTGAAGACAACAATATCAAAATGACCTTTGTGAATAATGTTGCCACTCTTCTGGTGAGATCTATTGAGCTGAAACATGATGGAAAGTATTTCTGTCAGGCTAAAAATGAGGCAGGAATTCAGAGGTGTTCTGCTCTGCTGACTGTCAAAGGTTGGTCTTACCCTGAGGGCTTGCAGTGATCTCAGATGGTTCCTTTATCATTTTTACAGATGCTCTTAACACTCTATCTCCTTGTTTACAACAGAACCTGCTACAATTGTGGACAAGGCTGTGTCAATAGATGTGACTGAGGGAGACCCAGCAACCCTGCAGTGTAAATTTTCTGGAACAAAACCTATTACAGCTAAATGGTTCAAAGATGGCAAGGAACTGACATTAGGCCCAAAATACAAGATCAGTGTTACAGATACTGTGTCAGTCCTAAAGGTGCTTCACGCAGAAAAGAAAGATAGTGGAGAATACATTTTTGAGGTTCAGAATGACGTTGGGAGCACTAGCTGTTCTGCCAACATTAACGTCCTAGGTGTGTATGGGCTTTCTCTTAATACTGTTTTTAGATGCAAAATCTTTTTTCATGAGCTGACGTCTGCCACAATCAAGGTTGAATTTCATACTTTGGTTTTTTGCTCTGTCTTGGATAGATCTCATTATACCACCTAAATTCACCAAAAAACTCAAGAAAATGGACAGCATTAAGGGGTCTTTTGTCCACCTGGAGTGCATAGTGTCTGGTTCACATCCTATAAGTATCCAGTGGTACAAGGATGGCCAAGAAATAACAGCAAGTGAAAAGCACAAATACTCTTTCCATGATAATACTGCATTTCTGGAAATAAACAATCTTGAAGGCACAGACAGTGGCTCTTACACCTGTGAAGCAACGAATAAAGCAGGAAGCAACCAGTGCAGCGGGTTCTTAACAGTCAAAGGTTTGAGTTCCTTCTTTGTCTTGTGTTAGGTCTCTCATTCATAATTTTGGATTCCTCTGTCTCAGAATAATCCCCTTTCTTCCCTTTTGCATGTTATAGAACCACCATATTTTGTGGAAAAGCCCCAGTCTCAAGAGGTTGTGCCCAGTGCTAGGGTTCAGTTCAAAGCACTGGTGAAAGGGTCTACTCCTCTACAGATAAAGTGGTTTAAAGACAGCCAGGAGCTCCTGTCTGGAGCCAATCGATCTGTCTGGAAGGACGACACATCTAGTGTACTGGAGCTCTTCTCAGCTAGGACATCTGATTCTGGGAACTACACTTGTCAGATAAGCAATGATGTGGGGACTGCAACTTGCAAAGCAACTCTCTTTGTAAAAGGTGTGCAACCCAATCTCCTCATTTTTTGGTTCTGATTTTTCTGTGCAATACTGGCGGGAGGGGGAGGAAACCTTTCTATTTTTTTTAAATTCTTTATTTTATTCCCACCTTAAATATTATAAAACCTCAATTTCTCTGTCCATCTTCTAGAGCCCCCCAGATTTATTCAGATGCCAACTTCTGTAGTAGCTTTGCGTGAAGGACAGTCCACCACTTTTGAGTGCCAAGTAGTAGGCACACCAGAGATCCACATTACATGGTACCTGGATGGGAATGAAGTGACTGACCAAGCTAAGTATGGCATCTCCTTCATAGATGGATTAGCCACTTTGAAAGTCACTCAAGCCAGAGTAGCGGATAGTGGGATTTATGTTTGCGAAGCCCACAATGACGCAGGTAGTGAGAGCTGCAGTGTCGAGCTGAAAGTAAAAGGTTGGTTTTGAACATCTTGTCACAATGTCATGTATCTGGGGTGAGGAAGTAGGAGATACTTCTTCTCCCCTCAGAATTGTTTAAGTTTTGTATCTACTAAAGGTTACTATCACTCTTCTTTATAGAGCCTCCAACCTTTGTTCGGGAGTTGAGTCCCACTAAGGTAGTGAAGGGTTCAGAGGCCACACTAGAGTGTGAAGTGACTGGTACTCCTCCATTTGAGGTGAAGTGGCTGAAGAACAATAAAGAAATGTTCAGCAGCAAGAAATATGCCATCTCCACCAAAGAATCCGTATTTACTCTTAATGTGACTAACTGTGATGTCTCGGATGTTGGTGAATATCAGTGTATTATATCAAATGAAGGTGGGAGCTGTTCTTGCAGCACAAGACTCAGCTTGAAAGGTCAGTCCTCTAGGAGGCATACCTCAAACATTGTATCCCCTATCTAAACTGTAGTGAGTAGGGTTACTTCATATGATCTCTCTCTCCCCTCTTGCCTTTCCATGACTTCTCTTCCGATCAAAACTCACACAACAGAACCACCATCCTTCGTCAAGAAGCTGGAGAATGTCACTAGCATTTTGAAAGGTGATTCATTCTTTCAGTGCGTTGTAGCAGGTGCTCAACCCTTATCTGTGTCATGGATAAAAGATGAGAAAATACTGGAAGATGATGAACACCACCATATTACCTTTGAGAACAACGTGGCCACACTGAAGCTTGCTAATGTTGACCTCAGCCACAGAGGGAGATACACCTGTCAGGCAAAGAATGAATGTGGCTTGGAGAAGTGTTTTGCTTTGCTTTTTGTGCAAGGTGTGTACAAGGTGTGACCTTGATGAGTATTTGGAAAGTCAGTCCCCTATCTATGTAGCTAACTACCATTTTTATACTCTTTATACCTCAGAGCCTGCACAGATCATAGAAAAGGCTAAGTCACTTAAAGTCACTGAAAGAGACCCCGTGACTTTGGAGTGTACTGTGGCTGGGACACCAGAGCTCCGAATAAGATGGTACAAAGATGGAAAACAGCTCCTGCCCAGTAGATACTACACAATGACCTTTGAAAACAATGTGGCCAGTTTCAGGATTGAACCTGTATCAAAGGAGGATAGCGGTACATACAGTTTTAAGGTTGAAAATGACTTTGGAAGTAGCACCTGTGAAGCCGTTCTGACTGTGCTAGGTTTGTATTCAGTTATGGCAGATTTGCCAATTCAGCAGGGAGGGAATGAAAAAAAAAATTCTGTGAAACATAAGCAGAAAGTTAATCAGTGTGCTTTTTCCATTTTTTGTGTTGGGCAGATCAATCAATTCCTCCTGTATTTATCAAAAAGCTAACCAAAAAGGATACCGTTCTGGGATCTTCTATCCAAATGGAGTGCAAAGTCTCTGGGTCGCTCCCCATTATTGCAAAATGGTTTAAGGATGGAAAAGAGATAACTGACAGTGCAAAATATAGAAGTCTGTGCCATGAGAACACTATGTCACTTGAGATTGCTAATCTAGAGCTGGCAGACAGTGCAAATTACACGTGCAGTGTCTCTAATGTTGCTGGAAACGATTCTTGCAGTGCTGTCCTGACTGTGAAAGGTTTGAAACTCTTTTACTACTACTTATGTGTGATACATGCTGGGAAAATACCTTAAATCTTATCTTAATGTAACACTCTTATACATCTTAATGCTAAAAACTTGATCTCCATGCTTGCCTCACTAATCTTCTTCATTCTTAGAGATTTCTGATGTAACTGAATATTTCTTTTTCTTAAAAACTCCAGAGCCACCAAGCTTCTTAGTAAAACCTGAAAGCCAACAAGCCATCCCAGATTCCACAGTGGAGTTTAAGGCCACACTAAAAGGAACACCACCTTTTACAGTAAAGTGGTTCAAAGAAGATTTAGAACTTGTATCTGGTCCAACTTGTTTCAT
Source organism: Xenops minutus (assembly GCA_035221455.1). Classification (NCBI taxonomy): domain Eukaryota; kingdom Metazoa; phylum Chordata; class Aves; order Passeriformes; family Furnariidae; genus Xenops; species Xenops minutus. The sequence goes on along the minus strand of JAWWEE010000162.1, from coordinate 22,962,381 downwards.
TGGGATTGAAGGTTCAACTGCATTCTTAACCCTCTATTCAGTGGATACATCTCGGAGTGGGCACTACACTTGCCACATTTCAAATGACGTTGGCAGTGACTCTTGCACTACAACATTGATGGTAACAGGTGTGCACTCTTTTTTGATGTGTTGCAGTCTTTTTGTCTCTTTCTTCTCTTCTCTTTTTCTGAGCCCACCTCAGTGATCTTTGATACGCTGCCAAGTGAATTCCCTATCTTGTGCTTGCAACTCACAATTTGGCTCTTTCCCCCCCGTATTTTCTTTCCAGCATTAATTCAGACCTTTCTGACCCCACTTTTTTGGTTTTTTAGAACCACCCAAGTTTTCTAAGAAGCTAGAGGCAGCAAAAGTGGTCAAGCAGGGTGACTCAGCCCGGCTTGAGTGCAAAGTGAGTGGATCTCCAGAGATGAAAGTAGTGTGGTTCAGAAATGACCATGAAATTGTTGCCAGTGAAAAATTCCGGACATCATTCATTGACTCTGTGGCTGTGCTTGAAATGAATCATCTCAGTAGTGAAGAGAGCGGTGACTATATCTGTGAAGCTCACAACCCTGCCGGCAAGGCCAGCTGTAGCACCAAAGTCACAGTGAAAGGTTAGCTGTTCTTTTGTTCTCTGACTGTATCCTATTTTTCCCTGGTGGCTGTATCCCTTGGAAATCCACAGGCACATGAGTTTAATTTCTTATTTCAGAACTTCCCTTTTTTTCATGTCATGTTTGTTTCTTGATGCCCCCTCATCTTGAAGAAGAGAGATGATGTTCTTAATGCAGAAGAGTTCTAAGCTAGTTGTTTCCCACTTCTACGTTTTTAAATATCCAAGACAGATCATAGTGGGGATTGTTATATAAAGGAGCTGAAATATGAAGGAAAAAGAACAGACATAAACTGACTAGTATCCGTTTTACACTGTGTCTGGGAGATTACTACCAGCTAACTGAGACCTGTATCCTCTCTGCCAAGGGTCACCCTTCTGTTTACCTTTTACACAGAGGAGCTAAGGGCTCTGAATGCTCACCTGTGTGCAAGTTCATTTTGTAATGTGACCAGAAAAAGAGAGAAGTCCTGGCCTATTCTGTAGATATTCTCAGAAGTCTCATTGTTTAGAAGCTGGTATCAGTAAACTGTTTGATAGTCAAGTTGCTCCAGGCTCCTTTCTAAAAATGTTCCTTTCTTCCCTTGTTAGAACCTCCTGTCTTTAGCAGGAAGCCCTCTCCAGTAGACATTGTCAAAGGATCTGAGGTTAGCCTGGAATGTGAAATTTCAGGAACACCTCCATTTGACGTTGCCTGGTACAAAGACAAGAGACAAATCCGCAGTAGTAAGAAATACAAGGTTACAGCCAAAAACTACCACACAAGCGTTCGCATTCTTAGTGTTGAAGCTGCAGATGTTGGTGAATATCAGTGCAAAGCACAGAACGACGTAGGAAGTGACACTTGTTTTTGCACTTTGAAGCTGAAAGGTAAAGTACCGGTACACATGCCTTCTGCAGTGCTCCCAATGGTGCTGCATTGCTCTTCTTTACATGAACACTGTGAGTATTTACTATAACTGCATCTTTCTTCTTCAGAACCACCGAAATTCGTGACTAAAATAAACAGCATGACTGTTGTCGTTGGTGAACCAGTAGAGTTGCAAGCACGAGTGGAGGGCTCCCAGCCAATTTCTGTTCAGTGGCTTAAAGACAAAGAGGAAGTTATTAGAGAAAGTGAAAACACAAAGATCACATTTATGGAAAATATTGCAACTTTACAATTTGTGCGCACAGAGACAAACAATGCTGGAAAATACACCTGTCAGATCAGAAATGATGCTGGAAGTCGCGAGTGTATGGCTACCTTAACTATTCTAGGTTGGTAAAAAGCACAAGTTCATGAAAGTCTCTTTTAAAAGTTAGAAACTTGGCTATTTAGTGTCAGCTGTATGCTCTGCTTATGCCCCCGAGTTCAAAGCAATGAAAACAGAGAATGCTACTCTCCCCAAAAAGCAGCAGTCAGGTTCCATATTGCCAGTCATTCAGAGATAGGGGTAAAAGGAACCACTCTGTATCTGAATTTTAAAGTCGTGTCTTCTGCTCATGCCTGCTTGGAGAGGGACAGGCAGTTGCATTTTTCTCCTAGGAGATTAAAATATTTTCAGTTCATTATGTGGAGCATCTGAAATTTCTGGTTTAAGGTTGATAAAAGATGGGGGGGGGGGGGGTTGGGGAAAGAAAGCTGAAAAAAATTCCACAGTCCAACAAACTGAAAAATTCCTTGGTATCAAATGGGTAAACTCCATGTCATAGTGCTGTAATACTTACAGCTAGTACTAATCAAATCCTCTTTTCACCATACATCTCTCTTTCCAGAGCCTGCAGTCATTGTAGAGAAAGCAGAGCCAATGCGAGTTACTATAGGAGATGCCTGTACTTTGGAGTGCAAAGTGGCAGGCACACCACAGCTTTCCACTGGGTGGTTCAAGGATGGCAAAGAGCTGACCAGCAGCCAAAAGTACAAAATTACTTTCCTCAATAATGTATCTACACTTAAAATTATGGATGCGGAAAAGGAAGATGCTGGACTGTACACTTTTGCAGTGCAAAACGATGTGGGGAAAAGCAGTTGCACAGCATCAGTTGATGTTTTAGGTTGGTTGGGTATCTTGTCTTCTGTCTTTTGTAAAAGCTTTTCTTTAGCCGCGTTCTCTGTCCTTTCCTCCATTCCTTTTGTGATTTTCTCTCTAACCATTTGTTATGTTTTCTCACACAGATCGAATAATTCCTCCTTCTTTCACAAGGAAACTAAAGGAAACCCCTTGTGTTCTGGGTTCCTCAGCACTACTGGAATGTAAAGTGTCAGGTTCACCTCCTATTTCTGTTGCCTGGTTCCATAATGGAGTTAAGTTGGTCAGTGGAGAAAAACATCAAATCTCCTTTTCAGATAACCTATGTATTTTAGAAGTTAATTCACTGAGCAATTTAGATACTGGAACCTACACCTGCAAAGCAACAAACATGGCTGGTTCAGATGAATGCAGTGCTGTATTGACCGTACAAGGTCAGTATATGGTGGTCAGAAACTTTCTAAACTGTTATTCTCTCTTTCTCTCTTGAAATTGCCTGTGGTATCTTGTAAATATTCTTGGGGAAAATCATTGACTGAAAAGTAAAGATTTTGCTCTTTATCTTCAGTAGGTGTGTGGAAATACCAGAATTATGCTGCAGCAACCTGTCTTACCTCTCTTTTTCTCATGTGTTTAGAGCCACCTTCTTTTGAGAGGACACCACAACCTCAGGATGTATTGCCAGGCACAAGCATCACTTTCACATGTGTTGTCAGAGGAACCCCTCCTTTTAAGGTCAACTGGTTTAGGGGGGCCAATGAACTTGTGCCAGGAGACAAATGCAATATCTACTTGGAGGAGTCCGTTGTGGAGCTTGAGTTATTTGATGTAACTCCTCCCCAGAGCGGAGAGTATACTTGTCTAGTATCTAATGATGCTGGCAGGGCAAACTGTACAACACACCTTACAGTAAAAGGTTTGTAAAGATGGTATCTATCCATCTATCCATTTACCTTAAAATACTGTTTCCTTTTCTGCATTTGGCATGGTATGTTCAACATTTGTGACTTCTTACCTTTCATTAGAGCCAGCTGTCTTTGTGAAGAAACTGAGTGACCAGTATGTGGAGCCTGGCAAGCCCATCATCCTGGAGGGTACTTACTCAGGCAGCCTTCCCATTTCTGTGACGTGGAAGAAGAATGGCCACACCATCACACAATCTCAGAAGTGTAGCATCACCACCACAGAGAAATCCTGCATCCTGGAAATACTTGACAGCACCAAAGAAGATGCAGGAGAATATACTTGTCATGTTGAAAATGAGGCAGGAAGAGATGTTTGCGAAGCTGTAGTCTCTACCCTAGGTGTGTGCTCACTTTTCTTGCCTTTTTTTCAAGTGTATGCTTTCCAAGGCCTGGCACTACAATGAGCCTATCTAATTGCTTCTCTTTTTTAGAACCTCCCTATTTTGTTACTCACTTGGAACCTCTTGAGGTGTCAGTTGGGGATTATACAACATTGCAATGTCGCGTTGCTGGAACACCAGAAATTACTGTGTCTTGGTACAAAGGTGATACAAAACTCAGGTCTACTCCTGAGTACAAAGTGTTCTTTAAAGACAATGTTGCTACACTTATTTTCAACAAAGTGGTCAGCAACGACAGTGGAGAATATATCTGCAAGGCAGAAAACAATGTAGGAACTGCATCTACAAAGGCTCTCTTAACAGTTCAAGGTGATGATTTTATATTAGCTTGCTAAAATTCTTTTTCTCTCGCAAGACTATAAAAAAATTTCTTCCTGTTGTGTATTTATCCTTTACTTGCTTTCTTCCAGAGCGCAAACGACCACCTTCCTTTGCAAGACAATTAAAGGACATTGAGCACCCTGCTGGTTTACCCCTTAAATTTATGTGTCGGCTCAATGGCTCAGAACCCATTACTGTCACTTGGCACAAAGATGGTGTACTGCTAGGTGATGACCACAATGTGCACACATCCTTTGTAGACAATGTTGCAGTGCTGCAACTGGTGCGAACCGAGATGAATCATACTGGGCAATACTCCTGCACAGCCACCAATGCTGTGGGTACTGCCACCTCAAGTGCTAGGCTCACAGTGGCAGGTGTGTTGGCTTACAAAATTTTGCCTGGGTCACAGGGTCCTCTTTCTCATTTCATGCATGTGATGGTATCTGTGTGTGGTATAATCTCTTCTGTGAGGTGTATTACATGGTTTTCCTATGCTTCTAGAACCCAAGCAAGCACCTCTCTTTGACATCAAACCAGAATCTATTGATGTGCCTTTTGGAGAAAGTGCTGACTTTGAATGCCATGTTACGGGAGCCCAGCCAATACACATAACCTGGTCCAAGGATGGTCGGGAGATCCGAACTGGAGGAAACTTCAATATTACATTTATAGGCAACACAGCTCACCTTCGAGTGCTCAGAGTGGGTAAAGGAGACTCTGGCCAATATACCTGCCAGGCTAGTAATGAAGCTGGGAAAGACTTTTGCTCAGCCCATCTCAGTGTTAAAGGTATTAAGTAACCTTTGTTTGTGTGTTTTCTTTTTCTTGGGTAAAGAGACCTCTTTGCCTCATCTTCCACCATTTCTAATTTGGAAATATATAAAAAGTAGCTTTCCAGGCAGCAGACATAAACCATAAAGTGACTTTCACCCATCATACTATGTAACAGTAAAAGCCATTTGTGCCTGCAAAATCTCCAGGGAGAAAGGTCCCTTTGTTGCACTCACACTGCTTTTTACTTTATCTTTAGTAGTTAAGCTACAGTCACTGTGGTATCATTCACAGCAATTACTATATGGAAAACAGTGATAAGTAAATACAGCTACCTTACATTTGTTGGACAGCAAACTCTTTCTAATTTGCTATAGATCTCAATGTTGATTTAATCTAGACTATGCATCATTTAATTTCTTCATTCAGAAATATACTTTAAATATGTGTAAGCAAGTGAAACTATCCCTACCGTGTTTCTGTTGCTCCTGGAGATGAAGGGGTTGTCAAATCTTTCATGCTGGCCTGGGAACCTGGTTATCCCTGAAATGTAACAGCAAAATTGCCATTTGATGGAGCAACCATCCTTTGTATGTCTTTTATAGCATCAGCTGTCTGATGCAGCAGGGTCCAAAGCTGGCAGAATATAGTTTTAGTTTTTGTCTTTGCTTTCTTTTCTCCATCTTCTGTCTTTTCTTGAGAAGAAATTCTGGTTGGGGTTGCAGCCAGCTGTTGTAGTAATTTTTTTTTTTTTTTTTGTGCCACAATACTCTTGTGCCTTCCAGAACTCTTGCTCAGCATTCTAGATTTCACAAGGCAAACAGGTATACTGTCATTCTCTACATATTTATTCTGTTCTGCAGAACCTCCCAAGTTCATCAAGAAGCCTGAAGCATTGCGGTTTGTGAAACAGGGGGACACAGTTCAACTTGAATGTAAAATCAGTGGCACACCGGAGATCAGAATCGTGTGGTATAAAAATGAGCAGGCACTCCAGGCAAGCAACAGGCTCCACATGTCCTTCGTAGACTCCGTGGCGACGCTAACCATCTTGGGTGCCAACACTGAAGATGCTGGGGATTACATATGTGAAGCCCATAACTCTGCTGGCACAGCCAGCTGCAGCACTTCAGTCACAGTGAAAGGTTAGCAGCGTGGCTTCATACACCACCAGAATCCCTGGCTGCCAGTCCCTGCTCCCAGCTGCACCTCCCCCGGACAGGGAGCTGCTGCTGCAGCACTTGGTGGCTGCTGGGACAGTGTCTCTCAGCTGCTCTCACATTCAAATGCTGCTGTGTTTAAGCAGCAGAGATCAGGCAGGAAGCAGTGGTGGGTGTTGAGCATTGTGCAGCCATTCCCCTTGTCCCCCAGTTGCAAGCTGAACAAGGCAAGCTTTTCAAATCACAAGGAAATCGTGGACTAGATGGAACAGCAGCCATGGTGAGGGAGCTGGAAATGCTTTTCAGCCATCCCTCTGCCTCCTTTTTATATATAGTGATCCTGACAGGAATAAAGTTTAAGACGGAAGAGGAGGCTGTGTAGCTGAGCCTCACTGTAGCTTTCATGATTAGAAAGAGGGGGGAGGAAGCTGGAATGTGGTCCTGGAGAACAGGGAGACTGGCTTTTGGTGAGGGACACTGAACAGTGACTTCAAACAGGTGCAGAAGTCACACTGAGTGCTGGGATTTTTTAGAGGTCAGGCCACATATTTAAAAGTTAAATATGTGTTTACAAGAATAAATGTAAGCTCCCTTCCTGAATATGTTGCCTTCTGATACTATCCAGAAACCCATCCAGAGAAGCAGGCTCACACATTATGATGTGATTCTTTTTTTATAGAACCACCTGTTTTTAGCAAGGTGCCAAGCCCTGTGGACACTCTTAAAGGCTCTGATGTTATCCTCCAGTGCGAGATAGCAGGGACCCCACCCTTTGAGGTAGCTTGGTTCAAGGACCGAAGGCAGGTCAGGAGCAGCAAGAAATTCAAGGTGACAGCAAAGCACTCTGTTGCCAGTCTTCATATTCTCAATCTGGAATCTCAAGACACTGGAGAATATCAATGCAAAGCTATGAATGAGGTGGGAAGCGACACTTGCACCTGCCCAGTGAAATTTAAAGGTTTGTATGCTAGAGGATAAACATCACTGTCCTCTTTTCTTGATTTCCTGGCTGTCCCTCTTTCAAGCAAGCATGTATGATTAACTGTCCTCTGCCTCCTTGTTTTTGCCATCAGAACCCCCACGGTTTGCCAAGAAGCTGAGTGACACTGCAATCTTCATTGGGGAGCCAACAGCCCTGCAGGCAGTGGTGGAAGGATCCCCACCAATTTCTGTTGTCTGGCTCAAGGATAAGGGTGAAATTATTAGGGAGAGTGAAAATGTTCAAATGTGGTTTATGGACAACATAGCAACTCTTGAGATTGCCAGTGCAGAGGGAGGTGATGTTGGGAAGTACATCTGTCAGATCAAAAATGATGCTGGCATGCGGGAGTGCTCTGCCTTTTTACAAGTCCTAGGTGGGTATAGCCTACTTCACAGGTACTTTATCTTACAGCCTGCACTATTGCCTCTACTGGCCTTTGTTCTCTGTTTATATCCTGTTGCTCACTAGTTTGGGGATAGATTTCCTGGTGACACACAGATCTTCCTATTTCAGAACCGGCAGTCATCTTAGAGAAGACTGAGCCAATCACAGTAATGGCTGGCAATCCTTTTACACTGGAGTGCAAAGTAGGAGGAACTCCTGAACTTATCACTAAGTGGTACAAAGATGGCAGAGAGCTAAGGAGTGACCGCAAATACCAAATTACCTTTTCCAACAATATATCAACTTTGAAAGTCTTCTCTGCAGACAGGGGAGACAAGGGCTTGTATACTTTTGAGGTGCACAATGAAGTGGGGGACAGCAGCTGCACTTCTTCTGTTGATGTTTCAGGTCAGCTTTTTGTCTTTGTTGTTCACATTTGTCTTTAAAGGAAGCTTTCATTTCCCCCCCCCTTTTCTTTCAGTGAAAAAATAACCAAAAACCAACACTTCTCTTCCTGTTCTTCTGCCCTGTCCTACTTAGACCGTCTTGTTTCTCCTTCATTCTCAAGAAAATTAAAGGAAACAAAGGGGGTGCTGGGATCCTCGGTGCTGCTGGAGTGCAAAGTATCTGGCACATCCCCCATATCTGTGTCCTGGTTTCAAGATGGGAATGAGATTGTCAGTGGAGAAAAATATGAAATCTCATTCTTGGATAATGTTTGTGCTTTGAAGCTGAATGCCCTGGATGTCACAGATACAGGGACATATACTTGTGTGGCAGGCAATGTGGCTGGGTCTGATGAATGCAGTGCCTTCTTGACTGTACAAGGTCAGTGGAAGGATACTGCAACACTCTCTTCTCTTTCTTGCCTCTGCTTTCCCATGGTTTCTTTTTCATGTTTGGGGTTTTCTTGGTTTTTTTTTTCCAGTGGTTTCTTTTTTTTTTTTTACTCAAACTTGCCCCAGTTCCCCCACCCCCAGCCCCAAGACTCTCCTATTAATATCTTTTCCCCTCTTTCACTTCTTTGCATGATCCTTAGAACCACCTTCTTTTGTGAAGACACCTGATCCCCAGGAGGTTTTGCCTGGAGCAAACGTGATATTCACCAGCTACGTCAAGGGTAGTGCTCCCTTCAAGGTGACCTGGTTTCGAGGTATCAGGGAGCTGGTGCCAGACAGCAACTGCTCCATCTCTCTCACTGAGTCTATGGCACAGCTGCAGCTGTACAGCGTGGAGCCAGGCCACAGTGGGGAGTATGCCTGTGTGGTCACAAATGATGCTGGCAGTGCCTCATGTACAACCCAGCTCTTTGTTAAAGGTGTGTTTGTGTGCATACATGAATGCACAATTATCTCCATTCACATTCTGCCTGCAGCTCTTCCACGTCTGTCCCTCTCACTATTGTTTTATACGTCCTCACAGAGCCTGCTGTCTTTGTGAAGAAATTAAGTGATTTCAGTGTGGAACAGGGGAAGTCCATTGTGCTAGAAAGCAGCTACATAGGCACCCCTCCCATCTCTGTCACCTGGAAAAGAAATGGCATGCCTGTTCCTCAGTCTCCGCGTTGCAGCGTTACCACTACTGAAAAATCTGGCATTCTTGAAATCCTCAACAGCACAAAGAATGATGAAGGCGAATATACCTGTGAGGTGGCAAATGAGGCGGGTGGGGATGTTTGCCACAGCCTTGTATCCATCTTAGGTATGCATCACCCCTGATAGCCCTAAGGCACCCCGGTGATGCTCTGTCTCTACTCATCACACTCTCTCCTTCTGCAGAACCACCATATTTTGTCACACACCTGGACCGTGTGGAGGTGAAGGTTGGGGAGCCCTTGACCTTAAAATGCCAGATTGGTGGTTCACCAGAAATCAAGGTGTCCTGGTACAAAGATGACACCAAGCTCAGATCAACACAGGCTTACAAAATGCACTTCAAGAACAATGTGGCAACACTGGCATTCTCCACTGTGGAGGAGAGCAACATTGGAGAATATATATGCAAAGCAGAAAATAATGTTGGCTTCGCCACCTCCATAGCTTTGCTGGTTGTTAAAGGTGATGGGCCAAGGGCCACTCTTTTCTGGGCTATTTTGTAGGAACTCTTTGTTGTCTACACAAAGAGGTTCTTACTAGTTTCAAAGTTAATTAATTCTAGGTTGACAGGGTGGCTTCCTACTGATAGTGGTGATTATTATTGTTTTACAGAACGTCAACTTCCCCCTACATTCACCAGAAAACTAAAAGATATTCAGGAGGTGGTTGGTGCCCCAGTGACATTTGACTGCCGTATAAGTGGCTCAGAGCCTATCCAGGTGTCTTGGTACAAGGATGGGGTTCTCTTAAGCGACAATGATAACATGCAATCAGCCTTCTTAAATAATGTTGCAACTCTTCAAATCTTGGAAACTAGTATGGCTTACTGTGGCCAATATACTTGCTCAGCCCAAAATGCTCTGGGGACTGCATCTTCCAGTGCCAAACTTCTCCTCACAGGTTTGTAGCTCACACTTGAATGAAGATTTTTGTATGTCTTTGCTCTTTGCTTTCCCCACCTTTTTCCCTACCCTACCTATTGTACGGTGGTGAGGGATGATGGGCATGGTATGGTGAGGAGGCCTTGGTGGTGAGCTCTGCCATGCTTGCTTCTTTGCAGAACAACTACAACCTCCCTTCTTTGATGTCAAGCCAGTATCTATCGATGTGGCATTAGGTGAAAGTGCAACCTTTAAGTGCCACTTGACTGGTTCTGCTCCCATGAGGATTACTTGGACCAGAGACAACAGAGAGATTCGTCCTGGTGGCAACTACAAAATGACACTGGTGGAAAATATGGCCAGCTTGACAGTCCTAAAAGTTGGTAAAGGGGATGCTGGACTCTACACATGTACTGCCAGCAACAGTGTTGGAAAGGATGCGTGTGCAGCTCAGCTGGCTGTACAAGGTATTGCTGTGGGCTTTACTGTTCCTAAGGCTTTTCTTTGCAAGACAGACACCTGGAAAACACAGTTCCAGATGCAGATGTGTGCATCTAACAACCTTTACAAGAGACTACACTCAGATGTCTTATTTCACTTAAATATTATTGTAATACTGAAATACTTATTCATCTTTCTTCTGATCTGGTATAACACATGATTTTTCTTGTCAAAGGGATTCTTCCATTGAAACATTAATTCTGACTTAGTATCCTGTTGTGCCTTTGAATGAATGAATGGCCCTGTTGGTCAGAAAAATCTGGGTTTCTAAAGTCTTTTTCCAGCAGTGACAGTCACTAGGTTGCCCAGGGCAGGGAAGGGTGACAGAAAAACTCAGCTCTTGAGACTTGAAATTATTTTTACTGGGTGTGCAGCTCCTGCAAAAAGTTTTGCTCTTTCACAGACTGAAAACATTGAAAATTGCTGTTCCAAACTGCAAAACTGGAGGATCTGAGAGCAGACTTAGTGACAGACATCTGTTCCACCAACACTTGATTTCTCCACATAGTGTGTGGAACTAAAAGTGAAATCTAAATTTATTCCTGGATCAGAATGTGTTGGTATGGGTGACATGTATTGGTGCAACTTCCTCAGTGTAGGTGGGAACATATTTATAGCTGTTCCGGATATCTCATTCTAGCTGATTTTACAAAAGAAGAAATGTAAAATACACTACTTAGGTTATACTTGAGTTCAAATGTCCCTGTTGGTTTAGCACTGGGGTTTTTTTACCCCCTTTTTCTTTTGATTGAATGTTGGGGGAAAAAAATATTTCAGGAGTAAATCCTTCTACTCCCTAAGGCAAATAACACAGGAAACTGAAATACTAGTAGCAAGATTTTGTATTAATTGCTTGACCAATGTTTTATTCTAGTATACCCTAGCCACAGGGATTTTTTCTGGTGAGAGTGGGAAGAGTGTGTAAGATTGAATTACCTGGATTCACTAATAAGTAGAGGTGCTGTATTATGTAGCTTATCTTAGAGAAAGCATTGAAAGATTGTAGCAAGAAATCTAATACCTTTAAAATATATGAAGCTTCTTTCCACCACAATCACAATTCTGTTTATTATTAATTATAACATTGCTAATAGGTTCATTTGGTCAGAGTTACCATTCATAAAATTATGCGAACTGACCTAATTTATTTTCTTACTCTTCAAATCTTTAATCATAAAATCCTGTTTTGTTTTGGGGGTTTTTTTCAGGATAATTAATTTAATTTTTTTGATCCTGAATTTGCACTGTCTCTCACTTCAGTCCTTTAGCATTTGTACAGTTTCCCCAGGGCTGTTCAATTAGAGATGTTCATTGTATTCAGCCAATTTCTATAGAATTTAGAACTTGGAAGGGCAATCTCTTTCTGTGCATTGATTTGAATGTGTTTAATTTGGGCATATGCTGTCTCACTTCTGTGACATGCAGCTCTTTGTTTGTAAAATTAAGATCTTTTGTTCAATTGACCTTGAAAACCTCCCAGCTTTTTATTAACTTTCTCACTTTAACATCTAATATTCCTAATCTGTAGTTTTAACAATTGCTTTGTGTTCTAGAAACACAAATATAAATATATACCTTATAAAATTCTAAATATATATTTTACTAACGTGTACTTCGTCGTTTTTTGAAAGGAGTGGAATTAATGTGTGACTACTCAACACCTGTTAATAAGCAGATAGATAATCAACTCTTTCTCAAACTGAAATCCGAGAGTAAATTTCTAAGGTTCCAAGAGTCCCGATGTTAACAAGCCATTATATATATTTTTAGAAACTCTAAGGAAGTTTTGTTTTTAACAAAACAGGATGTTCTGCAACTGTCCCACAGGTTGAAGTAACCCACAATAAAACAGATATTCTTCCTACACTTTACTGACAGATATGCAGGGGCACTTCATCCTGTTTTGCAGAGAGATTTGTTTGTTGTGCCCACATTACCACCTCCTGGTTTTACTGGTCATGTCTTTGATCCATGAACATTAAGTCTTGTGATTCTAATCATCCATATGATACTTTTGATGAGAAGTGTCAAACCTCCACTCCTTTCCTCTACTTACAGGACAAAATGTAACCATCTGGTTTGCTTTTCAGTCACAGGACATTTAACACCAACTTCTGTAATACCAGCCATCTCATAATTCTCAGCATGATTATTTCAAAGATCTTTTGTTTGCTATCTAAACTCCTCAACTTTCACTCCTTATATGCAACTTTATGCTTGGCTTTGCATTAAATGTGTGAGGGGTTATAATGCAGATACAGTTATTGACTATATCAATTATTAATCGCATATGAAGATATAAAGCAGTTGCTATAATGCCCAACATAAATGCTTTTAATAATGTTTCTTGGATGAACAGTTAGATTCTTGCATTTCCATCAGGCATTTTGATTACTCATGTATTACAAGAGGATATTTCTTAAAGAATAAGTAGTGACTATATACCAGGAGAGTACAGTGGTCACTAAAGTAAGGAGAGAGTAAGTGAAATGCCTAAAGAAAACTTGTTTGCTTCTTAATTTAGATTTTGAACTAACTTTAAATCATCTAAAAAGGATTCATAACAATTGCAAAATCAGAATTTTTGCAGTCCTTAAAGTTTACAGTTTCTGTTACTTATCTCCCTGATTATTCAAAGAATCAGTGCAGTTTAAAGCATCATCTCCCCTTTTTGGCTTTCCAGAACCACCAAGGTTTATTAAGAAACTAGACTCCTCAAAACTTGTGAAACAGCACGATTCGGTTCAGTATGAATGCAAAGTAGGTGGATCTCCAGAAATCAAAATCACCTGGTACAAAGGTGAAACTGAGATCCATCCCAGTGAAAAATACAGGATGTCCTTTGTGGATTCAGTGGCAGTCATTGAAATGCGCAACCTCAGTGTTGAAGACAGCGGTGACTACACTTGTGAAGCTCAGAATCCAGCGGGTAGCGCAAGCACCAGTACTTCACTGAGAGTAAAAGGTCAGAATCTCACTTCTTTCCTTCCCTTTCTAACTATAAGAGTCCTTTGTGGAAAAGCTCTTAAAACCCACATTCTTTAGTTAGAGAGGCCAAAACCTGTCTGACTGGATGGCCAATCTCTTGCTTGTTTTTGTTCTTTGTGGCAGATCTTTCTTATCTGTTGTTTATCTTTGCAACTCAGCATCAGAACATCTACTTGGATCTCTCTCCTCTTTAATCTACTTTGGTCACATAACACAAACTGTAACTCTTTTTTTTTTTTTTTTTCCCCCAGCACCTCCCATTTTTACCAAGAAGCCTCATCCAGTCCAGACCTTGAAAGGGTCTGATATTCACCTGGAATGTGAGCTTCAGGGCACTCCTCCCTTCCAGATTTCATGGTATAAAGACAAACGAGAAATTCGCAGCAGCAAGAAGTATAAGGTTATGGCTGAGAACTACACAGCTAGTATTCACATTCTTAGTGTGGATACTGCAGATGTTGGTGAATATCACTGTAAAGCTGTAAATGATGTGGGAAGTGACTCCTGTATTGGCTCTGTGACACTAAGAGGTTTGTACAAAGATTGACACCTTCTTGGCATTTCTTTGTTCCTGTCATTCTCCTCCTACTTTTCCGCTCCTGGCATGTTTTTTTACTGTTAAATATCTTCTTTTAAATAGCACCACCAACCTTTGTGAAGAAGCTGAGTGATCTCACTGTCGTAGTTGGGGAGTCAATTGAACTGCTGGCTGAAGTGAAAGGATCACAGCCCATTTCTGTTCTGTGGTTAAAAGACAAAGGGGAAATCATTAGAGAAAGTGATAATCTCTGGATCTCCTATTCCGAAAACATTGCAACTATGCAGATTGGAAATGCAGAACCTACCAATGCTGGGAAATATATTTGTCAGATAAAAAATGATGCTGGAGTTCAGGAATGCCTTGCCACGGTGAAAGTGCTAGGTTGGTAGCATGAGATAAAAACCACGTTTTAAGATGATTTAAAATTTAATTATAATGATTACAAGTATTGCATTGTTGATTTAAAAAATTTTCTGACTTACATTTCATTGCAGAACCTGCAGTCATTGTAGAGAAGCCAGGCCCAGTCAAAGTGACAGCTGGAGACTCTTGTACTCTGGAATGCACAGTAGATGGCACACCAGAGCTTACTGCTAGGTGGTTTAAGGACGGCAATGAGCTGTCCACTGACCATAAATATAAAATCAGTTTCTTCAACAAAGTATCTGGGCTTAAGATCCTCAATGCAACACTAGAAGACAGTGGAGAATATACTTTTGAGGTGAAAAACAGTGTTGGTAAAAGCAGCTGCACAGCTTCAGTGCATGTTTCAGGTTAGTTGGTTACTCTTTTTGCGTCACATCTGATCCTTTAGTTCCTTTAAAAAGCCTTTAGATAGCAAAGTGATTATTGTGATTGGGAGCCTAAGAGACTCACTGCTTGTATAATCTTAGGAGTACTTGGTATTCTACTTTGACAGGCATCAATAATAGATGTCTACCTAAACTTTGAAGGGCAGGAGTTATCGAAAGGACTTGATTTCTTTGGCTGTAATCTGCGTGTCTTCTTGGACAGCTGGTGCATTATTGTTGCTTATGAAAAAGCTTATGACAAAAGTAAAAGGTGTCCCTCAAAAATTGTGAATGAAAGCTCCAGCATATCCTTAATCATCAAGTATCTGTTTTTTCAAATACTTGGGTGTGTAGGAGCAGATTGCTAAAGCAGATATGGCAAAAGAAAGGTTGCTCATTTTATTATGCATGGAAAACTTCCTGCATTTCAAGACCTTGTGTGGTAATTTTTTTCTTCTTTTTTAAACAAATGCAGATCGTATTATACCCCCTTCATTCACAAGAAAACTGAAAGAAACATATGGTCAGCTGGGTTCTTCTGCTGTACTTGAGTGCAAAGTTTATGGGTCACCACCTATTCTGGTTTCCTGGTTTCATGATGGACAAGAGATTACCAGTGGAGACAAGTATCAGGCTACCCTTACAGACAATACCTGTTCTCTGAAAGTGAATGGACTTCAGGAGTCTGATATGGGAACTTATTTGTGCACAGCTACTAATGTAGCTGGATCTGATGAATGCAGCGCCTTTTTGAGTGTTAGAGGTCAGTATCAGTAAGAAACCAGAGTCAGAGGGCACAAATTTATTTTCAGAAAGACTTGATTTTTTTGGTTTGCTGCATATTTCTAGTTACTGTGCTCTTCAAAAGAAGTTCAAATGTACTTCTTCTCTGTGTGTTTTATTTGTGTGCTTAGAACCACCATCTTTTGTGAAGAAACCTGAACCACTGGATGTTTTATCTGGGGAAAATGTAACTTTTACTAGTATTGTAAAAGGTTCCTCTCCGTTGGAAGTTAAATGGTTCAGAGGCAGTGTTGAGCTAGTACCAGGACACAGATGCAACATCACCTTGCAAGATTCAGTTGCAGAACTGGAGCTCTTTGATGTACATCCACTTGAGAGTGGAGATTACACCTGCCAGGTCTCTAATGAGGCAGGGAAAATTTCTTGCACTACACATCTTTTTGTCAAAGGTTTGTCCAGACTACTGCTTCTTATGCTTCTAAAGATGATCTTTTGGCTTTATTTAATTTGTTTTCTTCTCATTGTTCATTATAGAACCAGCTAAATTTGTGAAGAAGGTGAACGATTTAAGTGTAGAGAAAGGGAAAAATTTAATCTTGGAATGCACATATACGGGTACTCCTCCAATTTCAGTGACATGGAAGAAGAATGGAGTAAAAATAACACACTCTGAAAAGTGTAGCATCACCACTACAGAAACATCTGCCATACTGGAAATCCCTAGCAGCAAACTAGAAGATCAGGGGCAGTATTCTTGTCATATTGAAAATGATTCTGGGAAAGATAATTGTCATGGTGTGATCACAATACTAGGTGCGTTAAGTCACCATCGCTGTGTTATTTGACCTCCTAAAGCTCCTCCTGCAATATCTTTTTGTGCTAATGGTGTTTCTTTGTCCTTCAGAACCACCTTACTTCATTACACCCTTGGAGCCAGTGCAGGTGACTATTGGGGATTCTGCATCCTTACAGTGCCAGGTTGCTGGAACACCGGAAATGATTGTATCGTGGTACAAAGGTGATACAAAGCTGAGAGGAACTGCTACCATGAAAATGCACTTTAAGAACCAAATTGCTACTCTGGTTTTCAGCCAGGTAGACAGTAGTGACAGTGGGGAGTACATCTGCAAAGTAGAAAATACTGTTGGAGAAGCTGCTTCGTCATCTTTGCTTACAGTTCAAGGTGAATATTTCAATCTTAAAAATAGGAATATGTCCTATTTTTCTTAAGTATGATTTGCTGTTTTGAAAAACAAAGATTACCTCTTCCTTGTAAAACACTTTACTGTTTCTTGATGTGTAAGAGACTCTGCGGCACTGTCTTCTACTAACAAAGGCTTCCCAGTAAAGCTAATAGAAATGTCACCACGGTTCTTCTGTAGTGTTACAAGCTGTTGCGTCTTCTTTCCCTCCTGCGGATACTTCTTTGATGGTTTCAACCTTTAGCAGTCCTGAGGGTGAACTAGGCTCACTGGGTGTATCTGAGTGCAGAATGGTGATGTGTTTTCCTCCAACCATATGCACAGGGCTCTTTTCACATCACGTTCAAAATAGCAATAGGTGCGTATCTTCTGAAAGACCTCACTGTACAATACCTGTTTTCTTACAGAGCGTAAACTTCCTCCTTCTTTTACACGAAAATTAAGGGATGTTCATGAAACTGTTGGCTTACCAGTTACGTTTGATTGCGGCATTGCTGGTTCAGAACCCATTGAAGTATCTTGGTTTAAAGATGGTGTACGTGTAAAAGAGGACTACAATGTTCACACATCCTTCGTAGATAATGTAGCAACTCTCCAGATTCTGAAGACAGATAGGAACCTTATTGGGCAATATACCTGCACAGCTACCAATGCTATTGGGACTGCTTCTTCTAGTGGCAGGCTTGTCCTTACAGGTTGGTGGGCTGTATAATATTTAATGGAAGTATCTTAAAAATAAGTTTTGTTTTATAAATTAATTTAGTATTGTATAAAACATGCTTTTTCACAGAGTTTTAAAGTAAATTGGGATTTTAAAGTGATGCTTTTTTATTTCTTTCACTCTTCAGAAGGGAAGACTCCTCCGTTCTTTGACATCCCAGTTACACCTGTGGATGGTATTATTGGAGAAAGTGCTGACTTTGAGTGTCACGTTTCTGGAACACAGCCTATTAGAGTCACTTGGGCAAAAGACAACCAAGAGATTAGAACAGGAAGAAACTATCAGATCAGCTATGTAGACAACACAGCCCATTTGACCATCCTGAAAGTTGACAGGGGAGATTCTGGAGTATATACATGCTATGCTAGCAATGAAGTCGGAAAGGACTCTTGCACAGCTCAACTGACTGTTAAAGGTACTGAATAGATAACATATTGTGTGTACATTTTTCTTTCTTCAATTAGAAAAGAAGTTAGCCTTATTACTGCCCAATAACTTTGAGAAAACTTTTGAGATGTAGCCTGAAGTACCTATATGGAGATACTTACGGGTCTTTTAAGGAAATTAGGAAGGATGTCTAATAACAGTGGGAAGAGAAATTGCGTATTTTCTTTCCCTACTTTCTTTATAGGCTCTGGCCTATTTCTTTTTTGTAGACTTTAGCCTACTTCTTAAGAACTTGACAAAACTCTTGGTGTTTTTTAAATGGTGTTCGGTTTAAATCAATGCAAGAGATTTTTTTTTTTTTCAAATAGGAAAATTAATTATGACAATGACTGTAAGAGCAAGACACATACTGCTTAACTTAGCATAACTTCACTTTAAAAATATCTCTTCTTTAAATGAGAGCAAAAAATTTCCCAATGTTTAATTTTTTTCTTGAAACACTTTCTTTAGAACTTTTCATCTCAAGTTAGATTCATGGAATTTATGTTCTTTTTTTACAGAACGAAAAACTCCACCTACTTTTACTAAGAAACTGTCTGAAGCAGTAGAAGAAACAGAAGGGAATGAACTTAAACTTGAGGGTCGTGTTTCTGGCTCTCAGCCTTTGACTGTTGCTTGGTATAAAAACAATCAGGAAGTCCATTCAAGTGCTCACTGCGAAATATCTTTCAAAAACAATATATTGCTTTTGCATATAAAGGTCGTAGAGAAATCAGATGCTGGCTTATATACCTGTAAAGTGTCCAATGAAGCAGGAAGCGTGTTGAGTACATCTTCTGTTGTTATCAGAGGTTGGTTGAAGTCTTATTTTTCTTTGCTTCTTGCTTTTCTTTATTTTACTTAGATGCAAATATATAACTTCTCTCTTATGAGTGGGTTATGCTCACCTTAGCAGCAGTAATTTGTTCTGAGACAGACATGATAAAACTTAGTTCAACCACAAGATCTTTTAGTTTTCTGATTAAAAAACCCATTATCTTTCAGGGAGAAGCTTCTTTTTCACTATTTGCTATTGCTGATTTAATGTGAATATTGAAATCCTTGTGACATTTCCGCTGAATTTTCAATCATTCTCTTCCCATAGAATAACAGGGGCTTTGTGCAATTACATCAAAGTTTAGGCAGTGTTGACAGTGTGTTGTGGCAGCATGACACTTCAGCATATGGTTTTTTTCTTTAGATTCTTCTATAGTTTGCAGCCTAATAGTGCTTTAGTTCTTATCCTATTTTTAGCATGCAAATATTCTTGCTGAGTGGATAAAGATATTTCTTGTTCATTTTTATAGGAAACATGTTCTCATGCTCTCTTGATATTCATTACATTTTCTAACATTATGACTGATATTCTCAGACTTCTGTTTATCCTCCTCCATTCCTTGCCATTGCATTCTTAAGAAACACATTTCTCTTTCTCTGATATTCTGCATCATACTTTCCCTAGTATTCACTCAGGTGTTCTCATATTCCAGAACCTGAAAAGCCTCCAGTTTTTGACCAGCCTCTTCAGTCAGCAGCAGCAGAGGAAGGTGATATGCTGCAGCTTAGCTGTCATGTCCAAGGATCAGAGCCAATCCGGATTCAGTGGCTAAAGGCAGGGAGAGAAATAAGAGCTTCAGACAGATGCCACTTCAGCTTTGTTAATGGAGTAGCTCTTCTAGAACTTGCTGCAGTTACCAAATCCGATTCAGGAGAATATGTATGCAAAGCTTCGAATGCAGCTGGCACTGACACTTGCAAATCTAAAGTGACAGTTAAAGGTACAGTAACATGGAGAAAAACAAGGCATATGATGGAAACATATTAACCAAAATCCTATCCCACTTTGTTTTCCAAAAAAACCAAAAAAAATTATAATGTCAAAACAAATTCTTTAGTTCTTTGTAAAACTGTACAATCTGGTAAAATAGTATATTTAACAATAATTTTTATCTAAATAGTGACATAAACAGTTGGAGATCAGGTTCAAATCAATGGTATATTCTTACCAAAAAGATTAAGAATTTAGTTTCTAAATCTAAACACTAAATTTAAGAAAAAATGAAAGCTAAATGAGTGAAATTATTTGGACTTGCATATTTTATGTAAGGATGTGAACAATAGTGTTTATTAAAGGAAGGTACAGAAGGAACTTGATTGAGCTTATCGCCTTAGAGGCTAGTTGTTTCGAGACTGTTACAACTCTAAGGCATTTTAATCTTTTTGCTGAAAGCAAATACTGTCCTTCCTTGTAGATCTTGTTTTACTGTTGCATGAAAGGAGTTCAGTAGTGTGTACAAACAGTATCTTTTTCACTACATAGGCTAGGAACTAAACAAACAAACAAAAAAAAAAATCTAACAGATCACTGATGAAACTATGCGAGTAACTCTTATGGTGTGATATCCATAAATAGACTGAAAAAAAGTATCTCACTAAAAACTAGCCCATTTTAGAAAATGAGGCTTCTTCTTCGCATATCCATCTGTGAATTTGCATCCATGTAGAGTATAAATTACCTGACTGAATTTAATGAACAGCACAATATAATCCACAGTGTTCCATTTCATCTGGAAGGTAAAATACAAATTGATTAAAACATTAAAGTATTTTACATTTTTGTCACTTGCATAGTACTTTTTTCCATCTCAGAAATTGATTCCTTTTTTTTACGATTTCTTCTGAAGCATCATCACACATGAACATAAACTATTACATGAAATCATCTGTTATAACTCTTTGACTCTCTTTTTGTAGAAAAACCTGCAGCTGCACCAACAGCTAAGAAAGCAGAAGTGGAAGGCAAACTTTATTTTGTGTCAGAGCCTCAGAGTATCAAAGTCATGGAAAGTAAGAACTCTTTTTAAAACAGTACATTGTCTTCTATTTGCCTGCACCTTTTGTTTGAGATTATATCCCACTGTCCTAAAGAGGTGGAAAGACTTAGCTGCCTCATTTGCATCTTTCTGCAGAGACTGTTGCAACATTTATTGCAAAAGTTGGAGGAGATCCAATTCCAAATGTTAAATGGATGAAGGGAAAATGGAGGCAACTCAACCAGGGAGGTCGCATTATAATCCAGCAGAGAGGAGATGAAGCCAGACTAGAAATAAAGGACACAATAAAAACTGATTCTGGCATGTACAAATGTGTAGCTTTTAACAAACATGGTGAAATTGAGAGGAGTGTAAACCTACAAGTCGAAGAAAGAAAGAAAGAAGTTGTTGAAGGGGATCTCAGGGCAAAACTAAAAAGGTATATTGAAAGTTTTTGTAGATTAATTTGCTATCAACACAAAAGAAACTTTTTTTATTATACATCTCAGAACAAGATATAATTTTTAAATATTCATTAAATATGAATAACTGTACTGAAAACAGAAGCACCTAGCGAGACTAGACTAAAGGATTCCACTGCACAGGACAGCTCTAAGCTGATTTTTCATCAAAGAGCTTCCTGGGAATGAAATGCTGTATATTTAACTTATGTTATTGATTTGAATAGCACTCCAACAAAAAAGAAAGAAGAGGAAGAGCAACCTATTGATATCTTGGAACTTCTCAAAAATGTAGATCCCAAGGAATATGAAAAATATGCTCGCATGTATGGAATTACAGATTTCCGTGGCCTCCTTCAAGCCTTTGAGTTACTAAAGCAAACCCAAGCAGAAGAAAGCCACAGATTGGTAAGATACAGTGTGACTGCAGCATTGGCTTTCTTAGGAGGAACATGGTTCCTTTGAACAGACCTGGTGTCCACACTCTCACGTTAGGATGTGTGCAGGAATTTCTGGTTCCTCTTTAGACCTTTTACTGACAGATCTCAATTTCTTGCATGCTCAAATCCAAGAAGAATAAATGGGCCTTCTGGCTAAGTGTGTTCTGTCTCCACAACTTGACTGCAACTGTTAAGATATGCTAGTTACAGTACAGTTAGAGAAAATTCCATGTTGGATAAGCATGACGGCTTGACATTTAGTATCCTTTAATTTTTGAGTATATTCTGCATTTTTATAGGAAATTGAGCTCACAGAAAAAGCTCAAAGGGAAGATCAGGAGTTTGATGAACTTGTAGCTTTTATTCAGCAACGACTCTCACAAACTGAGGTAATATGGTTTTGGACTAATTTGTGAAATATTCAAACCCATAGCAGGGAACTTGATACTAATTTAAACTAATATTTTTCAGCCTATTACTCTGATCAGAGACATTGAAAATCAGACGGTTTTAGCAGATGAGGATGCTATCTTTGAATGTGAGATTAAAATTAACTATCCAGAAATTAAACTGTCATGGTACAAGGGAACCCAGAAACTGGACTCCAATGACAAATATGAAATTACAATTGAAGGTGATCGCCACATACTGAGAATTAGGAACTGCCAGCCTGAGGATCAGGGAAGTTTCAGAATAGTTTGTGGGCCACATATTGCCAGTGCCAGGCTAACTGTGATTGGTAAGTGTACTTTTGAAGTATGTATTTGAATTAATTTACACTTTATTTATTCCACTCTCTGACTCTGCTTAAAATGTGTGTTTTAACATGCTAATAGAACCTGCAGTTGAACGGCATCTTCATGACACTACTTTCAAGGAAGGAAAAACATGCACATTGACTTGTCAGTTCTCTATCCCAAATGCCAAGTCTCAGTGGTATAGAAATGGGAGACCCATTAAGATAGGAGGGAGATATTCAACACAAGTTTCTGACAAAGTCCACAAACTCATCATCAAGGATGTTAGAACAGAAGATGAGGGACAGTATACCTGCAAGCTTGACAGTCTAGAAACAACGGCAGATCTGGCCATTGAAGGTTTGTAAACATATAGAATCTCTTTATTACAGAGAGATAGTTTCTGGGGATTCCATTGGCAGAACAAATGAAAATTAAAAGAATGACTGAAAGACATGTTCCCAAACTTGGAAATGTACTAAATAAGAAATTTTACTGTCCTTTCTCTTTGAACAGTATGTTATACACTTAGGTAAATTAGTATTTTTGACTAAATCATCATTAATAATGTCCCCTCGCCCTCAAACAATCTGAGTCATACTAGCTTCTATTTTCTTTGGTACTCTTATATTTTCTTTCAACTTTCTCTCTTTCTTAATTATTCTTTATCTTTAATTTCCGTTATGGCTACTCTTATATAATGTATCTTCACAGCAATCTTGTTATAGTTGTACTCTTCTCTCTTCTAATATTCATTCTTATCTATAAAACTTCATAGAAGATGAAATCCCTTTTTTCTTACCGTACTTGTTCAAGATCTATTGTTATTATCTCATTATAACGTAACTATTATGATAAAAATAATGAGAAGGAATTAGAAAAGGTAAATGATGTGGTGGTAAATAAAAATTGATATATTTTGTGTTTCTGAAAACAGCGGAACCAATTCAGTTCACGAAGAGCATACAGAACATTGTTGTGAGTGAACACCAGTCTGCAACCTTTGAGTGCGAGGTGTCCTTTGATGATGCAGTTGTGACATGGTATAAAGGCCCCACTGAACTGAGGGAGAGTCCCAAGTACAGCTTCCGAAGTGAAGGTCGTTGTCATTACATGACTATTCACAATGTTAATGCAGAAGATGAAGGTAAAAATGCATGGAACATTTGTGTCATTGTTTTATCTGATTTTGTTGTCTGGTTTTGAATTACAAAAGCATATAAATACCAACATTCTTGGCTGCTGCAGGTGTGTATTCTGTAATTGCTCGTCTTGAACCAAGAGGAGAAGCAAGAAGCACTGCAGAGCTCTATCTGGTAACCAAAGGTTAGCAACTTTTCTAAACAGATTTGTGATCATAGCCATGTGCAAATTTTTTTGTTTGAAACACAGTTCTGGAAAAATCAATAGTCCTAAAAGAAATCTAATTCTCTTTTGCAGAAATCAAACTGGAGTTGAAGCCACCAGGTAAAGTTCACGAGCAAGACTGACACAAGGTCATGTCTATACTCCGTCATAGATTTAGTGCATTGATCTGCTGTACTATTTTATTTTCAAATCTTTTTTCCTGGTTATAGTAAGTAAAACCTATATACTAAAAAAATATTTCTCATCTACAGATATGTGGAACCATTTGTTCTCATGAATAGTGGCAATGAGTACTGCAATAACTCCATCGTCAGAGGCATTAATAGGGACTCTGTTTTGTACATTTGCTACATTGTCTAAAACACAGAAGTTTATTTTTGTTTGAATTACTATGAAATACAACAATGAAGGCATACCAATTAATAGATATCATGGCTTCTGCACAACTGAAAAAAAATATCGCCAAGGACATAAAATGGGTAGCAATTGTCTTATGATGCGTAATGGTCTTCTATTCTGAGTGTTCCTGAGAACCTACTCCAAATGTTGCAAGAATTATTTAGAAATAAAATGGAACATTGTATAGTCTGGCCAGTGAAAGGTTAATACAACTAGTAATCTATTGGTTGACTGTCTTATTCTTGAGGAGGCAGCTACAGTCCTTGTATGTTAGCAAAAAAAATTAAAGTACCTTGAATTGCTATTCTTGGGGAGAGCATATTGATTTTTTTTATTACTAGTATTTACTAAGTCAATTAAACATTTTGATTTTCTAGATGTTCCTGATGCTAAGGTTGCAGTTCCACCTCAAAAACCAGCTGAAGGTAGGGCAATAAATTGTACTTGTTCCATATTTTTTCTGAAGCAGAAGGCGAGCGGGAACCTCAGAGAAAAATATCAGACAGTGATAAGACCTAGTTAATTGTCATTGTGCAAATATAATATGGGCAAGACTTGGCTTGGATAGGTTTCTTTGCTGTGTGGAAGGGGAAAACTCTACACAGGTAGTGGTGGGAACGAAGCCTTTTAGAAAGAGTCAGTCCTTGCATCATGTTTTCCTATCAGTCTCTTGTTCATTTGATCTTCCTTCTATCGTCCTCTCTGATAATTTTTTGTTTTCATCTCTTCTTCTTTTTGCCATAGAAATATCTTTTAAACAAACTCTCTAAATTACTGCTCTTAAAACAGAAAATCTTTTAAAACCCTACCTTGTATTGCATATTTATTGCAAATGGTCTCTCCCCAGGCTTTTGTATTAGACTACAGACTACAAACATTATTTATATAGCTGTTACATTACTAGCTTACTATGAACCTTAGAAGCTCAATTTTCTTGGGTTTATTTTCAGGAAATTTGGTAAATGTTTGCAGTGGCAGCAGGCAGGGATAGATTTAATATTTAGATGAATTCCTATCAGCAAAGACAGGAGAGTGATGGCAGCAAAGAAAATAAAGTTGAGAAGGTTCAGGGTTCAAATAACGGTAGAATGGGGATTCCTTCTCAAAATACATTTATTCACCTACTCTAAACTGTCAGAAAGAGCACCATGTTTGCTCTTACTCTGTAGCTACAATAAAATCTTATAATCTATTTTTTCAAACCAGGATTTTTCTTCCTACTCAACCTTTTCCATATCATACTCAAATTATGTTCTAAATATTTCATTTTTCCTACAAGCTGCCCCCATTCCTATTCTTCTACCTCTTGTTACACCTCCAGAGGAGAAAAAGCCGGGTAAGAATACTTACAGTATTTGAACAGTGTGTACATGTTTCTTGGCTGTTGGGTTTTGGTTTTTTGTTTGTTTGTGTAGGGGGTTTGTTTGATTTTTTTAATTCAAGTTTTAATTATTTTATTCTTAAGCAGAAAGAAAAGTTCCACTAAAGAAAGTCCCCCAAAAGGTGGTTAAAAAAGGTCCTGAAGAAGTGCCACCACCTAAAGGTAACTTTTCTCCTTTTTTAAAAAACCTTTTTTAAAAATAGTAAAATTACTGTGGGGAAACAAGGTGTTTTGTTTTGAAGTACCTCGAATCAACCACAATTGTTTGATTTTTGTCTTTCTGTTAAAAACACATATTTAAAATCCAAGCGGATTAGGACTGCTTGAAAAATAGTCACTTCTTTAAACTGTCTGTGAGGGCAAAGTAACTTCATTAAGTGTGAACATCCATGCCTTGCAAATTCCAGGCTATGATATGAATAACCAAGTTTATTTTTTTTAAGTTCCTGCGGTGCTGCCTGAGAAGCCCAAAGAGATCAAAGTAACATCTGTGGCAAGGAGAGAAGAGATCCATGAAGAAAAGAAGGAAATATATGAAATGCCCAAAGAAACTTATGAAGAATGGGAAGAAGATTATGGTGAAGACCATGATTATTATGTCAAGGAAGAAGGCTATGATGAAGGGGAAGAGGAATGGGAAGGAGCTTATGAGAAAAGAGAAGTGACTTATGAAGAAAAAAGAGTCATTCACGAAGAAGGTATTTTAATTATCATACCATTTTATTTTTTCTCTTTTCTCACATTTATTCTTAAGGCATCAATATTTTGAATGAAGCAACTTTGGTTTGGGTGGGTGGGTTGGTTGGTTGGCTGGTTGTTTTGGTTTTGATTTTGGTATTTTTGTTACAATAACTGGGACCATAATATGCTGACAAATTTTAACTGAGACTTGATGATAAGCTAAGGACTGGTATGGTGAGGTATAGATGCAGATAGATATGAATGCATTATAATATATCATAATTTGATTACAAATGGACTTAAAACCTAATATGAGATCATAGTTTATAATGATATGTATAATTTTCAGTTGTTTAGATATTTCTTCTATCATTTTTATGTGGTCTAGATAAACTTGCTATATGTTAAAAGTTTCACACAATTCTTGATGTTAGTGGCTAAATTTTTAAATTTCTTGCATGCTATATGTGTCTTGGGTATTAGTAACATGTATGCCTCTAGGAATAGGATTTAGCTCTGATGAGAAACCATCAAGCAAAACATTTTACAGCAATGATTGGATCTCCAAAACTCTGTATGTTTTTCAAATTCATAAAATTATCGTGGCATAACTAATACCTTCCTGTCTACAGAGCCTTTAGACAACATATTTTTTATCACTAAGTGATGTTATTTTTTTTTTCTAGTGGTTGCAGTTCCTAAGAAACCTATACCTGAGCGAAAACCACCAGCAATTATAGCTGAAAAGAAGGAAAAGAAGGAAGTAACAGTTCAAAAAGGTATGACTTTCCTGCAAAAATAACAAAAACATGCATATTAACATCTCTCATGCATCTCCTTCAAGCTGAGTGGTGCTGCTCATTCACAGTTTCTTGGAAAGGAGAAAATTCTCTTAATGTTGGACAGTGACATGAGCAAGGGTCATGGCAATCCTTTCTCTTCTCACACCTTATATTTATTTCTACACTCTCTGCTCCATGGTGGTAGAAACAACTAAGAATTGATGGCAAAATCAAACTGATTTGATTCAATTATCCTTCCTCCTCCCTGTATATTAGCCTTGGCTGTGGGTGTAACTATTAAGGCCATAAATGCTGCACTTTTGAGAACTGTCCTCAATTTAGATCACTTCATATCCCTCAGGGGGAGGGTGGGCACTGTACAGTGCACAGGATGCACAAAGCTTGTAACATCCTAAACACGGAGAGAGCCAGTTCTACCTGGTTTATGTCAGGAAAATCATTTTCAGGATTATTTAGACAATAAATCTATCTGAATTACTTGCAGTTGTCAAGAAACCTGTTGATGAAAAAGTGGAGATAACCACTCAGAGGGTTGCAGAAGAAAAAGTCAAACGAGCTGAGGGTAACTACTGTTTAATTACCTTAATGTCATCTCTACATGAAAGTAGTGGCTATTGTTACTTAGCTGATCTGTATATGCTTTATCTTAACAAGGGTGTGATCAATTTTTCAATCTTTGAAACCTCTAATAAAAGCTTCTGCTGAATTCTTTTAAAATAAAATTAAAAGCTTTTTAGGGGAAAATACCAAATGCAGATGCTAACTACCACTGCTTTAAGGAGTATAAAATTGCACTGGGTGAAACAGCATGTTTCACACTAAGCTGAAGATGGGAAATTCCCATCTTGCTCCGATTTCCATCTTGGCCATCTACCAGGACATCTTGGTTAATAGCTTGGTAATTAAATAAAGATGTACCCTTGTTCTCTTGGTAACTGCTTCCTTCTATATAGCATTTCCCATTCTGCAGCAGGATTCTGTCAGCTGCAATTCCATATATGTCAGGAAATTACCTGCGTGCTAAATGCCCTGAATTACCCAGCCCCTTTGGAAGGTAACAATAATAAGAAAAAACAGTATTCCTTATGCTGCTTTGCGTGATTCCAAGACACCTGACTTAGCTACTGAGTTAGATTATGTTTGTCTTGCTCATTGTATTTTCAGCATCATTGCTAGATAGCTGTAGACTTATTTTCATCTCTTTGCTAAACATTTGACTGAATAACAAAATTCTAATGCCAACAGTTACCAGGAAAGTTGTACCACCAAAGCCTACACCAATGGTCGTAGAGGAAAAAGTTATGAAAAAGGAAGGTACAGATCAGCATCTTTCCATTATATTTTACATTTTTTTTCAGCACCCTGTGCATTTCTGTGCATCTTGTAAATATGTGGGTCTGTGTGTATGTATGTGGACCTATTGTACTAGTCATTCTGTGACTACCTCAGTGTTCGAATGGTACGTGTATCATGCTTTAGTCTTTCATGAAGTCTCTTTGTAACATGGTTGTGGCTAGCCTTTTGCTTCGTATTTAAACAGCCTACAGCATATTGCAGTGTGATTTAGCCTTTTCCCCATGTATTCTGCCAGCTGTCTTATCCTTACATAACAAGCATAATTGTGTCCCAATACCCAAAAATACCTTTGAAGAACTGCCTCTGGAATTCTTCTGATGTACTGTTTCCAAAAGCCTGAGCATGTTTGCAAGTGTTTGGGTTAAAGGTGTTTGTGTCTTTAGTCTTTAACAAATACTAAATATTATACTTGTGTGCTTGTTTTGTGTTCAGTATTTTAGAATATGAATACTGACTGTCTAAATATGTCTAGTACTTTAATGTGCAATACAAATAAAGATTTGATAAAAACTCACATGCTGACTACCACTAATCTGGATCTAGAATATAAAATACTAAAGTAAAATCCTATCTTTAAAGTACCTACAGTAGAAACATGGACTGTTTCAGAAGAAAAGATGTCAGTTTCTGTCCACAAAGAAGAAGAGTATTCATATGTTACAGGTATGTACAAAACCAAAAATCTGTGCACTCAAATCAAAACAATCTCTCAATCCTTCTAGTCTTTCTTTTGCACAATTTTTATGTGTGGCAAATTACATATTTAGACACATCTTATATTTGTCTTTCAGTATGCCTTGCTTCTTTTTGCTCATTGTGTGATGTAACCTTAGTTTTCTTTAGCTTAATAGATGGCAATATTTCACCTGTTTTATCTTAATGTTTAAATGCTTTTCTTTGAAGAGCCAAGAGAACATGAGAAAACAGTTGAAGAAAGATTCTATGAAGCTGTTTACCCGATTGAAGGTAGATTGATTAAGGATGAGAGGCTAATCAATATTTAAGTTTGTGTTTGTTTGTTTGTTTTAATTTGAATCAAAATTCATTGTGAGTTCTTCACATGCTGTTAGTTTTCTGGATTAAATTATTTTATGTATTAACAGAAGTGTTTCAGTGACCATTGTGTACTGGACACACATAATATCTTTGTAAAATTTTCCAGATTTGCTATGGACATTGATATTTCCTGTCTCAAAGTTTAATATCTTTAAATTCCTATTGTAGCGCAAAGAGAAGTGGAGGAGGAGGAAGAAGTTGTTTCTACAGAACTGGAGATTCCTCATGTTGAAGGTGAATAAAGTCTTTGCATCATCACGTGCCCCATTTTTCTGGACTTTCTCATTACCTCTCTGTAATACTGTTTACCAAAGAATAACATAAAAGACCAGAGATCTTTCCATTTCTCTATGGCTCCACTCACAAAGGTTCAAGCCCTACTGCAATTCTGAATCTTACTATTCTTCATCACTAAATAACTCTTTTAATAGCTTTTTTGAGGTGTACATATTGTATCTGTTTCATAAAACAGCAGGTTTTGATATATAGTGTTTGCTTATACACCATGTTAAAAGCAGCTACTGTGATTTACCAAGTATTTTAACTGTCTGCTAAATGATCACCACCTATCTTTTTAAAGTGCCTGAGGTACCAAAGAGGCGTGTTCCAGAAGAAAGAAAGCCTATTCCAGTCCCTAAAACAGAAGCTCCGTCACCTAAAGGTATTTCTATTGCCCTAGTAAAAAAAACCAAAAAGGCAAAACCCAAACAAATTGTCTTTCATGGTATTATTTTTCCTGTTTTCTTGAATATTTATGAATTTACTGTGTATGTGTCTTATCTTATTGCATTATCTCCATATGCATTATTTGATTTTGCATTGTCTCCCTTGCACACTTTCACTTTTTCAAATAACAGCTTACAGTTCGAATTTGTCTCAGCTTGAGCCCTTCTCTTTTCTAACAGTCTTGTGCTTATTCTTTATTATTTGGGTTGTGTGGCTTTTGGAGGAAAGGGTGGTGTGTTTTTACTTCAGTAAAGTCAGATGGGAGGTGACAGTGCAGTGATGGTAGCACTGGAGTTGTCCTGTATCATAGTGTCTTTCTTGTGTAGTCCATACATGTCCCAAAGGCTGTACTTTGTATTGTGTTGATTTGCAGTGCTCAGCTCCTTGTCTGGGCACCGTGTTCATTCTATGAAACAATCTTGCATTACTTAAATTTGTGTAAGTGTTCCAAAAGCTAAAGATCTCTTACTTTGACAATGTTTTTCAAAGTGCCTGAAGTCGCTAAGAAACCTGTTCCAGAAAAGAAAGTTGCTGTTGCTAAAAAGGAGGTGGCTCCCCCAGCAAAAGGTACAGTATCTTTTGAGTGTCCTGTTTGCCTAACTTCTATTCATTTCTCAGCATAAGCATATGATAAATATAGTCTTTGTGTATTTTCTTGGATGTCTGTCCTCATCTAAGACATTTTTTCCCCAAGCTTATATTGCTCTTGTCTTGTATCTTTCTGTGTTAAGTGTATGAATGTGTTACGTGGTGTGTCTTGATATTCTTGTAAATGGATTCATGAAATCTATAATGCTCCAATAAATCTTTGAAATACAGAATTCAGTTAGCTTATATTTTATCTTTTTTTAAGTGCCAGAGGTGCCTAAGAAAGCTCCCCCAGAGAAAAAAATTGCAGTTCCAAAAAGAGAGGAAGCTCCAGCACCTAAAGGTACAATTAAATAAATAATGTTCTTTTCTTATTATCTTAAGCATCTTGTATATGTGCAATTTTAGTTTTTATCATTAAGTGAATCTGGTTTTGTTTGTACTTCAGTTATGTTAGATATGTATCTTTTGTGTCAGTTCTGTGGATAAATGTGCTATAGGTGCAGTTTTAAAGCCCCAGTTAATGTTAGCTAAGAATATTATTATTAAAATCTTTGAAGTGCCAGAAGTACTAAGAAACTGGCTCCAGAAGAAAGAATACTGTATGTTGCTAAAGTAAAAGCTCCTCCTGCAAAAGGTACAACATAGTTCACCGTAATATCATTTACTGTAGTCTTTAGTACATTGCATTTATCTCAGCTTGCTCAACTGTCATGTTTTATAAACAAAACATATCCATGTGTAGTCTTTTTGAACAACACTTTTCCCTCACATGATGCATTTGCCAGTTTTAACTTCAGAGGTTCTAAAACAAATACTTTTTTAAAGTGCCTGCAGTTCCTAAGAAACCTGTCCCTAAAGAGAAAGTATCTCCTGCTGTTCCTATAAAAACTGAGTCTCCTCCAGCTAAAGGTATGCTTTTCAGTAGAATGGAAGAACATGCTATTTCTCAGCTTCTGTTTAGATGTTCTGTATTGTTATCAGTTGTTGATTTGTGCTTCCCCTGTGAATTCTGCTGTTTTGATTTGCTGACAATGAATCATTACAATATGTTGTGTATGTTGTGCAATACTTATAACACTATTCTTTGTAAATATTGAGTCTCTGTTATATCTTATGTGCTCAGAGCCCTTAAGCAAATCTTTGGAAACTTAGATTTAGCATTTTGCAACATTGCTTTCACAATGGAATTGGAAATACATACATTTAATATTATTATTATCTTTCAAAGTGTCTGAAGTGCAAAAGAAAGCCACTTTTGAAGAAAGGGTGCTTATTACAGAAGAAAGAATATCTGTTGCCATTCCAGAGGAAGTCCCACTACCTGAAGGTACACTATAAACAGACAAGAGTGAGAAACTTATACTTTGTCTACAAGTCTGTTGTTCTAATATCAAGATCAAAATACACAAAAAAATTATGTTAGTAATCTTATATGAGTTTAGAGTTAAGCATTTTACAAACTAGCAGGCAGTTAAGAGCCTCCTGAGTGCCATTTACATTTTCAATCTTGAATGCGAGGATCACACCACATCAACAGGAATGAAAACTCTACCACTGGATACAATGATCTTCAGATCAGGCGCTCATAAAATCAGAGTAGCAAATATGAATGTGTTGTTTTGTTTAGACTCTTCTAATTAGGGCTGTAACCATTCATTAGTCATACTCCATTGTGTAGCCCTGCAGGTAACAATACTGTTTCACTCTGCACTGTCAACTTCTCACCAGCTTTCAGTTCACATTCTCATACTCAGGGAAGATTCAGATCAGTTGTTTTAAGTTATTATAACTCTGCATAAGGTAACTGAAATCAGCATTTTCTCTGGTTTTGTATCCCATTAATAACTATCCAGTCAAGGCAATTTATATTTTCCATTAAAAAGTGTAAATGAGTTTTCAGAAGCAACTATGGAAATTTTCTATCTAAAATATAAACTTTCAAATTATATTCCTATAGGTATGTGCAGTGTTGATTTCTGTTTGTCTCCTGCAAATTAACCTTTTCCCCAGAACAAGTTGATGTTTCCTCTGACACAGTCACATTTGTTGATGTGACAATGCCAGGCTTTCCTGTCAGTTCTTGACCTATCCTTCTTGTCTTATTCCTTTCCTTCTCACTTTCATATAGTTGGATCAAGGAGCAACCTTTGATTCTTTGACTCTTGTTTCCTCCACCTCAGCTGTTGTGATGGGGGTGCTGAGGCATTCTGATGAACTGACAGTTGACCCTTGAATGGTATTAGAGAGATACAAAACTACACAATAGGGTACATGGACAAAACATAATTTAGAACAAATAATATATATGTATGTGCACAGCACTTTCTGTATTGTATGCATATCTGTCATTGTCATATGGAGCCTGTAAGGATTGGTCTTCATCTTCTTCACCCATCAATCCCTCCCTCTCTCCGTCCACCAAAAATACTAAAACTAATAATTTTCCTTAAAGAACCGACAGCTGAAGAATGGTCTGAAGAAGAAACAGAGGAAGTGTCTATTTCCATTCAGAGGGAAGAGGTTTCTGAAGGTATGACAGCAATTCAGGAATACTAGGCAAAAGCAAAAAAAAATAGTTTTTGTTTTGGACCAAAAATAGTGAAGATTAATATCTACTTTAAGGAAAGATTCACCACTATGTAAATACATTTCATAGCTTATCAATTTTAATACTAAGAATGTTTACAATTTCTATTACTTGCTTTTGAAAAATGTAGTAGTTAATCCTGTTGTGATACAGTGAAAATAATGAGGTATCCCTTGGATATTGAGATCTATGAGCCCTTCTTTTTTTTTTTTTTTTTACAAAGATCCTCTATTGGAAGTTTCTCTTCCACCAGGTTGCTTGAATGAAATAAAAGTCCTTCACAATGTATCATGGAGCACTCTGGTTCCTCAGACAATTTCATCATAAAATGACTATATTGTTTCCACCTGTAAGTTTATTGGCAGTGACATAATGCTGTGAAGGACAGTAACTAACACTGATTGACTCAATTTCTGTTAAAAGTGACGCCATTGAAAGATTTTTCCAGGGCCAACTTTAGTCAAGGAATTTTCTCAGTATTCGGGACAGAAGCTTTCTCAAAATGGACAAATTCCATCAGTAGTGAACAAGTGGACAGTGGAATGGACTGAGAATTTTCAAATTCCACACAAATACAAGATGAGAGATCAGTCCCTCTGTTCCCTTTAAGTTGCTTGAAAGGTTTCCATTGGCCTCAGAGGGAGCAGAATAGCTTGAAAGTAGATTTTGTAATCCCAGAGGTGTCTATTAGTAACACGCTGCTTATGCTTGTCTTACAAATATTTTGTTGCTTACCAGGGCAACCATAAAAACAGTAATATATGTCAAACACTTAAGTATTTTTCTATTTTACTCTTTTAAAGTGACTGAAGAAGAGTCTTACTACATAGAGGAGACGGTAACAGTTCCTAAAAGAGAGGAAGCCCCACCCACAAAAGGTATACGTTCTTCACACTGCAATATATTGGTTGTTTCATTACTCTTAACATTATATTGCCACTATATGTTTATGTCCATTTGTGGATGTTTTGTATTAAAGAAATGTGTTCATCTTGTAGTGATGCTACACCTCTGTGTAAAACTGTGTATTGTAATTTTTTTAAGTGCCTGAGAAGTACAGGAAAGTTGTCCCTGAACCAAAAGTCCCAGCTACTCCTAAGAAAGCTCCAGGAGTTAAAGGTATAAACAAGTTTCTCAGCTGGCTGATCTATCTTGAAGGGAATTATGTTTGTCTTACTGCCTTACTTGTACATGTTGACATGAGTAGTGTCTGCTTACAGTGGTGAGTGCTTGTCTCAAATTCCAGCTCGTACTTTGAAAATTATTGTTTCTTGTACTATGAAAATGACTGTGGTAACTTGGTAGAACACATTGCAAAGTAGTAGGCAATTGCAAATATCACACCTTAATATTCTTTCTCGTATTTCTTCTCATCTTACTTGTTTTTCTAAAGTTCCTGAAGTTCATAAGAAAGCAGTCCCTAAAGAGAAAGTACCTGTCCCTGTGTCTAAAAAAATTGTGGCTCCACCAGCAAAAGGTACATTAGTGGTTTGTTCCTGTTGAAAAAAAAAAAAAAAAAAAAAAAAAAAAAAAAAAAAGGTTTTTTTGCTTATTCCATCTTTAACATATTTGCATGTTGATGCAAAATATATCTCCCATTTCAAATGTATTCAACCATAAACATGTACTTACGTTTGTTTGTCTGTGTTTGTTTGACACCTGTGACCTGTGCTATCTTGATGAGATTTATGTTGTTTCATCTTCTATCTTATGCCTGTGGATGAAATCAATCAAATTTTCTAAAGCTGCACAATCTTTTTTAAGAACCTGCAGAAGAACAGGTGCCCACTTTTGAGATAGAAATTGAAGAACCTGCAGCAACCAAAGGTAAACAGAATATTATTATCACAGAGATTTTTCAGTTTGGCCTAGCAGGATTTGTGTTTAGCTATTTTACTTAAATAAAGTTTTGTTTGTTAGTATCTGTAACCTTTGTCTGGATCTTCTCTGTCTTTTGACCATTTACCCATTTTTGTGCTATGACTGTAAAGTACTCTCTCCTGTGGGGTCTCATTTTTGTTGCCGTAGAAATTCACTTAGACTTTCTTTTTAAAGAATCAGAATAAGTAGAAGAAACTTACATATACTTGTATTTCAAATATTGCAACTAAATACTCTTACACATTATTTTTAAGTGACTGAAGTGCACAGGAAAGTTATCACAGAAGAAAAAGTTGCAGTTGCTAGAAAAGAGGAGGCTCCACCCAAGAAAGGTATATAATTTTTCAGAGTTACACAGAAGAACCAGAGTAGTGGTTTATATTTGTGTCTAGTTATCTAACAAAAACTGTTTTGTTCAGTGTTTGCTGTCTTCTTTTCTTTTTTTACTTGAAGAAATGTCAAGTCCCTGCATTTTTCTTTTGTCATCTGATTATGTTCATACACTGTGATTAATTTAGCATCTTTTAAAATAAACTTTTTTTTAAAAAATGCCAGCAGTGCCCAAGAAACCTGTGCCAGAAGAAAAAGTACCTGTTCCAATTTCACAAAAAGTGGCAGCTCCACCAGCTAAAGGTATACAAGTTCTTATGAAAGTAGAGATCTCTTCTAAATGTTAGGTATTCATGTGCATCATACTCACAGTGTGCCTAGTTAATCAAATCTGTCTCTCCTGATTTGATTATAAATGAAAAGGACCTTTGTCTTCTCCACTGAAAAGAATGCAAGGGGTGGCAGAGCATAGTCATGCACCTGCATTCCTTGCGTTTTCTAGCTACTGTTTAACTTCACTGACTAGGTACTTTATTTACTCAGTGAAGAAGTTAAATAAATTTGAACATATTTATAAAAAAATTATCAGTGTTTTATTAACATTGTCAATATTCAGTGAAGGGTCTCAAAATTGCAAATGTGTCTTCTGTTTCTGTGCTTTCCTTGTGTTGAAAAGTGATTTTGTTATGTGCCCCGTATGTGTGGTGTTCTGTGGTTTAATTGCGAATCTCAAGAGTCTGAAGGCAAAGTATTTGCATCTTACTTCCATCTCAGTCATTCCATCTTCCTTCACAGTATGTGAATATTCTGTTTGGTTTTGATTTGTTTTGGTCTATATATCTGTTACTCTAATATATGCATTGTAGTAGTATGTATTATTTTAATATTTAGCTGTATTTCTGCTGTTACTAAAACTGTTTCAAAGTGTCTAATTTATCAGAGGAATTTACTTCTGCAACCCGCCAAACTAGTAGTATTCAAAATACGTAATGCATATCTAGCTACTGTGCATTAAAGCTTGAACTGGCCATTTTCTCAGTGAATTTACGTGTCTTTGTGTTTGCATGTCTCCTGTGATTGTTGTGTTTATGATATTTTCTATGTAATAGTGTACCATTTTTCTTTTGTATAAACTTCAGAAAGTGTGTGATTTCTTTTAGAATTTAGTATTCTTAAAATTATTATCTTTAAAGTGCCAGAAGTGCAGAAGAAAATTACCAGAGAAGAAAGAGTATCCATTGCTGTTCCAAAAAGAAAAGTGTCTCCACCACCAGAAGGTACTCCTGCCCATGGATTAATCCATGACCACATTGTCCTCATGCAATACTGCCAGAATTTCAAGTCTACTGGTCTGGCACCTTTCTTGAGGTTCAAATTTAGAATCACAGAATCATTTAAGTTGGAAAAGACACTTAAGATCATTGAGTCCTATTGTTAACCTAACACTACCAAGTCCATCAGTATGGTCTACCACAATCCCAGGGGAACGTGTACAAGTCTTTGAGAAACATTACAGACATTTTGACCAATTACTCTGGGTATGGGAGGTGTCAGGAAATAATAATTATTTGTCTAGGAAACTCCAAATAGGATATTTATTATTGTACATGATATTGCACCAGAGCTAAAAATATTAATGTTAGACTCTGTCTTTGAAGTACCAACAGAAGAAGAACACTGGGCTATGTCAGAGGAAGTATCCATTTCTCTCCATACAGAAAAGGAGATTTCATACACAGGTATGAAGACTGAAAAGATTCTTTGTCCAAATTCACATACTGTCACCTACTTTAAAAAAAAAAAAAAAAAAAAGAAAAAGAACAAAACAAAATTTCATGTCCTTTGCTTATTGCCAGTTTATCATGAAAGTGAAACTTGTAGAATAGCACAAGACAGGATTCCATTCTCATAAAAGGCTTAATTCTTTCCTCTTGTCTTATTGCTGCTGTCACAGTAGAAGCCCATCAATTTTGCTAGGCCCTCCTTTACAAATCTTGCCACCTGTCTGACCTTTGAGTGGAAACAGGACAGCCTTTTTTTCTGAAAAAGAAGCCTGTCCTTCCCTGTTCTGTAAAAGCAATTCCTCACCTAAATCTGAAGGTCAAATAAAAAATCTTTAGCTCTACTATTGCCTACATGGCTGAAACACTTAGCACAATCCTGTGTAATGGATCTGCCTGCTCAAGGGCTTTGAACAAAGTCCACAGCCTTTAAAGGAAATTCATTGCTTTTTCACTTTTGGAGACAATTTATTGATTTGTGAAAAATGACCCACAAGATGCTCACACTTACTGCTTTTAGACCTGGTACTGTTGATAAACAACATTATCATATCCATATCATGAAAGATTGATACAATCAAATCAGTGGGAAGTTAAATAATCTGTTTAGTCTTTCAGTGGTAGACAACCATATAATGAGTAATAAGAGAATCTTTGACTGGTTCTCTGTAAGGCAGGTGTAATATGCCAGCTGGTCTGGGGAAAGAAAAAAATCAAAGCAGAAGGACATGAAATGCAATGGTTCTCCCATGAGATACCAAACAGATGTGTTTTAGCTGAAACAAAAGAATCCAGAGGAACCTGAGCTTTCTCAAAAGTGCACTCAGGCACAGTGCAGTTTTTGTTACCAAATCCACCAAAGTTGCCAGTTCCAATCTGTTCTAGTTTAAGATTTCAAATGTAGTTGTACCTGGCACTTTTAATTAAATATCAAGCAGGACTTTGCCATAAAGTACTTGAAGAGCTAGTCAGTCTTCATATTGCCCAAAAATAACACCCACTTAGCCAGTGTCAAGACTTGTGGCAGCCACTCATCTATGCTCATTGTAGCTTGTCGTGGAGAAAGTATCTGGAAATTCCCAAATCTGGCCAGAAATCTTAAGATGGCCAGGAAAAAAATCTCCAATTTGTTGAGAAAATGCCAAAGTTATCCTCTAAGTTGACAAATCTCCCAGCTATTAAAATGCCAGGGTATTGACATCTGCCTCAGAAGACAAGACCCATGCACTTCTGTAAGAGAGAATATGCTGCTTAAACAGAGCATGCATTCTTTCCTAAATAAATCTTAAATACTAAACATACCCACACCTTAATCTGGAGTTTTACTTGCTTTTGTAGGGAATGGCTCCTAGCTATGCCTGAACAAACAAGTCACTTCGTAAAGTAATTGACAGAAGAGGGAAAATACCTAGTTCACTGAGCAATTCATTCTTTTGCCTTTAAGACCAGAGCTCTTATCTATTGTTAGTCATGCTGGAAGTTTTTCTCCACATGCTCCCTCACCTTCATCTAGAGTTTCCCATGCAAATCTTGTGTTGCCAGTGACTGAGGACTCTTAATCTATTCCTGAGGTAGTGCAAAGTGTCACTGCTGTACAGAGGGGCTGCTACAGTGGGCAGCAAGATTTAGTGATTTTGAAATTGGATAAATTGCCCAGCAGCAAGTTTAGCTACACTGTTGGCAGAAGTGGATGAAGCAGGAATCATATCAACTGCTCATATTGGTGTCTTGAAAATTTTGTTCTTTCTTAATTGAAAAGTATCCTAATGACTCCCCTAACTACATGTCCAGTGTCAATAAGCACACTTGTCTTTAACATGTCAGCTATGTATTTGTAAGATATCTTTTTCTCTTTCTTGCCAAGAATAGTTTTCCTTTTAAACATTATATCCAAAAATACTTAAATGTAATTGTAATGTGTCTTTTAAGTGCCTGATGCACCAGAGAGGGCTGTTATTGAAGAAAGAGTACCAATTTATCCTCCTAAAAAAATGGCAAGACCACCAGCCAAAGGTATACTGGGTAGAGTATTGAAATATGGTATAAATGTTTTTTGTGTCTTGTATGGTCCATGTAAATTGTGTACTGATTTGTGTTCTATGAATGTTCTTCCTTTGGTTGATTCTTAATTGACAATGCCTTGTGATCCTTATTATAAGTAAGATCTACGTGCTAAATTTTAAGATTCTTTTAATTGGTATCTTTTTAAGTGCCCGAAGTACGCAAGACAGTTGTCCAAAAAGAAAAAGCGTATGTTGAAGTTCCTCAGTATGAAGAGGAAGAAGAGATTCCAAAATATGAAGAGGAAGAAACCACCAGATATGAGAAGGAAGTAATCCATTACAAAGAGGAAGTTCACCATTATGAAGAAGTTAGTCACTATGAGGAAGAAACTCCTCAGTATGAAGAGGAAGAAGTTGCACATTATGAAGAAGAAGCTGCTTATTATGGAGAGGAAGTTGCTGAATATGAGGAGGAAGAGTCAGAAGTTCCTCAGTATGAAGAGGAGGCTCCCCTACCAGTTAAAGGTATACTTTAGGGTTTGTGTGAGGAAAAGTAGTGTCTTTTCATTCTGTTAAAATACCAAAGCTTTCTTTTAAAATGTTCTGGTGTGCTTTTCAGTGTGCCTTTCTTCAAGATGTTTATTGGTTAGTATATAGTGTAGAAAAACTGTGATGACTGTACATCTATGCTTTACTACTACCTCTATAAATTTAAATTTTCCATGTCATACATGTTCATTCCTCTTTCGTATGAACAACTTTTCAGTAAGAAAGTTTAGCTGAGCTTAATTTCATCCTCATGTGGAATCCAATTTATCAGACTGTGCTTGAAGTACTTAGAAATGTTTACATGAAGTCTGCAATCACAGACAAAAAATATATTTACCTAGAAAATAGATAGAGTACTTGACAATAAGCGATTTAGAAATACAAGTGACATTAAATTCCTCTCAGAAATCTTGGACAACCCTGTGGTTGGTGTTTATTTCTGTCCTAAAGGGAATAATATATTTTCACGAAAAAGAAAGATGCAAAAGTTTTATTAAATATCCATATTAAAATACTCTTAGTTTTAGGATTTTTCCTAGGACTGACTTTTATGGTGCTGGTATAAATTTTCTACATGGTTTGTAGAGGATGAACCTAATATTTACTACTTAGGAGAATTAGTTCCAAGACCTTAATGTATCATACTATAAGGGTATAAATCATCTATATCTGATTTTCCAAAATTACATAATCATCCAAGGGTACTTAAAAATGTATCCTTTCCAGTCCTGATCCAAATCATTCCATAGTGTCTTTTCCCCGCAAAGAAGTTCAGAAATTCATTTGACTAACTATTGGCTGCCAAAACTATATTTAACCCTGTCTGCAGTAGAATTTTGAAATATTGATTAGCATATTTTTCATAGTTGAGAAAAGATGAGGCTGCACACTGCAAAAGCCAGGTTAATCCTGAGCAGGAAGATTATTGTTAGCTAAAATTTCCTTTGACTAGTCAGAGTAGCTACGTTTAATTCACTCCAAACTTTCTTCAGAGTGCTCAGGGCCAGTGTAAAACAAGGCCTGTCACTGTAAAACTTTTATTGATATTTTTGGGTTTGAAGTACAGAAAGAAGTTTAGATAAGTTTTAGTTGAAACCTTTGCCTCACTGCAGTTAAAGTCTATTGATTTCAGAAGAGTTAAGGTTGTTTTTTTAAACATTTCACTTACCCAACAAATTTGGTATAAAATGCTGGACACTTAAAGTGTGTCCATAGTTCTGTGATTGAAGTGAGTCAGTTGATAAACTAGATGTGCTTGGTTTTTTGCATGTAGAGGGCTCTTGGAAATTTTTGAGGAAGAAAATGCAATCTGCAATTTATATTTAAGACATATACAACATTAATATGAGATGCAACCTATCAAATGCCAGAGTGGCACTGGGATCATAGTTCTAGGGAAAAATATGGAAAAATAATAAAAGCACTAAATAACTAATACAGACATTCAATAATTGTTTATTACAATGTTTTTAATAAATATCAAAGAATTGGAGAAAAGAAATTGTATTTTTGCAAATTTCCCACCCTGGAACTTTAGAATCTTCTTTAATAATTAGCTGGTTCTACAAAGTCAAACTCTGTCTTAGTCTTCTGATCAGCAAAAAAGCCTTTGAAGTTAAAAACTCTTTTATTGATGCCATCAGTTTCCTACTTTATTTTGTCTTAACAATGAAATCCTGTTAAATCATAGCTGTGTGTTTTAAGTACGTATTTGTATGTTTGCTTGCACTTTATGTTCCCACTGTTATAAAGGTAAATACCTAAAACATTAATGGTATCTTTCAAGTGCCTGAGGTTCCCAAGAGGCCTGTTCCAGAGGAAAAAGTACCTATTATGAAGAAAAAAGAAGCTCCTCCAGCAAAAGGTATATATCATCTCTTTATGTTAGCAGACATTCTCTGAATATGTAATTCACATTATTTTTCAGACATCTTAATTGATTATTACCTTTTTCTGCTCTTTTTGGAGGGGGCTCTTCATATGAAATATTTGTGTTGCTGTCCTTTTTGTTTCTTTTCTGTTTTGAGTACCTTGTGGTTTATTTTTTAACGAAAATGATGTTTTTTAAAAGTGCCCGAGGTGCCAAAGAAATCTGTACCTGAAAAGAAAGTCCCAGTGCCGAAGAAGGAAGCTCCCCCAGCTAAAGGTATATGCACTTGTAATTTTTTATGATCAGAACAATTTTCTAAGAGTTCTTTTGTCTTCTCACTTTTTTAAAAAACTAGGATAGTAAAAGATATTTTTACTCTTAAGAATTGTGGTTCTTTTTGTTTGTGTTTAATTGTTTAGTGTGACTGGCTTGTATGTCACACTGTTTAAGATTCTCATGTCAAGCTCAATTTTCAATAATATCTTACTAAGTTCCAGAAGTGCCAAAGAAACCTGTGCCAGAAGAGAAGGTTCCTGTTCCTGTGCCAAAAAAGAAGGAAGTCCCACCAGCCAAAGGTATATCAGCTCTTGATTGAATGTGTTAAAAAAATATTTTAAAAGTCAATCTTTGTTCATCTTTCCTCTTATAATGTAGAGTGAAGAAAGTTTTCTAGTCTTGACAGTTCTTTGTCGTCTCACTTTATTGATTCATATCAATGCTCTTTACCTTATGGTTCAAAAATTAAATTCTTAAGCTACAATAATATTTTTTCAAGTGCCTGAAGTACCAAAGAAACCTGTGCCAGAAGAGAAGGTACTTGTCCCAGTGCCTAAAAAAGTGGAAGAGCCTCCACCAGCCAAAGGTACACCAGTTTCTGGTCAAACTGTGTGATTCTAGTTTTGTCTCTTCAGCTTTAGGGGTCTGCCATTAACAACCCCGTTCCTTGGCCCAACGTGTTTGAGCCATGCACTGACCTGGGTTTGATCAGGACACTCTTGTGGCTACGTCTGTTAGTCATGGGTGCTGCACTTTGTCTATGCTTTGAAAATGTCCGTGTTTGTGTATTGCATTGTCTCTGTCTTTTGGATCTTACGTTTCTAAATAATTTTAAAGGATTTGCTGTTTCGAAAACAGATGCTTCAAAAGAGAAACAATGTACCTAAACAGCCAGATCTACCCTTTAGGCTTACTACCACAATTTGTGGCACTGAAGTCTGTGTATGTTTGTGAGTTTACATCTGTGCATAAATCTGTGGGGAAAATAATGTTAACTTTATTTTAACTTTATTAACAGTTAGATTTTACCATATTTGCATGGTTATCTTACCGTTTTACCATGTCTTGAAAATTAATTCCTTAAATAAAAATGTCTTTTAAGTGCCTGAAGTTCCCAAGAAAGTTCCAGAAAAGACAGTTCCTGCCCCTGTACGTAAAAAGCCAGAACCTCCACCAGCCAAAGGTATTGATTCTTATAACTGAACATGCAGATGATGCTTCTTATTGTTTCTTTATGTTTGTTTTTAGAATTTAATTGAAGTATAGTAGCAGTTTGTGACAATTGTACTTGCTAAGTCATACTCTTTAGCCTCTGTGTAAGTTGTCTCTCACTTTCTGATGTTGTGTCTAAGTTTTCCACAATTAAACACTATCTTTAAAGTGCCAGAAATACCAAGACCTCCCAGGGAAGAGGTAGCTAGTTTTGTTCCTGAAGAAGAAGAAGAGGAAGAGGAAAGTATTCCAGAGATACCAGCAAGAGGTACATCATTCCTTCTTGAAAACTATGAGAGCTGTGTTCAATTCATTAAGATCTTCATCTCCATTCATTGTTAAGCTTGATGTAAACCTTAATTAACCTTCTGAGGGGAGTTTTCCCGTTCTTCTTGGTCTGTGTGCTTTTGTTCTGTGTTTTCAGTAGTTTTGTGTAGTAGTTCACTTTCAGTAGTTCTAAAAGCAATTAAAAATTTCTTATCACAACAATATCTTTAAAGTGCCAGAGGTGCCCAAGAGAGCTGTCCCAGAAGAAAAAGTACCTGTTGCAGTGCCCAAAGCAAAGAAAATTCCACCATCTAAAGGTATATCACGTTGTGGTGTATGCAGACAATTACTCACCCTCTTTTTTTCGTATTTCAGTGGAACTTAAAATTCAATTTTTGCTCCTGTAAAGTCAGATCCTTGGTTCTAGCACCCTGCTGCTTCCCTCTAGGGAGCAGTGCTTGGGCTCAGACAGGGCTTGATTGTCTGTTTAGTTATCGGCTTCAGCAGGCTGAGAATCAGGCCTTGGACGATCTGCTTTTTTCCCCCTTCAGAGTGATCACTGTGAATTAAATAATTCATGGTGATATTATAATTCAGAATTAATTTTAAAATAAATTTTAGTTTAAATTAATTTTAACTAATTTTAAAATTACTTTAAATTTGGTTTAAACAAAAACAAAATAGCTGAAATAAAAGGTTATTTTTACCTGGAAATTCTTCAATTCAGGGAGATCACTCTTACATGTACCTTGAGAGTATGCTAAATTCTCAAAATTTTTAGCCAAACGTATGCAAAAGTAAAGCCAACTCACAACTAACCATACAAATAAGCGGATGATATACCCTAAATGTGAAATTCAAAGACCACTGCAAAGGCCACCCTCTGGTGCCAAGCAAATTCTACCTCAGCAGCTGGAAGGCTTTTATGTAAAAAAACCCTGGATGCAAATAATCTTCCTTAACCTCTGTTCTGTAGCATATCTTGCTAATATTTTCTGTTTGCGACAACACTGAAATTAAAAATTTGGCAAAAAGAGCTCATCCTCATATAATCCCTGTAACCCAATTGCACATTGCTGTTTCCAAGGAGTAAAAAATACCTAATAGAGTTTCCCCTATTTTTATTACTATTTAATTACTGTTGTTACTTTATAATTGCTGTCCCTGTGTTTTATGTTACAAATTTTTTGTGTGTTGTTTTGAAAGTAAAGTTCTTTAAATAA
This sequence comes from Xenops minutus, assembly GCA_035221455.1. Classification (NCBI taxonomy): domain Eukaryota; kingdom Metazoa; phylum Chordata; class Aves; order Passeriformes; family Furnariidae; genus Xenops; species Xenops minutus. The sequence goes on along the minus strand of JAWWEE010000162.1, from coordinate 22,917,588 downwards.
TATCTTTAAAGTGCCTGCAGTGGCAAAGAAAGTTGTGTCTGAAGAAAAGGTTCCCATTTTTGTACCTGAGGAAGAAGGAGAGGGAATTATTCCAGAGGAAACTGTACCAAGAAAAGGTACATGATCTTTTCTTGCAAGTTTCTCATAACATCTTTTGTGTTCATTAAAATTCCTCTTTATTTCTTGTTCTAAGTTTCATGTAAATCTTAACAATCTTTTGGGGGAGTTCGTGGGCTGTTTCGTGTCTTTGCCTTGTTTCATGTTTTTCATGCTTTTACTGCTCTGAAAGCAATTTTAAAATGTGTTTGCAAAATAATGTCTTTAAAGAGCCAGAGATTCCTAAGAAACCTGTTCCAAAAGAAAAAATGTCTGTACCCACTCCTGAGAAACTGGAGCTTCCTCCAGCAAAAGGTATATAAATTAATCCTTAGGAAAACAACGTGCTGTTATTCTCATTCAGTGTGTCCATCTAGTTTATTTTGTTTGTTATTTGTGTTAGTTTTGTGTCCCTGCTGCCTTTTTGTATTGATGTCCCAGAGTGCCTTCTAATTCCTAGCAAAAAATAAGCTCTGGAATGATTTTACTTCTTCCAGAAGTATGCTTGGGGATGTAAAGTGTCTTTTGTTTTAATTTCTGTATCGTCTTTCAAAAATATATTCTGCAGATCAGTTCTTATGTCATTATGTCTGTTTTGTGTATGTTTTCTGTTCTCTTTCTCATACTACTGGTGGATGACGTTCTTAAAATAAAATGTCTTTAAAGTGCCTGAGATGCCTAAGAAACCCATTCCTGAAGTAAAAGAACCTGTTCCTAAAAAGGTGCCAGCTCCATCAGCCAAAGGTATTGCAGTTTGTCAATGCTGTTGTCATTACCTGATAATATTCTTCATACAAGTTGAGTTTAGCAAGGGACATATTCATATCTCTGTCTTGTAGTACATTTGTCTCTACACCGTTTGTTTGCAAGTCTCTGTTCTGTTGTTTGTAAGCTTCTGGCTTTGTGTCTATTCATAAATTATGCAAAAGAACACTGAAGTTAGGTCCTATCTTTAAAGTAACCAAGATGACTAAGAAGGTTACTGCTGAAGAGAAGGTGCTTGTTGCTCCCCCTGAAAAAGTGGAGGTTCCAGCTGCCAAAGGTATATGTACTCTTTATAATTAATATTTATGCTAAAAATAGTCTTGATCTTCTTCTTTCTAACTTTTGTCTCTGTTGTAAGAGATTTCTGTGTGAATTTATGTTAAAACTCTTCATTTTCAATGTTGGCATTGTAGAACCATAAAGCTCTGTTTCTTGTGCTTTTTTTTATGTATACTGCTCTAAGGCTGTTTGTTTTTTTAAATTCCTAAACGAAATCTGTATCTTTAAAGTCACAGAGGTGCGTAAAAGAGCTGTTGCAGAAGAGAAAGTGCCAGCTGTTGTGCCCAAACCCAAAGAACCAACACCAACTAAAGGTACAGATATATTTCTTCTCATTTCTCCCCAAGATTTGTTTTTCTTCCTCATTCTAAAATCTTTTATTATATATTTTTTCAGAAGAACGGGTTTATTATGTAATGTAACTTGTGCTTGTAGTTATTGTGTACATTTTCTTTTGTAAATTGTCTTGACTAACTGTAAAAAAAGAAAAAAAATTTCAAACATTTGTCAGGTAGTAACAATAATACTGTTTCTAAAGTGCCTGAAGTAACCAAGAAACTTGTCCGGAAAGAAAAAGTCTCTGCTCCTGCACCTGCAGTGGAGAAGTATGAATACACATATGAAGAGTATGAGAAGTATGAGACATATGAAAGCATTGAGGAGTTTGAGCAGGTTCAGGAGGCTGAAGAAATTGAGGCATATGAGGAACCTGAAGAACCTGAGGGATATAAGGAGATTCAGGAACAGGAATATGAAGAGGAGGCTGAGGAGAAAGATGTCTATGAAGAGTATGAGTTTAAGGCGAAGGAAGAGATCTATGAGAAATATGAGGAGGTATATGAGGAGGCTTACGAAGTCCAACCAGCAGTAGGTAAATTGAGTCATGATTTCTTTTTTCTTACAGTGTGTTGAGTTTCCAGTTACTGCTTAAGCCTCCTATGGGTGTTTATTTATATTTTGCCTTGTTTGTAGTCCTATGTCTGTCTGTTGCTGGTAATGATAAATCAGTTTAAAGATTGTTTCTGTCCTACTCCTTCTTAAGGAATTCTTCCCTTCAGAGTGAAATGGGAGGGTTCCCCATCTGACTGCCCAAAACCGAGTTAGTGTAGATAGGACACAGGAAGAGAAAATTATAGTTTTCTGATGTAGTTCAGCTTCAACCTGAATTAATTTTTTTTTTTTGCATTAATATTTGATCCTTTTGCCCAGTTGGGCTCCTCTAAGTTACAGAGACATTGGAACTCATATAGAACCTTCCTTCCCACCACTTAAATTTGTGATCCCTCATGGCAAAGAGAAAGTACGTCTGCAACGTACCAAAAAGATGTATGCTGATATTTCTTAGTTTCATTGCTCAAGAATTCTGAGGTTATGGCTCAATTTTTTTTCTATTTTTTTGAGATAATTATGAGATGCTTCCTCTACAGATGAGTGATTGCTCTGTTTGTTGTCTTTTTATCTGTTTTAATTCCTCATAAATAACTTACAATCCATAATGAAATATTTTTTAAAGTGCCTGAGTTGCCCAAAAGACCTCTGCCGGAAGAAAAAGTACCTGTTCCTAAAAGAGAAGCTCCACCAGCTAAAGGTACATCAAGTATTAGATAAAGCTGAAAACACAGCCTTCTGCTTGAGTCTCTGCCAAATCCAGTCATTTACCTATTCTAATTTGGCTGCTAGACCCTTAACTTTCTTTCACAGCACAGTCAAGCACAGTTAAGTTACTTAAAAAAAAATTCTTTAACAAATTGCTTTCTGGAGGCAAAAGGAGTGAGGATAGGACCTTAATATAATTTTTTCCATCACAATATAAGTGACATTTTATAGCTAATCATTGAAACTGGTTTCCTTCAGAATTGTGAAAAACTAGTACTTTCTTGAACCTAATGATGTGGTGGAGTGTGTGCAATCTTAACAGGTGTTCTCTGTATCAGGCTCTACAAAACATAAGTGTCATGAATAGCAATTGTCAGTGCATACTGGTAGAGTTACTGCACTAGTGCAGAGTTATGTAATTTTCTGTTCATACCACTCAATTGGCCAGATACTCATTTTGTGCTAACTTTTACAGTTGTTTCTCATATGAATTGTCAGAATTAAGTCAGTGGGGAGAAGTGCATTTGTTTGCTTGGTTTTTTGTTTTTACAGAAAGGCTTGGACTTAGTTGATAGGAAACGAAAACATTACCGTATTCCTAGCTGCCATTAGTTACAGCTGGTAATTCATGAAACCTAATTGTTAAGGATTATTCTAGCCAAAAATTAACCCAACAACAGCAGTAATTTTTTTGCACTGAATGCCAAATCTCTAGCTATGTGAATCCAAGCAAAATAGTCCAGACAGGTGGCCTATTTTGTATTATATACATGTATATATGTATTATATATATATGTGTGTGTGTTTTGCTAAGCTTTCCAACTCTTTGCATTGCTTGCTTTTTGTTTAACTTCTATTCTTATGTAATATTCATACTGCAAACATTCTTTAAAAACCCACAATGTCTTTAAAGTGCCAGCAGTGCCAAAGAAACCTGTTCCAAAAGAAAAAGTGCCACCTACTGTTCCTAAAAAGGAGACAACTCCACCAGCTAAAGGTATACTTCTTCTGCATTGGCCTCATGGTATATGAACTCTAATTCCAGTCTTTTGTCCTCATTATTTGTTGAGAAACGTCCATCTGTTTCATCCCTAGAGTGGTTTTTTCATCTGTTTGTGACTGAGTTTTTTGCCTATTGTTTTCAAGTCATTTGTTGGAAACATGTCAGAGTCACTTTAAAAAAAATGTGTGTTTTGTCATTAAGCTGCACATGAAAGTAGTTCAGAAGGAAATAATATTTTTAATTCTTCTGAAAAGAAATCTTTCAAGAATATATATTTTTAATGTGTTATTTTTCTGTCTAATCTTCTGAATTAACATCAATGTTCTTTCAGGAATTATTTAATTCTTTCTTATTTCAAGAATCTTCCTTGTCAGATTTGCTTTTCTTTCTAACTTCTTCCAAATGGCGTTGAAAGCCCTAAAAGTAAATTATATCTTAAAGGGCCAGATGTTCTCAAAAGAGCTGTCCCTGAAGAAAAGAAACCTACACGTACACGTGAAATAGAAGTTCCACCAAAGAAAGGTAAAGGAGCCTTTGATATGAGATTTTATGGAAAGGAAATATTTGTGCCATTTTTCCCAGCTAACATCTTTTAAAATGATTGTCATATCCTTTACACTACTGCAAGAGTACCCAGTCTCTAAGTGGAGATTCAGCTCTTGGTGATAAACCAGAAACTCTGAGGCAAATATTTCAGACATGCTAGACAGCAAATCATTGAATTATGAATAAAAACATGCTGAGGAGGTATTTCTAGTTACATTACCATTATGTAAACCTTCAGTGCTTTTATATTTGTAATATATAGGTGTGAATGTAGTTTAAACTGGGGTTTTGAAACCAATACATGGGTCATGAAATCGGTGAATAAGTAATAGGGCAAGAGCCAGTAAAGACATTAAAGACATTAAAGCTGTTACACCTATCAGAAGGAAAATCATGACACTGCAGTGAGGAAAGCAAATGCTCTTTGAGAGCAGAAATTCTATTTTTTTTTTCACATAATTCATTGTTTCAGCAAGACAATTCTAGAACTGTATCGTATTTCATTCTCAAAAAGGCATGCTACCCAAGACTTCAAAGTGACTTGGTTTTTAGAGTTTATTTCTCTTTGGCATATTAAAAATGGACAATTATTTTGAGGTTACTAAAAGAAAGCTATTGTCTTTGAAGTTCCTGAGTTTCATAAGAGAGCTGTCCTTGAAGAGGAAGCACCCACCATTATTCCTAGAGAAGAGGAACCTCCTTTCTATGAAGGTACATCAGTGGCACATCTACCAAACAGTAAATTGCAGAGAACATACCAATTCATGCTCTAGAGTGTTCTGTAACATATATTTTCAATTAATTTTTAAAATTATTTAAAAGTATCTTACATCCATGTCTTTTAAACCATTTCTCTCCCCAAATTTAGATGTAGTTCAGCATTTTATAAATTTAAAATCTTAAATTGAATTTAAAAATGGAATTTAGCATTCTACAAATGCTAAACTTTTCTCCTCTGATAATATAATAAATGAATGTAAGAAATAAATGTAAATTAGAGCGAAACTAAGTTTCTAATCCAGGAAACACTTTAGTCACCATGGAGAAAAGAAATGAACTTAAGTAGACCATCGTTTAAGAGCCATCCTGAGCAACTCTAATTTTTGAGCTAGGATAAAGATAGTTAACTCCAAATGCAGATATACGAGATTCAGTTACAAATTCTATCTAATACACTCAGCTAAGTAACTAGAAAATAAATTAAAATATTTCTGTAAACTTGTATTTTACTGATTTGGAATGGTCACGTCTAGCAGACTGAGGTAAATGATTGGGCTGAAATGAGATATTCAAATAACTTATGTTCAAATAGCTCTTTGTCCATATTCATGTCTGCAGTTTCACATTAGAAGTTGTCTTTCTACTCTTGTCTTGTAATTAATGTCAAAATATTTAAAATAAACTAATATCTTTAAAGAACCTGAAGTTTATGAAGAAGTTGCAACAGAAGAAGAGGTCCCTTTTATTATTCCTAGAGAACCAGAAGCTCCAGCAGCTAAAGGTACACCAGCTCTTCAAGCAATCTGTAAAGCAGCACATTCCCTACAAATGACTTATTCATCTTCACCATCCCATCTGTGTGCTAATCTGTTATTGGATGTATTTGTTCTCATGTTTCCTTAGACGCCATGTGTCTGTCATTGCTTCTTTGTTACTTACCCTTTGTGTACTATAATGTTCTTTAAAAAATATAATCTCTTTGAAGCACCTGCAGTGACAAAGAAAACTGTCCCAGTTAAGAAAATCCCTGCTGCTGTATCTGCAGAAGAAATTCCTCCAGCTAAAGGTACAAGTCCTCCAAATGGATTTTCTCTAACCTCTTTTAAAAGTGAGGTACCAAGTGAGAAACCCAACAGCACTAGGTGCCACAAACACCTTAGAGTTCTTATTTTTGTTTTTGTTAGCAGCTGCTCAAACAGATTGATAGATTCAATCAAGAATTTAAATTTTAGAAAGGCTAAATTAGACAAAGTATTTTAATAGAAGATTCATTAGCAGAGCCAGGGATTAGCCTTATATTTTTTTGACTTCATGTCTCATGTTCTATTTCCTAAAATACTTTCTCTGACAATATATTAGAAAAAAAACTTAAAAGGTTGTGACAGAAGCTTGTTTGCAGAAGGACTCTTTGAAGTCCTACCAGGGATTTTAAGAAAGTCAAGATTAAGGTAATCCTTTAAATTAGGACAAAATACAGAGCCACAAAAATTTTTTCACAGAATCATAATTTTGTAATAAAATTCTAGCACTAAAGAACTCTATAGATTTTGGAAGCATAGTCATTAGTTACTAGCACTGGAGTTTTGCCTTGCTTTTATGGGTAATTTTGAAATGTCAAAAAAATGAACCCCTTCAAATTGCCAAAATTCCTAAAAAACAAACAAAGAAACCAAATCAAATCAGAGAACCAACGCCCCCCCGCCATTCAAGCAAACAAAAAACCCCACCAAAACCCATCAACAAAAACAAATGTGCCCCCCCCCCCAAAATAACACACCCAAGAAAAGCAAACATACCAATAAAAACTCTACTGTCTTTTCAGAGAAGAGCATATTCAGACCTGTGTTAGGAGTTAGAAAAACAATGAACTCCAGCTTAGAGCATACTTTTCATATTGCTCAAGTAGAATTTGTTATTGTTTTACAAAACTGTATTACTTATTTCATAGTGCAAATTTCTAAAATAAACCCATATTTTTAAGTTCCTGGAGTACCAAAGAAAGCTGTCCACAAAGAAAAAATACCTACTGCTCTACCTAAAGAAGAACCTTCACACTTTACAGGTACAAGAAATTTTGATTGGCATTTGAAGGCTAAAAAATGTTTTCATTGATAATTTTTTTATTATTTTGACAGCTTTCTGTTTATCATAAAGTTTACTTAGAAGCTTTGGTTAGTTGCAACACTAGAAAATTAATTGTTCTTAAGGGGAAAACGAGCTGTTACTTGAGGTCAGCCCAAAGGTAAACAAAAAATAAAATAAAAATAAAATTAAAAGTGATGGCACTTAGATAGACAAGGCCTATCTCTTTGCACTAATGGTAGTAGCTCAGTTTAGAACATATCACACATCTTTCTCTTGACAAGCTGCAGAGGTCAGATCAGGGTTTTTCTCATTCCTTATTTGAAAACATCCAAATTTTGTTGGTGGATACAAAATAGGCGTATATCTGAAGAGGAGTTTGAATATTTGCTTATATTTGTTCTTTATCTTATACATTGTCTTTTTTTCTGATGATATTCTAAGTTAATTTAAGTGTTTAAACTAATATCTTTCAAGTACATGAAGTGTATGAGGAAGTGCACATAGAAGAAGAAATTTCTACTATTCATAGAAAAGAGGAGGCTCCAGCACCTAGAGGTATATATCTTCTTCATCATCTCTTCCTGCAGTGTACAAAGTCATGAACTCCAGGAAAGTTAAACTATTCTTGTTCATGGTTTAGTTCTTGTTCAAAGGAGTTAATACTTCTATTCATTATTTTAGTACCTTACTTATATGAAAATCTTGAAATTTTTTATGATTTATATTTCTATTCTTAAAATGAACTACTATCTTTAAAGTGCCCACGGTCATTAAGAAAGCCGTTCCAGAAGAAAAAGTGCCCGTTGCTGTGCCTAAAACACCAGAGCCTACTCCTGCGCCTAAAAAACCAGAGCCTACTCCTGCGCCTAAAAAACCAGAGCCTACTCCTGCGCCTAAAAAACCAGAGCCTACTCCTGCACCTAAAAAACCAGAGCCTACTCCTGTGCCTAAAAAACCAGTATCTCCACCATCGAAAGGTACTTTGAGAGCCTAGTAGAACTGAAGTCTTGGCTGAGAAACCTCTTTACTGTTGCTGACATAGTTTCTGATTTAATAGTTCATGGTCCACTTGTGTGACATTTATGTTGTATGTATGTCCCTTTTTCTGTCTCTCAATTTGTGTTTGTCATAAATTTAAAATCAGTAAATACTTTTCAAATGTGTGCATCACCTAACAAAACGATTCTTGAAGAAAAACCTGTCCTGCCTAAAAAGCCAGAAAGTCCACCTGCCAAAGACATAGGTCAACATATCATATATCCTCTTCCTACAAGTTTAATCTGTCCCTTGTATTGTTGTTGTCAAAACATGAAGAATTAATTGAGTTTATCTATTCCTTCTACCCAAGAGTAATCTAGAAATTGTATCAAGCAAGTCAAAGGGACCAGAAATGAGGAAAGCTCTGGATAGATTAACACGCAGTGAGATTTATAGAACAAACATTTTCACTTCATGGGTATTGTGAAAAGCCTCAGAAATTCTATTAATACTCGAGCAAGAAGTTTATACACTTCCTGTTTCACATTGCTTACGTTAAACTTCAGGGTCAATTGATTTAATTTTGAAATAGAATTGGCTCAGAAACCAGTTGTTACAATTCATTCAGGTATTTTAAAAGGCTGTCTGAACTAGCAGGTTGTGTGGCATGTCACCACTGCATGACAAAAGTCACTTCAAACTTGTTCTTTGCCAAAGAGCTAGAACCATGAAGACTTTTCAGAACTTTGACTGCTGTCAAAGCATCCTTATACATCTATTTGTTTTGTCTTATTTGTCTGTACTAGATGTTTTATTTTTGTAATTTTTAAAACTACACTAATTTCTTTAAAGTGTCCAAGATACCTAAGAAATCAGTAAATGCTGCTGTGCCTAAAAAGCCAAAACTAACACCACCTAAAGCTTATATGTTAATGATGGTGACTTTCTGAGGAGGAGATTTCTCTTTCTCTTGGGCATTGGTATTTATAGTAAAACTAATTTATAAAAATCCTAGTAGTATATAATAGTATATAACATTTTTTTGCATGTCATATCTCTTCATATCTTTCATTTCTTTCTGACATAGTTCTTGTGATACTCCTTCCTCTCAATAATTTACATATTTTAAATGCTTTAAATATTAAAAAATGAATGCTGTTTTCTTTAAAGTGCCAGAGGTGCCCAAGAAAATTACAGAAGAGAAAGTACCCACTACTGTCCCTAGAAAACCAGAACCACCACCAGCCAAAGGTATGTTGCACTACAGAAAACTAAAATTTGAAAGAGGAAAAAAACCTCTGCCTTGATTGTGCAGATTAGTTATTTGATTGTTTGTTTGTGTTTTCCTGTTATTTTCTGTGCCCATGGTTCTTACATATGTTAATGTTTTGAAAATTCTTCTTTTTTGAATCACAGCTGTAATCAGTGTACCAGTGTGTTAGAAATATTGATGTGGCTGGACAGAGATGAGACTGACACTTGAGAACAGCAAGAATCTTAAGAGAAGAGAAGAAAAGAGGGCCTCTGTGATGTGAAATACTCCTGACTGACAATGAAATATTAGCCCCAAAAGAGAGTATAGAATAGTGATACAGATGTCTAATACAGGAGAAAACCCTCCATAGATGAAAAACAGATACCAGAAAGTCATCACATATAGAAGGTGACAAGGATATAAATGGATATTGTCAGTCTAAGTCAAATAGAGATCCGGGAGACGGTTGAATAAAACAGAAAAATAATCTAATGTAGAAGAAGAAGCACCAAAAGACTTTGAGGTGTTTCCTCAGACTTTACAGGGACATAAAATAACCTTAAGGCAATGAGCATGTCAAAGCAAAGGCTTTATTAAGAACCTTTGCAATTTCTACTCAGAAGTTTTGAACATAACTGTTAATAATAACTGAAACTAATCTCTTCCCTAAAGGGCCTAAGGAAGTTGTTGTAGAACAAAAAGTCAGGGTTGCTGTGCCTAAGAAGTTACACCAGCTAAAGATACTTGATATTATGACAAAAGTAACAGAATCAAAAAATCACTCATTTAGTGTTTTAACAATATAGAAAACAGTAATCAAGACCTTTGTTAGCATTTTCTTCTGTTGTCAAAGGTTTTTCAAGTGAACAGATGTGTGAAAAAGATAGTTCTTTGTAGTTGATGTTTTCACTAATAGCAATCTGCTGTTATGCTTTAATGTTGTTTAAGAAATTCTGATGGGACGAAGTTATTGATATTTTTCATGTGCCTGAATACCAAATACAGTGGTCCCAGAAAAGGCTTCAGCTGGAGTATCACAGAAACCAGAGCTTCCACTGACTGAAAGGAACTGCAAGGAAAGAAACTCCCTTACTGTCTAGGGTACCATTTCAACATAGTGGTGATTTACTTTAACTATAAACGTGCTGTAAAATATTTTTGCTTTTTGAATTGTAGTTTTTGAATCTGTACCTGAGTGAGGCAGCAGAATGAATTTTCTACAGGCAAAGAGAAAATTACATATTCACATACAAGACCACTGATGCTTTTCATGTCCTGGAGATTTACTTTTTCTTAGTGTCTGAACACTGCAGACATATCTTGGAAATGTATAAAAAAAAAATTAATTCCTTTCTTTAAAGTGCCTGAGGTGCCCAAGAAAGTGGTTACAGAAGAAAAAATACACATTGAAGTTCCTAAAAAACCAGAACCTCCACCACCTAAAGGTACATGTTGAATTGTGATAAAATTGCACACAAATTTTAATCTGTTTCTTTACATATTATCTTTCTTAAATTTGTGTTATCTGCTTTTTTATACTCTAATATTTATCAGTGTTACAGATTGTGTTGTCTTCTACACTTGTCAATAGCTCCCAGTAAGCCACAATGGCTATTAATGGAATGCATTTAAAAAAAAAAAAAAAAAAAAAAACAGATCACTTTTAGGGGTGGGATTTTTTCTGATGCTGTGTGATGTGATGTTTTTCATCTTGGACCTATTGTTACCTTTTTAATTCCTATTCTTCAAATTCCTAAAACTAAAACAAAAAAATTATCTTTAAAGAACCTGAGGTGCCAAAGAAAGTTGTTCCAGAGAAGAAAATACCTGTGCCTAAAATACCAGAACCTGTGGTTGTTCCAGAACCAGAGCCTGCACTTGAAGAACGAGAACCTCTACCAAAGGAAGGTAAATCTCAACACTAATAAAATAACAAAAGCAATGTTATTCCTCTTTTCTTTAACATTGTGATTATCCAAGCCTTTTGTTTTCTGAGATTCTAAATTATACTTGTTCTATCATCTGCATGTGTGTATGAAACAGAGATACATGGTTGGTTTTGAAAAACAGAGGCAAATCTTGGGTGTCTGAATTGCCTGTATATTATACTTCATTCTTCTTACTATTTTCAATTATTCGTATTATTCTACCTGATTGAGTTTGCGAAAACAACCACAGCTAATATCTTCAAAGTTATAATAGAAGAAAAGAAAGTACCCATTCTAGTAGTTAAGAGAAGAAGATACCAATATAATTGAAATACCAGAAGTTCTGCCAAGAAAAACTAGATGCCATCACTGCTATTTCTTGAAAGAGTCTTCAACTTATTGCGTGCAGTGCTACTAATCTCTTTTGTCCTGTCCCTTCTGCTTATAATTATCATGGACGTTACTTACAGCTGAAGTTGCACTAGCAGTGCATGTGTGAACTTCCATGTGGGGGAATGAGTTTTGTGAGGGGAGAGTGTGTGTGTTTACATTTGAGAGAAAAGAGAGAAAAGCCAAAATGTCTTATATTCATCATTAAAAACACCAACATGAATGATAAATACCTGGTATGTTTTTAATATTTTCTTTACAATTTTTTTTTTTAATTTTTTATGGTTGACTTAATTTTGGTATGATTGTCAGTGCTGTTGTTAAACTTAGAACTAATATCTTTCATGTACATAAAGTGGCCAAGACAACTTTCCCAGAAAAGGAAGTACCTGTTCCTGTTTCCCAAAAACCAAAGTCCATTGCAGGACCCCCCAAACCAAAGCCGCAAGAGGTGGAACTGCAAGAACCGCAAGTGGCTAAAGTGCCCCAAAGGCAAAAGACTGTAGTGGCAACTCAAAAAGTAGACCGTGTTCTGACATCTGAGGAGCCCGAGACTGTTTTGACACCCCAAAAATCAGAATCTATTGTGGCATCTCAAAAAAGAGAGCATGTTGTAGTGCTTGAGAAACAAGAGTTTGTTGTGGTACCTGAGGAACCCAAGGCTGACACAGAACCCCGAAAATTAAAATATGGTGTGATATCCCCAAACCAAAAGCCTGTTTTGGAACACCAAAAAACAGAACATGTTGTAGTGCTTGAGAAACAAGAGTTTGTTGTGGTACCAGAGGAACCCAAACCTGATGCAGAATCCCAAAAACTAAAACATGGTGTAATGCCCCCAAAACAGAGGCCTGTTTTGGAACACCAAAAACCAGAACAGGTTGTGGTGAAACAAGGTGTAGTGAAAGAAGAATATGTTGTAGAGAAACAAGAGTTTGTTGTGGTATCTGAGGAACCCAAGCCTGATGCAGAATCCCAAAAACGTGATGTGATGCCCCCAAAACAGAAGCCTGTTTTGGAACACCAGAAAACAGAACATGTTGTAGTACTTGAGAAACAAGAGTTTGTTGTGGCACCTGAAGAACCCAAGCTTGATGTGCCACCCCAAAAATTAAAATACGGTGAGATGCCCTCAAAACAAAAGCCAGTTCTGGAATCCCAGAAACCAGAACCACCTCTGGCCCCCGAGGAACATGAGCTCACTGTGGTGTCTGAGGAGTCAGAGACAGTTGAATCAATCCAAAAATCAAAACGTGTTTTGGTGCCCCCCAAAGCAAAACGTTTTGTTCTGACCCAAAAAACAGAGCTTGTAGAAGCTGAAGAAACAGACTTTGCCGCAGATTTCCAGAAGTCAGTGCCTATTGCAGTGTCCAGAAAATCAAAGCCTGTCATGGCACCCTGCGAGCCAGAACCTGTCATGGTGCCTGAGGAACCAGAAGCAGTGTCAGCACCCCAAAAACTAGAGCCTTCTATATCACTTCAAAAGCCAAAGCCTGAAGTGGCATCCAAAGAACCAGAGCTTGTTTTGGCACCAGAGGAACCACCAACACCAGCCAAGTTGGCCGAAAAGCAAGAGCGTGTTGCTATAGCTAAAAGACGAGCAGCTGCGCAGTCCCAAGGTACCTCTTACACAAAGGATCTCTTTTCCTTCTCTTGAGTATGTTATGTTTCACTGCTCATTTTAAAGCTTAATACACGTAACTAATATCTTTAAATATGCAATGCCTGAAAAGCTGTCCCAGAACAGAAAATTCCTCTAGCTGTTCCTGAAAAATCAAAACCTCCATCAAAGCTGCGTGTTATCATGAATACACAGCACACCTCATCTTCTGTTAAGTATTATATTAACATCTTTTGTTCTGTCGGTCATTTTGGATCTGTTTTAAATGATGCTTGCTAAACAAATCACACTGAGTATGAGTGTGTGCTAAATTTTACTTCAGAACATTTCTGTTGTCCTCTGTGTTTCAGTCTCTGTACTTATACTGAGTTGTATTCTAATTGTAAAATGAAATGCACTAATATCTTTGAAGTGCCTGAGGTGGCTGAGAGGACTATTCCAGAGGAGAAATTGCCCCCTGCTGTATCTAAAAAACCAGGTGCTTCACTTGCTAAAGGTACATGTCACCACTGTTATCAGCCTAAGGAAGGGTGTTGCTTGTTGGGTTGGTTTTTTTTAATGAATCTCAGTTTAAATTGATCTTTCACTGTATACTCTGATATTGAAAATGTGAGAGACATGTACCAAATATGAATTGCTATGAGGGGTGTCATATGTTTCCTCAACTAAAACCATCCAAACTTTTGTTATACTGGGTTTAAGTCATATCAAGAAGATATGATTAAGTTCTGTCTATGAAAAAATGCAAAAAACTTAGAGATGGTAACAAGAGAATGAATTAATAAAGAGTTGTTCACATTATTAGCAGGGATGGCTTAGTGCATGGTTTAGTGGGACTTGGCAGCATTAGGTTTACAGTTAGACTTGATAATATTAAGGGGTTTTTTCCAACCTAAATAATTCTATGATTTTATGAGAAGAGACAAACCGAAACTAAAGGGTTCAGCATAGAGCAGTAGTTTTAGCAACTAGAGCAAAATACTCACAAATATCTTTATTTATATCTATTACCATGGGTAGCATCATGGAGCAGAAAATTTTCTTTAAACTGTTGTTTATAATTTGCCTGTATTTTGGTCATATGTAAACGTTTTCAGCTATGTGATTTGCAAAGTTGTTACTTTATGTAAATAGCACCAAAGAGTAAAGTTACCATAAGCACCTAATACACTGAGCCCTGTAAAGAGACATTTATAATTGAAATACTAAAAGATCACTTAAGACATGCTAAAACTGTACACGCTGTACATTGATGCAGTGATGCATCATTTCATTTTCTTTAGAAAGTCCCAAACACTGGCCAAAGAAAACATTCTCTCTGCCACCAGATTCTCACCATCTGAAATATGGGGACATTCCTGAAGTCAAGTGCCACCTCAAAGTAATTACATTATCATTTAAATAATTTAAATTAATATAACAGGAAAAAGTCATTTAATGATTTGAGTGGAAGTCAGGAGATTTTAGAGGGAAAATATGAGAAGTTAGAGAGGAGACAAGCAAAAACAGAAAAAGAAAGGTGACATCAACCTGAAGGATAAATATATATTATCCAAGTGACAAGTAAAAAGATTACAGTGACTGCCTAACCCAGCACAGAACACACAGTCATAAATGAAACATGGCTGATACACAAATACAGTAGGATTTCATGTTTTCTACATTTTCAACTTGACTGAGAAATAATGTGACACCCTGGTCATTCCACAGGTTTGAAGCAAAGCATAACTGATGACTGAATCTGACCACAGCACTTTCTCAAAAAAGACTGCCTGTATATACTGTTGATTGTCTTATTGTTACATGTACATCTGCAGTGCCCACAAAACTAAAATATACTAATATCTTTGAAGTGCCCAAGGTGCCCAAGAAAGGCGTTCTGGAAGAACCTACACCTGTAACTGTGCCAAAAAAGCCAGAACCTGCAGCAGTTCGAGGTACCTGTTGCCCTGTGCATCAGTCTGAATGAGATTGTTTCTTACTGTCTTACATGGTTTTTTTTCTGCTGTCTGTTGTCCTGTTCATTCATGATTTCATGAAATTTCTATGTTCTGTATTGTGTACAAATTCTATTTTTAGGATGGGAAAGAGTTATCTAATTTGGGTTTTTAATGTAAACTTCTCTCTTTATCATTTTGCCAAGAATCTTAAATAACATAATTTTTTATTTTTTTATCCAAAGTGCTTTTCTTTAACCACTATGACCTGGCAAACATGTCCTGTTGTGTGGTAGTAACTACCAGCCACAGTCATGACATGGCAATATTTTTAAAAAGGCAAATGGAAAAAAAACCTACCAAAAACACTGGTCACATAAGAGAAAATAAGGAGGAAAGACAGGTTCAGTGGACTGTGAAGGAACTGAAGTCACTATGAGAAAAGAAGTCCCAAAATAAAAAATGGGAACATACCTACACAGGATTGAAGTATTTTAGGACTTGGACTTGCATATATGAACTGGACCTAGATCCCAAATAGCAAACACTCCAAACCTGTTACTAAATACAGAATTTATTCAAATATACAGTAGATCTGGATGGTCTGATGTATTTTCCTTCTGACCATAAGCTCATGGGGATCCAAGAAATTTGATTTCTCAAATATACAATTGCATTGCAAGTAATTATTAGATACAAGACCAACAAATTTTCTGTATTTGTGCATCACACAAAGGAGAGCAGACACTTGCTCACTACAGAGATGACCCTTTTACCCTCACCAAATGCAATGTCTAATACAGGATGATAGAAGAACTGAAATAGCACTAAGTCAAAAGTCTCCACATACTTACACTGTGAAAGAATTGAAAAAAAAACCCAAGAGAGAAATAGAGAAGAAAGATAATAATGATGATGGGATTTCTGTTCCCCACCCTGTCTCTGCCCAAACTGCTGAACACAAAGCACCAGCAGATTCATGAAGAATGGCACAGATAGAATGGAGTTGCTCCCAGAGAAAAGTCACATCCCAACAGCGCTGAGAATTAAAGTCTCTCCTCCCAGGGAGGAAAGGCTGCAAAGTACAGAGCAGGGTATCCTAATTCACACCTCACCCTCAAGCTGTAGCTGAACGTAGCCTACAGTTTTCTCACAGAACCTGCTTGGCATCACTCCTCTGTGCCTGTGCTGTGCAAGGGGTTGTGTGTGGAGCGAGAGGGAGAGAGAGGGAGACATGGGTTGATGTTGTGAGACCCGTTTGGTTACTTTTGTGAGCACATCTCCAGTCTGTGTTTCATTGTGCGTCTTCCGCTTTAATGTCTAAAACTGACTGTTACTGATATCTTTGAAGCACCCGAGGTGCCCAGGAAGGTTACTCGTGAGGAAAAAGAACCTGTGGCCACTGCCAAAGCACCAGAGCTTCCGACACCCAGAGGTACCTGTCTTCATGGATAACTTATCAAAGAGGAGACTTAATCTTCTTCTTCTAAGCCTTGTCCTACCCTCTCTTGGCCTGTCTCTGTTTCCCGACTGAGACTGTCATGGCTGTGCGTGCTGGGGAAGGGGTGCTGCCCGCGTGTGTGAGGTTTTGAGCTGGCTGCTGTGATGTTCTGCGTCTCTGTTGCCCTGATGTTTGTTCCACCTTCATATGTGCTTTCAACAATGTCCAATGAAACATACTAATATCTTTGAAGTGCCCGAGGTGCCTGAGGCTGAGGTCCTGGAAGAGGAAGAGGCAGTGGAAGCACCAGAAGAGGTGGCCCCAGTTGCTGAGCCTGGAGAGCCAGAAGCTCCTCCAGCCGAAGGTATATGGTGGCACTCGGAAGGCACCTGCCATGCCCCCTGGGTTGCTGCAGGACTCAGTGTTCTTTGCCCTTCTGCACTCTGTGGGGACGTGTGAGAGCAGCATCTGGTCATTTTGTGTGTCTATATGCCAATACATTCCTTCAAGGGTGGGTGGGGCTCACTAGGAGCCCTTCCCTCATAAACCCATGCTTGGGTTCTTTGCTGCTAGTACTCCACCTGAAGGAAGTGTGATTGACTGAAAAGGACTCCCTGGTCCTCTGTCAAGTGTTGACTTTTCTGCTTTGCTGATTGCCATTTGGCTCTTTGAGGCCTTAAACTCAGTCCAGTAAAAGGATCTTATATCTTTTAAGTGCCTGAGGTGATCGAGGAGGAAGAGGCAGAAGAGGAGGTGCCATCGGTTGTTCCCCCAAAGCCTGTGGCTGTGCCCAAGAAACCTGTGGCTGTGCCAAAGAAACCAGAACCTCCACAAGCTAAAGGTATATCTTCTGGAGAGAGTTGCATTTTATTTTAGTGTATTATTTTCATTTGCAATCCCTTCTTTGGTGTAATATTTTTTATTTGTCGTCTCCCCTTTAACTCTGCTGTACCTATCTTTGTGCAAGTAACTAACCATCCTGTCACTAGAGCAATGTTACAGTGTTTAGAAATAACTAAACTCTTTGAATTTATCTCAAGTGTTATGCTCTTTTCTATTAATTTAACTTTGAAATTAAGAGAAAATAATATCTTTAAAGTGCTCAGGGTGCCCAAGAAAGATGTCCCACAGGAAAAGCCACCTGTTGCTGTGCCCAAGCAACCAGAACCACCACCAGGCAAAGGTACAGGTCATCACTCTTAGTAACATCATTAGAAAGAAACATCATGCACTTCTGGAATTCAGTTCAACTAATTTTTCTCATTATGACCTATTGGAGATAGGTGCCTAAAAAAATATAAAGTGGAATGTGGGGTGTCAAAAACATGACAGAAAAACTTGATTCCACTCCTTGGAAAATCTCTGCAGCTTTCTTTTTGTAAAGTTTGAGAAATAACTTTTAGTGAATATTCACTTTAGGAAGTATAACTTTTTTTTTTCCTGAAGAAGAGCCTCAAAATAAGTCTAAGCTTAAAGGACAAAATGTTGCATCCCTGAAATTTCTAACAAATTACACCAGTAATATGAGTTTTCTACCTCTTTGAAAGTAACTTAGTGTCAATGTACATGAGGTAGATTTGCTAACAAAGACTTGGTATATCTACTGGTTCTCTTATTGGCATATTAATATAGCCAAAAAGAGAAAATAGTAGTACCTATTTCTGATAACAATAGATCTAAATGACAGGAACTGTGGTAAACAGAAAATTAAGAGGAGATGTAAAGAATGGAAATAACTGATAGGGAAAGAAGAGGTGGTAATGATAAAGCAAATGCTGCTTTCCTAAAAAATGTCACAATGTTAAAGTAGTTGGGAGTCATATATAGTTGATGCACAAATACAGTAGGATTCCATAAGTAAGTCTCCAATCATCTGCTACTAAGAAGCCATGTTTTCTACATTTTCAACTTGACTGAGAAATGAAAACCAAACCCAGAATCCCTCTGTGATGTATTTGACACCCTGGTCATTCCACAGGTTGGAAGCAAAGCATAACTGATGACTGAATCTGACCACAGCACTTTCTCAAAAAAGACTGCCTGTATATACTGTTGATTGTCTTATTGTTACATGTACATCTGCAGTGCCCACAAAACTAAAATATACTAATATCTTTGAAGTGCCCAAGGTGCCCAAGAAAGGCGTTCTGGAAGAACCTACACCTGTAACTGTGCCAAAAAAGCCAGAACCTGCAGCAGTTCGAGGTACCTGTTGCCCTGTGCATCAGTCTGAATGAGATTGTTTCTTACTGTCTTACATGGTTTTTTTTCTGCTGTCTGTTGTCCTGTTCATTCATGATTTCATGAAATTTCTATGTTCTGTATTGTGTACAAATTCTATTTTTAGGATGGGAAAGAGTTATCTAATTTGGGTTTTTAATGTAAACTTCTCTCTTTATCATTTTGCCAAGAATCTTAAATAACATAATTTTTTATTTTTTTATCCAAAGTGCTTTTCTTTAACCACTATGACCTGGCAAACATGTCCTGTTGTGTGGTAGTAACTACCAGCCACAGTCATGACATGGCAATATTTTTAAAAAGGCAAATGGAAAAAAAACCTACCAAAAACACTGGTCACATAAGAGAAAATAAGGAGGAAAGACAGGTTCAGTGGACTGTGAAGGAACTGAAGTCACTATGAGAAAAGAAGTCCCAAAATAAAAAATGGGAACATACCTACACAGGATTGAAGTATTTTAGGACTTGGACTTGCATATATGAACTGGACCTAGATCCCAAATAGCAAACACTCCAAACCTGTTACTAAATACAGAATTTATTCAAATATACAGTAGATCTGGATGGTCTGATGTATTTTCCTTCTGACCATAAGCTCATGGGGATCCAAGAAATTTGATTTCTCAAATATACAATTGCATTGCAAGTAATTATTAGATACAAGACCAACAAATTTTCTGTATTTGTGCATCACACAAAGGAGAGCAGACACTTGCTCACTACAGAGATGACCCTTTTACCCTCACCAAATGCAATGTCTAATACAGGATGATAGAAGAACTGAAATAGCACTAAGTCAAAAGTCTCCACATACTTACACTGTGAAAGAATTGAAAAAAAAACCCAAGAGAGAAATAGAGAAGAAAGATAATAATGATGATGGGATTTCTGTTCCCCACCCTGTCTCTGCCCAAACTGCTGAACACAAAGCACCAGCAGATTCATGAAGAATGGCACAGATAGAATGGAGTTGCTCCCAGAGAAAAGTCACATCCCAACAGCGCTGAGAATTAAAGTCTCTCCTCCCAGGGAGGAAAGGCTGCAAAGTACAGAGCAGGGTATCCTAATTCACACCTCACCCTCAAGCTGTAGCTGAACGTAGCCTACAGTTTTCTCACAGAACCTGCTTGGCATCACTCCTCTGTGCCTGTGCTGTGCAAGGGGTTGTGTGTGGAGCGAGAGGGAGAGAGAGGGAGACATGGGTTGATGTTGTGAGACCCGTTTGGTTACTTTTGTGAGCACATCTCCAGTCTGTGTTTCATTGTGCGTCTTCCGCTTTAATGTCTAAAACTGACTGTTACTGATATCTTTGAAGCACCCGAGGTGCCCAGGAAGGTTACTCGTGAGGAAAAAGAACCTGTGGCCACTGCCAAAGCACCAGAGCTTCCGACACCCAGAGGTACCTGTCTTCATGGATAACTTATCAAAGAGGAGACTTAATCTTCTTCTTCTAAGCCTTGTCCTACCCTCTCTTGGCCTGTCTCTGTTTCCCGACTGAGACTGTCATGGCTGTGCGTGCTGGGGAAGGGGTGCTGCCCGCGTGTGTGAGGTTTTGAGCTGGCTGCTGTGATGTTCTGCGTCTCTGTTGCCCTGATGTTTGTTCCACCTTCATATGTGCTTTCAACAATGTCCAATGAAACATACTAATATCTTTGAAGTGCCCGAGGTGCCTGAGGCTGAGGTCCTGGAAGAGGAAGAGGCAGTGGAAGCACCAGAAGAGGTGGCCCCAGTTGCTGAGCCTGGAGAGCCAGAAGCTCCTCCAGCCAAAGGTATATGGTGGCACTCGGAAGGCACCTGCCATGCCCCCTGGGTTGCTGCAGGACTCAGTGTTCTTTGCCCCTCTGCACTCTGTGGGGACATGTGAGAGCAGCATCTGGTCATTTTGTCTTTATGTGTGTGATATCTAGTGCATTCAAGTAAAAATAGCCAATATCTTTAAAGTGCTTGAAGTGACTGAGGAGAAAGAGACAGAAGAGGATGTGCCGGTGTTCATTCCTCCAAAGCCTGTAGCTGTGCCCAAGAAACCTGTAGCTGTACCTAAGAAACCTGTGGCTGTTCCCAAGAAACTGGAGCCTGTGACTGTGCCCAAAGTACCAGAGCCTGTGCCTGTCCTTAAAAAACATAAAGTTTCTTCAGTTAAAGGTACATACATCAGTGACTGAGCCTCTCTTTTTCTCTATTCTCTGAATATTTTTTCCCTTGTTTCACTGATGTATGCAGGTCTAAATTAATAATGTGTCACTTAAAATTGTATTATTCTTTGTGTTTTGTATGCCCTACTCTTTTTACTCATTGCACTTTTCATTATTGTATGTATATATCTTCACGTTCACAAAAATGAAAATTTACTAATATCTTTAAAACACCTGAAGCGCCAGAGAGAACTGTCCCAGAAGAGGAAGGGCCTCTTACAACACCTAAAATGTCACAATTACAAAAACCAGAGCCTCCTGCCACCAAAGGTACATATTGCCAGGAGACAACTCCTGAGAAGAATTGTTTTCTATATTCCCTCTTTTCTTTGTTCATAACTGAGTCTATAAAATTTGTTAGTTGTTTGTAGACTACCTGGAGAGAAACTGGAGCACAGTCTTTCATGGTTATGACCACTGTTACTGTGATTTTGTGTGTGCTAAGTGTCTTTGTCTTTTTTATGTTTCATATATACATTTATATTCTCACAAATAAAAGAAACATTTTTTTTTTTTAAGTGCCTGAGAAACCTGTCTCAGAGGAGAAAGCACCTATTGCTATTCCTAAAATACCCGAATCACTACCAAGTGAAGGTTTGTGCCATTATAGCTATTACTGAATGACAATCCTTTGTCCTCTTCTTCTAAGTATAAACTTTTAAATAGATAATTTCCTTTTTTCCCCATTGTGATATTTGTAAATTGTTTAGTTACTATTTTAGATAATACCAGTCAGCATTTCTTGTATCTACTAGTATATTTTCATATTTGGAAGTATAATATATACTTCCTCACAAGATATACCTAAAAAACTCTTTTTGAAAGATAATAGTGAATTCCCACTAAACTGAAGTCTCTCAAAACCTTGTATTTATAATCTTATATTAATTGAGAGCATTGACTTTTTAATTCTTTCCTATTACAATGTCTCATTTACAAATTTAGTGTTTGTATACATGAATAGTACTATTCTTCACATAACCCTGATTCATTCTTAGAGAGTTTTTCAAAATCTTGCATTTACTGCAAAGATAACAGATGCTGAGTGATTACTTTTCCTAATGTGTATTTGTCTGTGTCTTCTTGAGTAGCTTTCTTTTTAGTTTTATGAATATAATTGTTCATGTGAAACAATCTTATAATTGAAAGATTACACCCCTTGTCAATATTCTTTAAAGAATATGAAATCATAGAGACTGAGCCTGAAGAAGCAGAAGAAATTCCAGTTGTAGAAGTCGAAGAAGCTTTACCAGTTGAAGGTATACAAAGTACTTCTCTAGAGACTGCTGGACACCTTTCTTTCATTACTGTGTATTCTTCATTCTGTCCTTCTTCACACATGCCTGTATGTTGTAGGTCTTTGTGTAATTCTTCATTTGTTGGTGCGTTCTGCAATTTCTGATCATTTAATTCTAAGTACAATTTAAAGATTTCTTTAAATGCTTCCATTTTGTTTCTTTTCCATAAGAGTCATCACATCATTTAGTTTTCATCTTCGTTCTCATGTTATTGACATGCTTTTTTAAGTCAGCTTGGATATTTGTATTGTGTGCATGGTACGAAGCAATAACCTAAGGCTCTTTCATGCTCCCATTTAATTCAATCACATTTTTTTCACTGATTTCACTGGAAATGGAAAGTGGTCTTTAGGTTTGTACATTACTCTTCACATAACTACCATCGTAGTATGTTTATTCTAAATCTACCTAATGTTATTTAAAGTGCTGCAACCTGAAAAGAAGATCCCTGAAAAGAGAAAACCACCAGCACCTACTCCACCGACAGAAGATATTAAACTGGCAAAAGATCTACTTAAAGGTATAATCATCTGAAGCCACAAATAAAAGTGGAAACTCAAACGTAATCTTTTAAAATTACACTGATGTATCTTGAAAAGCATGATTTTAAAGTTATCATTTTGTGTCTTTTTTTGTTTCTTTTCTAATTTGCTATCACTTTAATGGTACCCCTTACTAATTCTCAGTCCCTCATTACATTTTATCGATGTTATGCCAAGTCAGTTTACAAGGGTTCTTTTCAATAGTTACAGAAAAACCCCAATTTATTAAAACTATCTTAACCCATTTAACGTGTCTTTCTATCCTTAATGTAATTCTTCTCTCTTTAACATGTTCTTACAAATGAAAAGAATCCCCAGCAATAATTTGCTGGTGTTACTATATGAACATGGGTTTCAAATCAACTGTGCTTCCTACAGACCATTTAATTTTTTCTAAACAGTTAATCAGCAAGAATCTTTGCTTTGCAGCTTTTGTCCTTCTATTACATCAATAGTATTAATCAGTTTTTGGAATTTTTTAGACAGCACCTTTCTTTTTTGAATCTAATAATGTGTGTTCAAAATTCAAATAATTTTCTTTAAAGCTCCTGAATCAAGGAAGAAAGCTGTGACTGAAAAACCTGGTGAGCCTCCGAAACTGGAACCCCCACCCGCTAAAGGTACCTAGCTAACATAAGGATCTGACTTAAAATATGCCTCTCACAGGCCCAAAGTTGTAGTTCTTAGTATCTTCTTTAATTTGCTCAGATATATAAAAGCACTGTCTGTGTCAAATTATGCTCAACAGTGCACCCCCATCTTGGGTGTATGTGTTTGTGTTATATTTATATCCAGTTTAATCTCCCATCATGCATTCCAGGAGATGCAAGAGACAGAATCATGGAAGAGTGAGAGAGTTTTTATGAGTTTTATCACTTGTGATAAAACTCATTATCACTCATTCTGGTTCTCTGCTTATGGAGAAATAAAAAATAAAATATTGTTTTAATATGTATATAGCATTGTGCGAACATACTTAGTTTATTATTTTTCTGGAAAGTAAATTATTTTTGTGAGAGGACACTTTCCAGAGATGGGAGTGAATCATGTACTGAGCAAGCGACTTCACAAGTACTCCTTTATATAATTCATATGTGCTGGAGTTTAAGATCAACTAAGCAGCTAATCAGTGAACATCTCCTCTTAACGCTGTTCCAAGTTTAGAAATTAAACTCAATCCTTGTGAACGTCACAGACAGACAGCTCAGATGAACAGATACGTAACATAAGCCTGTAATAAAAGAGGAAAAGGAAATAAAAATTTTACTATGATAACACTTTTTGAATACATAACCTTTATAGTTTTCTCAAACTATACTTCTGTTAATATGTATGAAAACTTTCTCTTATGTATAAGCTTAGATGACAGCTGTAAGCAAATAATATAGAAAGTATATTATAACTATTGACTTCAATATCAGCAGTTTTACCTTTGTAGTAGTGAACCAACATTTGATTGTGTGTTTGGACAGGCTAGCTGTTGGTTAGCTCTTACTACTCTTACAAACCTATAATAAAATCTGGAATAATATTCTTTTAAGTGCCTGGACTTGTAAAGAAACCTCGCAGAGTAATTCCTGAGGTTACTCCTCCACCAAAAGAAGAAGTTGTTTTGAAAAGAGGTATAGTAACTTGGCTCTGCTTTAAAAAACCCAGCAAATTAACATTGTTCAGCATATTCCCTTAAGGAAAACTGTTTTGTGTGTGGTATGGAAAATTGCATGATCAAATACTGTCTGATGTCTGTTTCTTTGGAAAAGCATTTGTAGTTGTAGGCATGAAGTGAGGATAGCCAGAAAGTCTCTTAGATCCAAAGGATCTTTAATGTCAACAGAGCAGAAAACAAAAAATCTGGTTCCCTATAACTCTTTTACTTTCCCAATCTCTGTAAAGTCTATACCAGAGTGGAGAGTTTTCCACTGTCTTCAGCTTCTGGCCCCCTATCCAGTGACAGTGTAAAATAAGTTATGTCTGTACTCTCTGTATTCTTTTATGGTATTCTTAAAAGTGCATAACAGATCTTAAAACCCTGTGGTACTACTGGACATCAGTCCACTTTCCTGCAAAGTCCAGGGCATTCTGAATCACTTTATGCTAAACTATTGCTAAGAAAAATGAAGTACTAACTCCAATTCTCTTGGGAATACCACAAACGGGTGATTTGTGCCTGTGTACTTGCAGCCAGCCTTCAGATTTCAGACAACACAATAAAATAGAGATGTTCCATTTTTCAGATTACTCAGTCAGCAATCATTTCAGTCTCATTATCTATCCAAGACAGAGGCTTGAGAGGATGAAAATAAGTGAAATATATAAAATTAAAAAAAATAGATATTATATAAACTTGAGGTCTCCAAATATAATACTTGAAGATTTAATCTTTTTCTCTCTCAGAATTCCATAGCTGTTTAACCTCTAATCCTACATTTTTTCCTGAAAAATCCTCTTTAACTGCAATTACTAATTCATAATATTAAGTCATCATTTAAATAGGAGAATAAATGTAGGATAAGATATTACAACAAATTTTATTCTGTCATAGACAGTTAACATTGACATCTTTCCTCTCAGATGGACTCATAAAAACTTCTTTTTGCCCTAAATTATTTGAATTTTAAAAGACTTTCAGAATAGTATCTTGAATAATTGCTCAAATCTTCTATTTGTATTGAACTATGTACTTTACTTTCCTGTTTCTTTGTGACTGATTATATATTTTTAATCTTGTTCAGTGTCTTATTCTTTGTTTCCCTGTGCCTTAAAAACTGAAATTTCTTTTCTTTTGAAGTTCTTAAAAAGAAACCTGAAGAGGAAGAACCTAAACCAGAAAAAGAGCCTAAACCAGAAGTTAAACCAGTACCTACACCAGTAGAAAAAATTAAGAAACCTGAAGGTACTAGATTGCATTCAAACCTATCTGGTAAATTATAATTTTAAAAAAAATATCCCACTATTAAGTAATATTTTCTTAAATTTAGGAATAAAAGTGAGATTTTAAAAATGCCTTGCATTGACCTAATTGTGTAAGTTAAAGCTTAGCTGAAAGTGCAACCAAATTTGATGTTCTGAATCCTACATTTTGGGGTAGTTTTTCAGTCTTCATTATGTATAGAAAAGAATTTTACAAATATTTTATAATCCTCATAAAAATATAACTACAGCAAAACACTTAATCCAAGTATTCTTTTATGTAACATTTTATAAGTACTTGCCCTTTTCCCCATTTATTGTTTCAAATTTATCCAAATTCACTCTAAGAAATGAACATCTGAAACTTTTATGTGTAAAAACAGTGAAAACTTTTAAATGGATCGGAGGATTTTGTATTTGGGGATTCAAGGTGTTTCACTATATCTTAAAAAATTAAAATATTATTTTAAAGTCCCAGAAGTTCCTAGGAAGAAAACTGAGATACCTGCCATAAAAAAAGAGGAGAAACATGTGCCTGAACCACCGAAAGGTACAGCTGTGTGGTGCTCTTTTTCCTTATTGCAGCAACTAAATTATATTCAGCACTGAATATCAGGCTTTATTAACATAATGCATTACTGTCATCCGGTCTGTCCATATCTACTTTGTCATGATTAACCATTTGACATTCTTCTGGATTTCTTGTTGTCCTTAATTCTTCAGTGCTTGCAAAAGTCATCTTTTTTTCCACTGTATCTTGCTTTACAAGAGTTCACCTCAAGTTAATTTCTTGCTTTTCAGCCAAATGAAATATGAACCAATAAATTCTGTCTTCATTTATCTCTCTCTATTGTTGCTTCTAACTTTCAATGTTCAATGTGGTTAAAAACCATGTAAATTAACCTACCTGTAATTTCTGTGTTTGAAATGACAGAAACTAAGCAAGCATCTGTCCCACCGCCTGAGCCTGAACCTAAACCTGCAGTAGGTAAGAATTCTTTAGTCATGAGTATTGGTGAAGCCTTTCTTTTGTGTCTAGTATTTTCCATTCAGAGGTTTCTGGCTAAAAGGACATTCACAGAATCATGTAAGGAACCTCAAGGGTAAAACCTTTCTTGGCAAAAGCACTGTCTACACAAGATGGCTCAGCACCCAGTGCAGCTGAATCTTGTGTCCACACATTAAACAAATGTCTTTGATATTAATAAGACTGGACCTTTCATATAATCTACAAAAAATTTTAAAGAACATAAAACTTAAAACAAAATAATGTATTAAACCCCATATATAAGAATTGTGGTTTTTTTTTTCCCCAGCAGCTCTAAAATCTCCAAAACCAGCTGCAGAGCCAGCACCTGCTGTTACTGCTCCAGTGACAACCCCAGTTGTTGGAAAGAAAGCAGGTATTTATGTTTATTCTGTGCTATATTTATAACATTTTTCTGTCTGAGATACCTAAATACCGTCAGGATAGAAAGAAAGAAGAGCTATCCAATAGCTCATGCATTACAGGAAGATTTGAACTCTATTCAAGGGTCTTGTAATTCTAGGTACTGTCACCTAATTTAAAAGAAAAGTGTCTCTGATACACTGTGGAGATGAATCTGTGCTCTTTTTTCTGGATGGTGATATGTCTGTCTCTATTTGTTGTCCTACTATGAAATTTGTGTATTCTGTTGTTTTCTTGATGTTGTTTATGTCCTGATGTCTGTCTTTGAATTGTATCTTGTATTTTCTCTGTAGAACAAGGGAAGTTGCACATTTCTAAACAATCCTTGTGTTGTTTAGTTTTCTGCTTTTAACTTGTCATTGAAGTCCTGAGGAAAAGTGGCAGCAGTGTTGAAGAACTAGAGTATTGCTACTTTCACCTGATATGCTTAGGACCCTGGATCATAGCCTGCTGTGAAACAAACTGTGAAGATTCCAGTTCCTCTGAAATGCTCTGAGCCTGTAGTCCACCAGCAGAGATGATGTACATTCTGCTCACCCACCATTCAAAGGGCTTCATTTTACAGTAGAGCTCAGATCTTGGGCACTTGGGAAGCCTAATCATGAGTGTCTCTTGGCCATTGATCTGATGATGTAGCCAGGTCTGCAGTGGCATAATTAACCATTTTATATCAGAGGGGTTAGCTGTCATTTTCTGCTACTTTTAACCTGTATTGGATTTAAATTGGTGATCTAATAAGACAATACTAACCGTGATTTACTTTGGTCTTCTGTTCCTGTGTGCTGTTCTTTTATTTTGTGATTATGTTGTGAATTTTCTGTTGTGTGGACAAAAAGTGTTCTGTGTTAATTTTATTTCAGGTATAGCTGGAAATCTTGTCTTAATATCTTAAAAAATATTGTTCCTGATTATTATTCTTATGGATTTTAACTCTCTAAATTACCTGTGAAACCTTTGTAGCTGCAGAAAAGCCTGAGGCACCATCTGTACTAAAGCATAGAGGTAAAATGCCCCCAGTGGAAGAAGAAAAACCTGAGTCAATTGTATTAAAGAAGATTTTGGTTGAAAAACACTTGCATGTAAAAGAGAAAGTAAGTCCTAAGGAGACAGTTCAGCCAATAGAGCCACTTGAGTATAAAATCTCACTGGAAACAGCTGATGGAATACTGAAGTCAGAGAGAGATGAGCAGGAGCAAGTGACTCTTAAATATTTCATCCTGGCTTCTGAAGAAGAGGAAACCGAAATGGCACCTGTAGCTTCAAGAAAGGCTACTCTTACAGGGGAGAAATTAGAAGTTGAAATAGATCGCGTTACTTGTGGAAAGGATGAACTGCCACCACCTGGTGAGGAACTGAAATTGACTTTTATATCGTCTGAACCTGTGGAAAGACATTCTGGACAAGAAAAGGAGGATGAAAATAAATTGGTTGTTCATAGCGAAGGTGCCATAGGGAAAGTCTCTGACAAGTTTAGTGTTCTTCATGAAGGAAAGATTCCTGAGCATGAAAAAGAAGAAATTGAGTCAACTTATTTGTGTAAACCCAGAAAGCCACATCAGCCCAGGGACCAGAAAGGACTTCTAGGAAAAGACAGAAAATCAAAAATAGGTTTGCAACCTGAAGAATCTTGCATCAAGGATAAACCTTTATGGGTACAGGATGTAACAGAGGCAGGAATAGCTGAAACTCCTCTGCTTAAAAATGAAAATGAGAGAGGAGGTTTTACTGTAGAGAAATCTGAAGTTCCTCTTGGAGTATCCATGGAGCATGGTATACCAAGTAAAACTCAATGGATGAAGAAATCCAATAGCACAGTAGCTGAAATTCCTATAGATAAGATTCTTAGCAAAGAATCAAAGAAAATTGAAGATATTCAAGTTGATGAGAAAGCTAAAAATCTGGACTTTACATCAGCAGAACTACATTCCTTAGACCTTTCTGAGGAGGCTGAACCAGTGTTGAGTAAAGATGTTGACCTAGAGCACCCCATTGAAGATGAGGAGGTTTCCAGAGAAAAACCTTCCATAACCCTTAGACCACCTGTTCTTAAGCCAGAGGTAGTAGAAAGGAAAGCAAGAGAAAAATATTCTACAGAGAAAGAAGTTCATTATGAGGAGGATTCAGCAAAATTGTTGAGTGAGAAAGCACTCCTAAGTGATAAAAAAACAGGCAAAAGGATTATACCAGAGAAGGAAGAGAAAGCTGTCTTCAGCACTCATCTAAAAAAGGACAAAATTAGACAGTCAAATGTCCCTGAAAAGCTGCCTGTGGAAAAAGAATGTGATACAGTGTTTACAGGAGAAAGAGTCAAAAGTGAAGTTTCCATAGGAGAGCATGGAAAG
Organism: Xenops minutus; assembly: GCA_035221455.1. Lineage (NCBI taxonomy): Eukaryota > Metazoa > Chordata > Aves > Passeriformes > Furnariidae > Xenops > Xenops minutus. Next base: position 22,887,973 of record JAWWEE010000162.1, on the reverse strand, counting down.
GGAGTCAAAGATGAAATAGCTGACAGATCTGAGTCAGTAAAGAAAGTTGCTATTCAGCCACCAGAGAGTCAAGAAAAAAAACAATTTCAAGAAGTTCATACCATTCAGGATGACCATAAAGAGGATCTAGTTCAGAAAAGCAGACAAGATAAAATTGAAGAAAAGAAATCTACAGAAGGTACAGCAGATGAAAAAACATCAGCTACTAATAGCATCAGGAAAAGTACATCTGGTACCATGAAAAAAGAGAAGGGAAAGCTTTCAGACAAACTACCATCTAGCAAAGGAATACATGCAAATGGAGAAGTTACTTACTCCTCGAGCATAGGTAAGATAATAACTCCCAAGAAAGTAGGAGGAGAGAAGGAATTCCAGAAATCAGAAGCTGCTCACCTGATTGAGCAGGCCACTAGACTTTCAAGTGAAAACAGGAATTCGAATGCACCTGGAGAATCACATGAAGTTCTGGATGTTCCTGCAAAGTCTCACGCAAAGAGAGGTGAGGAAGATTGATGCCACATTCTTCCACGAAGTGCTTGTACCATTTGCTTCAGGAGAACACCTCTTGCCATTGTGATGTTTTAGTAACGCCATTCACAATTCCATCACTGTCTGTCAGCTGAGTGTATCGGCATTCAGCCACTCTTGATGTGTTTGTCTTACCTGTCTGTACATACATCCGTGTGATCATTGTTCATTGTCTTAGTCTTCCACTTTTATAAGACTGTATACATTGTTTTGTCTGCCATTATCTTCTCAGAAAAACTCACACATTTTTTTAGTATTCATTTTTCCATCCACTGCAATAAAATCTGTCCTGCATTTCATTCATATCATTCTCCCATTAAAAGTATCTTTTATATTTCCTTTCACAAAAAGATAATGAGAAGCAGCATAGCATGAGTAATATTTTCAAAAGTCTGAGATGATTCATCACAAATTAGGTTACTAATAGAACATTCCTCACTTGTGAAAGTACCAGATTTTCCTGAAACATGTACTTAATTTATGCAACTTATATTTTTGTTGTCTTCATTAGTAAAAATGTGTACTTATTCTAAAAAGAAAAATCCATATTGTTTTAATAAGTACATAAAGTATTTTGACTGACAGGTGGGTATTGATCAGGGGCCTAATCTTAAATCCAGTGTCAAGGAATGGCAAAATTTTACAACATAAAGGGCAGCACAATACAGAGAGGAACTAGGAGATTCTAAGCTGCATGTTAGTCCCTCCTGTTGAATGTCTTTCCTATGCTTCAAGATATTGAACTTACCATTAAGATATAGACAGTTAAGTTCATATATAAATATATATTCATATGTTTATATCTTCCTCCCTTTGTACATGTAAGTAACTAAAGGGAAAAAAAGTCTGATATGTAAAATAAATGCTTGTCTTAGTTTTAGTAAGTATCTTTATTTAACTACATTCCTAATAATATTGCTGTTCTACTGCAGAGGCCAAGGCACCAAAAGAAGAAGCTGCAAAGGGTATAAGTCCAGTCAAAGGTAGGATACTGCAATCGGTACCTTGTAATGGTTTTAGCCCAGCTGGCAACCAAGCACCACACAGCCGCTTGCTCATGTTGTTATCAGCACAAGTTCAAAACACAGTCCCATACAAGCTACTATGGATAAAAGTAACTCTGCCCCAGCCCAAACCAGCATATTATTCACCCCTTATACTATCCCATTTACATCATGCCCAGGTCCCACACTATTCAATACAACCTCATTAACCATCACCCTCCTTCCCATCCTTTGGTATGATACACAGATACAATTCCCTTAACTGATGGACCACTCCAGTAAAATGTTCATAAAATGTCCACAAATGTCCACTGAAGTAATTTGGTGCAGGATGTTGGGCTTCGTCTGTTCCCGTCATCGCTGAGGACAGAAGAGGTGGTGTATTACATGGAGTTATTTGGCACCAAATCCAGCTCAAATTGAGTCACTGTTGCACTTGCACTTCTTGTTAGGCTTCTCCTCCTTTGGTTTTTGCATGGTTGCTGTTATAGGAATTCCTGTAACATATGCTTAAATAAGGAGTTACAACATTTTAAAGACATATCCATTAAAATCTTCACCCCTGGTACTTTTGGACCAGGTTAGAGGGTTTAACGTTGCAATGAACTCTTCCCATTGTTCCTAGTCTGGCTAACAACAAGGGACTCCTACTATAATAATTACAGTCTCCATTATTAGAGCCCATGAGCTGCAGTGGCACTGCCTTCCTCACCATGGTCTACACTGTGGGCTGCAGGGGAACCTCTCTTTCCCTGCCTCAGTGTGACATCCCTCCCATGGGAGGGAGACAGTCCTTCATTAATTTCTGCAATGTGAGTAGTTACCACAGGCTGCAACTCTCCCTAAACTGCTCCAGCATGAGTCCCTTCCACAGGGTGCAGTCCATCAGAGACAGGCTGCTTTAGCATGGGTCCCCTGAAGGGTCACCAGTCCTGACCTACAGTCAGAAGCAATAAATAAGGATTAGTTTATTAATTTCTGAATCTGAATTACAGCCAAGAAGACACCTTCACCAGCAGATGCAGAAAGAAGGAAACTCAGACCAGGCAGTGGTGGTGAAAAACCTCCTGAAGAGCCTCCATTCACTTACCAGCTCAAGGCTGTACCGCTGAAGTTTGTCAAGGAGATGAAAGATATAGTGCTAAAAGAAGCTGAGTCTGTTGGGTCTTCTGCAATCTTTGAAGTCCTTATTTCACCATCTACTGCAATTACCAGCTGGATGAAAGATGGAAGCAACATCCGAGAGAGCCCAAAACACAAGTTCATTGCTGATGGCAAAGATAGGAAGCTGCATATTATTGATGTCCAGCTGTCTGATGCTGGTGAATATACTTGTGTATTACGACTGGGGAACAAAGAGAAGACCTCTACAGCCAAACTCATTGTTGAAGGTATTGCCTGTTTCAAATTTATCAACAATTTACGCTACCTACTACTCAAACTAGAACTGGTGCTTTGTAGTTTTACAATACTTAGTAGACAAATCCATTTGTTTCCCTCAATCGCTATACATATTATTATGTAAGGTATTTCTGCATCATATGTTTTATATATAAATGTACAAATCAAAATAATGTGTTTCCCACAGAACTCCCAGTGCGGTTTGTGAAAACACTTGAAGAAGAAGTCACTGTCATTAAAACCCAGCCATTGTACTTGACATGTGAACTTAACAAAGAAAGAAATGTGGTCTGGAGAAAGGATGGTAAAATCATCAAAGCCAAGCCTGGGAAATTTGCTCTGGGTGTTATTGGTTTGTCACATTCTCTCACAGTCACTGATTCAGATGATTCTGATGCTGGCACTTACACTGTTACTGTGGAAGACTCTGAGCTATCATGCTCCTCTTGTGTTAAGGTAGTAGGTAAGCAACCAAAGTCACATTCTCTTTTCTGTCAAGAGTATTTGGGCTGTTTTAAAATTAGGAAATCTTTTTCTCATAGTGTTACAATAAAATGGACAGATAAGATTTTTTTAGCTATAAAAGCCTGTTGTAATACAAAATCTGTTAGTTCTATTTCTTCTCTTTATGGCACATCTATTTGCAGTAAAAGTCTGCTAAGCTGTATTCCTATGTAACTTTTTGTCCTGCAGAGGTTATAAGGGACTGGTTGGTAAAACCCATAAGAGACCAGCATGTTAAACCAAAAGGAACAGCTACTTTCAGCTGTGACATTGTCAAGGATACACCAAACATTAAATGGTTTAGAGGAGATGAGGAAATTCCTGCTGAACCCACTGACAAGACAGAAATCTTGAAAGAAGGAAATAAAATTTTCCTGAAAATCAAGAATGCTGGCCCTGCTGATGTTGGAGAATATTCAGTGGAAGTTGAAGGTCGCAGATACCCAGCTAAACTGACCCTTGGTGGTAAGGAAGCTTTTATTCGAATTATATTTAATCAGCTCATAAACCAATGTTGAAAAATGTCTAAATAAACAGAAAAGGTAACCTGAATTATTATAAAGCTCTATCAAAACTGGACCTAATTATATATGCATTCATTTGTGCATTCTAGAACGTGAAGTTGAACTTCTGAAGCCATTAGAGGATGTTACAGTTTATGAGAAAGAAACAGCAAATTTTGATACAGAAATATCTGAGGATGATATTCCTGGTGAATGGAAGCTGAAAGGAGAAACCCTGAGACCTTCACCTGTAAGAATCCTTGAGTTTTACAACACAATTTATTTAAATTAAACACTGTGAACAGGTTCCTTGAGTCTTTATCGTAAGATCTGTCATTGCTACTCAGTCCAGAACACAGAAAGACTAAGCCTTATGTTGAGTAAAAACCACTGGTTCTCTAAGAATTATAGGCTATAAAAGCGAAGTTTTGAGTGCCTTCATTTTCTTAAGGAATTGCAGCACGTAATTCAAACAAAAATAGAAATATCCTACATACATTGTAGGAATGATTCTGGCATTCTGAAGAAGTGTGGAACACTGAAGAGATGTACTGTATTTTTAAATTATTGAGTAAATGTTAACTTTCCTTGAAAAATAGTTTCAGTCTACATGACTCTCTACTGCATATAAAATGTTTATAAAATCCCTTTATTAAAAAACCTGACATTGTATTTACCAAAGTCTATCATCTCTCCAGACATGTGAAATCAAAGCTGAAGGAGGAAAACGCTTCCTAACCTTACACAAAGTCAAGCTAGAGCAAGCTGGTGAAGTCCTTTATCAGGCACTTAACGCCGTTACTACAGCTATCCTGACAGTAAAAGGTATGATGCAACATGGAGTCTGATACCAGCTTAAAGAGAGTTCACACAGAGCACATTACAAATGATGTGTTATGTTTTGCTTCTAGAAATTGAATTGGACTTTGCTGTGCCTCTAAAAGATGTTACTGTTCCTGAGAAGCGCCAAGCAAGGTTTGAGTGTGTCCTTACCAGAGAAGCCAATGTTATATGGTCTAAGGGCACTGATATAATCAAGATTGGAGAAAAATTTGACATCATCGCAGATGGAAAGAAACATATTCTTGTTATCAATGATTCGCAGTTTGATGATGAGGGAGAGTACACTGCTGAAGTTGATGGCAAGAAGAGCACAGCAAGACTCTTTGTGGAAGGCAAGTATCTTCTTACGAAGAAGAGAATAAAAAAATGGATAAAGAATGTATCTTTTAGAACTACATCAGTCTTTTTTCTGATGGTATTTATGTGTCTACATTACAGGTGTGAGGCTGAAGTTCATATCACCTCTACAGGATCAAACAGTGAAAGAAGGGGAAACAGCTCACTTTCAGTTTGAGCTTTCTCATGAAGACATGCCAGTGAAATGGTACAAAAATGACAAGAGACTTCACACAAGCAGAACAGTTTTTATTACTTCAGAAGGCAAAGTTCATAAACTAGAAATGAGAGAAGTAACACTTGATGATATCTCTGAAATAAAGGCCGTAGTCAAGGACATGAACACACAAGCCAACCTCAAAGTCTTAGGTAAGTACATAAATAATTTAAAATATGCTACATAATATGTATTAACAATGTTTATAAGTAGAAAGGGACAAAATATTGATGTTTTAGTAAGTGTATATTACTAATTTGCCTTTACATATCCACTATGTCTTTTGCAGAGGCCGATCCGTATTTCACTGTGAAGTTACAAGACTACAGTGCTGTAGAAAAAGATGATATTACTCTGGAGTGTGAACTTAGCAAAGATGTGCCAGTAAAATGGTATAAAGATGGTGCAGAACTAGTAGCTTCCAACAGAATTTCGATAAAAACGGATGGCTTGCGCCGTATCCTGAAGATCAAGAAGGCTGCAGAGACTGATAAGGGTGTTTATGAGTGTGACTGTGGAACTGACAAGACAACTGCTAATATCAGTGTTGAGTGTAAGTTACCATGTCTTGGCTAAGGGAAAGTACTCAAATCTTTGCAAAATGGTGGAGACAGACAGACCCACTCTAGAGTATAAGACCAGAAATGTACCTGCAGAAGCTTGCTGTTACAGTGAATAGCTGAAATATATAGATTTAGAATTATTAAAATATGTTTACAAGAGACAATATATCTGAGGATACATAAATGTTTTTTGTAAAGACAATTATGGTATGTCAGTTTCTATGTCCATTTACAGTTGGGAAAAAAGCAGTTAGTTTATTTCGCTGTAACAGATCTCTGAGCTAGTTATGAGGAAAATAATAAGTAAATAACTAAATTTTCAGACATATTATAGAAGGATGCTGTAGACTGCAGCTTTTTAAAAAGGGGTTAGATGAACACTCATTGGTCATAGCATAGTTATCCTTTCCAGTATTACATTTTTATAGTATGGAGTTTGTGAGTAAAGAGATGTAAACTTTTGATTTTTCTTTTATTTTAGCTCGCATAATTAAAGTGGAGCGCCCACTGTATGGAGTGGAAGTATTTGTTGGTGAAACAGCACGCTTTGAAATTGAAATTTCTGAGCCTGATGTCCATCCTATATGGAAACTAAAGGGAGAAACCCTAACACCTTCTCCTGTAAGCTTTCTTCTTGATTTTTAGACCATAATTTACAGTAGAAAATTATACTTAAAAATAATGCTTTTTTAGTGGTTTCTTAGAATATTCATATTTGGGTTGGGGGTGTGTTTCTTTATCACCAGGACTGTGAAATCATTGAAGATGGAAAGAAGCATATTCTTGTCCTTCATAACTGCAACCTTGATATGACTGGAGAAGTGTCTTTCCAAGCTGCTAATGCTAAAAGTGCTGCTAATCTGAAAGTGAAAGGTACAGTCTGCACTTGGCCAATATTTCAATGTGTATTTTGGGGCATTAGAACAAATTTAGCATCAGAAAGCTCTATATACACCTATCACTGACCTGAAAGAGCTCTTCTTTGATTTCAGAATTACCTCTCATCTTTATCACTCCACTGAGTGATGTGAAGGTCTTTGAGAAGGATGAAGCTAAGTTTGAATGTGAGGTATCCAGAGAACCCAAGACTTTCCGCTGGTTGAAAGGAACAGAAGAGATCACTCCTGATGAAAGATTTGAAATTGTTTCAGATGGAACAAAGCATGCTTTGATTATTAAATCTGTTGCCTTTGAGGATGAAGTTAAATACACATTTGAAGCTGAGGACAAAAGAACAAGTGCCAAGCTAATTATTGAAGGTTTGTTAGACTTTGACTTCCTAGGAAAGTATTGCATCATAGTGCTTGAATAGTTTTTATTGATAACATTATTGTTAATGAATTGTTATGTTGTTATAGGTATCCGCCTGAAATTCATTACTCCTCTCAAGGATGTAACTAAAAAGGAGCGAGAAACTGCAGAGTTCACTGTGGAACTCTCCCATGAAAATATCTCTGTTGTCTGGTTCAAGAATGACCAACGATTACATACCAGCAAAGTGGTTTCAATGACAGATGATGGCAAATTCCATACACTCACAATCAAAGATCTTACTATTGATGACACTTCCCAGATTAAAGTAGAAGCTATGGGCCAGTCCTCAGAAGCTAAACTCACTGTTCTTGGTAAGAATACCCAAAAGAATTCACCTATTGTATACTGTCAGAAGAGCCTTATTCATAAAAGATGATGATCAGAATGTCTTTGGCTTGGCCTAAATCTACATTCTGATTTTGAAAATTTTACAATTTGTTTTATTTCTTTGGGTCTCTATTTTCCTATTCACAAAGGATGACTAAAATAACTTTAAAATTTCATGCAACTGTTGCAAAGTTAGTTATTAGATATTTAAACAGTGCTCTGAAATATCTAGAGAATCAAAAGAATGTTGTCAGTAATATTAGCAATATGCTGAATTATTTCTTAAATGTTTATTGGGGTTTTTTTTACAACAGAATTGTGAAATAATTATAAGGACTATATTTAATCCTTCCTACAGGACATAAACAAGAAACATATTCTATGGTAGGAAGTAAATGTTCTTTGTGATAGGATAAAACTTCAGACTGAAGCATCTTACCTTTTGCTTGCAGAGGGAGACCCTTACTTCACTGGGAAGCTGCAGGATTACACTGCTGTAGAGAAAGATGAAGTAATCTTACAATGCGAAATCAGCAAAGCAGATGCCCCAGTGAAATGGATGAAGGATGGCAACCCAATTACTGCATCAAAGAATGTTGTTATTAAGGCTGATGGTAAAAAGAGAATCCTTATTCTCAAGAAGGCTCTGAAGAAAGACATTGGACAGTACACTTGCGACTGTGGTACTGATCAAACCTCTGCTAAACTTGATATTGAAGGTATGGTTACTTTAATGGGCTGCTCTGCAGTAGAGACTTTTTGAGGTCTGCTAGAGATTGAGGGTATAAACCACCCTTTTTTTTTGCAGATCGGGATATTGAGATTGTACGACCACTGTACAGTGTGGAGGTGATTGAGACAGAGACTGCCCGTTTTGATATTGAAATCTCTGAGGAAGGTGTCCATGGCAATTGGAAACTAAAAGGAGAACCCCTGACTGAATCAGCTGTAAGTAAATATTTCAGGATGTTTTTTGTGTGTGTCTCAACAATTTGCAGGGATGAAGGGTGTAAAGGAGGGGGTGGCTGCAGAAACTAAATGTAATCTCTTTATGCTTTCAATAAGCGTGACTATAATAAAAATACTGGGTTTTTTCATTAATAACTTTAAAAATGTACATAATTAATCCAAAATATTATATAAAATAGCTAAACCATAAATTATTTTACATAAAGACCTTGTGGAATTCACTTAAACATAATGGCATTTAAAAATACAAACATTGTGTTGCCTGCATTTGCCTTTGGGTTTTGAGTTATGTTTGGATTATATAAGTGTAGATCACATTTTCAAATTCTTTTCCATTTCTGTGACAGCTAAAATTGGTATAAAATGCTATCGAGCTTAATCAAATATTCCTTCCTGGTAGGATCTGGACAATAAAGAAATACAACCAGAGCCGGCAATAATTTGGCAATTCTTTAAAGTAATGATACAAATGTGAATAATACATAAAGATCAGAGGTTCCATGGAAACCAGTCTCTGGATAAGAGAAGGAAAGGACTTCTCAAGTAAAGGTCACAGCACAAGCTTAACACTTTCTAGTTCCCTTAGGGGAATTAGGCCTCTGACTGGTCTTCATATTGATATATTGTCCAGTTAATCAGCACACAAATGTGTTGCTTCTTGCTCTTTCTTTCTAAGTGGAATGAGACTGTATTAGGAAGAGCCTTTGAAAGAAAAGGCCTATGAATGAGTGTTTGTAAGGTATATTTGATGTGGCAGTAGGCCTAAGTGTTGTGAGTGGAGGAGGAGAAAACAGATACATGGTATGAGGAGAAGCAGGGGCTCTTCTGGTGAGGAGTACAAAAAAGATACTGAAAAAATTGTTTCAATTCTATTTTTTCAGGAATGTGAAATTAAGGAAGAAGGCAAAAAGCACTTCCTTACACTGTACAATGTGCGCTTAGATCAAGCTGGTGGAGTAGATTTTCAAGCAGCAAATGCAAAGTCTGGTGCTCACCTTCGAGTGAAACGTAAGTGTCTTTTAAACTGAAATTAATAAAGTGAAAACATCATACCCATTGCCTCTTTGAAACAGGTGGAAAATCTCTATACTGTATTGAACCCACAGTGATCCTTTCGAGAACAGCAACTCAAGGATTAGTTACTCAAGTAATCTTAATTTTTTTAGTTAAGGAATGTCCTGTATGTTTTTTAACCCTGGATATCATTTATTCCTATAGGAGAAGTAAAAATCAGGAGATGGCCTTGAAGGCTGCTTCATGGTCTGGCATCATATGCTGTTATGAAATCAAAGTATTGCAAGCAAAGGCTTTACTGCATTAAAGTATCATGTTAACTGGAGAGGATAGGATAGCAGTGATATCTGGGGTTAGGGTTAAGAGCTTGATGGACAGGGACAGACTACACCGTTGAAGACCACTTGTTTCCCACTCCAATCCTAGCCCTCGCTATTTTGGAAAACACATGCCTTATCTAGCAACAGGCATGCAAGGCTTGGCAAGGAGACAGATGCACAGCAACTTTCCTGCTGACCTTGTTCAATTTAAAGAAACACACTCTGCAAATAGGAAATTGTAGGTGACCAGCCCTCCCCCAAGAGTCCAGGGTGGCCTCTTCTATTTCGGGAATTTAAAGAGCAGCATTGCGATGTCTGTCTCTCTTGAGGGAAGCCACCATGGAGATTAGTACATAAGGGCAGCCACAGCTCTCTCTTGGGTAGAAGTGACTAATCTGAAAATTATGTCTTCTCCTTACCAAGCTCGAGTAATTGGCTTGCTGAGACCCCTCAAGGATGTAACAGTGACAGCTGGGGAATCCGCAACCTTCGATTGTGAACTCTCTTATGAGGGAATCCCAGTAGAGTGGTATCTGCAAGGAAAGAAACTGGAGCCCAGTGAGAAGGTAAAGAAACTAAACTTTACTTTTCCTCATGTATCCTCCTCCTTCTCCTCTTTCAACTCTCTTCCCCTTCGTTATTTCTTATTTATTCTCGGCCAGTAGAAATACTAAGGCACAGCATTGTGGTAGTGCTGCTGTGTCAAATGGTAAATCCTCACTAAATCAGATATAGCAATTTTTTTCCCCAGAAATTCCAGTATTCTGTAATGCTACAAGTATTTATTATACAAAGGGAAACTAAGGTTCCAAAATATCAAACAGTGATTTTGTATCTGATTCTGCTGGAGACTCAGCAACAGGGATACTGCATAATTTTGGCTCAGGTTACCTGTGATTACAGTGAGAGGATTTTGAAAGGTGCTATCGGGAAAGGCTTTTTTTTTCTCCTGAATGCTGAGTTGCAGTCCAATTCTGCATATAAGGGGATTAAGAGGATTCAAATTCCATTTCAGGCATTTGTTCTGGCTCTCCAGATAACTCTCTGGGCAGATTTGCTGGTCAAGCACTTCTCACTAGCTATTTTTAACCCTTCATCAAGTGCTGGCTCTTAAGTCTGAGATCTGAGTAGCCTGGAATGCAGGCAGTTTAAAATTTAAAGTTACTAATAGGAGAAATAAGTAAAAAAACATAACTAAATGCATTAAGAAATGTAAAGGGATATCACTGATTTTAAGGCTTCTTCTTTACATACTACACCTAAAGAAAATAAAGCAAATGAAAACAGAAGTTGGAAACCTCAGACAAAGCAAACTTTCACGACATTGCATGACCTAACAGTTTCAGAACCTGTAATAATGCTACTAATAATACTTTAGTATAGATTTTTTTCTTTTATATACAATTTTTGACATATTGTTTTTAGGTTTTGCTAGGTATTTCTGAGCTTCACCAAATTTGCATAAATAAAAAATTATTTCATAAAAAAGTAGAATATAGAAATAGCAAAGGAGGAACAGATCATGGTGATAGGGGACCCTATTACAGTATTTAAGGTCAGATAAACAAAGTTGTAACTCAACCGATGAGGCATGAAATAAATCAAGGTAATTACTTCTGAGTTTCAGAATAAAACCATGACAAGTTATTGATCAGTGCAGAGGATGGATAGTTGTTTCTGCCTGGCAAGAAAAATATTTTATGTACTATATTCTGTATGAAGGAACATTATTTTGGTCCTATCTGTCTGAGCTATTATTTTAATTACATGAAAAAAAAATCAAGGTTTTCATTCAGTTTACATATACAGTCAAAACTACTGTTTGACTTCGATTGAAATTTTATCAAGAAGAAATTGAGAGTAAACCTATATTTACTTAATGCATCACATTCAATGCATTTAAAATAGGCTCTAGAAACATAATTAAAACTGTCTTCAAGAATCAATCTAATTGTACAAGTGTTTCATTTTATCTGTTACTAATTCAAACCATTTCAGCTGCAACCTATATTGACTGAAGTGACCTTTGTTTATCTTTACTGTGTATCTTGGTCAAATATATATTTGGCTTCATCTCAATCTCTTTCAAATGAATACTCACTAAAGGTAGTTTTCAGGGGCACATTTGGGAGGAAGGACAGTCTCTTTGTTCCTTCCTTCCCTCGGAAACAAAAGGGACTGTCTTCTCAATATTATATCCTTGTTCCTTAGCAGAAGCCTGCTTTTCACCTTTATTTTTCTATACCAGCATCTACTATTTGATCACATACTTCTCTGAAAATAGATAAAAAGAATTTTTTGAGAGCTATGTTAAAATTTACAGCATGAATGAGCAGCAGTCCTCTTCCTGGCTGCAATACAGGATGTATCCTTCAATCCCCCAGGACCGTCAGGTCCACTCCTAGAGAAAAGGGGTGTTTTTGTAGTAGTAGCCCATTGCAAACTCAAACAAACTACTCAAAAAAAGTTGTTTCTGCAATAGATCAACACAGAAATTAGTCTTTTAGGTAGAGATTTTTACCAAATTTTAATAATATAGAGTCGAAATGGCATTTCTGCAAGAGTGTGTGTGTAGGGTACCAAGCCTCTTTATATCTGTAAAAGTTTTTACTTTAGATGTAGCCAGCAGTAATACCAACTTTTTCCCATAAATTTGCTCATTTTTTTGTATTTATTAGTACCTATTCAAAATAAACATAATCTCAGGTCAGCCTCAAAATCCTCAAAGCACTGAGGATTGAGCTGTATCAAGTATCTACAAAAGGAAATTATCAAAATTTCATATAAAAGTGGACAACCAAACTCCACAGATAATAATTAGCAATACTATTTCATGAAATACTTCTTAAATATTTGTTGTAGATAATTACAAAGGGGAATTTATGTGCTTTTTAAGGTTGTGACACGTGCTGAAGGGAGAGTTCACACACTTGTTCTGAGAGACGTCAAGTTAACAGATGCAGGAGAGGTATCACTGACAGCAAAAGATTTCAGAACTCAAGCAAATCTTTTTGTGAAAGGTAAGTCAGTCATTTTAGTTAAACCATAATCAGTATTAATGGTCCATTCATTCAATTTGCCATGGAATAGGATGTTACTATACACCATATATCAAATGAGTAGGATCATACATATGATATTAGACTGGGAGATAACTTTCCTGTCTAAAAAAGCCACTTAGTTAAAGTCTCTGTGCTTCACAGAAGAGCTGAAGAAAGGGAAAAACACTGGAAATGTGTCAGATGTGGGAGATGAACCAACTAATTAGGATTTCTAGGACTTTACTGCAGACTTGAACAGTCAATTGGCCTCAAGAGGACCCACAAACACTGGCCTTTATGGCTCCCAGTGGCTTTTTCTGTTCTTTTGAATATTCAGAAACCTATGAGAGCATAACTGCACCATCAGTTAAGGGACATAACATTGTCTTTACACCCACTCATACACTTGCAAGCTGTGTACCATTATAAAGTAAAGAACCTGCATATACTAATTCAGTAATTGAAGGAAAAAATTTAAAAAAAAAATTCTCTACGTTCAGAGTATAATTTTAGAGTCACTGAAATCACATGGGTGTGGTTCAGCTAAAGAAACTGGGCTGTAAGGCTTTGTGATGATTTGTAAGTAAAAACCCCATGGATAAGACTGTCATTCAGTCTAATCTTACAGTAGGCTGAAAATGAAGAATTCTGTTAACAGAACCATGCCTGTTCATTAAAAATAAATTTTAAAAAATAATTTAAAAAAACTTTTAAAAAACCTTCAGCAGAGACACCTAAGAGCCTTGCTAATCATTCAGTCAAGGAAAATTAGTAAATAGCAGGGTACTGTTCTGTAGAAGCAGAAGGCTGGCTGTAATTTAGATCTTTTCTGTCAAAAATCTATCTTGTTTCTTTTAGAACCCCCAGTTGAATTTACTAAACCACTTGAGGACCAGACTGTTGAAGAGGAGGCCACTGCAATACTGGAATGTGAAGTTTCCAGAGAAAATGCAAAAGTTAAATGGTTCAAAAATGGAGAAGAAATTCACAAAACAAAGAAGTATGATATCATTTCTGATGGCAGGGTCAGAAAGCTCATCATCCATGGCTGCACACTGGACGATGCAAAAACATATAGCTGTGATGCTAAAGATTTTAAGACGTCATGTTTTCTCAATGTAGAACGTGAGTAATTTACAGTTTTCTATTAAATCAATGTCAGCATTTTTTTTTCTTCTCAACCATAGACTGTCCTCTACTAAAAATTTTCTTTTCTCTTACAGCTCTTCGTGTCGAGTTCCTGAAACCCTTAACTGACCTGGAGGTCAAAGAAAAACAGTCTGCTCGGTTTGAATGTGAAATTTCTCGACCAGGTGTCAAGGTCAATAATAGTACTTTTTAGTCTCAGTAACTCTATTATGTTGTTATAAAAGAACACATAACTGACATCTGTGATGAGTATGTTAATAACCATGTTACTTTGTTCTGAAACAGGTGAAGTGGTTCAAGGATGGCATGGAAATTAGAAAAGGCAAAAAGTATGACATAATTTCCAAAGGTGCAGAACAGATTCTTGTTGTTAATAAATGTGTCTTTGATGATGAAGCTGAATACTCCTGTGAAGCAAAAACAGCTCGAACGTCAGGCCTGCTTACCGTGATAGGTAAACACAGTGTTTTAGAATCTAATATGTGAACAACGAAAAATATGAGGGGTATTTTTTGTGACAGGCTTTAATCATCTTTCAAAAATCTTTTTGCAGAGGAAGAGGCTGTTTTCACAAAAAATCTTCCTGATCTTGAAGTAAATGAAAACGACACTGTGAAATTGATCTGTGAAGTTTCAAAGCCTAATGCTGAAGTTACTTGGATTAAAGGAGATGAAGAGGTGCCTGATGGTGGTAGATTTGAACACATTTCTGATGGTAGAAAGAGAATTCTTCTTATACATAATGCTCATCCTGAAGATGCTGACAAATATACTTGCAAGCTCCCAAGCTCTAGTACAACAGGAAAACTTACTGTACATGGTAAGAGTTTTACTTTGGTGACCTTGCCTTCTGGTAATAAAAGAATAAAATTAAAAATATTTTAAAAATTAGAGAGAAAAAATAACTTGGTTTATTCTATTCACAACTAAAAATAAAATAAAAAATATTTATCTACAAAAATACTTTCTTTCAGAACTTGCAGCAGAATTTCTTACCAGACCACAAAATCTTGAGGTGCTTGAAGGAGAAAAAGCTGAATTTGTCTGTTCAGTATCCAAAGAGGCTATTACAGTACAGTGGCTGAGGGGTGACACAGTGCTGGAGCCTGGTGATAAGTACGACATCATTTCAGATGGCAAGAAGAGAACACTTGTTGTTAAAGACACTATTCTAGGAGATACAGGAATGTATAGTGTCATGGTTGGTGAAGCTAAAGCTGCAGCACACTTAGCAGTGATTGGTAAGCTTTATTTTATCAATAGGTAGGTGCATGTTTTGTTGCACTCCTTATACTGTATTATAATCTATTTCTTCTGTTTTCTCAATTTCAGAAAAACTCAGGATCATAACTCCTCTTAAAGACCAAGAAGTTACTGAGTGTCAAGAAGTTATCTTCAACTGTGAAGTTAATAAAGAAGGTGCCAAAGAGAAATGGTACAAAAATGAAGAGGCAATATTTGATAGTGCAAAGTACATTATTGTTCAGAAGGGTTTAGTTTACACTCTCAGAATCAGAGATGCAGAGCTGAAAGACCAAGCTACCTACACCATTGCACTGTCAAACCAGAGAGGCGAACAGGTCAAAAGCTCTGCTGCCTTAACAGTATTAGGTAAATATCTTGCACTATTAACAATTCAAATTGTTTCATCATTTACATTCAGTTTCATATAAGGATGTAAAAATATTTGCTTTTTTGTTGTAACAGAAGAGGATCTCAGAATTGTTGAGCCCCTTGAAGACATTGAGACTATGGAAAAGAAAACTGTCACATTCTGGTGCAAAGTCAATCGCCTTAATGCAACTCTCAAATGGACAAAGAATGGTGAAGAGATCACGTTTGACAGGCGCATTTTGTACAAAATTGATAAATTCAAACACTCGTTAATCATTAAAGACTGTGGGTTTATAGATGAAGGTGAATATACTGTTACTGCTGGACAAGACAAATCTGTTGCAGAGCTTCTCATTACAGAAGCACCAGCAGACTTCACTGAACATCTTCAGGACCAGACTGTCACTGAATTTGATGATGCTGTCTTTACATGCCAGCTTTCCAAAGAAAAAGTCAGTGTAAAATGGTACAGAAATGGAAGAGAAATCAAAGAAGGCAAAAAGTATGTGCACTTCATTATGCTTGTTAAGGTGCTAAGGTGCTAAACATGCTTGCTTTACTTTGTTGCTTTTTCTGGAAACTAAAATACTGCTTATTTTTCTCCTATAAAAGGTACCAGTTTGAAAAGGATGGAAATCTGCACAGATTAATCATAAAAGACTGTAGACTAGATGATGAGTGTGAATATTCCTGTGGAGTGGATGACAGGAGATCTAGGGCAAGACTTTTTGTTGAAGGTATGTGTAAAACCAAATGGGATTTATTTCTTCATTGTTTAATAATAGTAGAAAAAATAAACAAACAACATCAAATGAATTAACATTTATTTCAGAAATACCTGTTGAGATTATCCGACCACCACAAGACATTTATGAAGCTCCTGGTGCAGATGTCATCTTCATGGCTGAATTGAACAAAGATGGTGTAGAGGTCAAGTGGCTGAGAAACAACATGATTATCATTCAAGGTGACAAACATCAGATGATGAGTGAAGGGAAGGTCCACAGGCTGCAGGTGTGCGAGATAAAGCCCCGTGACCAAGGGGAATACAGATTTATTGCCAAAGATAAGGAAGCTAGAGCTAAGCTTGAATTAGCTGGTAAGTTGCTTGCTTTGTGTTTCTTTTATAAAATCTTAGATTAGTGAATTACCTGTTTAACTAAACTGATTTTTGTCCTTTCAAGGAGTTGAACTAAAATGAATACATAATCAGCCTGAGTCTGTTGAACAGCACAAGTCTGTTGAACTACATGAATTATAATTCAGGCACAATAAATATTTTTCATTATACTATGCTGATCCAACTGTGGAGGAAAATATAGGTCACTTTAAAATATCTATACCAAGGAGCATGATTTGAGCTTAAAGGAGACAGACCCTTTTCATTAAGTCACTTATGAAACATGGAAATTATTTGGCCTACTAATTTCAGTCACATGAGACATTTTATTCCTAATTTGTCCATTTTACAGGATTGGCCAATGAAGTAATTAAATTAATGCCCAAAAAGCAACTCCCTATTTCCTGATTTTATAGGAGAACACAATACATACCAAACAGCCTGAATTTCTTTCTCTGAAGGTGTCCAATGAGTATAAGAAAAACTTCCTTAGAATTTACCCAGCAGCTTCTTTTACTTTTCTATATTAGCTTCTTTGCTGACTGCACAAATATATGAATTTTTATATATATATGCAAGTACTTATTTGTCACATTCATCTTTCTTAGCTGCACCTAAAATCAAGACAGGGGATCAAAATCTTGTGGTTGATGTTGGGAAGCCTTTAACTATGACTGTGCCATATGATGCCTACCCAAAAGCAGAAGCTGAATGGTGGAAAGCTGGGGAAATCCTGCCCACAACAACTGTTGATACAACAACTGACTGCACTACCTTCAAAATTTTTGAAGCAAAGAAATCAGATAAGGGAAGGTACAGGGTTATGCTTCGGAACAAACATGGACAGGCAGAAGCATTCATCAATGTAGAGGTCATTGGTAAGTACTTCCATTGTTAAAACCTTGCTTAAATTTGTTTCACAGAATCATACCTTCCACTTGCCCTTAGGGAGAAGCTGTAGATTGGCCTCCTCTTCTGTAGCCAGAGGGAAAACAAAAAGATGCAATGTCCTGAAATATTGTCATATCTTTATTAGATGTTCCAGGTCCAGTTAGAAACTTGGAAGTCACTGAAACTTATGATGGTGAAGTTGGTCTCGCCTGGCAAGAACCAGAAAGTGATGGTGGAAGTAAAATCATAGGCTATGTTGTTGAAAGACGTGATATTAAGCGTAAGACCTGGATTACAGTCACAGATCATGCTGAAAATTGTGAATATACTGTTACTGGTCTTCAGAAAGGAGGAGTTGAGTACCTTTTCCGTGTTAGTGCACGCAACAGAGTGGGTACTGGTGAGCCCGTGGAAACAGACACACCTGTGGAAGCTAAGAGCAAATTTGGTGAGCAGAAGTTATCAAAAAAATCAGTGTTTGACTGCAGTGTAAGAAAAGGCTCTAACAATAGGTAAAACTCGCATACATTGTTTTTCCTTTTTCTCCCTACAATAAAATGCAGATGTTCCTGGTCCTCCTCAAAATGTAGAAGTTACTGATGTGAACAGGTTTGGAGCCACACTTAGCTGGGAACCACCTGAGTATGATGGAGGTTCTCCAATTACTGGCTACGTTATTGAACTGCGTAACAAAGGTTCCATCAGATGGGAGCCCACTATGACCACAGGAGCTGATGAACTCTCAGCTATGCTGACTGATGTTGTAGAAAATGAAGAATATTTCTTCAGAGTAAGAGCTCAAAACATGGTTGGAGTTGGCAAACCAAGTCCTGCTACACGTGCAGTAAAAATTATGGACCCAATCGGTAAGTATGCGTCGTTGTGATTGCATTATGAGACAGGGACATTTTGGATGTTTATGTTGTGTGTACACAAAAGTTTGGTTGACAAATGTGTGTGCTGTGTGCAGTTAGGTTTTTCCTACTTTTGTCCTCCAAACATATCAGGAGTACCTTGCTATCATTTGGTTGAGTAAGAATTCCAAATACTTTCGCTCTGAAGTTAGGATCCAACTCAATTTAAAAATCTCATTGAGAAAAAGTTGTGCAAAGGCTTTAAAAACAGTACTGTAAGATATAAATAGCTAATTTGCAGAGCCCTACTCATGTATCAGTTGCAAAAAATATATTTGTTGCAACTTTTTTCAGAGAGACCAAGTCCTCCCATTAACCTTGATCACTCAGATCAAACTAAGTCATCAGTTCAGCTCACGTGGGAACCTCCTCTCGAAGATGGAGGAAGTCCAATCTTGGGCTATATTATTGAAAGGCAAGAGGAAGGAACAGACAAATGGGTTCGTTGCAACCCAAAACTAGTACCTGCTCTTACTTTTAAGGTATGATGTTCCCTTCATCAACACTTAAAATGTATAGATAACTTTTAATATGAGTTAATAAATTATTATTTATGCTTTTTAGGTAACTGGATTGAAACAAGGATCCAGTTATTACTACAGAGTCTCAGCAGAAAACGCAGCTGGTGTGTCTGACCCAGCAGAGGCTATTGGGCCATTAACTGCAGATGATACTTTTGGTAAGCTATATGCTATTTATTAAAGACAATTAATCAGATAAGGCACATTAATAAAAGGACATCTTGTGGGTAATATGCAGATTTTTCACCAGATAACTGTCAAACCTTAGACATTTGAGTTTATGAGGAATTTCTCCTCCATTATGATTTCTGCAGATAATTATCTGTAGTATAAAGTACAAGGCCTATAATGTTGCCTGAGGAGCAAGGCATGACCTTTTGTCTGCTGACCTAGCTTTGTGGAAGGTGGGAGTTCACAGAAGGAGAGAAAGACAGAGAAGACCCCTAAAAAAAAATTAAACAATGCAAAGTTTTTGCATTAAAGGGTAAATTATATATCCTACTTGGCAATGTTAATCTCCCTTATCATCTCACATATTTCTGAAAAAAAAAGAAAAGCATTTAGTCAGGACAGGTAGTGAGTGATAAGCCCAATCTAGGCCTAGGCAGCTCCAACCTGCAGCCTGAGATACAGTCAGAATCAGCCTCTCCGCACATCTATCATTAGCCAAATTAATAACATCTGAAAATATTTCATAGAATCCATTTTTCACTTTTCCCAGTTGAACCTACAATGGACCTAAGTGCATTTAAGGATGGGCTGGAAGTTATTGTTCCAGAGCCAATCAAGATCCGTGTTCCCATCACTGGCTATCCTGTTCCAACTGCCACATGGTCTTTTGGTGACCAAGTCTTAGAAAAAGGCGATCGTGTAACTATGAAGACAACTGCCTCCTTTGCAGAACTCGTAATTACTCCGAGTGAACGTCCAGACAAGGGAATTTATTACTTAACATTAGAAAACCCTGTGTCATCTGTTTCAGGAGAAATTAATGTTAATGTCATTGGTAAGTGGACTTGTATATAATCTAGCAATAACATTCTATATTTTTCTTGCTAAAATCTAATTAGGTTAACAATGGGAAATCTCACAATTTCCAGTAAACCAAGTATATTAAAATATAAATAAAAACTGGAAATCTATCCTCAAAAAAATCCTTTCTGGTTTTCAATATCCAACTTTGCTGTTTAAGGAAGAATGACTAACAACACCAAGTCTTCTGGCAGATATATTGCATAGAGATCATCTATCAAACACCAATTACAAAATAATTAATGAAATTTCTCAACTTCTAGCTCCTCCAAGTGCACCAAGAGAATTTCAAGTTTTAGAAGTACTCAGGAGTACAGTACAGCTGTCATGGGAGCCTCCAGAAGATGATGGTGGAAGTCCAGTTACTGGCTATTTAATTGAAAAACGTGAAGTAAGCCGGAAAACATGGAGCAAAGTGAGTTCGTTCTTTCTCATTTGAATTTATATTGCTATATTATTTGCAAAAGTGCTACTGTGTAAATTGTGTCTTATTTTGGTAATCGCTCTTTGGAAATAAATTTTAAAAACACCTTGGAACCTTTTTTCTCTTTAGGTTATGGATCATATTGTTGACCAAGAGTTCACTGTACCTGACCTCGTCCAAGGAAAAGAATATTTATTCAGAGTTTTTGCATGCAATAAATGTGGCCCTGGAGAACCTGCATATATTGATGAACCTGTAAATATGTCAACACCAGCAAGTGAGCACATTATTGCTAATTTTCTGTTTCTGAAATCTTCCTGATTTTCTTAAAAACAAGATGTAAAATCAAAATATGTTTTCATTTTTAATAGCGGTGCCTGACCCACCGGAAAATGTTAAATGGAGAAATCCAACATCAAAAGGAATTTTCCTAACATGGGAGCCTCCCAAATCTGATGGTGGTGCCCGCATTAAGGGTTATCTGGTAGAAAAGTCCCAACGTGGCACAGACAAGTGGGAGACATGTGGAGAGCCTGTTATTGAAACAAAGTAAGTAAACTGACATCAGTAGATAATCTTTTTGACTAGCTATGCCATCGCCATCACTTTAAATATCTGATTTTTCTTTTTTTTTAAATAGAATGGAAGTAACAAAGCTCATGGAAGGAGAGTGGTATGCATATCGAGTTAAGGCTTTGAACAGAATAGGAGCTAGTAGGCCGAGTAAGCCAACTGATGATATTCAGGCCATTGATGCAAAAGGTAATTACTTCACCCGCTGAATTACAATAGCTGCTTTATTTTTACCAGTCTCTGAAATACTGTTTCTATAACAACATTTTTATTCTCTCCTAAATCAGAGGCTCCAGAAATTTTCTTAGATGTGAAGCTTCTTGCTGGACTTACTGTGAAAGCTGGAACTAAAATTGAGCTGCCAGCTAAAGTAACTGGAAAGCCTGAGCCTCGGGTTACTTGGACCAAGGCTGACAAAATTCTGAGACCTGACAACAGAATCACCATTGAAACCCAACCTAATCATTCTACAGTCACTATTACAGACAGCAAGAGGAGTGACAGTGGAACCTATATTATAGAAGCTGTAAATTCCAGTGGACGTGCCACTGCCGTTGTTGAAGTTAATGTTCTTGGTATGCATGTATTTTATGTTGTTCATACAAATCATTTGCAATGTACTGAAGTATGCAAGTAGAAGATTAACGTTCACATCTTATCCTCTACAGATAAACCTGGTCCTCCGGCTGCATTTGATGTATCAGAAATCACAAATGAATCCTGCCTTCTAACATGGAATCCTCCACGAGATGATGGGGGTTCTAAAATTACCAACTATGTCCTTGAGAAAAGAGCTACAGACAGTGAAATATGGGACAAGTTGTCATCAACTATTAAGGATACAAAATTCAGAGCTACCAATTTAACTCCTCATAAAGAATATGTGTTCCGAGTCAGTGCTGAGAACATGTATGGTATTGGGGAGCCAGCACAGTGTAACCCCATCATTGCCAAATATTCATTTGGTTAGTTAATTAAATTAATGTTAATTTTTTATAATATTTAAATAGGGAGGAAAAAAACCAACACATCTGATTTGGGGTTTTTGTTTTGTTTTTAATTAATTAATTTATACAGATCCACCAGGCCCTCCAACGGGTCTCAAGCCTACAGAGGTCACTAAAGATTCAGTCACTTTAACATGGAATGAACCAGATGAAGATGGTGGCAGCCCCATAACTGGCTACTGGGTTGAAAGATATGATCCTGAGCAGGATAAATGGATAAAATGCAATAAAATGCCAGTGAAAGATACAACATTCAAGTAAGACTACAGTAAATTTAGGTTGAAATATGTCACAGAGACATAAAACTTTGACAGTAGTGTTTTAAACAAGTTTAACATTGTTCTTACTCTTTTTTTCCTATCTTCCGTAAGTTTAGATCCAACTACCATCTGGTGGCATATTTTTCATAATTACTTTTAAAGAGAAATGTCTTTACAGCAGAGTGAATCAAGTTTTGAATTTTTTTAAATGTTATGCTTAATCATTTCTGTGTTATGTGATTATTCATAAGATATTCTAAAATAGCAGACATAGTATCTATCTCAAGTATCAATTTACCAAAGGCCTTGGGTTTTTTCTGCTGGTACTCTTATTAACTAAAAACCATGGAACATGCAGAAATGTGAGATGGTTCTTATAACACTCCTTTCTGTATATGGTGCTCTATTTTACTGTTGACAATACGCCTATTTCAAATGTTCAACGTTTTGTAAAACATCCTTAGCAATAATTTAGGTATTTTCAGATTTTCCAAGTAATCTGTGGTATGAAAGATAGATAGACAGACAGATAGATAGATATTAATGTCCAGGTTTGGTTTAATCAAACTTAATTTTTATTTTCAGAGTTAAAGGTCTTACAAATAAGAAGAAATATAAGTTCCGTGTCTTGGCAGAGAATCTTGCAGGACCTGGAAAACCAAGCAAGGAAACAGAGCCAATCTTAGTGAAAGATCCAATTGGTATAATAAATACATTTTTAACAATTTAATTTAGCAATAACAAAAAAAAAATTCTTTTCAGTCATGTAATTAATATTGGATTCTTGTTTAGATCCACCATGGCCTCCTGGAAAGCCCACTGTGAAAGATATTGGCAAGACATCATTGACCCTGAACTGGACAAAGCCAGAACATGATGGAGGAGCAAAGATTGAATCTTACGTCATTGAGCTGTTAAAGACTGGAACAGACGAGTGGGTGAGAGTGGCTGAAGGAGTTCCCACAACTGAACACTTTCTCAAAGATCTTATGGAGAAACAAGAATATTCATTCCGTGTAAGAGCTGTGAACAAGGCTGGCGAGAGTGAGCCCAGTGAGCCCAGTGACCCTGTGCTGTGCAAGGAGAGGCTCTGTGAGTACTGTTTCAGAAAGTACTGCTGCTGCACATACCCTGTCTCTGTCATTAAAAAAGCCTCATGTCTGCCTGTTTCCATAGGCACCAAACAAACTATTGGAAGGCTTATGAAATATTAACATCTGCTCTGCTTCAGCTGAGATAGTACCAAGTTTTAATAGTTTAGGTGTATTCCCTGTCTTCCAAGATCTTTCATGGAAATTACAATTGCCTGATTTACCTTCTTTTTCTATTTCGCAGATCCTCCTTCACCACCTCGGTGGCTTGAGGTTATTAATATTACTAAAAACACAGCAGATCTTAAATGGACAGTACCAGAAAAAGATGGGGGTTCCCCAATTACCAACTACATTGTTGAAAAAAGAGATGTAAGGCGCAAAGGTTGGCAGACAGTTGATACAACAGTGAAAGATACCAAGTACACAGTGAGCCCACTGACTGAAGGCTCATTGTATGTGTTCCGTGTGGCTGCTGAAAATGCCATTGGACAGAGTGACTACTGTGAAATTGAAGACTCAGTGCTGGCTAAAGATACTTTCAGTAAGTTTTGATTTGCTTACAGACTAATCAGTAGCTCACATGTAATGAATTCCTAGTCTTCTAATGTGTGTCTTCTTTTTTTTTTTTTATTTTAGCAACCCCTGGGCCTCCATATGCCCTTACAATAGTTGAAGTGAGAAAAGGTCATGTTGATTTGAAATGGGAACCACCTAAGAATGATGGTGGCAGACCAATTCAAAGGTAAGGTCATTTTAAGTTTGTGTAGGTTCCTGTGGATGAAAATCTTTTAATGAACTAAGACATTTCTCTCAATAAATTTTAAATGGATACATTTGATGTGAAAAAGAGGTGGATGGATGTAAGTGAAGCCATGTGGTCAAAGCAATTAAGGGTTTGATTTTAAAATACAGAAATTATGCAAATAAAATGCCTAATGTGTGTGAACGATGAGTATGTGTCAACATCCTCAAAACTGCATACAATAATAATGAATTGTATATAGAATATAAAAAAATAATGCAGTCGTAGTCACCAGTTCATCCAGAATTGTAGCCACTTAGACTTATCTAACAAGTGGTATTGTTGCATTTTCCTTCTGCTTTAGTTTCTTATTCAAATTGTATATACTAAGCTAAAATGAAGCCTCACCTCTTTTCTGTGCATCCTCTTCTTTATAACTGTTTTCAAACAGACTGTTTAACTTTTCTGGATTGTTTTAAACTTGTCTTTTAATTTGGTTTCTAAAGTATCTGTACTCTGAAATTCACCTTGAATGCCAGTTAGAGTTTTCTGGTTTATATTTTCATTTTCCCTCTTCTTCCCAATCACAGTAAGCTCATCTTAATGAAACAGACATCTAGAGATCTGCTTGAAGCAACATAAGTCACATAATAAGCATTACTTTGCCATAGCCTGTCCTAAGCAGAATGTTGACAGCTGGGGAATAATATCTACAAATATTCTCAATGGACTAACTACTGAGATCCAAACTAGCAAAGATACAAGTATAGCTTGGAAGTTCTTTTACGCCTGCAGCTCTCTAAAATCTGAGAACACCGTTTAGTTCATTTCTAAAACACAGAGCACAGTTTAGGTATTGGCTTTCAGACCTAGTGATGTCAGCCCTAACAGGGACTGAGATCTACTAGGAGTAAGTGCCTAATGTGTGAAGACAAGTTCATTGAATCTATTACCCATTATTCTCTTTACTGTTCCACTGTCCAAACTCTTCTAATTTCTTTTTATCTATTTTATTGAACAATAAGTCTGAAGTGTTCCTTATTTCAAGTGCCTGATAGTATTTTCCCCAATTTATTCAGATATGTTATTGAAAAGAAAGAAAAGCTGGCCACTCGCTGGGTAAAAGCCGGCAAGACAGCTGGTCCAGATTGCAATTTCAGAGTGACAGATGTCATTGAAGGTACAGATGTACAGTTCCAGGTTCGTGCAGAAAACGAAGCTGGCTGTGGTCATCCCAGTGAACCAACCGATCTCATTCATATTGAAGATCCAACAAGTAAGTAGTAGTATAATATACAGTGTATGGTTTATAAAAGTAGTGTACTGTGTGGAACAGAGTAAAATGACACAACAACTTTTCCATTTCTGCAGGCCCTCCTTCACCTCCTCAGGATTTACATGTCACAGATGCAGGCCGAAACCACATTTGCATTGCATGGAAACCTCCTGAGAAGAATGGTGGAAGTCCTATTATTGGCTATAATGTTGAGATGTGTGAAGCAGGAACAGAAAAATGGATGCGAATCAATTCTCGTCCTATAAAAGATCTAAAATGTAAAGTGGAGGAAGGTGTTGTTCCAGACAAGGAATATGTTCTAAGAGTCAGAGCTGTTAATGCTGTTGGAGCTAGTGAGCCTTCAGACATCTCAGAAAAAATTGTTGCCAAGGATGCAGACTGTAAGAATAGATTACCTTTTATTTTTTTCTTTTCAGATCTGCATAACTGAAAAAGAATGGTGTTTGGCAACTTTCTAGTAATATTATACTTACTTTTACAGGCAATCCAACCATTGATCTAAAAACTCGTGACATTGTTGTTGTTAAAGGACAGAAATTAAGTATCCCTATACCCTTCAGAGCTGTTCCATCCCCAACTATAACATGGCACAAAGATGGCAAAGAATTGAAAGCTGGTGACAGAACAACAATGAAGAGTGACTACACCTCTGCATTGCTCGAAGTCATAGACAGTGTTCATGCTGATGCTGGTGTTTATACTATCACATTGGAGAACAAGCTGGCATCAACAACTGGCTCAGTCAATGTCAAAGTCATAGGTAACTAGATTCTTCCCTTCTGCGAAATATGCTAATCTTCACTTGGGCCCTGTAGCTGGCAGAAGAAAGGACAAGAAAGATATTTTTTCTGCCAGATGGACAGATCACTTCAATTAAGACACATGTAGATCGCTATACAGGCATTAATGTTACAAAATCCCATGAAAAAACACTTTACTTCAAGTTTCTCTAACTATTCAGTGGCTGCTCAAAGCAATTATCATATATATATATATAAATGTTTTAAGAATTCTGACTTCACCTTTGGGAACATAAATTCATATACATGCTGTGTAGTCAACACTTGTGATCTTCTGCTTTCTGCAAAGCAAAGACACAATTTCATATTTATATGAATACAGTTTCCCATCTATTTAGTTAACTAATTATTTTTATTCTTACTTAAAACAGGTCCACCTGGACAGTGTAAAGACATCAAGGCAAGCGAAGTAACTAAGAATTCTTGCAAAGTATCCTGGGAACCTCCAGACTTTGATGGTGGTACTCCTATTTTGCATTATGTTCTGGAACGCAGAGAAGCAGGTCGTAGAACATATATCCCAGTCATGTCTGGTGAAAATAAACTTTCATGGCAAGTCAAAGATCTTATCCCAAACTGTGAATATTACTTCCGTGTTAAAGCTGTCAATAAGATTGGAGGAGGTGATTATCTTGAACTAAGAAACCCAATCATTGCTGAAGACCCAAAACGTAAGTTTGTCTTACTACTAAATAAGCTAGCAAATTCAATTTTAACTAAAATCTTCATACTTTGTTTTCTCATATGATCCCTGTTTTGATCTACTCTTCCACAGAGCCTCCAGATCCACCTGTTGACCTTGAGGTCCATAATCCAACATCAAAATCAGTAACACTGACATGGAAACCACCCCTGTTTGATGGTGGAAGCAAAATTATGGGCTATATAATAGAAAAGCTTGCTAAGGGCAAGGAAAGGTGGGAGAGATGCAATGACTATCTGGTACCCTTACTAACTTACCCAGTGAAAGGCCTGGAGGAAGGAAAGGAATATCAATTTCGTGTTCGTGCTGAGAATGCTGCTGGCATCAGTGAGCCTTCTCGGATTACTCCTTTTGTGAAAGCTGTGGATCCTATTGGTATGAATTGCTCCTTTGATCATTTGTATTAATTGCCATATATCCTCAAACATATTGGAAGATTCTATGCTCCATTTAACATTCTCTGTTATTACAGAGGCTCCGAAAGTCTTTCTTGCTGCAAACCTACAGTCTGGCCTTGAGGTGAAAAGGGGTGATGAGATCATACTTGAGGCACATATTTCAGGGTCACCTTATCCATCTATCACTTGGCTGAGGAATGATGAAGTTGTCAGACCAGAGGATATCAAAAAGAGAGTAACAGCACCAAAGAAGAAGGGTGAAGCTGAAGAAGAGAAACCTTTCCAGCTTTCACTGCCAGAACGTTTGAGTGTTGACAACCATAAAGAAGGAGAATCTATACTATCAATACGTGACTCCATCAGAGCTGACCATGGCACATTTACAATTAAAGTAGAAAATGATCATGGTGTTGCAAAAGCCTCATGTGAAGTCAATGTGTTAGGTATGTAAAGAATGTTCTCAAAACACCTAGTTGTTCAGAGTGTTGGGTAAGAAGTGCACAAGATGAGTACTCATAATTTTTCTCAATTTACTGGCAGATATACCTGGGCCTCCAGTCAACTTTGTATTTGAAGATATAAGGAAAAATTCTGTCATTTGCAAGTGGGAGCCTCCCCTTGATGATGGTGGAAGTGAAATCCTAAACTATGTACTGGAGAAGAAAGACAATACAAAGGCTGAAATGGGCTGGGTCACTGTCAGTGCCACACTCAGGCATTGCAAGTTCCACGTAACAAAACTTATTGAAGGAAAAGAATATCTCTTCCGAGTATTTGCTGAAAATAGAGTTGGAGCAGGACCACCATGTGTTTCAAAACCAATGACAGCTAAAGATCCTTTCTGTAAGTTTTGATTTTTAAATACAACCTTTTCAGAAAACCAGTGTAAAACTGTAGACTCTTAGACTACTCAGTTTCATCTAAGTGAATGTTTCCCAGAAAAAAAATTGAGCAATGTGATAATTAATTATTGCAATAAATAAAGAGAACTATTGAAAATATTCTAATTGCAATAATAGAGACTTAGGAATTATGATGACTGTCATAAAACCTTACACCTAAAACACTTAACTTCTGAATAGTGACATTCTCTGTGTTTAATAGATGAGTGTTCTTACCAAAAGAGAGAACTGCTGCAAGTTTGATTACTGATTGCTGTTAAAAATCAAAGTTTCCAAGAAAGAGAGCAGAAAAACTATTAATTACTTAAAATTAGTTATTTCTTATATCTTAGCTCTTTCTTAGCTTTGAGTAAGTTCTGAAGAGACAGCAATGATGACAAAACCACAATCATTTTTTTCAGCTCCACCGGATGCACCTAATAAGCCTGATGTGGAAGATGTTACCAACAACAGCATGCTGGTTAAGTGGAATGAACCAAAAGATAATGGCAGCCCTATCATAGGATACTGGATTGAAAAACGTGAAATTAATAGTACTCATTGGGCTCGGGTCAACAGGAACCTTGTGAATGCTCTGGAAGTAAAAGTTGAAGGACTATTAGAAGGTTTAACTTACATCTTTAGAGTATGTGCTGAAAACGCAGCTGGCCCTGGTAAATTTAGTCCACCATCAGATCCAAAAACTGCACAGGACCCAATAAGTAAGTAGCTTAGCAAAAGCTAATAGCGGATAGGTGACAAAATAAGATGCATAGCCTTTAACTTGGATTTACACTTATTTATTTATAGTGCCACCTGGTCCACCGATTCCAAGGGTTGCTGATACAAGTGCAACTTCTATTGAGCTAGAATGGGAACCTCCTGTGTATAATGGTGGTGGAGATATCACTGGTTACCATGTGTACAAACAACTGATGGGAGTAAATGAGTGGTCACGTTGTACAGAGAAGCCCATTAAGGTCCGTCAGTACACCGTTACAGAAGTCAGAGAAGGTGCAGACTATAAGCTCCGTGTTACTGCACTCAATGCAGCTGGAGAAGGACCACCTGGTGAAACTGAACCCACAACAGTTGCAGAACCTAAAGGTATTGTAATTGTGTTATTTTCAAGAAATGTCCATCTGCTTAAAAGGTGGGTTTGAATCCCTCCCTTCAGCTAATGAAATGTTTCTCTCTCTTCCACAGAGCCTCCCACTGTTGAGCTGGATGTTTCTGTCAAAGCAGGCATTCAGATTATGGCTGGGCAAACTATTAAAATTCCTGCTATTGTGACAGGACGTCCTACTCCCACCATTGCTTGGACTGTGGAGGATGGTGAATTAGACAAAGATCGAGTTGTTATTGAGAATGTTGGCACAAAATCTGAGTTAACCATTAAGAATGCGTTAAGAAAAGACCATGGAAGATATGTAATTACTGCTACCAATAGCAGTGGTTCGAAATCTGCAGGAACCAGAGTAGAAGTATTTGGTAAGAGAATTATTTTCTCAAATCAACCAAGCATTTCTTTTGGTTAGTATGGGCTTTACCCTACTTTATTTTGTTTTTCAGATGTTCCCGGACCAGTACTTGACCTAAAACCAGTGGTCACAAACAGAAAGATGTGTTTGCTTAACTGGTCTGATCCTGAAGATGATGGTGGCAGTGATATCACAGGCTTCATTGTTGAACGAAAGGATGCCAAAATGCATACATGGAGACTAGCTGTAGACACAGAGAGATCTAAATGTGATATTACAGGTCTAATCGAAGGACAGGAATATAAATTCCGTGTTAGTGCCAAGAACAAATTTGGTACTGGTCCACCTGTTGAAATAGGACCCATTCTTGCAGTTGATCCATTAGGTAAGATGACTAATTTTATAGGTTTAAAAAAAAAAAAAAGGTCAAATTAATAAGCCAATATTGTGTGTATTGCTTTCTATGTAGAAAATGTATTTACTTGCCAATTACATGGATAGGCATCTGCCTTAAATCAATTGCTTCAGTCAGATTTCTACATCACTTCTGTGAAACTACTATGGTTCTTTATGCAACAAAATTCTCTGGTTTTTTCATTCTTTTTCATTATAATTTTTCTGTCTTAATAGGTCCTCCAACAGCACCTGAGAGGTTCATGTACACAGAGCGAACAAAGTCAACCATTACACTTGACTGGAAGCCTCCACGTAGTGATGGTGGCAGTCCCATCTTAGGATATATTGTTGAGAAGAGAAGACATGATTCAAAAGATTATGAAAGAGTTAATGCCAGGCTCTGTCCAAAAACATCTCTTCTTGTTGAAAAACTTGATGAACTTCATATGTATGAATTCCGTGTCAAAGCTGTCAATGAAATTGGAGAAAGCGAACCATCACTGCCCCTCAATGTAGTCATACAAGATGATGAAGGTATATCTACTTTAAAGAAATCCATATAAATATCTTACAGAACACTTCAAGGCAATTTTTGTTTCATCTCCATCTTCACTCTGTCACGTTTCTTCTTGTTTTCAGTACCTCCAACTGTTACATTGCGCTTGGCTGTGAGAGGAGATACTATCAAAGTCAAGGCAGGAGAACCAGTTAATATTCCTGCTGACGTGGCAGGTCTGCCAATGCCAAAGATTGAATGGGACAAGAATGAAGTTTTAATTGACCAAACATCTGATGCACTTAAGATAACCAAGGAAGAAGTATCTAGAAGTGAGGCAAAAACTGAACTTATCCTGCCTGCAACAGTGAGAAGTGACAAAGGCACTTACACTGTGAGAGCTTCCAATCGTCTTGGCACTGCATTTCGTAATGTGCATGTCGAAGTGTATGGTAAGGATGCAACATTTTAATAAAATGACTGCTAATAGAATACTTTTTCCTTTTTCTTAATGGAGTTCTATGCTCTATTGCTTTCATACAGATCGTCCTTCTCCACCAAGAAATCTTGCTGTTTCTGATATTAAAGCAGAATCGTGCTATTTAACATGGGATGCACCTCTTGATAATGGTGGTAGTGAAATTACCCATTACATTATTGAGAAACGTGATGCTAGTAAGAAGAAATCTGACTGGGAAGAAGTCTCCACAGGCGCTGTTGAGAGAAGATTTGGGGTAATTTATAAAATATCTTTATTACATACTTTGCTATGCATAAAAAATGACAATACCACGTATCTAATGAAAACTGCTACTGGCACAGATACCTGTGCTTATGCCACATTTAGACTTCAGAATTACTGGATGAATGGTCAGCAATTGTATTTGCCATCCATGTATCTGTGTTATCCCTCACATTATAAAAGAAATTGATTACTTTTGCTACTTAACCTCAGCTGAGCTGAGCTCATCTTCCTTTCCATTTCCCGGCATTACTCATTTTTTTACCAATGGTAAAACCAAATATGATGATGTTTTTATTTATGTTTGGTCCCATGCACATGAAATTAGAATATCCTTAGGACAATGTATATAGCTATGTAGTACATAAATAGGGGTATGTCAATGAGATTCCAGGATAGAATTCAAAGTGAAAACCACTGCATATCTCCAAATAAGTTTATTCAAAAAGTAGCCAAGCATTGATTTAAATCTTATTTTTCAGGTATGGAATCTTGCAACAAATGAAAAATATCAATTTAGAATCCGGGCTGTAAACAAATACGGAATAAGTGATGAATGCCTCTCAGAAAAAGTTGTTATTAAGGATCCCTATGGCCTTCCTGGACCACCAGGGAAGCCAAAAGTTTTAGAACGCACCAGATCATCTATGCTGGTGACTTGGGAGCCTCCTTTGGACAATGGTGGCAGCCCAATAACTGGCTATTGGTTGGAGAAGAGAGAAGTGGGAGGAGTCTACTGGGCACGTGTCAACAGGGCTCCGGTAACAAAACCATCAGTAAAAGGACTACAGCACAACGTGCTTCGTTTGATTGAGGGTGTTGAGTACCAGTTTAGAGTTATGGCTGAAAATCTTGCTGGAATTGGCCCTCCCAGTGAACCATCAGATCCAGCCTTAGCAGCAGATCCCATATGTAAGTATATAATTTGTATGACTGTGTTAAAGGACTGTATCACATCAGAACAAAAAATGTGCTACTATTCTTTATTTTTCATTTAGTGCAATTAATCGAAGGCTTGGTTTTCATTAAACCAAAAAGAATATATTGAAAGAAATAGTTTCCTGATTTGATGTTTTTCACCATTTTAAAAATAATTAGCTTTAATTTAAATGTTATCTCTTTTATGTGCCTAATACTGTGATTACACCAATGCAGACATTGCCAAATAAATTTCAGTTCAGAATCATGTTTTTATATTATTGTTTTACTTTACTGTTAAAGAGTTTGATCTTTATGCCTTGTATCTTAGGTGTCCCTTAATAATATAGGTAATGTATGTAATTAGTATGCATGTTCTGGGATTATACACCCTAGGTATGAGAGAAAAAATGAAAATACTTGCATTCTTCTAGAAACTATTCAGAAAAATATAGGAAGATACTAACTTTAAGGTAATTTTTACTTGCTCTTGTTTTGCAAGTTGTTCCCGGTCCACCATCTTGCCCAGAGGTCAAAGATAAAACAAAATCATCTGTCGCTCTTGCATGGAAGCCTCCTCAAAAGGATGGTGGGAGTCCTATAAAAGGGTATATTGTTGAAATGCAAGATGAAGGTACTACTGACTGGAAGAAAGTGAATGAAGGAGACAAACTCTTTCCTACTTGTGAATGTGTTATTCCCAACTTGAAAGAGCTCAGAAAATACCGATTTAGGGTGAAAGCTGTAAATGCCGCTGGTGAATCAGAACCAAGTCCTGCAACATCAGAAATACCTATCCAAGATATTCTAGGTACGTGTTCTGGGAATTGATTTAGGTATTTATATCTAAATGCCACTTACTGCTGTGAACATTCAAGCAGGATGCCAAGCAAGCCAAAGTCTAAATAGAATAAACAATTATGTTAAAACATAATAAAAGTTTGACACACATTTTTGAAAGTATCATGGTGGCTATTGCCAGAGCATTATCCTTTAGAAAACTGATGAATACTTACAGTCATACTAAGGAAATACTGTGTATTTTATGAAGAAATTATGCAACAGTTTATGTATATTTCCCATTTTCCACACCTAACCTTTCTCACATAAACATGCATTCTGCATGTTTCTGGGGGCTTTCAGCTCCATGCTGACAGAATATCCTTTGAGTAGCTCTTAAAATGTATATATTTAAATATTTTTGCAGAGGAACCAGAAATCTTCCTTGATGTTGGAGCACAGGATCTGCTCTCTTGTCGTGCTGGCACAACAATTAAAATCCCAGCTGTTATCAAGGGTCGTCCAGTTCCAAAAACATTTTGGGAGTATGAAGGAAAAGCGAAAACATCAGCAAAGGTTAGTAAAAGAAATAGCTTTTTTTTCTACACCCATTTCTAGACATATAAGTCTATTCCCTTTTGTATTTACATTATTTCCCTTTGTTTATAGGAGGGAGGTCATAATGTACCTGAAGAAGCTCAGGTAAAACAAACAATTCTTTTAACCTTGGTATTGTTGCATTTTTCAAACCTAAGTATTTAAAGTTGATCTTAACTTCTCTTTCTTCCTGTAATACACAGGTGGAAGCAACTGATACACGTTCAGAGATTATCATCCCTGAATGCAACAGAAGTCATTCTGGACGATACAGCATTACAGCAAAGAATAAAGCAGGACAGAAAACAGTGCATGTCAGAGTCAATGTGCTTGGTATGACTTGCATATATTTAAGTATTCAAATACTAGGTTTTAGTCTTATTTTTCTACATGCTTATGTAAAATTGTGTCTGTTGTGCTTTTACCTTAACAGATGTCCCTGGTCCACCAAAAGACCTAAAAGTAAGTGATATCACAAGAGGCAGCTGTAAACTTTCATGGAAGATGCCAGATGATGATGGTGGAGATAGAATCAGAGGCTATGTTATAGAGAAAAGAACTATTGATGGGAAGGCCTGGACTAAAGTCAATGCAAACTGTGGCAGTACCTCCTTTGTTGTACCTGATCTCATATGTGGCCAAGAGTATTTCTTCCGGGTACGTGCAGAAAACCGTTTTGGTGTTGGCCCTCCTGCAGAAACCATCCAACGGACCACAGCCAGGGATCCAATCCGTAAGTAAAATTAACGTCAAATAAATCCTTTAAAACCGGATGGTACTGTACGGTGGATTTATTCACGTTTCTGTTTTTGTTTAAAAGATCCTCCTGATCCACCTATTAAACTAAGGATTGGCCTTGTAACCAAGAACACAGTGAGCTTGACATGGAAACCACCAAAGAATGATGGTGGAGCTCCTGTTACACATTATAATGTTGAATGTCTCCGCTGGGATCGTACTGGAGAAGTGAAAGAGTCTTGGAAGCAGTGCAACAGACGTGATGTGGAAGAAACAAAGTTTACTGTTGAGGATCTTGTGGAAGGTGGAGAATACGAATTCAGAGTCAAAGCTGTAAATATAGCAGGTCCCAGCAGACCGTCAGCTACTGTCGGCCCACTTGTTGTCAAAGACCAGACATGTAAGTACTAACTGACACCAGTAAATACAAATTCCATTTTAAAACTATGAACTATTTTTGTATGTTATTTTTTCAACATTTCATTGTAGGTCCACCATCTATTGAGCTCAAGGAATTTATGGAGGTTGAAGAAGGAACAGATGTTAAAATTGTGGCCAAGATAAAGGGTGTACCCTTCCCCACACTAACATGGCTAAAAGCCTCTCCAAAGAAACCAGATGACAAATCACCAGTGGTCTATGATCAACATGTCAACAAGATTGTTGATGAAAATACTTGCACTTTATTGATTCAACAGTCTCGGAGAAATGATACAGGTTTATATACTATAACAGCTGTAAATAATCTGGGAACTGCTTCAAAGGAGATGAGGCTGAATGTTCTGGGTAAATATCAAGAACTCTTACACATTATATAAATTGATAGCATTGATTTGATACTTTAGCAACATTTAAATTAATTCTTTATTATAATGTATCTTTTAGGTCGTCCTGGACCTCCAGTGGGACCTATTAAATTTGAATCCATTTTGGCTGATAAAATGACAATATCATGGCTTCCTCCACTAGATGATGGTGGTTCTAAGATTACAAACTATGTTATAGAGAAAAAAGAAGCAAATAGGAAGACATGGGTACCTGTTACTAATGAGCCTAAGGAATGTATATTCACTGTTCCCAAGCTGATGGAAGGCCATGAGTATGTGTTCCGCATTATGGCACAAAACAAATACGGTATTGGAGAACCTTTGGATAGTGAGCCAGAAACAGCACGAAATCTTTTCAGTAAGTAGAGATGTATTTCCAAGTTATGTCAATTGTTCACATATGCTGGTATGTGTACAGCATTTCTTGAATACCACTAGTACTTTTTTCTCTTCACTAAGTAAATTTTCTAGAATAGCTTGAAGAGTTTTACTATTAGTACTTAGTTCTTAAAACCATGTGTAGTACTTAAAAATGCTTTTCACCCTCCTTAGCATTAAAATATAATCTCAAATTTTAAAGGCTTAAATATGTAAATAAATGTTTATCTGTTAAGATTCATGTCATTCTGTTGCAGTTGAGAGATTATTAACCTCATAGCCTCAGGAAAGGTCAATGTCCTGCCTTCGCTTTTTAAAGATAAATTAGAGTAGCTCTGACATAGAAGGAATGTTGGGCTGGCAGGATAAAATCATTCTTAAAGCATTCAGTGCTAGGCTGGGCACTGAAATGAGGTAGTGATCTAGAAAGGCAAGAAGAAAAAAATTTGACAATTATTATTTGAAGGAAAGATTGTTTATTTTTCACAGAATTATCTGCATCTGAATAGGGACGAGAAGCTGAATGAGGGAAGGAGTCTTGTGTGGTTAGATAACTACCTAGTGCAATGGTGACTGTGAGAGTGCACACTCTAGCTATCTCCATGTTTCTTTAGCACATTTTTTACAAGATACATGTGAATTTTTTTCCCCCAGCTGTTCCTGGACCTTGTGACAAGCCAACAGTTAGCAGTATAACACGTGACTCAATGACTGTAAACTGGGAAGAACCAGAACATGATGGTGGCTCTCCTATTACTGGTTACTGGTTGGAGCGCAAAGAGACCACTGGAAAGAGGTGGACCAGGGTTAACCGAGATCCTATCAAGCCTATGACACTGGGGGTTTCATACAAAGTCACAGGCCTTATTGAAGGCTCTGAATATCAGTTCCGTGTTTCAGCTATCAATGCGGCTGGTGTTGGCCCACCGAGCATGCCATCTGATCCAGCACTTGCTAGAGATCCTATTGGTAAATATTTTAGATTCTTTTTTCAAAATTTGAAAATATTTAAATAAGAACATTTAATATATTGTTGTGCTATGTGGTAATATTTTTCAGCTCCACCTGGCCCTCCTATACCAAAAGTTACTGATTGGACAAAGTCTTCTGTAGACTTGGAGTGGACTCCACCAATAAAGGATGGTGGTTCTAGGGTCACTGGCTACATTGTTGAATATAAAGAGGAAGGAAAGGAAGAATGGGAACGGGTAAGTGGAAAACTATTACAGAATCTGCATTTCTTCCCTCTGTGTCTATCAGAACTAATTACTGCAGGTAAAAAAAAAAAAAAAAAAAAAAAAAAAAACACCAAAAACAAACAACCAAAAACACCAAAAACAAAACCACAACCCCCCCACAACATTTTCTTTACAAATTTTTACTATGCAAGTTATTTTCTAGAAGTTTGCATTTTTGCACCATAATTATCTTCATATGTTTAAAATACAAACTTAAAAGTTAGTACTTGTGCCTCCTTAATATCAAGGTAACTTTGCAATTCCTGAACTTAGAATTTAATAATTTCTGTTTAAAGATGTGAGAAAAAATGTGTAGGTCATTTGTAATCAAAAAAAACAGAACACCAAGTTAGAACCAGCGTGAGAGTCTCACTGGTATCAGACAGTGCCAAAGCATTTACAACTACCATTTTTCTCCTTTTTTCAATAATACATTACTGAAAATTTACCAGAGGCACACCTTCGCAATTTTTTATATCTCCATAAACATCTGGGGGCATTTTAACTAATACCTAAATCTCCTAAACTGTTTCCAGTTAAAGAGCCTTCATATTGGTGTTTGAAAAGAAGAAAATTTCTATTTTTTTGCCCCTCTCACTTGGATGAGTTTGGGTCCAAAAATAAATTTAATTCTTCTGAGACCAGACCCTCTCTCAGATTTATCAAAAAGTTGAATTTTCAGAAGAGCTTGTATGTCCATGGCCTGTATTTTTTTACACAAATTCTAAAGTATTCTCTGTGAGCTAGATCCATATGTACTTAATACCATTGTGTGTCTGAAATAGTATCTGATGTAAGATTTGTTTCAAACTTTGCAAAGAAACTGATGATACCTTGATGCTAGCTGACATTGCAATATTTTTTTCCAGGTAAAAGATAAAGAAATTAGAGGAACCAAGTTCGTTGTGGCAGGATTAAAAGAAGGATGTTTTTATAAATTTAGAGTTAGAGCAGTGAATGCTGCTGGCATTGGAGAACCTGGAGAAGTTACAGACATTATTGAAATGAAGGACAGAATTGGTATTTATAATTTTCCTTTACATCTTCAGTACCTCTAATTCAAAGTGAGAATAAAAATTAATTGAATTTTTTTGTTCATCTCCTTCAGTGGCTCCTGATATTAATTTGGATGCAAGTGTCAGGGACAGAATTGTTGTTCATGCTGGAGGAGTAATTCGGATCATAGCATATGTCTCCGGAAAACCACCTCCAACGGTGACTTGGAGCAGAGATGACCACGCTTTGCCAGAAGAGGCCAAAATTGAAGAAACAGCTATTAGTTCTTCTCTGGTCATCAAGAATTGCAAAAGGAGTCACCAGGGTTTATACACTCTTCTTGCTAAAAATGATGGTGGTGAGAGGAAGAAGACAATTATTGTTGATGTGCTAGGTAAATAGCAACTTTAATACTTGTGAACAAGTACAGTTTCATAAGATTCAGAATGTATATTTAAATGCTCCATTTTTTTCTTTACTTTCAGATGTGCCAGGCCCAGTTGGAATGCCATTGCTTACTGAGAACCTAACCAATGACTCTTGTAAATTGTCATGGTTTACTCCAGAAGATGATGGTGGTTCTCCTATTACTAACTATATAATTGAAAAACGTGAAGCTGACCATAGAGCTTGGACTCCAGTGAGCTACACAGTTACAAGGCAGAACGCTACTGTTCAGGGACTCATTGAAGGAAAAGCTTATTTTTTCAGAATTGCAGCTGAGAATCTGATTGGCATGGGTCCATTCACAGAGACAACCAAGGAGATTGTCATTAGAGATCCAATAAGTAAGAATATTTTTGAATCTGGATAACTGTCATATGAGATAAATATGCAGGAATACGCAGAAAAATGCATTTACCATATTTTTTTTGTTTATTCATAGCTGTTCCTGACCGTCCAGAAGACCTGGAAGTAAAAGCAGTTACCAAGAACTCTGTTACACTAACTTGGAACCCTCCAAAATACAATGGAGGCTCGGATATCACCATGTATGTTCTAGAGAGCCGTCTCATTGGAAAAGACAAATTCCACAAAGTTACAAAGGAGAAAATGCTTGATAGGAAATTCACTATAGAAGGCTTGAAAGAGGGTGACACCTACGAGTATCGTGTGAGTGCTTGCAATATTGTGGGGCAAGGCAAGCCATCATTTTGCACTAAACCAATCACGTGCAAGGATGAAATTGGTATGTATCTTTTCAAATTTCTTTTGGAAACAGTGATTACATTTATTGATTTTTTTATTAATATTGCTAAAATTTTTGGGCATTGTGTTTTTTAATACTGTCTTTCAGCTCCTCCCACACTTGACCTTGACTTTAGAGACAAGCTTATTGTTCGAGTTGGTGAAGCTTTCAGCCTGACTGGACGTTACTCAGGCAAGCCTGCACCGAAGGTTACTTGGCTAAAGGATGATACTGTTTTGAAAGAAGATGACCGTATAAAGATCAAGACAACTCCTACAACTCTTTGCTTGGGAGTACTAAAATCTGTCCGTGAAGACACAGGCAAATATTGTGTGACTGTAGAGAACAGCACAGGATCAAGAAAAGGATTTTGTCAAGTGAATGTTGTTGGTAGGTTTTACTGAACAACAGTATTGGCTGTGATTTTTAGTAGTGATTACATTAATTGAATTATATAAGTATTGAAACGTGTTCTTTATTACAATAATTTGATTTACTGCATTCTCAATTATATTGAAAAGCTATTTATTAATTTTGTGTACATACTTAACTCTGGATTATTTTATCCACCACGAATAATTTAATGTTTCTACATGCATTTAGAGAATGCTAACACTGTAGAAAATGTTAACCACCAAATACCTTATAAGCATTAAGGAATTACATCCAATGAGTCAAACATGTATTAAAGAGTAACAGTCCTGAGGTTTGGATACCTTATTAAAACTGTGATGTCAAGTTTCTAATTTTATACTATACTTACTGTATTGACACTATTTAATCTATGTTGTTATATGAAGTTCATATAAAAACAT
This sequence comes from Xenops minutus, assembly GCA_035221455.1. Taxonomy (NCBI): domain Eukaryota; kingdom Metazoa; phylum Chordata; class Aves; order Passeriformes; family Furnariidae; genus Xenops; species Xenops minutus. The sequence continues at coordinate 22,848,078 of JAWWEE010000162.1, read as the reverse complement.
GGATATGTTTTATTTTCTCCTAAACAGATCGCCCATCACCTCCCGTAGGCCCAGTTATATTTGATGAAGTCTATAAAGATCATATGGTAGTTTCCTGGAAACCTCCATTAGATGATGGAGGCAGTGAAATCACAAATTATATTATTGAGAAGAAGGATACACACAAAGACCTGTGGATGCCAGTTACATCTGCCACAGTGAAGACAACATGCAAAGTTCCTAAGCTGCTTGAAGGAAGAGAATATCAAATTCGAATTTATGCTGAAAATCTGTATGGCATAAGTGATCCTCTTATCTCTGATGAGATGAAAGCCAAGGACCGTTTCCGTATGTTTTTCATTTGCAATCTTACTTTGATACTCTAATCTTTATTCTGTTTATAATGCTTATACACTCTTTTTTTTTTTCCCCACCGCAGGTGTTCCTGATGCACCTGAGCAACCAATCATTAAGGATGTTACCAAAGACTCTGCAGTAGTGGTTTGGAACAAACCATATGATGGAGGCAAGCCGATAACAAACTATATTGTAGAAAAGAAGGAAACAATGGCTACAAGATGGGTCAGAGCTACCAAAGACCCAATTTTCCCTGGTACAAAGTTCAAAGTTCCTGACCTTCTTGAAGGCTGTGAATATGAATTCCGTGTTTCAGCAGAAAACGAAATTGGTGTTGGTGATCCTAGTCCACCATCAAAGCCAATCTTCGCTAGAGATCCAATTGGTAAAGTATCAAATTTCATTTCTCATTGAAATTTTTATACATTCTTAATTTGAGTTAGAAAATTATTTTAATGGTTTCTTTTTTTCTTCCCATTTCTTTTTTTTTTCCTTTTTTTTCTTTTTTTTTAACAGCAAAGCCAAGTCCACCTGTTAATCCAGAAGCAGTAGACAAAACTAAAAATTCAGTTGATTTATCTTGGCAACCACCACGCCATGACGGAAATGGCAAGATAATTGGCTACCTTATAGAATACCAGAAAGTTGGAGATGAAGAATGGAAAAAGGCTAATCTGACAGCAGAGTCTTGTCCTGAAACAAAATACAAAGTCACTGGTCTTACCGAGGGTTTAACCTATAAGTTCAGGGTCAAGGCAGTCAATGCAGCCGGTGAATCTGATCCAGCCCATGTTCCTGATCCGGTAGAAGTAAAGGACAGGCTTGGTGAGTTTAATAAAATCAGATAAGTTTGCCCAAGAACACTTTTTTTCCCCTCGTTTTGTAAAAACTTAACTTTTTGATTCCAGAACCTCCTGAGTTGATACTTGATGCTAATATGGCCCGAGAACAACATGTAAAAGCTGGAGATACCCTCAGACTTAGTGCTGTTATTAAAGGTGTTCCATTCCCAAAAGTTACTTGGAAGAAAGAAGATCATGAGGTGTCACCCAAAGCTGATATTGAGGTTACAGGAGTTGGCAGTAAGCTTGAAATTCGTAACACTGTCCATGAAGATGGTGGAATGTACTCACTGACAGTTGAAAATCCAGCTGGTTCAAAGACTGTTTCAGTAAAAGTCGTGGTCTTAGGTAATATTTTTGATTTTCCTTTTATACCACATCTTTTTATTCTATAGTTGGAGATTAAGAAACAAAGGAATTTCTGGAAAATATCAATAAAGAAAATTTTGTAAAAAATATACAGTAGAAAAAGGACTAAAAATGACATTAAATATATTAATTTATCTTGAAATTTACTAGATTTTATAAGAAATGCTTTGGTTATCAAATAGATAACAGATTTCATTTTTATCCATTTTAGATAAGCCTGGTCCACCCAGAAATCTGAAAGTCAGTGATGTTAGAAGCGACTCTTGTTATCTTACTTGGATGGAACCAGAAGATGATGGTGGCTCTGTCATTACCAACTATGTGGTGGAAAGGAAAGATGTAGCTTCTGCACAGTGGGTAGCCATCTCATCATCCTCCAAGAAACGCAGTCACATGGCTAAATATCTGATGGAAGGCACTCAGTATCAATTCCGAGTGGCAGCCGAGAATCAGTTTGGCAGAGGTCCATATGTGGAAACACTCAAGCCTATTAAAGCTATAGATCCACTGCGTAAGTGTTTTTAAGTTACATGGTTTATTTTTTTAATATTGTTTTTTGTAATTTTGAGATTGTCCTGTTCGTATGAATGGGAACACAATACACTGGTACCATAGATTTTTTTCATCCTAGTAACCATTTTGGATTTTTATTTTTAAAGATCCTCCAGGGCCACCAAAGAATCTGCATCATGTAGATGTTGACAAAACTGAAGTTTCCCTTGCTTGGAATAGACCAGATCGTGATGGTGGTGCTGAGATAACTGGATATTTGGTGGAATATCAAGAAGATGGTGCAGATGAGTGGACAAAGTTCCAGACAGTCCCTATGCTAGACTGTGTTGTTACAGGCCTGCAAAAAGGAAAAATATACAAATTCCGTGTGAGAGCTCAGAATATTGTTGGTCTTAGCCTTCCAGATACAACTATACCAATTGAGTGTCAAGAAAAACTAGGTAATTTTTGCATGTTGTTGCACTTATTCTTTCTGTCTTTCTTTAAACATTTCCTTTGAAAAGGTAATTCATATTTTTCTCTAATTTCAGTACCTCCATCTGTGGATCTAGATGTGAAGTTAATTGAAGGTCTTGTTGTTAAAGCCGGCACCACAGTGCGACTTCCAGCAATTATGAGAGGTGTGCCAGTTCCTACTGCAAAATGGGTTACTGATGACACTGAAATTAAACCAGATGGCAAATACAAGATTGAGACCGACAATTATTCAACTGTGCTTACTATCAAAGATTGTGTAAGAAAGGATACAGGAGAATATCTGCTCACAGTATCCAATGCAGCTGGCAGCAAAACCGTGGCTCTACACCTTACAGTTTTGGATGTTCCTGGCCCACCAACTGGTCCTATTAATATTCTTGAAGTAACACCAGAATACATGGTTATTTCTTGGCGCCCTCCTAAAGATGATGGTGGGAGTCCTATAATAAATTACATTGTTGAGAAGCGTCAATCAAAGAAAGAAACCTGGGGAGTGGTTAGCTCTGGAACAAGTCACACAAAAATTAAGGTTCCACGACTGCAGAAAGGATGTGAATATATTTTCCGTGTTCGTGCAGAAAATAAGATAGGCATTGGTGCACCTCTTGATTCAGAACCAACAGTTGCTAAATATATGTTTGATCCACCATCCCCACCTGGTAAACCAACTGTTTATGATATTACAGAAAATGCTGCAACAGTGTCTTGGACCCTACCAAAATCTGATGGTGGAACCCCAATAACTGGTTATATACTTGAGCGTCGGGAAGCATCTGGTAAATGGGTGCGTGTCAATAAGACACCTATACTTGATATGAAATACAGAGTCACTGGTCTTTTTGAAGGCAACACATATGAATTCAGAGTTTTTGCAGAAAACATGGTGGGTTTAAGCAAACCATCTCCAAGCTCTGATCCAATAAAAGCATCACGTCCTATCACTCCTCCTGGACCGCCTATAAATCCAAAATTAAAAGACAAAACTAAAGAATCAGCTGATCTTGTGTGGACAAAGCCCCTCAAAGATGGTGGCAGCCCAATTCTGGGATACATTGTGGAATGTCAGAAAACTGGAACTACACAGTGGAATAGGATTAATAAGGATGAACTCATTAGACAGTGTGCTTTCAGAGTACCTGGATTAATAGAAGGAAATGAGTATAAGTTCCGAATAAAAGCTGTCAACATTGTGGGAGAGGGAGAACCAAGAGAACTGGCAGAAACTGTACTTGCAAAGGATATCCTTTCTCCTCCAGAAATAAGCCTAGATGTGACCTGTCGAGACTTAATCACTGTCCGAGTAGGTCAAACAATACGTATTACTGGTAAGGTAAAAGGCAGGCCAGATCCTGAAATAACATGGTCTAAAGATGGCAAAGTACTAGTCCAAGAAAAGCGTGTTGAAATAGTCCATGATCTACCCAATGTTGAACTGCAAGTGAAAGAAGCCAAAAGATCTGATCATGGCAAATATATAATAGCAGCTAAGAACAGCTGTGGGCAGGCTCAAGCTTTTGCTGTTGTTAATGTACTTGACAGACCTGGACCATGTCAGAATCTGAAAATAAGCTATGTCACAAAAGACTCTTGTATGATAGCTTGGGAGAGTCCAGTGGATAATGGTGGCTCTGAAATTACAAATTACATAGTAGAGTACCGTCAACCAAATCAAAGGGGATGGTCAATTGTCTCCTCTGATATCACTAAACGATTAGTAAAGGCAAATCTTGTAGAGAACCGTGAATACTTCTTCAGAGTTTGTGCAGAAAACAAAATAGGTCCAGGTCCTTGCATTGAGACCAAGACTCCCATCCTTGCCATCAATCCTATTGACAAGCCTGGCGAGCCAGAAAATCTTCACATTGCAGAGAAAGGAAAGACATTTGTATATCTGAAATGGAGAAGGCCAGATTATGATGGCGGAAGTCCTAATTTAAGTTACCATGTTGAGAGAAAACTGAAAGATTCAGATGAATGGGAAAGGGTTCACAAAGGCAGCATTAAGGAAACACACTACATGGTAGACAAGTGTGTGGAAAATAAGATTTACCAATTCCGAGTTCAAACCAAGAATGAGGCTGGTGAAAGTAACTGGGTAAAAACAGCTGAAGTTGTTGTGAAAGAAGATCTGCAGAAACCAGTGCTAGACTTGAAGTTAAGTGGGGTTCTAACTGTGAAAGCAGGCGACCCAATTAGAATTGAGGCTGGAGTCAGAGGAAAACCACAGCCTGAAGTTGTATGGACAAAAGACAAAGATGCCACAGATCTCACCAGATCTCCAAGAATCAGTATTGAAACATCTTCTGACACATCAAAGTTTGTTCTCACAAAATCAAGGCGTAGTGATGGTGGGAAGTATGTGATTACTGCAACTAATACAGCCGGTAGCTTCGTAGCATATGCTACTGTTATTGTCTTGGATAAACCAGGTCCTGTAAGAAACCTGAAAGTCACTGACATTTCAAGTGATAGATGTACTGTTACTTGGGACCCTCCAGAAGATGATGGTGGTTGTGAAATACAGAACTACATCCTGGAAAAATGTGAAAGCAAGCGTATGGTTTGGTCTACATTCTCTTCATCTGTCCTAACAAACTATGCAAAAGTGACACGCCTCATTGAAGGAAATGAATATATATTCAGAGTGCGTGCAGAGAATAAAATGGGCACTGGTCCACCAACAGAAACACATCCAATTATTGCAAAAACAAAATATGATAGACCTGGACGCCCTGACCCTCCAGATGTCACAAGAGTTAGCAAAGAAGAGATGACTGTAGTTTGGAATCCACCAGAATATGATGGTGGCAAATCAATTACAGGATACATTTTAGAGAAGAAAGAGAAACGATCACTAAGATGGGTTCCTGTTACTAAGACTCCAATCCCAGAGAGACGCAAGAAAGTTACCAATCTCTTCCCTGGTCATGAATATCAGTTCCGCGTCAGTGCCGAAAATGAAGTCGGACTCGGAGAACCAAGCCTGCCATCAAGACCTGTAGTGGCCAAAGATCCAATAGGTATAATACCATTGAATTTTTCTATATTTTTTAATATTAACACAACAGATTTCTAAATTGTATGGCTGTGTTCTTATGTGTAATTTTTACTGACTTTCAGAACCCCCTGGTCCTCCCACAAATTTGAGAGTGGTTGACAGCACAAAGACTTCCATAACCCTTGGCTGGGGAAAACCAGTGTATGATGGTGGTGCTCCGATTATTGGATATGTTGTGGAAATGAGACCAAAAGTTGAGGGTGCTGATCCTGAAGCAGGATGGAAACGATGTAACGTTGCTGCCCAAGTTATTCACACAGAATTTACAGCCACTAGCCTGAATGAGAACCAGTTATATGAGTTCAGAGTTTCTGCCCAAAACCAAGTTGGCCTTGGTCGGCCAGCTGAACTGAAAGAAGCTGTGTCTCCCAAAGAAATTCTTGGTGAGTTTTCCCATCCACTCTATCAGTGTTTACATACAACCATTATTTGCTTTAGGTTTACTTTATTTCACGTGCTAAACTTTGCCTTTTATTTCTTTAATTTTGTCTTTCAGAACCTCCTGAGATTGAGTTGGATGCAAGCATGAGAAAGTTAGTCACAGTCAGGGCAGGATGCCCTATTAGACTTTTTGCCATTATTAGGGGTCGCCCAGCACCAAAAGTCACATGGAGGAGAATGGGTATTGATAACGTCATTAGAAAAGGGCAAGTTGATCTGGTTGACACTATGGCCTTCTGTGTCATTCCCGATTCAACACGTGACGACTCAGGCAAATATTCGTTGACGCTCGTTAATGCAGCTGGAGAAAAGGCTGTATTTGTGAATGTTAGAGTCTTGGGTAAGTAATGAGAGAACTATCTCTAGGCTATTTTATAACTAAATTGAATGTTCACTGCAGGAATATTTATAACCCCCCAGGTCCTAGAGTTTTTGAGCATAACTGTATCACCTAACACTAACTCCTCCCATATAGAAAGCTGTTAGCCCCCTTTAATTTTAATTTATTCAAGAAGAAAAGACTAACATAAATTGAAATTTCTTTATAGATACTCCTGGACCTGTGTCAGACTTCAGGGTTTCAGATGTCACCAAGATGTCATGCCATCTTTCATGGGCTCCTCCAGAGAATGATGGGGGTAGCCCAGTGACTCATTACATCCTGCAGAAACGTGAGGCTGACAGGAAGACCTGGGCAACAGTCACTGGAGAACTAAAGAAAACTAGTTTCCAAATAGCAAACCTTGTACCTGGAAATGAATATTACTTTAGAGTAACAGCAGTAAATGAATATGGGTCAGGTGTTCCAAGTGACATACCAAAACCAGTTCTAGCAACAGATCCTCTAAGTAAGTATGCCTTTATGTACATTTTATGTTTTTTCTCTATCTTTAATAAGATTTTGTATTTCTTCAAAGTTAGTATTTCTAAAGTGGACAATGTTACTAACTATTCAATGATAAACATAAATATTTCTGTGCCAGTTTCTTTGATCATATTCATATGATCTATAACACCTCTGCAATTAACAATACTTTTGCTCTTTTACATATTGTCTTTGTTGAATTAGCATGGCTAGCATCTAATAATTCAACAAATATTCAAGAGTCAGAAGATCTTGGAAATTCAGTGTTTAATGTGTTTCTTTTTTTTTGCCCTAAAAGGTGAACCTGATCCACCAAGAAAACTTGAAGTTACTGAAATTACAAAGAATAGTGCTACTTTAGGCTGGCTGCCACCACTGCGTGATGGAGGCTCTAAAATTGATGGGTACATTGTTAGCTACAAGGAAGATGACCAACCAGTGGATCGCTGGACAGAATATTCAGTTGTTAAAGATCTCTCCATTGTTGTAGCTGGTCTGAAAGAAGGAAAGAAGTACAACTTCAGAGTGGCAGCTAGAAATGCTGTAGGAGTAAGTTTGCCAATACAAGCTGATGGAGCATTTGAAATTAAAGAACAACTCAGTAAGTAGCAATTGGAACACTACCTATGTTGCAATATATTGCTTTAATAATGAAATGAGCAAGAATTATAGTTCTTTGACTCACAGAAATACATATGCTTTATGAAGTTATCTGGAGGATAAAGGTTTACTGTACTGAATATTTTGACAGGTCAGAAAGAATGAGACTTGACCACTAATTCATAGTTGTTAAATAATTTTGCAGATATGGTTTCAGTTGGAACCAGAAGGTAGGAATTAGGGAGAAATAATAAACACCTTTGATGAACTTAAAATGAAAGAGTCAGACTGGCAGTTATAGAGATAAATGGGGCCAAAATGCCTTCTGTTATGTAAGAGAAAATAAGTTGCTTATATTGTGAAGTTGATTGAGAATATAAAGCAAAAGGCAGAGAGGACAGGCTGGCCTATTTAACATGGCAGGGTCCCTGAGACAAAGGAAATATAGGGGTAAGGGCAAAATGAGAACCTTCTTAATTTGTGACGTGGGAAGAGAAAGGAGCAAGATGCAGGAAAAGGAGAATGAAAACTAGCCCATGGCAGGAAGAAAACTACACCAAACAAGCTACCCTGTTTCTTTTGGAAGAAGCTTGAAAGACGCAGGAGAAGAATAATTCAAAGATACAAAAAGATTGACTGTGCAAGTGGGTTTAGTTCAGCAAGAACTTCAGTGATTCTTTTCTTCTCCTTCATGTTTTTCTTGTAGAAATCAGCAGTAAGCGAGCAATAAGTTCCAGATATAAAGAATTGTATTTCAAGCATTAATAGTGCCCAAATCTCTACACAAATGTGTGTGATGCAGTCCAAACTCATAAATATTGTCTTGTTAACTGTACAGAATGTGAAAGTAAGACTGGAACAGATATTTCCCCTGCAGAAACTGCAGTTGTCCATAAGTGGAAGCTAAATTAAAAATTATCTTGTCATTCCTACCGGTGATTTCTTTTGAGAGACAAGCAGAGATGTTTCACATGAAAAAAATAAAAAGTAAATCAATATATCACAGAAATTGAATTTATATGTCTGGGTTGTTTGTTTTTTTTTTTACAGTCCCACCCAAGATTTTGATGCCTGACCACGTTCACATTAAAGCTGGAAAGAAACTGAGAATTGAAGCTCATGTATATGGGAAACCTCAGCCGGTCTGTAAATGGCTGAAAGGAGATCAAGATGTAGTTACATCCAGTCGCCTTGCTGTCCATAAAGCAGAAAAGTCTTCTGTTCTTATCATTAAGGATGTGACTAGAAAAGATTCCGATTTTTACACTCTTACTGCAGAGAATAGCTCTGGTACTGATAGTCAGAAAATCAGAGTGATAGTCATGGGTATGTTCCATTTGATTGTTTTTCAACCCAGCTTTACACAAAGCTAGTTTTAGTATATTCTAGTGGTTGCCATTTTCTTTCATCCCTTTTTTCTTAATATGTTTTTTTTGTGCAGATAAACCAGGTCCACCACAGCCTCCATTTGATATTTCTGAAATTGATGCTGATGCTTGCACTCTTTCATGGCATATACCTCTTGAAGATGGTGGCAGTAACATTACCAACTATGTAGTTGAGAAATGTGATGTAAGCCGTGGAGACTGGGTAACAGCTTTATCTTCTGTCACAAAGACAACCTGCAGAATTGGAAAACTTATCCCTGGAGAAGAGTATATGTTCCGCGTTCGTGCTGAAAATCGTTTTGGGATTTCTGAGCCACTTGCTTCCGGCAAGATGATCGCAAGGTTCCCATTTGGTATGCCAGATTTTGCTAGCAGCATTTCTCTACTTAATCCTTCTAGTAAGAAAACATACAATTGATACATATTTTTGTATTTCTTTCTAGATGTTCCTAGTGAACCAAAGAATGCACGTATTACCAAGGTCAATAAGGACTGCATTTTCGTTGCTTGGGATAAGCCAGATAGTGATGGAGGCAGTCCAATTACTGGTTATCTCATTGAGCGCAAGGAAAGGAATAGTTTACTGTGGGTGAAAGCTAATGACACAGCCGTGCGCTCCACAGAATACCCTTGTGTGGGGCTCATCGAAGGTCTGGAGTATACTTTCAGAATTTATGCATTGAACAGAGCTGGAGCAAGTAAACCTAGTAAACCCACTGAGTTTGTCACTGCAAGAGCACCAGTTGGTAAGCCAAACATACTTTGCAACAGACTACTCTTTTCATGGTCATTTTCAATATATCTGCAATTCTTTATGAACTTTGGTTTGCCCTTTTTTTTATATTTTCATGCTTACTATGACTTCACTCTGAGTGCACTGTGTGGGTATGCAGTAAATGGGATCCAGCATTATGAAACCCATTTTTTAATGTGTTAGCTCTTTTTTGGAAAAACAGACTACAAAATGTTTTCATTTGCCTTAGATCCCCCTGGAAAACCTGAAGTTATTGATGTCACAAAGAGTACTGTATCACTGGTATGGACAAGACCAAAGCATGATGGTGGTAGCAAACTTATTGGCTACTTTGTGGAAGCTTGCAAATTACCTGGTGATAAGTGGGTTCGGTGCAATACAACTCCACATCAAATACCCCTAGAAGAGTACACTGCTACTGGTTTGGAAGAAAATGCTCAATACCAATTTAGAGCAATTGCCAAGACAGCAGTTAACATCAGCCCACCTTCAGAACCTTCTGATCCAGTGACTATTCATCCAGAAAATGGTAAGGAATATAAAAGCATTTGATAACTCTGGTAAGAGTCTGTGCATGTTGAACTAAATCTCATGTCAAAAATGAGATGTTTATCTCTTACTAGACTGATTAACCCTTGGACTGTTTCCTTTCAGTTCCCCCCAGAATAGAGTTGGATCTGTCTATGCAATCACAGCTTACAGTAAAAGCTGGAACGAATGTGCGTCTGGAGGCAAATGTATATGGCAAGCCAATGCCAACAATCACCTGGAAGAAGGAAGGAGAAGTTTTAAAACCATCTGAAGGAGTTAAGATCACTACTAAGAGAAATCTTGCTACAGTTGAGTTGTTCAGTGTTAACAGGAAGCAAACAGGAGACTACACTATTACTGCTGAAAATGCAAGTGGATCAAAGTCAGCAACCATTAGGCTTAAAGTACTTGGTAAGCTAGGCTGTCTATTAACAAATACATTTATGATTAATTATATAGCAAGAGATATAGCTCTAACAATGTGATGTTAATTGTTCTAGATAAGCCTGGTCCACCAGCCTCTGTCAAAATCAAACATATGTATGCAGATCGTGCCATGCTTTCTTGGGAGCCTCCTCTGGAAGATGGAGGTTCAGAAATTACTAACTACATTGTAGACAAGCGTGAAACAAGCAGACCAAACTGGGCCCAGGTCAGTGCCAATGTACCCATTACAAGCTGCACAGTGGAGAAATTAATAGAAGGACATGAGTATCAGTTCCGCATATGTGCTGAAAACAAATATGGTGTTGGAGACCCTATCTTTACTGAACCAGCAGTTGCTAAGAATCCATATGGTAAGTGCTTTGTGGGATAGTTTCATTAGTTTTTTGGTGTACAATTATGAATGTGAATATAATTTTCAAATAAATCTCCACAGATGTACCCGGACCTTGTGATCCACCGGTAATTAGCAATGTAACAAAAGACTTTATGACTGTTAGCTGGAAGCCACCAGCTGATGATGGTGGATCCCCAATAACTGGTTATATCCTTGAGAAGCGTGAAACTAAAGCTCTTAACTGGACAAAGGTAAACAGAAAGCCTGTCATTGAAAGAACTGTTAAAGCTACTGGACTCCAAGAAGGAACAGAATATGAGTTCCGGGTGATAGCATTGAATAAAGCTGGACCAGGCAAGCCTAGCGCACCATCTAAAGCAGTGTATGCTCGTGATCCTCAATGTAAGCTAAAAGTCTCAGATGTTTTCCGTTATTATTTCCAAATACTATCATACAGCATTTGGTACGATAACTTTATGTTGTTTTAATTCTCAGATCCTCCTGGCCCACCTGCTTTCCCGAAAGTAGTCGATACTACTCGTAATTCGATAAGCCTGTCATGGAGCAAACCAGCATATGATGGAGGAAGCCCTATTATTGGTTATCTAGTGGAATCAAAAAGAGCTGACACAGACAACTGGGTCAGATGCAATTTGCCGAAGAATTTACAGGCTACACAATTTGTGGTAACAGGACTGATGGAAGATACAGAGTACCAGTTCCGTGTTTATGCTGTCAATAAGATTGGATACAGTGATCCAAGTGATGTTCCTGATAAACACACTGCCAAAGACATTCTAAGTATGTTCACTGAAAATCAATTACCTAGTTGACTTTTACTTTAATTTATGGAATGAGTTCCAAAGACAGTTTGTCACAGATCACAGGCACAGATTAATTTGGAGCATGTTATTACTCAAAAAATGTGGGTTAAAAGTGACTCATTTGGAAGAGAACAGGGCAGTTAGGAACAGAGTAGAATTTGGCTGGTGTCTGCTTTTTTCTTTTGTATGCTTTGTAGCCCTCTGCCTCCTATTTTGGATCATCAAGATATTCTTCTTTCTCTAATCCTAAAATTAGACTTTTCAAATCCCTCCTCTATTCTCAAGACTTTCAATCATCTTCATGTCTTCTAAATAATTTGAAACCAAGATTACTATGCTAAGCAGCTGTGTGACACAGTATTTGATTGTATAACACTTATTCCTTAAAAGCCATGCTGGCTTTTGTATGCATTTTGCTGTATGTACCAAAGCGTTGCTTCAAGAAAAGCAGTGATGTCCAGGAAGCTTTGAAACTCCTTTGAATTCTAAAAAAACAAGGCGATTTTCTAACATAAATGGTGGAAATGGCAGAAAACAAAAAAGTTAAATCAGTGCAAAAAAATGCAAAGTTTGCAAATGATCTTCAAACAGGAGACAGAACATTTACTAACATCATCACAGGCATGAGAAGCTGGTTAATGTAGTGAAATGCCAGTAAAGAGGGACTTTTTGTAACTGTAACTTTGATAATAGTCTTAAAGATGATGTTTTATTTACATGTTTTTTTGTTGAACACACAGTTCCACCTGAAGGAGAACTTGATGCAGAACTAAGGAAAGTCCTTGTGTTGCGTGCTGGAGTCACAATGAGACTTTATGTGCCAGTAAGAGGACGTCCACCTCCCAAGATTACATGGTCTAAAGTGGGTGCCAACCTAAGAGATAGACAAGGATTAGATATCAAGTCAACTGATTTTGATACCTTCCTGCGTTGTGAAAATGTAAATAAATATGATGCTGGAAAATACGTCCTCAGTCTAGAGAACAGCTGTGGCAAAAAGGAGTACACCATTGTTGTAAAAGTACTTGGTAAGTCTCAGGGTTTCCCCATTATCATATATTTGTTAACTTTTTAACTGATTTTTTTTAATTTTCTTACTAAATCAAATGTGGTGGTGTTCTGTTTATTCAGATACTCCTGGCCCTCCAATTAACCTGATTGTAAAGGAAGCATCTAAGGATTCTGCCTACATTACATGGGAACCTCCTCTAATAGATGGGGGCAGTCCAATCACAAATTATGTTGTTGAAAAACGTGATGCAGAAAGAAAATCATGGTCCACAGTAACAACAGAATGTCCAAAGACAAGCTACAGGATAACTAACTTAGAAGAAGGCAAATCTTACTTCTTCAGAGTTTTTGCTGAAAATGAATATGGTATTGGTGATCCCTGTGAAACTCGTGATGCTGTTAAAGCTTCTGGTAGGAAAAATGGATCCATATTACCTATTTTTTTTATTCTTTTTCTATTCAAATATTTTTTATTTTTAGCTTGACTTGACACTTAGTATGCTTTTCTTCCTTCTAGAAACACCTGGGCCAGTTGTGGATCTGAAAGCTTCAGCTGTGACAAAATCATCATGCAATTTGGTATGGAAAAAACCTATCAGTGATGGTGGAAGCCGTATTTTTGCATATATTGTTGAGGTCCTGATTGGTGAAGATAAATGGCAAGAAGTCATGCGGGGAAAGAACCTCCATTTTTCAATGAGAGACCTAAAAGAAGGGCAAGAATACACTTTCAGAGTGAGAGCCCAGAATGATGCCGGATATGGAACTCCATCAGAACTCACAATTGTAGCAAGAGATGATGTTGGTGAGAAGCAAGATCATTAATTCAATGCTTCACTTACCCAAATTATGATTATTTTATACATACTATCATTGCTATGCATACCTACAAATCAGACACCTTTAAAACAGATCTTAATTTTACCACAGATTTTATGCATAGTTGAATAACTGGTTTTCTTTATGTTTTACAGTGGCACCTGAACTTGATTTAAGAGATCTACCTGATTTGTGCTATATAGCTAAAGAAGGTAGCAATTTCCGTCTTAAAATCCCTATGAAAGGCAAGCCTGTCCCAACTGTAACTTGGAAAAAGGATGAAGACCAAGCACTTACTGAGAGTGGAAGAGTTGCATTTGAATCTACAGCAGTTAACACCACTCTTGTAGTATATGACTGCCAGAAAGCTGATGCTGGAAAATACACAATAACTCTGAAGAATGTTGTTGGCAGCAAGGAAGGCAATATTTTTGTGAAAGTTGTTGGCAAACCTGGCATACCAACAGGTCCAGTGAAATTTGAAGAAGTCACAGCTGATGCGATAACCTTAAAGTGGGGTCCTCCAAAAGATGATGGTGGTTCAGAAATCACTAACTATGTTCTAGAGAAGAGAGATAATGTAAACAATAAATGGGTGACCTGTGCATCTGCAGTCCAGAAAACCACTTTTAGAGTTACAAGACTTCATGAAGGAAATGAATATACATTCAGGATCAGGGCTGAAAATAAATACGGAGTGGGTGAAGGTCTTAAATCTGATCCTGTCATTGCAAAACATCCATTTGGTAAGTATCCATTATAATTTTTGAAATTGAAAAAAAATGTTAAAGGGGTGATACTAATTTTTAATGTTACCACATTTTTTCAATACTGTTTAGATGTGCCAGATGCTCCTCCACCCCCCAACATTGTGGCTGTTCGGCATGAATCTGTAGCTTTAACTTGGACTGATCCCAGAAGAACTGGAGGATCACCAATCACAGGTAGATCCCCAAAACCTCCCTAAGTATTTCAGTTCTTAACAGTTCTTTCCCTCTGTCAAAGGGTAAGATAAAACTATCAGGTGTTTATGATTTAAATTGATTGATTGATTGCTTCATCAATTGATTTTTTCACTGTTTTATTTACTATTTTTTCTCTATGATTAAAGAAATTAAATGTTGTGAAAATACTTAGAAACAATATTTTTGCTCAGAGCCAAAACATCTAAAAAAAGAAAACCAAACTCACCTATATGTGACAGTACTTGGGTCTGTAAAATTAGTGATTTGAATTTAGAACATCTTGGCATTGCAATTACATACATCTGTCGTGTATGTTCACATCCATTTCTTAATCTGGCTTTTAGTGCTCCTCTTGCACAATGCCCATGTAACATGCAGTACAGGAAATACATTTCACAATGCTTTGAGAAATTAAGGTTTCTAGAAACCCAACCCATATTTTCATATCATCATTTATCTTCTAGGTTACCACATTGAAGTTAAAGAAAGAAATAGTCTTCTGTGGAAGAGAGCAAATACAACACCAATAAGAATGAAAGATTTCAGAGTGACAGGGTTAACTGAAGGTCTGGAATATGAATTCAGAGTAATGGCAATCAATATGGCTGGAGTAGGTAAACCAAGTCTTCCATCTGAACCAGTTGTGGCGCTTGATCCTATTGGTAAGTCATCAGGAGAATAAAAAGGGAATTCTGGAATTTGAAATAACTTTTGTTTGACCACTATTTATTATTTTTCCTTGTAGATCCCCCTGGGAAACCTGAAGTTATCAATGTAACCAGGAACTCAGTAACACTCATTTGGACAGAACCAAAATATGATGGTGGACATAAATTAACTGGCTATATTGTTGAAAAGCGTGATTTACCCAAAAAGGCTTGGACAAAAGCTAATCACGTGAATGTTCCAGACTGTGCATTTACTGTAACTGACCTTATTGAAGGCTCCAAATATGAATTCAGAATTAGAGCAAAGAACACAGCTGGAGCTATCAGTCCTCCATCTGAATCCACAGGAGCCGTAATATGCAAGGATGAGTATGGTATGTAGATGGCACTGAAAAGATAGAAATTTATTTGAACAGTTAATACCAAATCTCCTTTTTTGCCCCCTCTGTGTACTTGTTGTAACAACCGGGATTTGTTTGTTTTTTTCTTTTGGCAGAGGCGCCAAGCATTGTCCTGGATCCTCCTTTGAAAGAAGGTTTAACAGTAAAAGCAGGAGACACTATTACACTGTCTGCTATTAGTATCCGTGGCAAACCACCTCCAACTTCAGCGTGGTCAAAAGCTGGAAAAGATTTTAGACCTTCAGAGCTTGTGCACATTGAAACCAAACCAACTTCTTCTACTCTAACTGTCAAATATGCAGCCAGAAAAGATTCTGGAGAATACATGATCACTGCAACTAATCCTTTTGGCACTAAACAGGAGAGTGTACATGTGAAAGTTTTAGATATTCCAGGACCTCCAGGGCCTATTGAGATTAGCAATGTTTCAGCAGAAAAAGCAACACTTACATGGTCACCTCCTGCAGAAGATGGTGGATCACCAGTCAAATCATACGTTCTTGAAAAGAGAGAAACTAGTCGACTGCTCTGGACATTGGTTGCTGAAAATATTGAAAGCTGTAGGCATGTTGTTAGCAAGCTCATTCAAGGAAATGAATATGTTTTCCGTGTCTCAGCAGTAAATCAGTATGGCAAAGGTGAACCAGTACAATCAGAGCCAGTGAAAATGGTGGATAGATTCGGTAAGTAGAACAAGCTAAGAGGTTCCAGTGTGTTTTTATTAATCTCTAAAACTTTATTTTTGTTTTAACTGTAATTTTTCTTCTTTAACAGGTCCTCCAGGGCCTCCTGGTAAACCAGAAGCAACAAATGTGACTAAAAATACTGTCACAGTTACCTGGAAAAGGCCAGTAGATGACGGTGGAAGTGAAATCACAGGTTATCACGTGGAGAGACGAGAAAAGAAAGGTTTAAGATGGGTTAGAGCAACAAAGAAACCAGTTTCAGATCTTAGATGCAAAGTAACTGGTCTTCTGGAAGGAAATGAATATGAATTCCGTGTCAGTGCAGAAAACAGAGCAGGAGTTGGACCACCCAGTGACACTTCAAATTTAGTCCTATGCAAAGATGTTGCATGTTAGTATCATGCCTTTTCTTTTTTGGGGGTAGAAGGGGTGAGTGGGGAGCACATTCGGAGAGCATAAAAATGGCCTCCTTTGTGATGTAATATTTCATCTTTTCTTTGCTTTTCAGATCCACCAGGCCCACCTGCAAATCCAAGAGTGACTGATACTACAAAGACAAGTGCATCTCTAGCCTGGGGCAAGCCTCACTATGATGGTGGTCTTGACATCACTGGCTATATAGTAGAGCATCAAAAGGAAGGAGAAGAAGAATGGGTAAAAGACACAATAGGAACTGCTTTAAGAATCACTCAGTTTGTTGTAGCTCATCTGCAGACAGGAGCCAAATACAATTTCAGAATCTCTGCCATGAATGCTGCAGGTGTTGGTGAACCAGCAATAATTCCAAGTGTGGAAATCAAAGATCGAGAAGAGATTCCTGACTTTGAATTAGATGCTGAGCTAAGAAGAACTCTTGTTGTTAGAGCTGGATTAACTATTCGGATTTTCGTACCAATTAAAGGACGTCCAACTCCAGAAGTTACGTGGACAAAAGATGATGTTTCACTCAAAGGACGTGCCAGTATTGAAAATACCGACTCCTTTACATTGTTGATTGTCACAGAGTGCACTAAATATGACGCAGGAAAATACGTAATGACTCTTGAAAATGCTGCTGGTAAGAAGACTGGCTTTGTAAATGTGAAAGTTTTGGATACACCAGGTCCACCAATAAACCTTAAGCCTAGAGAAATAACCAAAGACAGCATCACCCTCCAATGGGATATGCCTCTGGTAGATGGAGGTTCCCGTATAACAAACTATATTGTCGAGAAACGGGAATCAACTCGGAAGGCATACTCAACAGTCACAACCAACTGCCAGAAGTGTTCCTTCAGAGTTCCTAATTTGTCTGAGGGGTGTGAATACTATTTCAGAGTACTGGCTGAAAATGAGTATGGTATTGGTGAACCAGCTGAAACTACAGAACCAGTAAGAGCATCTGAGGCACCATCCCCACCGGAGAGCCTTAATATTATGGATGTAACACGGAACTCAGTTAGCCTAGCTTGGCCAAAACCAGAACACGATGGTGGCAGCAAGATCACTGGTTATGTAATTGAAGCACAGAGGAAAGGAACCAACCAGTGGGCACACATCACCACTGTAAAAACACTGGACTGTGTAGTAAAGAATCTAACTGAAAATGAAGAATATACTTTCCAAGTCATGGCAGTTAACAGTGCTGGAAGAAGTGCCCCAAGAGAAAGCAGACCTGTTATTATCAAGGAGCAAACTATGCTACCAGAGTTTGACCTCCGTGCTCTCTACCAGAAAACAGTCATTGCCAAAGCTGGTGACAATATCAAGATTGAAATCCCTGTACTTGGTCGTCCAAGGCCTACTGTGACTTGGAAGAAAGAAGACCAGATCCTTAAGCAAACACAAAGGGTAAATTATGAAAATACTGCAACTGCAACCATACTAACCATCAACGAATGTATTCGAAGTGATAGTGGTCAATACCCGCTGTCAGCTAAAAATATTGTTGGAGAAGTTAGTGAAGTAATCACAGTTCAGGTTCATGATATACCTGGACCTCCTACTGGACCAATCAAATTTGATGAAATTTCATCTGATTTCCTAACATTCTCATGGGAGCCTCCTTTGAATGATGGTGGTGTACCAATAAGTAACTATGTTGTAGAAATGCGTCAAACTGACAGTACCACATGGACTGAACTGGCGACCACAGTAATACGTACTACATTTAAAGCTGTTCGTCTTACTACTGGAGTTGAGTATCAGTTCCGTGTTAAAGCTCAAAACAGATATGGAATTGGTCCAGCCATTACTTCAGCATCTGTAGTTGCCAATTACCCATTTAAGGTACCTGGACCTCCTGGCACTCCTCAGGTGATTGCAGTCACCAAAGAAACCATGACCATTAGCTGGAATGAGCCAGTTACTGATGGTGGAAGCCCCATACTGGGATATCATGTTGAAAGAAAAGAGCGAAACAGCATTCTTTGGCAGACTGTAAGTAAAATGCTGGTATCAGGCAATATCTTTAAATCATCTGGACTTACCGATGGCATTGCATATGAATTCCGTGTTATAGCAGAAAATCTGGCTGGGAAGAGTAAGCCAAGCAAGCCATCTGAGCCTGTGTTTGCCCTGGACCCGATAGATCCACCTGGTAAGCCAATACCTCTGAACATTACAAGACATGCAGTTACACTGAAGTGGACTAAACCAGAATATAATGGAGGTTTTAAGATAACTGGCTACACTGTTGAAAAAAGAGACCTTCCTAATGGCCGTTGGCTGAAGGCTAATTTCAGCAATATACTAGAGACTGAATTCACTGTAAGTGGTTTGACAGAAGATGCTGCCTATGAATTCCGTGTGATTGCTAGGAATGCTGGTGGAGCCGTTAGTCAGCCCTCTGAGCCATCAGATGCCATCACCTGTAGAGATGACATTGAAGCACCAAGGATAAGAGTGGATGCTAAATACAAAGACACCTTAGTGCTTAAAGCAGGTGAACTTTTCAGACTTGAGGCTGATGTTTCAGGTCGCCCTCCACCAACTATGACATGGACAAAGGGAGAAAAAGAACTTGAAGACACAGCAAAATTAGAAATAAAAATAGCAGATTTTTCTACTGTACTTATCAATAAAGATTCCTCAAGAAGAGATGGTGGTGCTTATACACTTACTGCAACAAATCCTGGTGGCTTTGCCAAGCATATCTTCAATGTTAAAGTTCTTGATAGACCTGGTCCCCCAGAAGGGCCTTTGGCTGTGTCTGAAGTCACTGCAGAAAAGTGTGTGCTGTCATGGCTACCCCCACTGGACGACGGAGGAGCAAAGATTGACCATTATGTGGTTGAAAAACGAGAAACCAGTAGATTGGCATGGACAGCTGTAGCCACAGAAGTTCCAGTGACTAAACTGAAGGTTACCAAGCTGTTGAAGGGCAATGAGTATGTGTTCCGAGTTATGGCTGTTAACAAGTATGGAGTTGGTGAGCCTCTGGAGTCAGAGCCCATTCTTGCAGTAAATCCATATGTGCCACCTGATCCACCGAAAACACCTGAAGTTACAGCAATTACAAAAGATTCCATGGTTGTCTGTTGGGGCCATCCTGATTCTGATGGTGGGAGCCCAATAACTAACTATATTGTGGAACGTCGAGACAGGAGTGGTCTACGGTGGGTGAAATGTAACAAAAGGGTTGTTACTGACTTACGTTATAAGGTATCTGGACTGACAGAAGGCCATGAATATGAATATAGAGTCATGGCTGAAAATGCTGCTGGAGTCAGTGAGCCAAGCCCAACCAGTCCATTCTATAAAGCTTGTGATACTGTATTTAAGCCTGGTCCCCCAGGTAATCCTCGTGTTTTGGACAGCAGCAAGTCCTCAATTACAATAGCATGGAACAAACCAATATATGATGGTGGTTCAGAGATCACAGGTTACATGGTTGAGATTGCACTACCTGAAGAAGATGAGTGGAAGATTGTAACTCCACCCATAGGTCTAAAGGCTACTTCTTTTACCATCACTGATCTGAAAGAGAATCAAGAGTATAAAATAAGGATATATGCTATGAACTCTGAAGGTCTTGGAGAACCTGCTCTTGTTCCTGGAACTCCAAAAGCTGAAGAAAGAATGCTACCTCCAGAGATTGAACTTGATGCAGAACTACGTAAAGTTGTCACTATTAGAGCATGCTGTACTCTAAGGCTCTTTGTCCCAATTAAAGGAAGACCAGCACCTGAAGTAAAATGGACAAGAGAACATGGGGAATCTTTGGATAGAGCAAGCATTGAATCAACAAGCTCTTATACTTTACTTATTGTGGAAAATGTGAATAGATTTGATAGTGGCAAATACATACTGACAGTTGAAAACAGCTCAGGTAGCAAGTCAGCATTTGTGAATGTCAGAGTTCTTGATACCCCAGGGGCACCTCAAGATTTGAAAATAAAAGAAGTTACAAAATCTTCAGTTACACTCACATGGGAACCTCCTCTCATAGACGGTGGCTCTAAAATAAAAAATTACATTGTTGAAAAGCGTGAATCGACAAGAAAAGCTTATTCAACTGTTAATGCTAATTGCCACAAGACCAGCTGGAAAGTTGATTCACTGCAAGAAGGCTGCAACTACTACTTCAGAGTCCTAGCTGAAAATGAGTATGGAATAGGCCTTCCAGTTGAAACTTCAGAATCCATAAAAGTATCAGAAAGGCCACTTCCACCAGGGAAAATAACTTTGTTGGATGTGACAAGAAATAGCGTATCCTTATCTTGGGAAAAACCTGAACATGATGGTGGCAGCAGAATTCTGGGCTACATTGTAGAAATGCAAAGCAAAGGCAGTGAAAAGTGGTCAACCTGTGCTACAGTAAAAGTTACTGAAGCCACTATCACAGGACTGATTCAAGGTGAAGAATACACCTTCCGTGTTTCAGCTCAGAATGAGAAAGGTATCAGTGATCCTCGCCAGCTGGGTATACCAGTTGTTGCAAAAGATCTTGTGATTCCACCAGCTTTCAAACTGCTGTTTACCACTTTCAGTGTTCTAGCAGGAGAGGACTTAAAGGTTGATGTTCCTTTTGTTGGTCGACCCAAACCAGCAGTGCTTTGGCATAAAGATGATGCAGCATTGAAGCAGACGACGAGAGTAAATGCAGAAAGTTCAGAAAACAACACAGTGTTAACAATAAAAGAAGCATGCAGAGAAGATGTGGGAACATATTTAGTTAAACTTACAAACTCTGCTGGTGAAGCAACTGAGACCTTAAATATTGTTGTCCTTGACAAACCAGGACCTCCAACTGGACCAGTAAAAGTAGATGAAGTAACAGCAGATAGCATTACCATTTCCTGGGAACCACCCAAGTATGATGGTGGTAGCTCTATCAATAATTACATTGTAGAGAGAAGAGACACTTCTACCACAACTTGGCACATTGTGTCAGCTACTGTTGCAAGAACAACTATAAAAGCATGTCGTTTAAAGACTGGTTGTGAATATCAGTTCAGAATCGCAGCTGAAAACAGATATGGGAAGAGCACGTATCTCACTTCAGAGTCAATCATAGCCCAGTACCCATTTAAAGTTCCTGGTCCACCTGGAACACCTTTTGTAACAAACGTCTCAAAGGACAGCATGGTGGTACAATGGAATGAACCAGTCAATGATGGTGGTAGCAGGATCATTGGGTATCACTTGGAGCGCAAAGAAAGAAACAGCATTCTCTGGGCTAAACTAAATAAAACACCTATTCCAGATACCAAATTTAAGACAACTGGCCTTGAGGAAGGTCTTGAGTATGAATTCAGAGTCTATGCAGAAAACATAGTGGGAATTGGAAAGGCAAGTAGAGGATCTGAATGCTATACTGCACGTGATCCATGTGACCCTCCAGGTCGTCCAGAACCTGTAATTGTCACAAGAAGCTCAGTAACACTTCAGTGGAAGAAACCTATATATGATGGTGGAAGTAAAATCACAGGCTATGTTGTTGAAAAGAAGGAATTACCTGATGGCCGTTGGATGAAAGCAAGCTTTACAAATGTCATTGATACTCAATTTGAAGTAACTGGTCTAGTTGAAAACCAGAGATATGAGTTCCGTGTTATAGCACGAAATGCTGCTGGTGTTTTCAGTGAGCCATCTGAGAGCTCAGGGGCAATTACAGCAAGAGATGAAGTAGAACCACCTCATATAAGTATGGATCCAAAATACAAAGACACTATTGTACTGCATGCTGGTGAGTCATTCAAGATTGATGCTGATGTTCATGGCAAACCAATACCTTCCATTCAGTGGTTAAAAGGTGATCGTGAGCTGACAAGCACTGCTCGCATGGAAATAAAAAGCACTGATTTTGCAACAAGCCTTAGTGTGAAGGAAGCCACTAGAGTTGACAGTGGTCAGTATATTCTACTGGCAAAGAATGTTGCAGGTGAAAAGAAGGTTCCTGTTAACATAAAAGTTCTTGATAGACCTGGACCGCCAGAAGGACCTGTAGAGATTTCTGGTGTCACTGCTGAAAAATGCACACTGTCATGGAAACCTCCACTACAGGATGGTGGTAGTGATATTTCACACTACATTGTAGAAAAAAGGGAAACCAGTCGCTTGGTGTGGACCATCGTCGACTCAAATGTTCAAACCCTGAATTGCAAAGTTACAAAACTTCTGGAAGGAAATGAGTATGTTTTCCGCATCATGGCCGTAAATAAATACGGTGTTGGTGAACCTCTTGAGTCTGAACCAGTACTTGCAAAGAACCCATTTTCAGTGCCACTTCCACCGAAGGCACCAGAAGTCACAGCTGTTACCAAGGATTCTATGATAGTTGTATGGGAAAGGCCAGCCTCAGATGGTGGTAGTGAAATCCTGGGTTACGTTCTTGAAAAACGAGATAAGGAAGGTATTCGCTGGACAAGATGTAACAAACGCCTGATAAGTGAACTACGATACAGAGTGACTGGTCTTATAGAAAATCATGATTATGAGTACAGAGTTTCAGCTGAAAATGCTGCTGGTCTTAGTGAACCAAGCCCACCTTCTACTTACTACAAAGCGTGTGATCCTGTTTACAAGCCAGGTCCACCCAATAATCCTAAAGTTGTGGATGTTACAAGATCTTCAGTTTTCCTTTCATGGGGAAAACCTATCTATGATGGTGGCTCTGAAATTCAGGGATACATTGTGGAAAAATGTGATGTAAGTGATGGTGAATGGGCAATTTGTACCCCTCCAACTGGAATTAAGAATACCCATATGGAAGTAGAAAAATTAGTGGAAAAGCATGAATACAAATTCCGCATATGTGCAGTTAATAAAGCAGGAGTCGGAGAGCATGCAGATGTTCCTGGTTCTGTTATTGTAGAAGAAAAGATGGAGGCACCAGACCTTGACCTTGACATGGAACTAAGGAAGATTGTGAATGTGAGGGCAGGAGGTTCCTTAAGACTGTTTGTTCCTATCAGAGGTCGTCCAACACCTGAAGTAAAATGGGGTAAAGTGGATGGTGACATCAGAGAAGCAGCTATTATTGATACCACTAGCAGCTTTACTTCCCTTGTTCTAGACAACGTTAACAGATTTGATACTGGAAAGTATACTCTGACCTTGGAAAACAGCAGTGGAACAAAGTCTGCCTTCGTCAGTGTAAGAGTACTGGATACCCCAAGTGCACCTGTTAATTTAAAGATCAGAGAGATCACTAAAGACTCTGTTTCACTTT
Organism: Xenops minutus; assembly: GCA_035221455.1. Classification (NCBI taxonomy): domain Eukaryota; kingdom Metazoa; phylum Chordata; class Aves; order Passeriformes; family Furnariidae; genus Xenops; species Xenops minutus. The sequence continues at coordinate 22,824,095 of JAWWEE010000162.1, read as the reverse complement.
CCTGGGAGCCTCCTCTTTTGGACGGTGGAGCGAAAATAAAGAATTTCATTATTGAAAAGCGTGAAGCAACGAGAAAGGCATATGCAGCTGTTGTAACAAACTGCCACAAGACTTCATGGAAAGTAGATCAACTTCAGGAGGGCTGCTATTACTTCTTCAGAGTTTCTGCTGAGAACGAATATGGAATTGGCCTCCCTGCAGAAACCAGTGACCCAATTAAAGTTGCTGAAGTTCCACAGCCTCCTGGGAAAATAACAGTGGATGACGTCACAAGAAACAGTGTCTCACTAAGCTGGGCGAAACCTGAACATGATGGTGGTAGCAAAATCATACAATACATTGTTGAAATGCAAGCAAAGGGTAGTGAGAAGTGGTCAGAGTGTGCTCGTGTAAAAACACTTGAAGCGGTTATTACTAACCTAACTCAAGGGGAAGAATACCTTTTCAGAGTAATGGCTGTAAATGAAAAGGGTAAGAGTGATCCTAGAGCACTTGCAGTTCCAATAGTTGCCAAAGACCTAGTGATTGAACCTGATGTAAGACCTGCTTTTCACAGTTACAGTGTTCAAGTGGGACAAGACCTGAAAGTAGAAATACCAATTGCAGGTCGACCTAAACCAACTGTTACCTGGGTAAAAGATGGCCAACCATTAAGGCAGACAACAAGAGTCAATGTTAGTGATTCAGCTGATCTCACTGTATTGAATCTTAAGGAAACCAGCAAAGAGGACAGTGGCACATATGAAATCACTGTGGCTAATGTTATTGGGCAAAAGTCTGCCTCCGTTGAAATTATAACTCTAGACAAACCTGACCCTCCAGTAGGGCCTGTGAAGTTTGATGAAGTAAGTGCAGAAAGTATTACCATATCATGGAATCCCCCAGCATACACAGGCGGCTGCCAAATCACCAACTATGTTGTTCACAAGAGAGATACAACAACCACTGTATGGGAAACAGTTTCAGCTACTGTTGCAAGAACTACACTGAAGGTGACTAAACTGAAAACTGGTTCAGAATACCAGTTCAGAATATTTGCTGAGAACAGATATGGGCAGAGTTTTGCATTGGACTCTGCCCCAGTTGTAGCGCAGTACCCCTACAAGGAACCAGGACCTCCCGGCACACCATTTGTGACAACGGTTACAAAAGACTCCATGGTTGTACAGTGGCACGAACCAGTAAATGATGGTGGCAGTAGAGTGTTGGGCTACCATCTTGAGAGAAAGGAGAAAAACAGCATTTTGTGGACTAAAGTGAACAAGACTATTATTCAGGACACAAGTTTTAAGACAAATAACCTTGAAGAAGGAATTGAATATGAGTTCCGAGTTTCTGCAGAAAATATTGTTGGTGTAGGTAGAACAAGTAAAGTGTCTGAGTGTTATGTAGCTCGTGATCCATGTGATCCTCCAGGTCGTCCAGAAGCTATAATAATAAAAAGAAGCTCTATTACTCTACAATGGACCAAACCAGAATATGATGGTGGAAGTAAGATTACTGGTTATATTGTAGAGAAACGCGACTTACCGGATGGTCGCTGGATGAAAGCCAGTTTCACAAATATCATTGAAACTCAGTTCACTGTAACAGGACTTACTGAAGACCAAAGATATGAGTTTAGAGTAATTGCAAAGAATGCTGCAGGTGCAATAAGCAAGCCTTCTGACAGTACAGGACCAATAACTGCAAGGGATGAAGTTGAACTCCCACGAATTTCAATGGATCCAAAGTACAAAGACACAATTGTTGTAAATGCAGGTGAAACATTCAGACTTGAGGCTGATGTTCATGGAAAGCCACTACCAACCATTAAGTGGTACAAAGGAGACAAAGAGCTTGAGGAAACTTCTAGATGTGAAATAAAGAACACAGATTTCAGTGCATTAATAATTGTAAAAGATGCTATTAGAGTTGATGGTGGACAGTACATTTTAGAAGCCTCTAACGTTGCTGGAACAAAGACAGTAACAGTAAATGTAAAAGTGCTGGACAGGCCAGGACCTCCAGAAGGCCCAGTCCATGTGACAGGAGTCACTGCCGAAAAATGTGCATTGGCATGGGCTCCACCTCTTCATGATGGTGGCAGTGATATTTCTCATTATATTGTAGAGAAGAGAGAAACTAGTCGCCTGGCATGGACTGTGGTTGCTTCAGAGGTTGTACCTACAATGCTGAAAGTAACAAAACTCTTGGAAGGAAATGAGTATGTATTCCGTATTATGGCAGTTAACAAATATGGGGTTGGCGAGCCATTAGAATCTGTGCCAGTAATGATGAAAAATCCATTTGTGGTTCCTGGACCACCAAAGGCCTTGGAAATTACCAACATCACAAAGGATTCTATGACTGTCTGCTGGACCCGTCCAGACAGTGATGGTGGTAGTGAAATTGTAGGTTACATTGTAGAAAAGAGAGACCGAGCAGGCATCAGATGGATAAAATGCAATAAACGCCGAATTACAGATTTGCGATTAAGAGTTACAGGATTAACAGAGGATCATGAATATGAATTTAGAGTTTCTGCTGAAAATGCTGCTGGAGTGGGTGAACCAAGCCAAGTTTCTCCTTACTTTAAAGCTTGTGACCCGATGTTCAAGCCTGGCCCACCTACAAATACCCATGTTGTGGATACCACCAAAAGTTCAGTTACACTTGGTTGGAGTAAACCTATTTATGATGGTGGTTGTGAAATCCAGGGATACATTGTAGAAATCTGTAAGGCAGATGAAGATGAATGGGTGCTTGTTACACCACAAACAGGTATACGTGCCACTCGATTTGAAATCAAAAAGCTCACTGAACATCAAGAATACAAATTACGAGTGTGTGCTCTCAATAAGATTGGTGTAGGGGAGGCTGCATCAGTTCCTGGCACTATTAAACCAGAAGACAAACTTGAAGCTCCAGAACTTGACATTGATTCAGAGCTAAGGAAAGGCATAGTGGTTAGAGCTGGTGGGTCTGCTAGGATTCACATACCATTTAGGGGACGGCCAACGCCAGACATCACATGGTCCCGAGAAGAAGGTGAATTCACAGAAAAAGTGCAGATTGATAAAGGCATAAACTTCACACAACTTTCAATTGACAACTGTGATAGAAATGATGCTGGAAAGTATATTCTTAAGTTGGAGAACAGCAGTGGTTCTAAATCTGCATTTGTTACAGTAAAAGTCTTGGACACACCAGGACCACCACAAAACTTAGTGGTAAAAGATATAAAGAAGGATTCTGCTGTATTATCTTGGGAACCACCCATTATTGATGGTGGTGCAAAGGTAAAGAACTATGTAATAGACAAGCGTGAGTCAACCAGGAAGGCATTTGCAAATGTAAGTGCTAAGTGTGGCAAGACAAGTTTTAAAGTTGAAAATCTTACAGAAGGAGCAATTTATTACTTCAGAGTTATGGCTGAAAATGAATTTGGAATTGGTGTTCCAGTTGAAACCAGGGATGCTGTCAAAGCTTCAGAGCCACCTCTGCCTCCTGGGAAAGTATTACTCACTGATGTGACTCAGAGAAGTGCATCACTTACATGGGAAAAACCTGAACATGATGGAGGTAGCAGAATTTTGGGATACATTGTTGAAATGCTGCCTAAAGGAACAGAAAAATGGAGTGTTGTTAGTGAGACCAAAACGTGCAATGCAGTGGTGTCTGGTTTGAGTCCAGGACAGGAATATCAATTCCGTGTGATTGCCTACAATGAAAAAGGCAAAAGTGATCCTAGAGCACTTGGAATTCCTGTGATAGCTAAAGACTTGACAATTGAGCCAAGTTTCAAACTGATGTTTAATACGTACAGTGTACAAGCTGGAGAAGATCTAAAGGTAGAAGTACCATTTATAGGTAGACCCAAACCTACTATTGCTTGGACAAAAGATGAGCAGCCACTGAAACAGACAACCAGATTAAATATTCAGGATACAGCAACATCAACTATCTTACATATTAAAGAAAGCAACAAGGAAGACTTTGGTAAATATACAGTAACAGCAACAAACACAGCAGGTACAGCAACAGAGCACCTGAGCATAATTGTACTGGAAAAGCCCGGCCCACCACGAGGACCTATCCGCTTTGATGAAGTTAGTGCAGACTTTGTTGTTTTATCATGGGATCCACCTGATTATACTGGTGGCTGTCAGATAAGCAACTATATAGTAGAAAAGCGTGATACAAGCACTACTACATGGACCATTGTGTCAGCAACTGTTGCAAGAACAACTATCAAAGCAACAAAGCTTAAAACAGGTACTGAATACCAGTTCAGGATTTCTGCTGAAAATAGATATGGAAAGAGCTCTCCTTTGGCTTCTAAACCAATTGTTGTGCAATACCCCTACAAGGAACCTGGACCACCTGGAACCCCATTTGTAACAGCAACTTCCAAAGACCATATGATCGTACAGTGGCATGAGCCAGTTAATGATGGAGGAAGCAAAGTTCTTGGTTACCATCTTGAGCGTAAAGATAAGAACAGCATTCTTTGGACAAAACAGAACAAGTCACTCATTACAGACACCAAATATAAAACAGACGGCCTTGAAGAAGGTCTTGAATATGAGTTCAGAGTTTCTGCTGAAAACATTGTTGGCATTGGCAAAGTCAGCAAAGTATCAGAACTGTATGTTGCCCGAGATCCCTGTGACCCACCTGGCCGCCCAGAGGCCATTGTTGTTACAAGAAGTAATATCACACTGCAGTGGAAAAAACCAGAATATGATGGTGGAAGCAAAATAACTGGTTATATTGTAGAAAAGAAAGAACTACCAGATGGTCGCTGGATGAAAGCCAGCTTTACAAATGTGTTGGAAACAGAATTTACAGTAAGTGGTCTTGTTGAAAACCAACGATACGAATTTAGAGTAATTGCAAGAAATGCAGCAGGTTGCTTGAGTGAACCATCTGAAAGTACGGGGCCCATTACTGCCAGAGATGAAATTGAAGCACCAGGGGCTTCACTGGATCCTAAATACAAAGATGTCATTGTTGTTCGTGCTGGAGAAACCTTTGTTCTTGAAGCTGATATCCATGGCAAACCAATTCCTGACATTATGTGGTCAAAAGATGGTAAAGACCTTGAAGAAGCAACTGCAAGAATGGAAATAAAATCTACCATTCAGAAAACAACTCTCACTGTCAAAGACTGTATAAGAGTAGATGGAGGTCACTATACTCTTAACCTCAAAAATGTTGGTGGCACCAAATCTATACCAATTACTGTAAAAGTGCTTGACAGACCAGGACCTCCAGAAGGACCTTTGAACGTAACCGGTGTCACTGCAGAAAAATGCTACTTGTCATGGGCTCCACCATTACATGATGGTGGTTCTAGTATTTCACATTATATTGTTGAGAAGAGAGAGACAAGCAGACTTTCATGGACACAAGTAGCAACAGAGGTCCAGGCTCTTAATCTCAAAGTAACCAAACTCCTTCCTGGCAATGAATACATTTTCCGTGTAATGGCAGTGAATAAATACGGAATTGGAGAGCCCTTAGAATCTGAACCAATTGTGGCTCGTAATCCATACAAACCCCCTGGTCCTCCTTCAACACCTGAAGTTTCAGCAATCACAAAGGATTCTATGGTGGTGACATGGGGTCGACCAGAAGACAATGGAGGAGCTGAAATTGAAGGTTACATACTTGAAAAACGAGACAAAGATGGTATTCGGTGGACCAAATGTAATAAGAAAAGGCTGACAGACTTGCGATTCAGAGTAACAGGTCTTACTGATGGACATTTCTATGAATTTAGAGTTTCTGCTGAAAATGCTGCAGGGGTGGGGGAACCCAGTGAGCCATCCATTTTCTACCGTGCTTGTGATGTACTGTATCCACCAGGTCCACCAACCAATCCAAAGGTTACAGATACTTCCAGGTCATCAGTTTCCCTTGCCTGGAGTAAGCCCATTTATGATGGTGGTGCTCCTGTTAAGGGATATGTAGTAGAAGTAAAAGAAGCTGCCACTGATGAATGGACTACCTGTACCCCACCAACAGGCCTACAAGCAAAACAGTTCACCGTGACCAAACTAAAAGAGAACCAGGAGTATAACTTCCGCATCTGTGCCATCAACTCAGAAGGGGTAGGAGAACCTGCTACTATACCTGGTTCAGTCATAGCAGAGGACAAGATTGAACCTCCTGAAATTGAACTTGATGCAGATCTCAGAAAAGTAGTCACTGTACGTGCTAGTGGTACATTACGCCTGTTTGTCACCATCAAAGGGAGACCAGAGCCTGAAGTTAAATGGGAGAAAGCAGAAGGCACAATTAGTGAGCGAGCTCAGATTGAAGTCACCAGTTCCTATACAATGCTGGTCATTGACAATGTCAATAGATTTGATAGTGGTAGATACAATCTTACTTTAGAGAACAACAGTGGCAAAAAATCAGCTTTTGTTAATGTCAGAGTGCTTGATACACCTAGTGCACCTATAAACCTGACAATCAGAGAAGTGAAAAAAGACTTTGTAACTTTAGCCTGGGAACCACCACTTATTGATGGCGGAGCTAAAATTACAAACTATGTAGTTGAAAAGCGAGAATCCACAAGAAAGGCATATGCCACAGTTACAAACAACTGCACTAAGAATTCCTTCAAGATTACTCAACTACAAGAAGGATGTAGTTATTACTTCCGTGTTCTAGCTGTAAATGAATATGGGGTTGGCTTACCAGCAGAAACAGCTGACCCAATTAAGGTGTCTGAACCACCTTCTCCACCAGCAAAGGTCATTCTTGTTGATGTGACTCGCAACTCTGCTTCAATTAAATGGGAAAAACCAGAGAGTGATGGTGGCAGTAAAGTTACTGGTTATATAGTAGAAATGCAAACTAAAGGAAGTATAAAATGGAGTGCATGCACACAGGTGAAAACATTAGAAGCAACAATAACAGGATTAAGTATGGGAGAAGAGTACAGCTTCAGAGTGATTGCTGTTAATGAAAAAGGAAAAAGCGATCCAAGAGAACTTGGTGTCCCAGTCATTGCAAAAGATATTGAAATCCAGCCATCTGTTGAGCTCCTTTTCAACACATTCACTGTGAAAGCTGGAGATGATCTTAAGATTGACATTCCATTTAGAGGGCGGCCTCTTCCAACTGTTAGCTGGAAGAAGGATGGGAATCCCTTAAAAGAGACAACGAGGGTAAATGTTCAGACATCAAAGACTTCAACTTCACTGTCCATCAAGGAAGCTTCAAATGAAGATTTGGGACATTATGAATTACATCTTTCAAATTCTGCTGGATTAACAACAGCTTCTTTAACTGTAGTTGTTCTTGACAGACCAGGGCCACCAACTGATGTTCATATTGATGAAATTAGTGCTGATAGTGTAACTCTGTCTTGGAAACCTCCAGAATATGATGGTGGGTGCCATATTAGCAATTACATTGTGGAGAAGAGAGAAACTACCACAACAACATGGGACATAGTATCTGCAGCAGTTGCAAGAACATCAATTAAAGTATCTCGACTCATTACTGGATCTGAATATCAGTTCCGTATTTGTGCAGAAAACCGCTATGGGAAAAGTGGTTACACTAATTCTCCTTCTGTTGTGGCAGAGTATCCATTTAAGCCTCCAGGTCCACCTGGTACTCCTCGCGTGGCACATGCAACTAAAGCTTTCATGATTGTAACTTGGCAGGTACCAGTTAATGATGGAGGTAGCGTAGTACTAGGATATCACTTGGAGCGTAAGGAAAGAAGCAGCATTCTTTGGACAAAAGTCAACAAGAGCCTTATCACTGATACACAAATGAAAGTTACAGGTCTTGATGAAGGACTGCTCTATGAATATCGTGTGTATGCAGAAAACATTGCTGGAATAGGCAAATGCAGTAAATCATGTGAACCAGTTGCTGCAAGAGATCCATGTGATCCTCCCGGTCAACCAGAAGTTACTAATATTACAAGAACATCTGTCTCACTGAAGTGGACTAAACCAGAATATGATGGTGGAGCTAAAGTAACAGGATATATTATTGAACGCAGAGAGATGCCAGATGGCCGTTGGCTAAAATGTAATTTTACTAATGTGCAAGAAACATACTTCGATGTAGGTGGACTTACAGAAGACCAGCGATATGAATTCCATGTGATTGCAAAGAATGCTGCTGGACTCTTCAGTCAGCCATCTGAATCAACTGGACCTGTGACCGTAAAAGATGACGTAGAGGCTCCCAGAATTATGATGGATGCCAAATTCAGGGATGTTGTAGTTGTGAAAGCTGGAGAAGTGTTTAAAGTCAATGCTGATATTGCAGGACGGCCAATACCAGTGGTTTCATGGACAAAGGATGGCAAGGAGCTTGAAGGAAAAGCTAGAGTTGAAATAGTTTCAACAGATTACACTACTGCAATAACCATTAAGGATTGCATCCGACGTGATTCAGGACAGTATGTACTAACATTACAAAATGTTGCAGGAACCAAATCTTTGGCAATTAATTGCAAAGTACTTGATAGACCTGGCCCACCTGCAGGCCCATTAGAAATAAAAGACCTTACTGCTGAAAAGTGCCATTTATCATGGGGACCCCCTCAAGAAAATGGTGGTGCAGATATTGATTATTATATTGTGGAAAAACGTGAGACCAGCAGAATTGCATGGACACTTTGTGAAGGAGAGCTTAGAACAACATCCTGTAAAGTGACAAAATTACTGAAGGGTAATGAGTATATTTTCAGAGTGATGGGAGTTAACAAATATGGTGTTGGTGAACCTCTGGAAAGTGTTGCTGTCAAAGCCCTAGACCCATTTACAGTTCCAACTCCACCTACATCTTTAGAGATTACCAGTGTGAGCAAAGATTCGATAACTCTGTGCTGGGCAAGACCTGAGTCTGATGGAGGCAATGAGATCTCTGGCTATGTAATTGAAAGGCGTGAGAAAACCAGCCTGAGATGGATTCGTGTAAACAAAAAGCCAGTTTATGATTTAAGAGTGAAATCATCTGGGCTCCGTCAAGGATGTGAATATGAATTCCGGGTTTATGCAGAAAATGCTGCTGGCCTCAGTCTCCCAAGTGAAACTACACCATTGATTAAGGCAGAAGATCCAATCTTCTTGCCATCAGCCCCATCTAAACCTAAGATTATGGATTCTACAAGGTCAAATATCACCATTGGCTGGACAAAGCCACTGTTTGATGGAGGTGCCCCAGTAACAGGATACACAGTTGAATACAAGAAGACTGATGAAACTGACTGGACAACTGCTATTCAGAATTTAAGAGGCACAGAATATACTATAAGTGGATTAGTATCAGGCTCTGAGTATGTTTTTAGAGTGAAATCCATTAACAAAATGGGTGTCAGTGAACCAAGTGATGTCTCAGAACCGCAGTTGGCGAAAGAAAGGGAGGAAGAACCTGCTTTTGATATTGACAGTGAAATGCGGAAGACTTTAATTGTAAAGGCTGGTGGATCATTCACAATGACTGTTCCTTTCAGAGGCAAACCAGTCCCAAATGTAACATGGAACAAACCAGACACTGATCTCCGTGTACGAGCAAGCATTGACACTTCAGATAATTGTACATCTCTCACTATTGAAAAAGCAACAAGGAATGATTCTGGAAAATACACATTAACACTGCAAAACATCCTGAACACTGCTACCTTGACTTTAATTGTCAAAGTTCTTGATACTCCTGGCCCACCATCTAATATTGCAACAAAAGACATAACTAAGGAATCTGCTGTGTTATCCTGGGATGTTCCTGAAAATGATGGCGGAGCACCTGTAAAGAACTATGTTATTGAAAAACGTGAAGCTAGTAAAAAAGCATGGGTCACTGTAACAAACAACTGTCATCGCCTCTCCTACAAAGTGACTGGTTTGCAAGAAGGTGGCATTTACTACTTCCGGGTCTCTGGAGAAAATGAGTATGGTGTTGGAGTGCCTTCTGAGACAAAGGAAGGAACAAAAATAACAGGTATGTTTTACTATGAAAAAATTGGTTAATACTTAAAACAATGTATGTTTTAAACTGTTTACTTTAAAATAATGTTAAAAAGTTTTAAATCTACTTACAGTAAAATAGGTAATTTTTTTTGTAGGTATGCCTATGGTTTGACAAATGAAAAAGGGTAATAGCTCAAGTAATAGCTTGAATTTTGTATTCTGTTTGCATTTTACTTAAAGTATTTCTAATATACAAATTTGTAAAATATACAAATTTGAGCCAGAAGGCATTCCTATGTAATTACTAATATAAAAAGTAAATACTTTCTATATTGTTTAACCTGTTGCACTTTTTTTTTCTCAGAAAAACCCAGCCCACCAGAAAAACTAGGAGTAACAAATGTTACAAAGGACAGTGTTTCTCTTTCATGGCTAAAACCAGAACATGATGGTGGAAGCAGAGTTGTGAGCTACCTCCTTGAAGCTCTTGAGAAAGGACAGCAAAAATGGGTTAAGTGTGCAGTTGTAAAGACAACTCATCATGTTGTCCATGGTCTTAAGGAAAATGTTGACTACTTCTTCAGGGTGTCTGCAGAAAACCAAGCTGGTTTAAGTGATCCTAAGGAACTACTGCTCCCTGTTACAGTTAAAGAACAATTAGGTATGCTTCCTGACATGAGACAAAAGTTGATACACATTCAATTGCCTTAATATTTTAAAAGACAAAACATTTTTTAACGGTTTGGAACTGTTTTCTTTTTCAGAATCTCCTGAGATTGACATGAAAGGCTTCCCTCATAACACTGTATATGTTCGATCAGGATCAAACCTGAAAGTTGAAATTCCAGTTTCTGGAAAACCAATGCCAAAGGTGACACTGTCTAGAGATGGTGTTTCACTGAAACCTACCATGAGATTTCACACAGAAACCACTGCAGAAGGTCTCATCATTAACCTTAAAGAAAGTGTGGCTGCTGATGCTGGCAGATATGACATTACTGCTGCCAATTCAAGTGGCACCACAAAATCATTTGTTAATATTGTTGTGCTGGATAGACCCGGTCCTCCTGTTGGTCCTGTTGTCCTTAGCGATGTCACTGAAGAGAGTGTAACACTCAGATGGCAACCACCAGCTTATGATGGTGGAAGTCAGGTTACCAACTATATTGTACTGAAAAGAGAAACAAGTACTGCAGCTTGGTCTGAAGTGTCTGCCACTGTTGCTAGAACTGTTATCAAAGTTATGAGGCTCACAACAGGAGAAGAATACCAATTCCGCATCAAAGCTGAGAACCGCTTTGGCATCAGTGATCACGTAGACTCACAATGTGTGGTTGTCAAGCTCCCTTACAGTGAGTAACACACTTCTCATGGTATAAATTGATGTTTTAATGCTCTGATGTTGAAAATGTATTTTGTTAACAATTAATCACTTCCTTTTATATCACCAGCTACACCTGGCCCTCCTTCTACACCATGGGTCACTAATGTCACTCGAGAGAGTATTACTGTTGGATGGCACGAACCAGTCACTAATGGTGGCAATGCTATCATTGGATACCACCTGGAAATGAAAGACAGGAATAGCATATTATGGCAGAAGGCTAACAAGACCCTTATTCGCACCACTCATTTCAAAGTCACCACCATCAGCGCTGGCCTTATCTATGAGTTTAGAGTTTATGCAGAAAATGCAGCTGGCATTGGAAAAGCAAGTCGTCCTTCTGATCCAGTCCTTGCAATTGACGCTTGTGGTATGTATTCCCTGGAAAATAAAGAAACCCAACCATTTTGTTTCCCCTGTAATAGTCTGTTCTGTACAGTAAGCCAATATTCAAAACAGCTGTTGTTTAGTGACAATATTCTTATGTTTCCTACTGCAGAACCACCAAGAAATGTTCGTGTCTCAGATATTTCCAAGACTGCTATCACTCTCTCCTGGCAGAAGCCAGCATTTGATGGTGGTAGCAAGATCACTGGATACATCGTAGAAAAACGTGATCTTCCAGATGGCAGATGGACAAAAGCTAGCTTCACCAATGTTATTGAGACTCAGTTCACAGTATCTGGTCTGACACAGAATTCTCGGTATGAATTCCGTGTCTTTGCTAAGAATGCCGTTGGTTCCATCAGTAATCCCTCAGATGTTGTGGGTCCTATCACATGTGTTGATACATATGGTAAGTGTTTTGCAATGATATAATGGTATAATTTTGTGGTACTGGAAAGGCTAAAGGCAATACTGTTTTGTAGATCCACAGTCTTTTAAATATGCAAGGCTAGTTTACAGTGATTTATTCAAGAAGTTGAATGACTGTGAGCACTTAGGCATGGTTGTAATGAATATCTTTGGCTGTATCTGCATTTTCAAAGTCTTATGGTATCTATTCTCTGAAAAACAGAAGTCTGCTCATGCCCCATGGCAAAAGTGATTATATTTATGTCTGTGATTGTCTTCCCTTAGTTCTAACTTGTTCCAGGTTTATGATTGAAGTTATATATGCTATCTTTGATCTTTATTTATCAAATGCCTGTAAGTATTAGCTTAAATAAAGTAATATTATTCTGGGGGTTTATTAAATATAGGACTAAAATAAGCATTTTTTTCCTTTTTTTTTTTTCTTAAGGTGCACCTGAAATTGATGTGCCACCAGAATATACAGAAGTGGTGAAATACAAAGCAGGAACTTCAGTTAAGCTAAAACTAGGCATCTCAGGCAAGCCTATACCCACGATTGAATGGTTCAAAAATGGCAATGAGGTACAAACCAGTGCACTAGTGTCCTTTGAAAACACAACAGACTTTGCTTCTATACTCATCAAGGATGCAAATCGACTCAACAGTGGCACCTATGAATTAAAACTGAAGAATGCCATGGGTTCGGCATCAGCCCACATTAGAGTACAGATACTTGGTAAGTCCTGAGATGCAACTGTATTTTACTACTACGCAATAACTTAAGTAATTAAGTAATTTAAGTAATTTAAGTAAATCAAGTAATAAATACTTAACATCTTCTGACTTCCACAGACAAACCAGGACCTCCAACTGGACCTATACAGTTTAAGACAGTCACTGCTGAAAAGATTACAATAATGTGGGACCCACCAGCAGATGATGGTGGTGCGCCTATAACACACTACGTTGTTGAAAAGCGGGAGACAAGTCGAGTTGTTTGGTCTTTAATTTCTGAAAAACTGGAAGGATGTATCATAACTACGACAAAACTCATCAAAGGAAATGAATATTTGTTCCGTGTCCGTGGTGTGAACAAGTTTGGAATTGGTGATCCACTGGAATCTGAACCCGTTATAGCCAAAAATTCATTTGGTAAGAAACATATAAAATAACTTACACAACTGAATTGTCTTGTGTATTGTTGATAATTAGTACTGATTTACTGACATATAATTTTTTATCAGTTGCACCTGGACCACCAAGTGTACCAGAAGTCACAAAGATAACCAAGAATTCTATGACCGTTGTCTGGAATAGGCCCACAGTTGATGGAGGCAGTGAAATATCAGGATATTTTCTTGAGAAGCGTGACAAGAAGAGTCTGAGTTGGTTCAAGGTTACTAAAGAAACCATTCGGGACACCAGACAGAAAGTAACAGGTCTGACTGAAAACAGCGAGTATCATTTCCGAGTTTGTGCTGTCAATGCAGCTGGACAAGGTCCATTCTCTGAAGCTTCTGACTTCTACAAAGCTGCAGATCCTATTGGTAAGATAAAACGTGCAGTATTTCCACTTGGTTAGAAAACAATGAACAATGAGCAATTAGTGTGGGATTGCACCAGTGTGACTGAGGGCATATTTTCTTCCTCTTTATGATTAATTGTAAATATGGATTCTGACTGGTGTTTCTTTCCCTGCAAATTATCATTTACAGATAAGCCAGGCTCACCAACAAAGCTGAAGGTTGTGGATACAACCAAGACATCTGTCACGCTTGGCTGGATTAAACCTGCTTATGACGGAGGAAGTCCAGTTACCAACTACGTGGTGGAGAAAAGGGAAGGTGAAGAGCAAGAATGGACTGTAGTCAGTACTAAGGGAGAAGTGAGAACAACAGAGTATGTTGTATCCCACCTTCAGCCAAGTATTAATTACTATTTCCGTGTGTCTGCTGTGAATTGTGCCGGACAAGGAGAGCCTATTGAAATGATGGAACCTGTTCAAGCTAAAGATATTCTTGGTACTGTACATTTTTCTGTGTTTTTTTGTTGTTTGTTGGTTTGTTTTGAGGGTTTTTTTTCAAACCATGTCTTATTTTACATTCCAAGTATGAATTCTTGATTTTTATTTATTTCCACAGTGGCACCAGAGATTGATCTGGATGTTGCTCTCCGGACATCTATTGTTGCTAAAGCAGGTGAAGATGTGCAAATAATGATTCCATTTAAAGGAAGACCTCCTCCAACAGTCACGTGGAGAAAGGGTGACAAGAATCTTGGGACTGATGAAAGATACATCATTCAGAACACAGAATCATCTACACTACTTATTATTCCTCAAGTTACCCGAAATGATACAGGAAAATACATTCTTACAATAGAAAATGGAGTTGGAGAAGCAAAATCATCATTTGTGAATGTAAAAGTACTTGACACACCTTCTGCTTGCCAGAAGCTGCAGCTTAAGCATGTTTCTCGTGGCACAGTTACACTGGTATGGGAGCCACCTCTCATTAATGGCGGTTCTGAAATAACAAATTATGTTGTCGAAAAAAGAGATGCTACAAAGAGAGCCTGGTCAACTGTTACAACAAAGTGTTCTCATACCACCTTTAAGCTAACTAACCTGTCAGAGAAAACTTCATTCTTCTTCCGTGTTCTTCCTGAAAATGAAATTGGACTGGGTGAACCTTGTGAGACATCTGAACCAGTGAAAGCTGCAGATGTACCTGGACCTGTAAAAGACCTAGCCATGAAAGATTCTACAAAGAGTTCTGTCACATTGCAGTGGAGCAAACCTGATTATGATGGTGGTAGCATTATATCAGACTATGTTATTGAAAAGAAACTTCAGGAAGAGAAAGAATGGACATATGCAGGCACAAGCAAGAGCTGTGAATTTGTAGTTGAAAAACTTAGAGAACTTTCTGTCATGGAATTCAGAGTTTTTGCTAAAAATGAAAAAGGCATGAGTGACGGTGTTACTGTTGGACCCATTACAGTAAAAGAACTTATAATAACACCTGAGGCTGACCTTTCTGATATTCCTGGAGGTCAGATTTCTGTAAGAATTGGACATAACCTGCACATTGAATTGCCTTATAAAGGTAAACCTAAGCCATCAATGAGCTGGCTCAAGGACAACCTCCCTCTTAAAGAAACAGAACAACTTCGTTTCAAGAAAACAGAAAACAAAATAAGCTTAATCATCAAGAATGCGAAAAAGGAGCATGGTGGCAAATATACTTTAATTCTTGATAATGTAGTCTGCAGAAAATCATTCACAATCACTGTCATCACTCTTGGTCCTCCATCTAAGCCAAAAGCACCTTTAAGACTAGATGAAATCAAGGCAGATAGTGTAGTTTTGTCATGGGAAGCTCCTGAGGATGATGGGGGAGGAGAAATTACTGGCTACAGTATTGAGAAGAGAGAAACCTCACAAATGAACTGGAAGTTGGTGTGTTCAAGTGCTGCAAGAACAACCTTCAAAGTACCAAACCTTGTTAAAGACACTGAATATCAGTTTAGAGTTCGTGCAGAAAACAGATATGGAGTGAGCCCACCTCTTGTCTCAGCAGATGTTGTGGCAAAGCATCAGTTTAAACCACCAGGTGCTCCAGGCAAGCCTGTTGTATACAATATAACTGCTGATGGAATGACCATATCTTGGGATGCTCCTGTTTATGATGGTGGTTCAGAGATTATTGGATACCATGTTGAAAAGAAGGAAAGAAATAGTATTTTGTGGCAGAAGGTTAATGTTGCATTAATATCTAGCAGAGAATACAGGATTACTGGACTGCTTGAAGGCCTAGATTACCAGTTCCAAGTATATGCTGAAAACGCTGCAGGTCTAAGCCGAGCTAGTGAGCCAAGCAAATTTACTTTGGCAGTCTCTCCAGTGGGTAAGTGGATGATCAATCAATCATCCAAGAAAATTCTGTTCTTGTAGATTATGGTGAGCAGTAATAAAAATAAATCATTCTTTTCCTTTCAGACCCACCTGGTACTCCTGATTACATTGATGTCACTAGGGAAACAATCACCCTGAAATGGACCCCCCCACTGCGTGACGGAGGCAGTAAAATTGTGGCTTACAGCATCGAGAAACGGCAA
The DNA here is from genome assembly GCA_035221455.1 of Xenops minutus. Taxonomy (NCBI): domain Eukaryota; kingdom Metazoa; phylum Chordata; class Aves; order Passeriformes; family Furnariidae; genus Xenops; species Xenops minutus. The sequence continues at coordinate 22,807,868 of JAWWEE010000162.1, read as the reverse complement.
GGAAGTGCAGACCGCTGGCTCAGGTGTAATTTTACTGATGTCAGTGAATGCCAATATACAGTTACAGGACTCACTTCAGGTGACCGATATGAATTCAGAGTGCTTGCAAGAAATGCTGTTGGTACAATCAGCCCACCTTCACAGTCATCAGGCTATATCATGACCAGAGATGAAAACGGTAAGAATTATTTCTTAATATGCTTTTATTTGGGTACTGAAGACAGCTAGAGTTTCTGGCTATACTGATGGGAAATGGGAAGCCAAGGGGCAAAGAACCCATGACTGAGGTTGTTCCACTAAATTCAGAATATTTATGTTTGTACTCCGAGATGGGAAGGTCTAAATTAAAGACTCAAATCTGGCAGACATGCATAATCAATTGCTGCAAGGCACGGCACTCTGTATTTCTCTTGGATAAGCAGAAGTAGCAGCAGCAAGATTGGAAAGAAAGCATAAACTGTAATATTCTGATGGACTGAATAATTTAGAAATTAAAATGTGCCTCAGGTAGCTTGACATGCTAATAACAGCACATATTAACAGTCCCTTTCACCTATTATTACTATGATGCACTTATGACTGCTTACAGGAGAAGTAAGTTTATAGTTTATATAATAACTGCTATTTAGAGAATGCCATTTTCTAAGTGAAAGAATGCTATATATTACAAAGTTTTATAATTAGTACATTTAGAGGAGTATCTGGAAAAATACTTAGCAATATGGGAATTGAATTATATTTTCCTTTTTTAGTTGCTCCAACAATTGAATTTGGCGCTGAGCACTTTGAAGGTCTTACTATTAAAGCTGGAGAGAGCATTAGAGTTAAAGCTCTAATCAAAGGACGTCCAGTACCTAAAGTGACATGGTTTAAGGATGGTAAAGAGATAGAGAAAACAATGAATATAGAAATAACTACAGCTATTGGATATAGTACAATCTTTGTTAGAGATGCTACCCGGGATCATCGTGGCGTGTACACAGTAGAAGCAAAAAATGCATCAGGCACTAAACGAGAAGATATTACCATCAGAGTACAAGGTACTGCACCAAACACTTTCAGCATGCTTTTTTTAAATAGTATTTTATTCTAATGGCAGCAAATTATAACTCTGGACCTTTAAAATTGCAGACACACCAGGAAAAGTTGGTGGACCAATACGATTCACAAATGTCACTGGAGAAAAAGTCACATTATGGTGGGAGCCTCCAGCTAATGATGGTTGTGCTACTATTTCTCACTACGTAATTGAAAAACGTGAAACCAGCAGGATTGCTTGGGCATTAGTCGAAGATAAATGTGAAGCTTGCAGTTACACGGCACTTAAATTAATTAAGGGCAATGAGTACCAGTTCCGTGTCTCTGCAGTGAACAAATTTGGAGTTGGCAGACCATTGGAGTCTGATCCAGTTACCGCACAAATACCTTACAGTAAGTTTCCACCTCATTCTGTACAAATATCTGTGGAGTTACCATCTTGTCTTTCTAATGATGTTTTTCCCTTTTTTAGCTCTCCCTGATGCACCAGGAACTCCAGAGCCTACCCATGTAACAGGAGACAGTATCACACTTACATGGGCAAGACCAGAGTCAGATGGTGGAAGTGAGATAAATGAGTATATTCTTGAAAGGAGAGAAAAGAAGAGCATGCGCTGGGTTAAAGTACCCAGTAAGAGGCCCATTACTGAGAACAGATACAGAGTAACTGGACTTATTGAAGGCAATGAGTATGAGTTCCATGTCATGGCTGAAAACGCTGCAGGAGTTGGACCTCCAAGTGATGTTTCAAAGCTGATTAAGTGTAGAGAACCAGTCAGCCCACCAAGTGCTCCTAATGTTGTGAAGGTGACGGATACATCAAAGACTAGTGTAAGCTTAGAGTGGACAAAGCCAGTTTTTGATGGAGGCATGGAAATAATTGGGTACATCATTGAGATGTGCAAAGCTGATCTTGAAGCATGGCAGAAAGTCAATGCAGAGACTGTTATTGCTACTAAATATACCGTTGTTGATTTGGAGGCAGGGGAACACTATAAATTCAGAGTTAGTGCTGTCAATGGAGCTGGCAAAGGCGAAAGTTGTGAAGTTCCTGCTTCAGTCCAAACCGTGGACAGGCTTTCTGCACCTGAAATTGATATCGATGCAAACTTCAAGCAGACTCATATTGTAAGAGCAGGTGCAAGCATTCGTCTATTTATTGCCTTCTCCGGAAGGCCTGTTCCTACTGCAGTGTGGTCCAAAGCAGATGCTAATCTCAGCTTGCGTGCTGACATTCAAACAACTGATTCCTTCAGCACATTGACTGTGGAGGAATGCAACAGAAATGATGCTGGCAAGTATGTCTTTACTGTGGAAAACAGCAGTGGAAGTAAGTCTATTACATTTACTGTCAAGGTTTTGGACACGCCTGGTCCACCAGGTCCTATTACATTTAAAGATGTGACTCGTGGATCTATTACTTTAATGTGGGATGCTCCTGTTCTGGATGGAGGTTCTCGTATCCATCACTATGTTGTGGAAAAACGTGAAGCAAGTCGTCGTAGCTGGCAAGTAGTGAGTTCAAAATGCACTCGACAGATCTTTAAGGTCACAGATCTGGCAGAAGGTGTGCCATATTACTACCGGGTATCAGCAGAAAATGAATATGGTGTAGGTGAACCCTGTGAATTAACAGAACCAGTTGTAGCCACAGAAGAACCTGCTCCACCTAAGAGACTAGATATTGTTGATACAACCAAATCTTCAGTAGTTTTAGCTTGGCTTAAACCTGATCATGATGGCGGTAGCCGTATTACTGGATACCTTCTTGAAATGAAACAAAAAGGATCTGACTCCTGGATTGGAGCTGGACAAACCAAGCAACTTACTTTCACTGTTGAAGGCCTTGTAGAGAACACTGAATATGAGTTCCGGGTGAAGGCTAAGAATGATGCTGGCTACAGTGAGCCAAGAGAAGCTTTCTCTTCTGTTATTGTTAAGGAGCCACAGATTGAACCGACAGCAGATCTCAGCGATATAAGCAGACAGCTCATAACATGCAAGGCTGGAAGCACGTTTACTATTGATATACCAATCAGTGGGCGCCCAGCTCCAAAAGTGACATGGAAACTTGAGGAGATGAGGTTGAAGGAAACTGAGAGAGTGACTATCAAGACAACAAAAGACAGAACCACACTGACTGTAAAGGACAGTATGAGAGGTGACTCTGGTAAATATTACCTTACGCTTGAAAACACTGCTGGTGTGAAAACATTTGCTGTCACAGTGGTAGTCATAGGAAGACCAGGTCCTGTCACTGGCCCAATTGAAATATCATCGGTCTCTGCTGAATCCTGTGTGTTGACCTGGAAAGAACCTGAAGATGATGGTGGCAGTGACATTACAAACTACATTGTAGAGAAACGTGAATCTGGCACAACAGCATGGCAGCTGGTAAATTCCAGTGTGAAACGTACACAGATTAAAGTCACTCATCTCACAAAATACCAAGAGTACAGTTTCCGAGTAAGCTCAGAAAATAGATTTGGTGTCAGCAAGCCACTTGAATCAAAAACAGTAGTTGCTGAGCATCCATTCGGTAAGTGAAACATTTCTCAAAATCTGTTCTTTCCTCTGACTAAGGTATTTGTAATTACTAACATTTTCCTCACCATCTTTGTCATGTTTAGTCCCACCAAGCCCACCTTCAAGGCCAGAAGTCTATTCTGTGTCTGCCACCGCCATGGCCATTCGCTGGGAGGAACCCTATCATGATGGTGGCAGCAAAGTCATTGGATATTGGGTGGAAAAGAAGGAGCGCAACACCATCCTTTGGGTGAAGGAGAACAAAGTGCCATGCTGTGATTGCAACTACAAAGTCACAGGGTTGGTGGAAGGCCTAGAATATCAATTCAGAACCTATGCTCTAAATGCTGCAGGTGTTAGCAAAGCTAGTGAAGCTTCCAGACCGGTAGTGGCTCAAAATCCAGTTGGTAAGTATTGCTTTTTAGAGTTACAATGTTATTTAAGCTGCAGTAGAATTGCATTTTTCTCATTTTTTCTGTATTATTCCCCCAGATCCACCAGGAAGACCAGAAGTAACAGATGTCACCAGATCTACAGTGTCGCTGAGCTGGTCGCCCCCACTTTATGATGGTGGAAGCAAAATTATTGGATATATTATAGAGCGCAAACCATATAACGAATCTGGTGATGGACGCTGGCTGAAATGCAATTATACCATTGTCTCAGAAAACTTTTTTACTGTGACAGCTCTTAGTGAAGATGAAGCCTATGAATTCCGTGTACTCGCAAAGAATGCTGCTGGTGTGATTAGCAAAGGATCTGAATCAACTGGTGCAGTCATTTGCAAAGATGAATACTGTAAGTAATATTCACTTGGAACAATTAAAACGTAATGTTCTATTTTTAGTACTGTCATGTAATTTTTTCCCAAACCTCTCTTTTCAGCACCACCAAAGGCTGAACTTGACGCCAGACTTCAGGGAGAAGTTTTGAGCATTAGGGCTGGATCAGATCTTGTTCTTGATGCAGCTGTTGGTGGGAAACCAGAACCAAAAGTCTTCTGGTCCAAAGGTGACAGGGAACTGGAGCTATGTGAAAAGATATCCCTGCAATACACCAGCAAACGAGCTATTGCAATTATCAAGTTCTGTGACAGAAGTGATAGTGGAAAATATACTCTAACAGTTAAAAATGCCAGTGGAATGAAGCAAATTTCTGTTCTTGTCAAAGTGCTTGGTACGTATCCCATGATTAATATTCATACTTAGTATACTAAAAAACCCACATTCTTTTAAATAAGAATGAGATGCTTTTCCTTAGCCACTAATTACAACACTTATTTTGAACCCTACATAGATTCACCAGGTCCATGTGCAGGCAAAATCACAATTAGCAGAGTCACAGAAGAGAAATGTACTCTGGCGTGGAACATTCCTGAGGAAGATGGAGGTGCAGAAATCAGTCACTATATCATTGAAAGGCGTGAAACCAGCAGACTTCACTGGGTTATTGTTGAGCCTGAATGCCAGACTTTATCCACCGTGGTAACAAAACTTATTAAAAATAATGAATACATCTTCCGTGTGAGAGCTGTCAACAAATATGGACCAGGTGTTCCACTTGAATCAGAACCTGTGATTGCCAGGAATGCTTTCAGTAAGTGTTACTACCTTCCATTCTGCATCAGAATTTGTAGAATAGTTCTCATAGATAAAAAATGTGCTAAATAATAATATTTTTTTTTTACCTTTAAAAAATAAAGCTATTCCAACACAGCCTGGTGCTCCTGAAGAAGTGAGTGTTGGCAAGGAACATATCATTATTCAGTGGTCAAAACCAGAATCAGATGGTGGCAGTGAGATTAAGGACTATCTTGTGGACAAACGTGAAAGGAAAAGTCTGCGCTGGACACGAGTGAACAGAGATTACACTATTTATGATACCAGACTGAAAGTCACAGGTCTCATGGAAGGGTGCCAGTACCAATTCCGAGTCACTGCAGTGAATGCTGCTGGAAATAGTGAACCCAGTGAAGCTTCACAATACATGTTATGTAAAGAACCAACATGTAAGTTAATGTATTTAATACGTATTTTAATATTTATTTATAATAATGGAGTATAAACTCACATTGACACTTCAACTAAGAAATGCATAACCACACATAAGCTCACTGAACTAGCCGGTATTAGAACAAACTTAAAAGTAGTTATAGTTCATCTTAAATTCATTTCCCAGAATTAGCTGTTTGGGAATTGTTTTTGACTGTAATATGTTTCCTGCACCAATGTGAAATGCATTTTCTTCTTTTCCAAAGATACTCCTGCATCACCTTCAGTTCCAAGAGTTGTGGATACTACTAAGCACAGCATAAGTTTAGCATGGTCAAAGCCCACATATGATGGTGGTGCTGACATCTTAGGCTATGTTCTTGAAATGAAAGAAGAAGGGAGCGAACAGTGGTATCGACCACATACAACCGCCACTCTGAGGAATGCTGAGTTCACCGTGACTGGTCTTAAAACAAGCCAGAAATACCAATTCAGAGTTGCTGCTACAAATGTGAATGGTATGAGTGAATTTAGTGAATCATCAGCAGAAATCGAACCTGTGGACAGAATAGGTAATTTGCAAATTTACTGTATATTTTAAGGAATAACTATATTTTTCTTTAGAACTACTAAAAGATTGATTAATTCCATGTTTCTTATGCCCTTCGTCAGAAATACCTGAGCTTGAGCTTGCTGATGATCTGAAGAAGACAGTTACAGTCAGAGCTGGTGGTTCTCTGCGCCTCATGGTCTCTGTATCTGGTAGACCTGCTCCTGTAATCACATGGAGCAAGCAGGGTGTTGACCTTGTAAGTCGAGCTATTATTGATACTACAGACAGCTACACTCTGCTTATTGTGGATAAAGTTAATCGGTATGATGCTGGAAAATACATCATTGAGGCTGAAAATCAATCAGGAAAAAAATCTGCAACTATTTCTGTGAAAGTGTATGGTAAGTAGTGCTACAATTGTATATGGGCATTACACCATTCTTTGTGCTTATTGCTCAGAAATAAGTGTCATTCATTTCCAAAGGAAGTTTGCCATTTAAATAACATGATAATGTTTGAGAAGTCAGAGAAACAATCTAATCCAGAGGAAACACATAGTCTCTGAAGCTGTTCTAGTTTATAAATCAAATCCCAGCAGCAGTAATTGACTGTGAAATTAAAGGATTCAAAATGAAAAAAATAATATTTTTTTGTTGTTTTGTTTTGCTTTTTTGTTTTAGATACACCTGGTCCACCATCTGCAGTGAAAGTTAAGGAAGCATCAAAAGATTCTGTGACACTTACTTGGGATATTCCAGCCATTGATGGTGGAGCCCCAGTCAACAATTACATAATTGAGAAACGTGAAGCTTCCATGAGAGCCTACAAGACTGTCACTACCAAATGCAGCAAGACATTTTATAGGGTTACTGGACTCTTAGAAGGAGCTTTGTATTATTTCAGAGTACTACCAGAAAATATTTATGGGATTGGTGAAGCTTGTGAAACATCTGATGCAGTACTAGTATCTGATGTCCCCATGGTACCACAAAAACTGGAAGTGATTGACACCACTAAATCAACTGTTACTCTTGCATGGGAGAAACCACTGCATGATGGTGGCAGCAGATTGACAGGCTATGTTATTGAGGCCAGCAAAGCTGGAACAGAAAGATGGCTGAAGGTAGTGACACTGAAGCCTACAGTCTATGAGCATACAATCATCTCTCTCAATGAAGGCGAACAGTACTTGTTCAGAGTCAGAGCACAGAATCAGAAGGGTGTGTCAGAACCACGAGAGATTGTCACAGCAGTAACAGTCCAAGACCAAAAAGGTAGGTGTCCACTGTTGAGAAAAACTGGGTGAAGCTTATACCCAATGAATGTGATATTTGTAAAACAAGTATTTGAAATATCAATTATTTATTTTCTTAGTTCTACCAACAATTGACTTTGCTGGAATACCTCAGAAGACAATTCACGTACCTGCTGGCAAGCCCATTGAATTAGCCATTCCAATTGAAGGACGACCACCTCCAACTGCATCTTGGTTCTTCGCTGGTTCTAAACTAAAAGAATCAGAACGCATAAAAATGGAGACTGTTGCCAAAATGGCTAAATTAACTGTGCGTGAGACCACCATACATGACACTGGAGAGTATACACTGGAACTGAAGAACACAACTGGAACAGTTACTGATACACTAAAGGTTATAATCCTTGGTAAGAATTCATGAAAACAATTGTCCATAGCCTTTCTCCCTTTGAAATTTAGTATGTGCAATATGATTCCTTTTTTCCACTTTTTAATTTTCTTTTTTATTTCCTAGACAAACCTGGACCACCTGTTGGACCTATTCGAATTGATGACGTTGATTCAAATTATGTAACCATCTCCTGGGAGCCACCTGAGCTGGATGGTGGAGCCACCCTTAGTGGGTATGTGGTAGAACAGCGTGATGCTCACCGTCCTGGATGGCTGCCAGTTTCAGAGTCAGTAACCAGGACAACATTTAAGTTCACCAGACTGGTTGAAGGTGCAGAATACGTGTTCCGGGTAGCTGCTACAAACCGCTTTGGAATCGGATCTTACCTGCAGTCTGAAATTATCGAATGCAAGAGCAGAATCCGTAAGTCAGAAGTTTTGTTTATTCTCTACCTTTAAAAATAAAAATATTTATTTAAATGGGCTTATATACTCATGAGTAGATTAGATTTTTCTAGATGTTCCTTTTTACATTATGATGCACAGTAATCATGTTATATTTCTGGAGAAAAATGCCATCCGTAAATCTATATAGCCAACATAGATGAACTGCAGATGATGTGCATAGTAAACCTGAATTTTCTGCTCAGGTCTACTATTAGGCTTGAAAAATTGTTTTACCACATTAGAAAACCAGGACTATTTCACTGACCTAATTTTTAAAGTACTTAGATACCTGTTGATAAAAAGAGTTCAATAAGGCATTGATATTACACTGTTGTTCACAATATGTTGCATATTAATAATGTGTAGAATCATTTGATGCTTCTTCACTTATTCTGTGTCATGTTTTACAGGTATTCCTGGTCCTCCTGGCACTCCAGAAGTGTTTGATATCTCTCGAGATGGCATGACATTAACTTGGTATCCTCCAGAAGATGATGGTGACTCACAGATCACTGGTTATATTGTGGAACGCAAAGAAGTTAGAGCAGATAGATGGATCCGTGTAAATAAAGTCCCAGTTACTATGACTCGGTACCGTTCCACTGGGTTAGTTGAAGGATTGGAATATGAACACCGAGTCACAGCAATCAATGCAAGAGGCACTGGGAAACCCAGCCGTCCTTCCAAGTCTGCTGTTGCCAGAGATCCAATTGGTAAGTTATTTCCTACATACATTAAGCATATTATGGCAGATAGGAATGACGCTAGTAAAATTTACTCTTTTTGCTAATTCTGGAATTTATGTGGATGTGTTAATAAATGAGATTCTGACTGCAGAAAACAAAGAAAATGTAAGTGAAAATCTTTCATTCAAAGTTTTCTTATATAAATAGACTACTGACTTATTACAGATCATATGTTGCAAGTTAGCATTTGTTTAATCTTTTAAATATTCATTTTAAAAAACCCCACCCTATCTGATCTTTTCTTCCAGCTCCTCCAGGTAAACCTCAGAATCCAAGAGTCACTGATACTACAAGAACATCTGTCTCCCTGGCTTGGAGTCCACCAGAAGATGAAGGTGGTTCTAAAGTTACTGGCTATTTAATTGAGATGCAGAAGGTTGATCAATTTGAATGGACCAAATGCAATACTACGCCAACCAAGATTCGTGAATACACCTTGACACATCTGCCCCAGGGTGCAGAATACAGATTCCGAGTGCTAGCCTGTAATGCTGGTGGGCCAGGAGAACCTGCTGAAGTTCCAGGAACAGTCAAAATAACAGAAATGCTTGGTAAGACACTTCAAGTATTAACTCCTGCTGAAAATTGTCCTAAAAAAATAACTGAAAAAACAGATATGGTATCATCTGTAAAACAGACATAGCGTGACATCTTAATTTTGTTTACAGAATATCCTGATTATGAACTTGATGAAAAATACCAAGAAGGTCTCATGGTGAGACAAGGTGGAGTAATCCGGCTTACAATACCCATTAAGGGTAAGCCCATCCCAGTATGCAAATGGACAAAAGAAGGACAGGACATCAGCAAGAGGGCCATGATTGCGACTTCTGAGACTCACACAGAACTTGTGATCAAAGATGCAGAAAGAGAAGATTCAGGCACTTATGATTTGGCACTTGAAAACAAGTGTGGCAAAAAAGCTGTGTATATTAAAGTCAGAGTGATCGGCATTCCAAATCCACCAGAAGGGCCACTGGAGTATGATGATATACAAGCTCGTTCTGTCAGAGTAAGCTGGAGACCTCCTACAGATGACGGTGGTGCAGATATCCTAGGTTATATTGTTGAGAGAAGAGAAGTACCAAAGACTGCCTGGTACACTGTTGACTCGAGAGTGAAAGGGACATCACTGGTGGTGAAAGGGCTCAAAGAAAATGTGGAATATCACTTCCGTGTTTCTGCTGAAAACCATTTCGGTATTAGCAAATCTCTTAAATCTGAAGAACCAGCAGTACCAAAGACACCTCTAAGTAAGTTCCCGCTTAGAGAAATAAATAAATCAGTTACTATGTTACCATCTAAAAATGCAATAATACATGCAAAAGTTTTAGTGCTATGTCACTATTATTTATTTTCGTTGTTATTATTAACAGATCCTCCAGAGCCTCCAAACAACCCACCTGAAGTGCTTGATGTTACAAAGAGTTCTGTCAACTTGTCCTGGTCCAGACCTAAAGATGATGGTGGTTCTCGTGTAACTGGCTACTACATTGAACGTAAAGAGACATCTACAGAAAAATGGGTCCGGCATAATAAGACACAGATTACCACGACAATGTACACAGTCACGGGACTTGTTCCAGATGCTGAATATCAATTCCGTATCATTGCTCAAAATGACATTGGTGAAAGTGAAGCAAGTCCTGCTTCTGAACCAGTTGTATGCAAGGATCCATTTGGTAAGAAAATGTCTGCATTAACAGATCTGAAGAGAACTTCATGTCCTTTGGAGAGGAATTTATTTTCTGTATTTATTTTAATTTTCAGACAAACCAAGCCAACCTGGAGAAATTGAGATCACTTCTATATTTAAGGACAGCATTACATTAGAATGGGAACGCCCTGAAAGTGATGGTGGCAAAGAGATCCTTGGCTATTGGGTTGAATATCGCCAGTCTGGAGAAAGCACCTGGAAAAAATGCAATAAGGAACGCATCAAGGACAGGCAGTTTACAGTAGGAGGTTTACTAGAGGCTACAGAATATGAGTTCCGTGTTTTTGCAGAAAATCAGACTGGCCTCAGCAGACCTCGAAGAACTGCTATGGCAGTGAAAACTAAATTAACATGTAAGCCAAAATATATTGTCACATTTGCTGTGATATTGTTGTGATTTGCTATGTTATAAACCACGGTGCTGCACTTAACAAGCTGCCCATTTGTTTTTCCTGTTATTTGTCAACATGACTGTCCGAAAAGACAGTCTTTCCATTTTAAGAGGAACAAGTATAAATGAAAATTCATTTATACTAATACATTAGTATAGAAATACATAAATAGAGGAAAAATTCATAATAATATTATTTTCTTAATTTCCTTTGTCATAGCTGGAGAAGCACCTGTCATAAAAAAAGAAATGCAGGATGTTACAACTCAACTGGGTGAGGCGGCTCAGCTGACATGCCAGATTGTTGGGAGACCTTTGCCTGATATTAAATGGTACCGCTTTGGCAAAGAACTGGTGCAAAGCCGAAAATACAAAATGTCATCTGATGGACGCAATCACACACTGACAGTGATGACAGATGAACAGGAGGATGAAGGCCTCTACACTTGTATGGCTACCAATGATGTTGGAGAAATTGAAACTAGTGGCAAGCTATTATTGCAGGCTCCTCCTCAGTTCCACCCTGGCTTCCCACTGAAAGAGAAATACTATGCAGGTGCTGGTGGCACTCTCCGCCTTCATGTTGTGTATATTGGCCGACCAGTACCAGCAATAACCTGGTTCCATGGCAACAAGCCTTTGAGAGGATCAGAAACAATTACTATTGAGAACACAGAACATTATACTCATCTTGCTATTAAGAATGTCCAGCACAAGACTCATGCTGGGAAGTACAAAGTACAACTCAGTAACACATTTGGAACGGTCGACACTGTACTTAATGTGGAAATACAAGGTAATTAATTTTATTTTCAGTATTTTTGTGTAACATTTTCTCAAATATTGATTGGGAAAAAAAATAAAAATGTTGTTCTTTTTCTTGTACAGATAAACCAGATAAACCACTAGGGCCAATTGTTATAGAGTCTATACTGAAGAATTCTGTGGTGATAAGCTGGAAACCACCACAGGACGATGGAGGTGCTATGATAACCAATTACATCATAGAGAAACGTGAAGCCAAGGAAGGAACAGAATGGCAACTTGTATCTTCAAGCATTTCAGGCACAACCTGTAGAATTGTTAACCTAACTGAAAATGCAGGGTATTATTTCCGTGTTTCTGCTCAGAATACATACGGCATCAGTGAAGCACTGGAGGTCTCATCAATCGTTTTTATAAAGCCTCCATTTGGTAAGTGGAGGTCAAAGTATCAATTTCTGTATGCAGTCAGCCAAGCTCCATGCAGCGGCTTGTTCACTCCCCCACCAGCAGGATCAGGAAGAGAATTGGAAGGGTAAAAAGCTAGAGAACTTGTGGGTTGAGATAAAAGACTGTTTAATAGGGAAAGGAAAAGCAAAGCAAAGCAAAACAAGAAATTAATTCACTGCTTCCCCTGGGCAGGCAGGTGTTCAGCCATCCCCAGGAGAGCAGGGCCTCATCACACAAAAGCATTACTTGGGAAGACAAATGCCATCACTCCAAACCTCCTGCCCTTCCTCCTTCTTCCCCCTACTTTATATACTGAGCATGATGTCATACGGTATGGAGTATCTCTTTGGTCAGTTGAGGTCACCTGTCCTGGCTATGTCTCCTCCCAGACTCCCATACACCCCCAACTTCCTTGCCAGTGTGGCAGTACAGAAAGCAGAAAAGGCCTTGGCTCTGTACCCTGATCAGCAATAAAAAAAAATCTCAATATTCTCAACCTTGTGTTCAGCACAAATCCAAAACACAACCCCGTAATAGCCACTGTGAAGAAACTTAACTCTACCCCAGCCAAAACCAGCACAACCTGTAATGAATTAGTAAGGCAAGCTCACTTCCATTTTTGAACTTTTGTTTTCTTTACAGATAAACCAGGACAACCTGGCCAGCCAGTAGCAAGTGCTGTCACAAAGGATTCTTGTGTTGTCTCATGGAAGCCACCTGCAAGTGATGGTGGTGCAAAGATTAGAACTTACTATCTTGAGAAGCGTGAGAAAAAACAAAACAAGTGGATTTCTGTAACAACAGATGAAATTCGTGAAACAGTCTACTCTGTGAAAGATCTTATTGAAGGTCTTGAGTATGAGTTCCGTGTAAAATGCGAAAATCTTGGTGGCGAAAGTGAGTGGAGTGAGGTATCCCAACCAGTCATTCCAAAATCTGATGTACCAATTAAAGCTCCACATTTCAAGGAAGAACTAAGGAATTTGAATGTGAAATTTCAAGCTAATGCCACATTTGTCTGCAAAGTCACTGGTCATCCTAAGCCAATTGTCAAGTGGTACAGACAGGGCAAAGAAATCATGCCAGATGGGGAAAAGATCAAGATACAGGAATTCAAGGGTGGATATTACCAGCTGATCATCACGAATGTAACAGATGATGATGCCACAGTGTATCAAGTCAGAGCTACCAACCAAGGAGGATCTGTGTCTGGCACTGCTTCTTTGGATGTCGAAGGTGAATGAAGGGTCTTGATAAGACAAATCCATTTTAAGCTTTGAATATTTAGACTATTGGTGCTCTTCTCATGTGCTTTTGTTCATGTGTTGTTTTTTTCTTCCTCTTTCTATTCCAGTTCCTGCAAAGATTCACTTGCCCAAAAACCTGGAAGGCATGGGAGCTGTACATGCCCTCCGAGGGGAAGTGGTGAGCATAAAGATTCCATTCAGTGGCAAGCCCACCCCCGTGATCACATGGCAGAAGGGACAAGATCTCATTGATACTAATGGACACTACCAAGTCATTGTTACACGATCATTCACATCTCTTGTTTTCCCAAATGGTGTTGACAGAAAAGATGCAGGGTTTTACATCGTTTGTGCCAAGAACAGATTTGGAATTGATCAAAAAACAGTTGAATTAGATGTGGCTGATGTGCCTGATCCCCCAAGAGGTCTAAAGGTAACTGATGTTTCAAGAGATTCAGTCAACTTAACCTGGAACGAGCCAGCTACAGATGGTGGAAGCAGGATCATAAACTACACTGTTGAGAAACGTGCTACAACAGCAGAGCGATGGATTCGTGTTGCACAAGCTCGTGACACACGATACACAGTGGTGAACCTATTTGGCAAGACCACCTACCAGTTCCGTGTAATTGCAGAAAACAAGTTTGGCCAAAGTCAGCCTTCTGAACCCACTGATCCAGTTGTAACAAAGGAAGATAAGACTAGAGTAATGAACTATGATGAAGAAGTTGATGAGACCAGAGAAGTCACAGCAGCTAAAGCAGCTCACTGTTCTACAAAGGAACTCTATGACAAATATATGATTGCAGAAGAGCTTGGACGTGGGCAATTTGGCATTGCACATCGCTGTGTTGAGGCAGTTTCAAAAAAGACTTACCTGGCCAAGTTTGTCAAAGTAAAGGGCGCTGACCAAGTTTTGGTAAAGAAAGAAATTTCCATTCTAAACATTGCTAGGCACCAAAATATTCTGTATCTTCATGAATCATTTGAGAGCCTAGAAGAATTGGTCATGATTTTTGAGTTCATTTCTGGAGTTGACATCTTTGAAAGAATCAGCACACCTTCATTTGAACTTAACGAAAGAGAAATAGTAAGTTATGTACGCCAGGTCTGTGATGCACTAGAATTTTTACATCGCCACAGCATTGGACATTTTGATATTAAACCAGACAATATTATTTACTTCACAAGAAGAAGCTCTGTAATTAAAATTGTTGAATTTGGTCAAGCCAGACAATTGAAGCCTGGAGACAGCTTTAGACTCCAGTTCACTTCTCCTGAATATTATGCACCTGAAGTACATCACCATGATCTGGTCAGCACAGCTACTGACATGTGGTCAGTTGGTGCTCTAACATACATACTTCTCAGTGGCCTTAATCCTTTCATTGCTGAAACAAACCAACAAGTTATTGAAAATATTCTAAATGCTGAATACAGCTTCGATGATGAAGCATTCAAAGAGGTAAGCGTCGAGGCCATGGATTTCATTGATCGTCTACTAGTAAAAGAAAGAAAATCTCGGATGACAGCTGCTGAAGCACTTAATCACGTGTGGCTAAAACAGCAGACAGAAAAGACCAGCACTAAAGCCATCAAGACCTTGCGGCACAGGCGTTACTACCAAACTCTAGTAAAGAAGGAGTGGAACACAGTTGTGTCAGTAGCCCGCATTTCCTGTGGAGGCGCAATTAGATCACAGAAAGGCATCACAGTGGCTAAAGTTAAAGTTGCGCCAATAGACATTGGGCCCATCGCTGGGCAGATAAAGCATAATGTTGCAGAAGAAGGAGGACATGCCAAATATGTATGTACAATTGAAAACTATGATGAGTCCACACAAGTCACATGGTACTTTGGTATGAGGCAATTAGAAAACAATGAGAAATATGAAATCAAATATGAAGAAGGTGTGGCAACGATGTATGTCAAAGATGTCTCTAAATCAGATGATGGTACCTACAGATGCAAGGTAGTAAATGACTATGGTGAAGACAGCTCTTATGCAGAACTTTTTGTTAAAGGTGTGAGAGAAATCTCTGAGCACTACAGATGCAGAACTGTTAGAAAAGTGAAACGACGGGTTGATACCATGAGACTATTAGAGCATCCACCAGAATTTACTCTGCCTTTGTATAACCGCACTGCGTATGTCGGAGAAAATGTCAGGTTCGGAGTAACTATAACAGTTCACCCAGAACCTCGTTTAACATGGTTCAAATCAGGCCAGAAAATCAAACCTGGTGATGATGATAAGAAGTACACTTTTGAATCAGACAAGGGTCTCTATCAACTTGTCATCAATAATGTCACTGAAGAGGATGATGCTGAATACAGTATCGTGGCACGCAATAAATATGGTGAAGACAGCTGCAAAGCTAAGCTGACTGTGATTCCGCATCCACCTCCAGCAGATGCCACACTCAGGCCAATGTTTAAAAGGCTACTGGCAAATGCTGAATGTCAAGAAGGCCAGAGTGTCAGTTTTGAGATCAGAGTATCTGGTGTACCAAAACCAACGCTGAAATGGGAGAAGGATGGTCAACCTCTATCGTTTGGTCCCAACTTTGATATTATTCATGAAGGTTTAGACTATTATGCTTTGCATATCAGAGATACTTTACCAGAAGACAGTGGCTATTACCGAGTGACTGCTACTAACAGTGCTGGTTCTACAAGCTGTCAGGCTTATCTAAAAGTTGAACGCTTGAAATACATCAAGCGTGAGTACAAGACTGAAGAAGAGCGGGAGAAGCATGTACAAAGGCAAATTGACAAGACCTTACGAATGGCAGAAATCCTTTCTGGGGTTGAAGCTGTTCCACTGACACAAACCGCACAAGAGGCTCTCAGAGAAGCTGCTATCTTATACAAACCAGCCGTTAGCTCAAAGACCGTCAAAGGTGAATATGAAATTAAGAAAGAAGAAAAGAAGGAGGAAAGAAAACTTCGCATGCCCTATGAGGTCCCAGAGCCTCGCAAACACACTGCTCTTGAGGAAGATCAGAATATTAAACACTTTGTGCCTCTGTCAGACATGAAGTGGTACAAGAGGCTGCGAGACCAGTATGAAATGCCAGGAAAACTTGAGAGGACTGTTCAGAAACGCCAGAAACGCATACGTCTTTCCAGGTGGGAGCAGTTCTATGTGATGCCACTGCCACGCATTTCTGACCAGTACAAGCCTAGGTGGCGCATACCGAAGCTAACACAAGATGATCTTGAAATTGTGAGACCAGCACGTCGGCGTACCCCATCTCCAGAGTATGAATATTACTACAGGCCAAGAAGGCGATCACTTGGTGACTTGTCTGATGAGGAATTGCTCATGCCTATAGATGACTACTTAGCTATGAAAAGAACTGAAGAGGAAAGACTGCGCCTTGAAGAAGAGTTGGAATTAGGCTTTTCTGCTTCCCCACCAAGCAGAAGCCCCCCACGCTTTGAACTGTCTGCCCTTCGGTATTCTACTGCAGGAGCACAGGTCAGTTCAGAAGAAGAAAGAAAAAGAGAGCTGAGGTATTCAAGCTATCACATCCCAACTAAAGCTGAGACCAGCGCAAGCTATGCAGAACTTCGTCAACGCCATGACAGGGCTGCCTACAGGCCACCTAAACAAAAGCAAAGAATAATGGATGAGAGGGAGGATGAAGAGTTGCTCCGTCCTGTTGGCACTGCTCAACGACTCTCTGAATACAAGAGTGAGCTCAAATATATGGCAGAGGAGGAAAAGAGTAGACTCAGGAGAAGAAGGGAAAGAGAAATAACTGAGATCACATCAGAAGAAGAAGAAGAAATAGAAATGGTGCAACACGTTCACAGGGAATTTTCACCTCCCTCTAGATTATTAAGGAGAAGAAGATCCCTTTCTCCAACTTACATTGAGTTGATGCGTCCTGTATCTGAACTAATTCGACCTCGCTCACGGCCTCCTGAAGAAAGTGAGAGAAGATCCCCAACACCAGAGAGAACTCGACCACGCTCACCTAGCCCAGTTTCTAGTGAAAGATCTCTCTCGCGGTTTGAGAGGATGGCAAGATTTGATATATTTTCTAGATATGAGTCCATGAAATCTGCTTTGAAAACTCAAAAAACTATGGAAAGGAAATACGAAGTTCTGACTCAGCAGCCTTTCACCCTTGACCACGCTCCTCGCATTACCCTGAGAATGCGCTCACACCGGGTACCGTGTGGCCATAACACCAGGTTCATTCTGAATGTCCAGTCAAAACCAACTGCTGAAGTGAAGTGGTATCATAATGGTATTGAGCTTCAGGAGAGCAGCAAGATACACTTTACTAATACCAGTGGTGTATTAACTTTGGAGATTCTCGACTGCCACATTGATGACAGTGGAACATACCGGGCTGTGTGCACCAACTACAAAGGAGAATGTTCTGATTATGCAACACTAGATGTTACTGGAGGAGATTACACTACATACTCTTCCCAGAGGAGAGATGATGAAGTACCAAGGTCAATTTTACCTGACTTGACGAAAACAGAGGCATATGCAATCTCCTCATTTAAGAAAGCATCTGAAACAGAAGCAAGCTCCTCAGTAAGAGAGGTCAAATCAGAAATGTCAGCAACAAGAGAATCACTTTTATCCTATGAACACTATGCTGCTTCTGAAGAAAAAGTCACTGCAGCTGAAAGAAAATCATTGGAAGAAAGGACTGCACACAAGGCATTTAAAAGCACTCTACCAGCAACAATCCTTACAAAGCCACGGTCAATCACAGTTTCTGAAGGAGAGACTGCAAGATTTTCCTGTGATGTTGATGGCGAACCAGCACCAACAATAACATGGTTCCGTGCCAGTCAACCCATTGTTTCTTCGAGGCGCTTCCAAGTAACACGAACACAGTACAAGTCTACCTTTGAAATTTCTTCGGTCCAGAGTTCAGATGAAGGAAGTTACACTGTTGTAGTGGAAAACTCTGAAGGAAGACAGGAAGCGCATTTTACTTTGACCATTCAAAGAACAAAAATTCCTGAAAAAACAATTACATCACCTCCAAGGATCAAATCTCCTGAGCCTCGTGTAAAGTCTCCAGAGCCAGTAAAGTCTCCTAAACGGGTGAAATCTCCTGAACCCATCAGCAGTCCCCCAAAAGCTAAGTCACCACCTGTAGACAAAACAGTACCAGCAGAGAAAGTACAATTACCAACTGCTGCTCCACCAAAGATAAAACAGCACCTGAAAGCAGAAGCTTTTGGAGATAAGGTAAAGTTATCTTGTGCAGTTGAAAGCAATGTTTTAAGTGTCAGAGAAGTGGCTTGGTATAAGGATGGTAAAAAACTGAAAGAAGACCATCATTTCAAGTTTCATTATTCAGCAGATGGCACTTATGAGCTCAAAATCCATGAGCTCATGGAATCTGATAAAGGAGAATACACCTGTGAAATTATTGGGGAAGGAGGTGTTTCAAAGACTAACTTCCAGTTTACTGGCCAAGTATTTAAAAATATCCATTCTCAGCTAAAAAGTGTATCTGAATCTCATAAATCAGTTAAGAAAGAAGATGAGTTGCTTACAGTTTCGACCCAGAAGAAATCAGTAGTGGCAACTGAAGAGAAATCTGCAGTTCAAGAAGTCATTAAAAAGTCAGTTGTTACTGAAGATGTCAAACAAGTGAAAGCAGAAATTAAAGCTTCTTCAACTAAAATGACAGTGTCTGAAGGGCAGAAAGTGACGCTGAAAGCCAACATTCCTGGTGCCTCTGAAGTAAAATGGGTGCTGAATGGAATGGAGCTGAGAAATTCAGATGATTATAGATACGGTGTTTCTGGCAGTGATCACACGCTAACTATCAAAAAGGCTAGTAGTAAAGAAGAAGGTATACTCACCTGTGAGGGTAAAACTGATGAAGGCATTATTAAATGCCAGTATGTTCTGACCTTCTCTAAAGAGCGCTCCAACGAACCAGCATTCATCACGCAGCCTAAGTCTCAAAATGTCAATGAAGGACAAGATGTGTTGTTCACCTGTGAAGTTTCTGGGGATCCTTCTCCTGAAATTGAGTGGTTAAAAAATAATCAGCCTGTAAGTAATCATTTAATATATTTATTTGAAAAGTTAGAATTATTCATAAAATTGATCTTAATTAAGCCATTATTTTTCCCTCCTCAGATTGCAGTTTCATCACAAATTAGAGTAACTCGCTCTAAAAACATATATTCTCTTGAAATTCGAAATGCAGCAGTGAGTGACACTGGAAAATACACAGTCAAGGCAAAAAATTACCACGGGCAGTGCTCTGCTACAGCATCGTTGACAGTACTCCGTAAGTTTGTTCTCCAGCTCTTGTGTTCAGAAAAGTCACAACTTTTTGCTGTGGTGTGTCTACTAAAATGACATGATAAATAGTACTGGTCATGGTGACCTAGGAATTTTCACAAGTTTATTTGGCTTTTGTATATTATATATACAGAACTAAAACAGCATCAGAAAATCTTTTTAGCACCCACAGAAGAGCACGCAGGTGCACTGTTACATCAACAGATGCATGTTAAGAGAAAGCTATGAGCATGTGAGCATTCCTTCTAGAATATGTTAAAACCTTGGTGCTGGCAATTACTCTTTCCTTTTTTACTAACAGAATCTGTTCCAATAAAACAAAGTAATTCCACAGTTAAAATTTTTTATGGCAACTTAACTGAACTGGGTTTAGTATTTTATTGGCTGTACCATGTCTCAGTTCCTAGCATCAAGGGGTGACTGATTTGCTTGTATGACTGTTTGGGTTTAAAGCAAAGCTGCAGTGATGGAGCTTTTCTGTTGCCTTTTACAGCTACAGAACAATGCGGTGAAATAAGACTTTACTATTCCATGTTTGTAAGAACTTGAAAATGTTTCACAACTTCTACAAACATGAACTGACCACTCACAATTTCTCAGTGTCTAATTCTAGTGATGATTCTAATAAACACTGATAACCTGTTTTTTCTTAAGTGCGTATGTTTTCCTTCAAGCTCATACATACCAGTAAGTTCCACTGTCTACTTGTTTCATTTCTAAAGTTTGTGATTTGGATATCTTGAATCGAATTATTGTAAACAATTTTATACTCCACTGCAGTTTTCCCATTGAAAGCAAAGTATGCTCTCTCTTCATTTCTGTAAAATTAACCATACAGAACTGCATGACTTTGTTCGTTAATGTGATGTTGTTGCTTTTTCCTTCTATGTTTGCAATGCTCCTCAGCTCTAATTGAAGAACCTCCAAAAGAGGTAGTATTGAAGACCAGTGGCGACGCAAGCATGCACGAAAGTTTTTCTTCTCAGTCCTTTCAAATGGCTTCTTCTAAACAAGAGGCTTCATTCAGCAGTTTCAGCAGTAGCAGCATGACTGAAATGAAATTTGAAAGCATGTCTGCCAAAAGCATGTCCTCCATGAAAGAATCCTTTGTAGAGATGAGCTCCAGCAGTATTATGGGGAAATCTAGTATGGCTCAACTGGAGAGTTCAACTAGTAAAATGCTTAAATCAGGTCTGAGAGGTGAGCATTACAATTATTGGTAGAGTTAGTGCTTCAGCTATCCTGAAGTAGTCCTCAGAGTAAAGCTGCTGCATGGCTTAGTGGAAACAGACTAACTTGGTATTTCTTCTCCTGTTTTATAAAGGAGTACCACCTAAAATTGAAGCTCTCCCATCCGATATCAGCATTGATGAAGGAAAAGTTCTCACACTATCCTGTGCCTTTTCGGGTGATCCTGCTCCTGAAATAACATGGTACTGCAGGGGGAGAAAAATTACCAGTCAGGACCAGCAAGGCAGATTCCACATTGAAACCAGTGAAGATCTAACCACCCTGATCATCATGGATGTCCAGAAGAACGACGGGGGACTTTATACCCTGAATTTAGGGAATGAATTTGGTACCGATTCTGCCACTGTGAATATTAATATTCGATCACATTAGAGAGCTTGATATATATTATTTACACTTGTTTTTTTACAAGTGATTCATATATGAACTGATATGTAAATATAAAAAGAAAAATATTTTTTTACCTACCTGAACAAGACAAAGTCCAGAGCTATACATTATGACTTATAGTCATTGACCTAAGAATTTAAAACACTTTTTTTCACTGACATGTACATACTGTATATAGCCGAAGATAACGGTTATGAAGTTTTGTACCATTTATTTTATGACATTTTGAAACGTAACTTTTGGAACTTAACAGTTGGCAGGAGAAAGTTTCCTGGGAAACGACTACCCTGCTCAACATTTAACTAATTTTTTGCGCCTCAACTCATTGTTGATGTCCAAGAATGCCTCAACAGGTAGAGAGGCTCCCTGTTGAAGATTACCTACACCTATGAGATGACACCGTGCATAGTATTTCATACATGCACAAATATTTATGTTGAATCAGAAATGTAAGGCATTGGTGATGTTTGCAATTACCCTCCTGTAAGCATTGCTTTAATGTTTTACATTGGGTCTGATTATGCCATAATTTCCATACCTGACTGACAATTTTTGGACGAAGTGCAAGCGGCCAGCACTTTGTTCACCCACTGTGTATTGCTTCTGACATACTGACTGCCTGAATAGCTTCAAAAAAAGTAACATCACCTGGCCATCCCCTTAATCAACAAAGCTATTTAGGTATTCAAGTGCAGCAGCAGTACCCCATCTCGGAGGTTCATAGGGTGCAGTGATTGAGTCTGTGTGGTAGGATTAGATACCCTGTAGTCACTTCCGGGCAACTAAGCAATGAACCACAGTTTGAAAACAAACTGTTGCTACAACATCAAATACCAGCCTGCACTGCAATTTGCTTTAGTTCTCCTAATGTAGTAATAGAGCTTGTTAGCTGTTGAACCTCCTTGAGATAGAATTATTCATTTGAAATAAAGCATGCTTTCTGCACCATAAGATCTGTGGCTCCTTCTTTATTATGCTGGTTTTACAGTTCCTGTGCTACACTATAGAAAAAGAGTTGCTGAAAGATGAGCCAGAAATAAAATTCTCAAGTGTAAATCAAGTAGCTAACTGTTGAAAATCCAGCCATCTATCAGAAATATCCTGGTCATGAGAAAATCAGCCCTAAAAAAGTCAGACTTTAAAAAAAAATTTCATCATAATTTCTTCACTGACAAAGGAGAAATTCTAGCACATGCCTAAGCATTGTGCTGTTCTTAGCCCAGTTGTTTCCAGGCTCTCCTCTACACCCTCTGGTTTTTTTGGCTGCAACACTCACTGACCCTAATTGCCTGGACCTACAAGTTGTCACCTCCCATGGACGATTAAGGGCCCATGTCCCATCAGTTCTTCGTCCCTCAAGTCAGCTGACATGGGGGGGTGTGGGTTGTGAATCACAAGTACCATGGAGGCAGGTCCAAATTTTCTTATCTGTGGGAAAGAGTATCAAGGTCCAAGGTGTAACTGCTTCTAGAGTTCACTCTGATCTGCTGAAAAAGAGTGAGAGAAAACACACTTACAGCAATGCAACACTTCTGGAAAATTGTCTGAAGTGTATCAGGAGCATAAGGCAGCAAACACTATGCATCACTATGACTCCCAGCATTCTGCTACCACTAAAACAGAAAGAAGGCTCAAGCTTATCAGAAGTAGTAAAGCAGGTAGAATGCTTAAAAACCTATTCCAAAGAGACTCCCTATAGAAGCATACTTCCTTTTTATAATTTTCTATAAACTTATACATTGTCAACCACTCTGTCCAAAAGATGCAGGAAAGCTAGGAATGAAAGAAGGATTAAAGTAAAAATAAGGATTTCAGAAGAACTAAGCTTTGGTTCAGGACAACATTCAAACTTTTTCAAGTGATGCAACCAGGAATATTTAGAAACAATCATAAAGATGAAAGTTTAAGAGTGCCCAGTAATTCCTCCTTAGGGAAGAAAGTAAAAAAAGAATAATAAAAATGAAGTTAAAAAGACTGTTCCTTTTAGTCTTTAAAACATTCAAAGAAAAAAAAAAAATCAAGAAAGCCTTTAATTCTCATTCCATTAGACATTTAAAAAAACCCCAACCAACAAACTCAATACAAGACACAAAAATGCACAGGTACGTTCTAGTTTGGCCAACAAGTAACTTATGTACACAGGCACATTAATACAATTAACACTAAAAATGCACTAGTTAGTTGGTCATCTCAGCAGAAAGAAACAGCAATGGTATCTGCAGATTAAACCATGGACTCTTCTCCACAAAAGCTCCTGGAAACTCAATCTTACATAGCCTCTACTGACTTTAAATATACTTATGCAATAGAGAGAAGCACATTGGTGTGGCAGGGTAAGCAAGTTCATTCTGTCAGTATTCCTCTGGCCCAACTCTGCACAGTATTTAAGCAAGCACAACTAACTTTAGGCACATGAGTCACTCACATGCCTAAAAATAGGATTTAAAATACCTACAGGCTTTGCTGAAACACAGCTTTAACAGATAATGTTACAGGCCAATCAGCTGAGCCAGTTTTTTTTCCAAAAGGCTGCTAAGCAAATGTTAATACAGAGTGACATTGCTAAAGTCACAACCTAGAGCTTAAATACTCCATTTCACAGAACACTTCTCTAAAGAGTAACATTTTTCAAGACAACAGATTAAGCAGGTCTCTGGCTGAAAAACATTTTCAATTACTTCTTATATTCAGGTCAAATATAGGGATTTCTAACTGTACAAGCTGACTCACCTTATACTCTTTAAGTGATAAATACAATTTTAAAAAATTGGTTTCAGATTGATCTCTTCAAAAACACATCATATCAAAAACAGATTACTAAGTAAATATTTTAGGTTGAGGTTCAGCTCTCATTCTCCACTAGAATGATACAATTAGGCATTGCTGATAAGCTCTTCCCTAAACTTGGAAATGAAATGCACTGATATGTCTCAGATTTTTTTTTTTTTTCACAATTTGAAGTCCAATCTCTTTTCTTCATAGAAGCTGAAAGCCAGAAAAAAAAACATGTCAACGTGACATGTACTTAACACTGTACAAGCTGGCAGCCACCTCAGCAAAATTCCAAAAAGCAAAAGTGAAATTTCTAAAACCTAAGATTCAAGCTCTAAAGCATATGATTCAAGACAACACTCTCACTGCAATACGTAGTTTACTTCTCTGAACATCTTTTTTAATACTTTTTTTTTACAATTGTCATGTCATACAGAATACATTAAAGCAAACATTCAGAAAAAATGTACAAGCATGTTGTGTGGCTGATATGCATATGCTAGTCTGTAAGAAAACTGACAGAAGTGAGCATAAATGACAGCTCTGAGCTGGTATCCACAAATCCCTTGTACAAACCACTCCATTCCACTTGAACCTGACATAATGGTTTATAAACTGGCGCTTTATATGGGCAACAGCTCATGTTTTTCCCCAACATTTGAACCTATTTTGATTTAGATAAATCAACATTCCAAAAATTTATAAGGGAAGCTTCTATTCCCATCTTTCCTTTCCAGCTTGCTTCAAAACCACCAAATTATTTATATACACAAAAGGAAGACTAGTTAAACCAAATTAAAGAAGATCTGGCTATAAAAACAGATTTGGTATGTGCTTGAGTGCAAAATACCCTGTACATCTATTTAGCAATTGTGTAAATCAAAATCAGTAAATGGCTTGCTTAAAGTGCTCTACAGCTAAGACTCTATAGACCAAGTTTATCCCTAAACAAACACCCAAAAAACCTCCAAAAGCTTACAATGCTAACATTAACAACCTTCTGGACCAAGGTGCTAGTAGGCACTCTTATACTATATTACTCATTCATTATTAAGAGAGTCAGACTGACCTCAGTTACAGTTAATGCAAATTTACACTGATGTAACTGAGAGCAGAATGCATCTTCTGGTGTATACCATCCTCAAATGATATAAAGGAGTCCCAAAACCAGAAGCTCCCTTACGTATAAATATGTCATAAATAAACCACATATAGATACAAATATTCATTACAACAGCAGCTTAAAACAGTCTAACATTTCAGCTCTTGCTTCTATAATACTTTGCTAAAAACACATCTTAAGTAGGCAGAGTAAATCTTAGTGCTGTGTTAACTACTTGTGATACTACACACCCCAGAAACAATTTATGCACATTTTGAAGCCTTTAGTAGATCTTGAGATCTTTAGTAGTGAAAGTAGGTAGAAATTTTTGATGCAAAAAAGAATAAATAAATAAAAATTATTAAATATCCCATGTTTGGTACAAATACTTCATATTAAGTTATTTTTATACATTTGTTTAGAAAAATACACTAAATATTTCTACTTTCATTGGCTAAAAATAAGGACTGGATTATGTATACCCTTGTGTTTTTAAAGGCGGCAATGTCAATTACCATCAAGCTGCTGGAGGAGACCCATTAGTTCCCATTCCGACAGCCCTTACACTGGCAAAAAGAGCCACAGTGGTGCTAATCACAGCTCTGGGTGGATGACCTGCTATAAATGACCAAGAGGCCCATGGCACAAGTCGCATTTTCTCCAAAAAAATGAAAACTTTTTGCTGAAGTTTACAATGCATGTTTACTAACGTAGCAGTCTGACCTTCACACTTTTTAAAAAGAGCTACATTTACAAATGTGGATGCTTATCTGTTAAAGCCATCATTTGTTCCAAAAAATGCACATTCAAACTGTGAAATATTAGGAAAATACTCTTGCAAATAAACTATATAAAGATAAAATACACTTCAAAGATAGTATTTATGTTATTCTATAAAGTGCAGAGAAATCCTTCTAAAAAGGGAAATTACTACTTTCTATAACAACAGTATAATTACAGCAGCTTTTGCATAGCATTATTTATAGAAAATTGAATACTTTCAGTTGCTTCATGAGGAAAAGGATGAAAGAGTCTCTTCCAGTTCAGTTCTTTCCTTTGACACTGATTTATTTTCTTCAGGAATGGTTGATGATACCAGATCTCCATTGACAGCACTTCTAGAACAGTGAGCAGATCCTATGAAGAGATCAATAAGTATTTCATTTTCAAGCCCAAAAAACATCATTCAATCTGTCAATTATTCAATTTCTAACTATCTCCTATACATAAGGAATCAGAAGCATCATTACTCTGGACTCATCCTGAAAGATTTCCATCCATCTCATGCCCAAGGACAATGGAGATTAAGAGTGTTCAGCCAGTATAAATCAAGTGATTTTTACATTATGCAGGACAGCAACCTGCGAGGTGCAGACATACTCTTCTTTTTTTGAAAGAACTGATGCATTGACAAGCATATAATTAACACATTTTCTATTATTAAAATGAAATGGGCAACAATGCAAGTTGGGTATTACTAGGTTACGTGACAGGAGAGCAATAAAACTAAGATAACTGGCAGGTAGCAGGGAGAGCTTCTGAAACACTATAACAAAAAAAAAGGATGAGCTGAGCTAGAGACTAGAGTTGCATGGTAAGGAACCAAAAAGGCCCTGTTAGCAGAAACTTCTAAGACCGCTTCTTTTCAGCAGTCCTAAGTCAGACTGGCTAACCAACACCAGAAGGCCCAGCTGGTAACAGCAAAAGCCTTGTGTAAAAGGAGGCCTTAGTGATGCACACCTACATCAGTGATCAGACACAGAACAAGATATAAACAAAATCTGTCAGCTTGGTATACACACCCAACAGGGACACCCTATGCTGGGGCAAGATGACTGAGGTGAAAGAGGTCGTCACCATGAAACATGTGAGCACCAAACAACCAAGGAAATGGCACTGGTGTGAATACACTGCTGTAGACTGGAAAGCATTACTATCACTGTCTGCTCACACAAGCCTTCAGCAATGCACAGGCTTTTTAAATCCAAGTGAAGTACTAGGTACTCTAAAAGGAGGCAAGACTGAACCAGAACTGGTGAAGAACTAGTCAAGTTAAAGTCTGCCTGAGAGGAGTTAGAATGGAGTCAAAATGACAGCAAGATTCAAATGGAAAATCCACAGAACTGGCTACTAATTCAGTCGGCACATCTAATTAGGCGTGAATAATACTCTGATCATGACCTTTACTACTGGCAAGGCTGTACACCTTCAGAACAGTGCTGTTCTCTACAAAAGGCAAGGAGCTGCTGAAATCAATCACCTTTCCACAATGCACTGAGTGGAAACTAACCCCCACCACTTACAGGGGTCACAAAAAGGAAAATTTCTTTTGGGACAAGCAGCAGGTGGCAAACAGCAGTATTCCACACCACTTACCAGAATATCATTCATGTAAGAGTTTATTAGTAAAAACATCCCTTTTCTGATTATGTCTATTTTATCTTGCCAGTAGTCTCACTGATTACAATACAAATGCCCCAGCTAGAATATCGTTTTTAGTATGGATGGAAGCCAGCACAAGTCAGTCAGCTAAAAAACTATAAAAGTGCTTTGATTTATAGTACAGGAATCTTACAACCAAAACTTTATGTAACTAATAATAAACTTTTTTCCCTATGCTGATACCAGTGCTAGAACAGCTGCTGTAAACAGGGGAATAAATTGTACAGGAAGATACAGAGAAAACTAACCCCCTCTCCAACTTACTCTGAGAATCTTCAGAAGGTGTATCACTGTAAGATTCTGTATCCGAGTACGTTCTTCTGCGCCGCTGAGAATATCGGTGAAGAGATGAACCTGGTTCATCTTTTATAGAACCTTTTACAGAGTGATTAATCCTACAAAATAAAATGAGATCTATTAGTAAGCAAAATCTGTAACAACCCACAAAAATTTAATGTACTTTAACTTTGAAATAACTTTGGTGCTTTGAATAATTAGGTATCAATCATTTATAGTAGACTAAAAAATGGCCATCAACAGTCTTAATTTCACAGCTGTAAAGGCTGTAAATGAAAATAAAAATGCTATATAATCTTTGCATGAAAAAGTAAATAATCGGAGAATGTGAAATACTGATCCAAAACGAATGTCTGTTTCAAGCTCTAGCTCTAATTTCATGAAGTTGTAGAGTAAGTCATTTACAAAAATTTTCTAGTATGAAGAAATTTTTGTAGTATATTAGAAATAGCAGCTGCATTATTTACCACCAATGCTGATAATGTGCAACCTTTGTTTTCAAAATTACATCAATTTATGATTTTTACTTTTTTTTACTAAGTGAACGATTGTTCTCACATACTGATTTTAATGCTAACAAGTTCAGAGAGGTCTTTTAAGACATAAGAAAAAATCTTAATGAAACAGAAATTTACCTTTCTGAATAGCAAGGACCAGGGTGGCTTATGGAACGCTTCATCTAGTGGGGAAAAAAACCAAATTCCAAACAAAAAACCATACCAAAATGTTACACACTACTTATAAGAACAATAAACATATCTACATTAATTTTTACTTTATTTACAGTCTCTACAAAGAGAGAGGGTAATTTTTTTTTATCAAAAACAACCCTTCATAGCTAAAAATCTGATTTAACTGTATGAAAACAGATGGATTGCCATCAATATCAGAAGTTTTAGAACATTCACATAGGAAATAGTTTACTAAAAAAAAAATACTACCTCATTTCTATGGAATTCATTCGCTCTTGCACCAAAGTTACTCACAGAGCCATTTGTTAATTGTTATGATATACAGAAGACATTTTTCCTTTACCAATTATAAGCTTAAATTCCTCATTACACAGTAACGCCAAATTCTGCCTCTCCATTCCTTGTGGTTTGTCTGATATCACTGTCAAATATCTATGCGTATCAAAGAGTTATTAATTTAAATCATAATTATCAGCTTTGTAAGCAAACTGATTGAAGATAAAGAGACAAAAGATGCAAGTGCAAAGAAGAGATTCCTACTACAAAATTCCACAATATGGCTCATCTTGGAATTCATACATACAAGAAAACATTTAAGATGATTCCCTATACACTGTCCTTCTAAGGGAAATAATCAATAGTGAATATTTATGCAAATAATATATTTACTATTATTTATCGTTTTGTTAAATAAGGCCAAAATAGATTAATACAAACATCTTGAATTATATACACTGAAACATATGCTATCTTGCTGAAGTGGTTTGAGCCACAAAAACACTTAAACAGGAGGCAAGGTTATGAAAGTTTTA
The DNA here is from genome assembly GCA_035221455.1 of Xenops minutus. NCBI lineage: Eukaryota > Metazoa > Chordata > Aves > Passeriformes > Furnariidae > Xenops > Xenops minutus. The sequence continues at coordinate 22,778,293 of JAWWEE010000162.1, read as the reverse complement.
GGATTGCTGTACAGCTAACGCTCTGAAAAAACAAACAGTTGAACTGAGGAAAAGTTAAACCTCATTCATTTATGAGACAGCTCATTACAGTGGCTTGACATGTACGATAAATTACTCTGATGATGTAAAGGCTAGCAAACAAAGATTAGGAATGGAAAATTATTGATTTGTATTTAGGATCAGTAGTCATTTATAATGGAGTCAAGACTTCAACTGTTGACATCATAGCACATAGCAATAGCATAGCCTTTTGTCACTCCTCCCCCCAGTCCAACTAACAATATGACACTTAGAAAAGATAGTATTTCAAAATATCTAGACCATTTGAATAGGTGATGGTGACACAGGAGAAACCAAGGGATCAGGGTGAGGCAGCTGGAACATTTCTGGCTTAAACTTGGCATTAGCAATCTTCACACATTCTTCAAGTGTTGTGATAAATGTATTACATGTGGCACTAAGCAAGGAAGAGGCTTCATTCATATTCTGAAAACAAATGAAAGAACAAGCATAAACAAGAAAAGAAATGAAAATATGTAACTACAACTCTCCCCTACCACCATTGCCATACACACTGATTTCCTTCATTACCACTAAGAACTTCCATTTCCCATTTTATTTAATCAAATGTACACCTTACAATGAGGCCAATTTAAGCGAACAAATGTGGCAGCATTGTAATTTCTTTCTGACATCTGAATTTCTTTAGGGTACCAGTTAACAATGCCTTACTGCAAAGCATGTCTCAGAGTGACTAGCTGGTACCAGATGAAACAAAGGAATTGCAGCAGAATGTGTGAACAGTCTTACCATTCCAGAGCAAGGAGCCTGCAGGTCAGTTTCACCTCCTGTAAACTGACAATTTGCTCTGTTGTGACTAAGCATCAACCCCTTGCTCTGCCCTAAGTGACCAATAACACTGTTCCCATGCTGCTCAAGAGTGTAAAGAATGAAGCCATTCATAATTTCCAGTACTAACTTTCATTCAAAAGCAGAAATACTATCTAGTATTGTACTAGCGCAATACTAGTGTTTTAGTACTGTACCTGTGCACTGCAGGTTTCCAATACCTGTAACACTAGCTTTCACTCAAAAAAAAAAAAAAAAAAAGAATACCATCCTATACAAATATAACCAAGAATGGACAAACAAGCTTGTTTCACCTACACTGGCCTTAACAGAGATGGGAGACAAGATAAAATATTGCATTGCTCATTAGACAGCTCTTCTGGCCTTTCAACTAAATGGCTCAGAAACACAATTGCTTCCTAAAACATGGTACAACTACATTTAAACCATCCAGGTACTTTATACAAATAAAATCACTATTAGTATATATAAGTATATATTCTATACATACAAGCACTCAAGAATTGCACCTAAGTTAAATGTCCCAACATTAGGGAGATGAAGAAGACATAAGTCATCAACAGTAACTTGAGCTGTTTTATATAATTAGGTTCTCTGGCGACATTCTAGAAATTCTGTACCTCAATGCTGGGAGGAGAGTGAGTCTCATCATGGTGAACAAATTCTTGTATTGTATGAACTTGCTGCATTAAAAGATCACAGTAGAGACGAAGTTCGGACATTTTGGTTTTAAGAGATTCATTGGTCTCACTTATTTCTATTTAAAAAAAGGAAATATTAATGTATTGCATATAATGTATGTACACATTTTAATTTTTAAGCACTTTTCATTTAAATATCCGTTTAAAAATCCACTTAAACGTCCACTTAATTTTGAGGAAAACTGAATTCTGCAGTGAGTCAAGAACTATACTTGAAGCAGACAGTAGTTTCTCCTTTGGGTAACTGAAACTAATTTAATGGCTATTGTGAAAAAGGCACATTACCAGGAAAAAATAAAAGTTGAAATCTTTCTTAGCTGCAATATAATGTACCAAAAATTTACTAGATAATTTATGCTCACCAGAGTGGCGGGAAACAGCTACATTAAGCCATCCAAGAAAAATTATGGAAACAAACCAGTAACTATAAAGAGTCAAAACGGCAGAAACAAAATGGCTTCACAACAGCTACAAATAGTACATTTGTTCTTGTGGCATCAATATGTTGCTGGTATTTCAGCTTCTTAAGACAGAATTAACCTCCATTGACCTCTTATAACTCAAACGTCAAGAGGGAATTCACCACAGATATGACTAGAAATAATCACAATTTATATTAAGAGACAGTAATACTGACTTTGTACCACAATATTTGCACTATGATTACCTGAAAACATGCATCTGAAGAAGTGGTATACTCTAGGTAACATACATACCTTTTTCTTTTTTTGTTCTGGTATCTGCTAAGCAGGCTTTTGCACTCCCCAGTGCTACCAGCCATCTTTGCCTTTCAGCTGCATTAACTGCTTTCATATAGAAATGCTGCTCCCCTGGGATAATTAGCTCCATTCTCGTGTTGTCTGTTGCATGAACTTGTGATAGAAGGGGAAAAAAAACAACCCAATTTTGAAAAAAAACCAGTAACCTCAGCTCAGTAACAATTATCTACCAAATACTCATAAAAGTATTTTAAAATGCTTATGACAATCCTTCAGTGATACAGTAAATCACAATGTACCACTGCTAACTAAGAAAAAGCCCAAAGCTACTCAACCTTTCTGCCCAGTACACCTGCAAGGCAAGAGACTTGACACTGAGCAGTGGCCAGACACAGGTACAGGGGGTTCCCTTTCTATATTAATAATATAGTGTGTATGAGTCTGTAATAATTGCTGTATTGCAAACCTGCTCTAACCATGGCAAACTGAAGAGCTTTGTCACCAGGACAGGTATTTACAGGGGACAAGATAAAAACTGAAATAATCTCTCTTCTAGATAGATCTGGCCTCAGGTTGCAGAGTCCTAGAACCAAGAACTGATGTGGAGTTTGCTTACAGTCTATTATATTCAGTACTACATTTCTAACTGAATACTCTGGCAAGTTTCATGTTATCAACCACAGTTCCTCCAGATCTAATCCCCACTATCCATGGATGCAGGAGACTGCCCCAAATCCAGACTTCAACTATTATCTTTTCTTCACCAAAAGAACAAGATAGCAAGCAAAATGAACAAGGGGAATGGCAAAGGAAAAAAAAAAAAAAGGTGATCTCCCCCACTATACATCACTGTTTTCATCTACACCAAGGAAACACTAACAAAAAAGAACATGAAAAATACTTGGTGGCCCACCCACTTTTTAATATTACAAGTACACACATCACAAGCCCAGTCATCTGCAAGGATCTAGAAAGAGGTCAAGAGTTAACAGCAATGGAGAGATAGACAACACCTTGCTATTAGGCAAGGTTAGACTGCACTAAAGGCTAAATTCATAGTTTGGCACAAACAGTTCACATACTGACTCAAAAACACCCATCACCTGTGGCCATGGGCAGCTACTATCAGTAACAAAAGTAAAAATAACTCAGGAAAACAAAAGACGAAACTTCTCTGGTTTATGAATCTCCCCTTTTGGGTCACTGCTGCTGCTCTTCTGGAAAACTAGCATCCATGATTGTAAGAGGGAAGAGCAGCAGAACTAAACAACTAGCTGAGGTAATTTCAAGCATGAGCTACATGAACACAATTATTTAAAACAAAAAGTAATATATGGTGGGTTCCAAAATCTCAAAAGAGAGCTCTATTTGCATTTGTTATTATTCGTGAACTATGAAGCTGTCACACATCACTACACCTAAAGGAAAATAGAGGTGGAAAAACTTGCAAAAATGTATGTTTGGCGATCTTTTCTATTTCCCTGGCAGCTAAAATTTCCTCAAGCGGAAATCTACTAATTCTTACCTTTTATTTCACACACAGCCATCTTTATACTTCCTTTGCTGCCTTTGCAAACATCATCCTGGGAATCATAGTAGGACAATATCCCATTGTCTAAAACAAACCACCGAGGCTGCCAACCTAGCAAGATCAAAAACAAGAAAAGGAAAGTTTAGTCTAATTACTAAATTTTAAGTCAAATTCATATCTGTTAAAACTTTTACTAAAGATGCAAACATTAAATTACCTTTGTAACACAACAGAAAGCAGACAATCTGTGCAGTCTGAAGACCAGAGCCGCTCTATAACCAGACTAGTGTTACATGGATATTTCACTCCTATTCTTTTTGGATGCAAGATCATCAGTATTTGTTTTCACTATATTCCATTCTAAAGAAAAATTAAATTTTAATTTAGCCACCACGGAATCCCATTTCGAGGGTTGATAAATTACATACATCTGAAAAACCATTCTCATTCAAGTATATTTTTCAGGCAGACTTTCTTAGGATTGTAGGAACTTCTTTGTAATATACAAATAAATGACTGATGTCACCAGCTGCTATGCTATGGTCTCCTCTGCCTACTGCATTTCAGTGAAAACTTTGTATTTCACACCTAAGTACTGGCACACCATTTTCTCTCAAAGTAGCCCAGTTCCATCACCCAGCAACAACTAAATGTCAGGCGCTGTGTGTAGAAGCCATGGTCCATTTGTGAGGACAGTATACACCAGCTCCTCTACTAAGGTTTTCACCAGCTTTGCATTAGCACAGTAATATAATGATCTCTGACTTCACTACTTCTACAAAACAGAGCAGTTTATGCATAGACAAAAACATCTTTGAGAACTCTATGCAGCATTATACCACAAAGTAAATTATTGCCATGGACCTTCTTGAATTTTGCCTAGTAAACCACCTTAGTTTCTAAAAGTAACATCACACTAAAATATTCTAGTAGAGCATAACAATTATACTGGCCCATTACAGTCTGGGTCAGCTATACAACAGGAGCAAATTATCCCTCTATTTTACAACTCGACACCAAAATTTAACTTACTGCTTGGCTTAGGGTTTGGAATGGCAGTAATTGGGTGGCCAAGAACTCACTGTATTTGGCGATATCACGGTGTGGTCCATGGTGCTTCCCAATGGCCGTCCCAACAGAACAAGCTACAGCCATCCACCAGCAGTGTATTTTAACACAGGAGGCTTTATCAGCTAACAAACTCTTGAAATCAGCTAAAAGTTTCATCCTATTCAAATTTTTATGATGCTATCATCATAGAATCATTTAAGGTTGGAAAAGATCTCCAAGATCAAGTCCCATCTTTGACCAGGTACCACCTTGTCAACTAGACCACAGCACGAAGTGCCATGCTCAGTTGTTTCTCGGTACACCTCCAGGGATGGTGACTCCACCACCCCCCTCGTGAGCCCGTTCCAGTGAAGAAACTCCTCCTGATATCCAGCCTGAACCTCCCATGCCACAGCTTGAAGCTATTTCCTCTCATCCTGTCACTTGTCACGTGGGAGAAGACCTCGACCCCTACCTTTCTACAATCTCCTTTCAGAGAGTTGTAGAGAGTGGTAAGATCACACCTGAGCCTCATCTTCTCCAGGATGAGCACCCCCAGCTCCCCCAGCTTGTCCTCATTACTCTCTAGATCCTTCCTCAGCTCCACTGCCCTTCTCTGGACAGACCCCAGCACAGGTGGCATCACAACACTAACTGAAAGTGTTGTCAGGCCCCATTATGTCATACCACCGCTCCAGGACAAAGTAATAAGAACATGTAATTGGTAACTTTTTTATTTACTAGCTATAACAGTAAGCATACATGTCTTTTTAAATGCAAAGTGGTAACTAAAAAGCAAATCCACAAGAACCAGAGGGCAAAGAAGATAGTGCCAAAGCAGTAGAATTCGAGGCCCGATTAAGCATGGTACGTGATCCAGAGCTGATGTGCTCTGGAGGGACAATCAGTCCTCTCACGGCGTCAGAGGAGAAATGTGTTTCACCCTGACAGCACTGCCTGGCCATTGCCTGCTCCACAGATAGTATCTCTATCACAGCACACGATCAGCCAAACAAAAACAGAACTTTGCTGGCAAACCCTGCCATTTGATGCAATTTTTTGTCCGCAGCGCTTCTAAAAATGCATTTCGCGCAACTAAAGTTTATCACGTGTTCTATAGGTTGGGCTCCCTGCAGCCTGTCCTGCTGACACCAAGGCGCAACCCGGGTCGTGAGGGGGGCTCGGCCACGGCATTCCCCGTGCAAGGCCGGGGCCCGACCCAGCCCAACCTGCCCCGGCCCTGCCCGGCCATACCCGGGGGCAGCGCTGGCCGCCGCCAGGGCCGCTCCCGGGGCCCCGAGCACCCTGGGCCGGCGGTGTCTCGGCCCAGCCGGCGCGGTGCCGACAGCTCCGGGCCCGCAGAGCCTCGGGGAGCCCCGAGGCAGCAGCGCCGAGTCCCGGCCGAGCCCGAGCCCTGCCGGGGCCGCGGGCCGGGGCCGCCCCCAAGCCCCCGCAAACCCCCCGGCCCGGCCCGGCCCGGCCCCCGCGCCTACCCGCCAGGTAGTTGGTCCACTTGTACAGGACCCCCTCCATTGCTCAGAGCCCGGCGCCGGGCCGCATCCTCCTTCCTGCTCCGCCGCGGCGATGGCGCTCCCGGCCCGGCCCCGCCGCTGCCTCCCCCGCGCGGAGCCGGAGCCGGACCCGCAGCCGGACCCGCTCCGCTCCTCTCCTCTCCTCTCCGCTCCGCTCAGCTCAGCTCAGCTCAGGCAAGGCGGCCCCGGCGGCGCCGCCCGCCCTGCGGGGCGCTCTGCGTGCCCCATGCGCGCCCGGCCCGGCCCCGGCGGAGCCTCCGACGTCCCTTCCCCTTCCTGAGCGCGGGGGCGGCCCGAAGAACCGCCCGCCCCGCGGGTGCCGCGGCGGGGCCGGGCTCGGCCCCCTCCCCGGGCGCGGCGCGGACAGTGCCACGCGGGCGGCCGCGCAGGGAGCGACATGGCCCGCGGCACGGCCCTGCCCATGGAGCTGCTGCTGCTGCTGGCGCTGCTGGCGGCCCCGGCGCAGGCCGAGGAGCAGGAGCAGGAGCAGGTGCAGGTGGAGGTGCTGCACCTCCCCGAGCCCTGCAGCCCGAAGAGCAAGAAGGGCGATCTGCTGAACGCGCACTATGACGGATTCCTGGCCAGCGACGGGTCCAGGTTTTACTGCAGGTGGGCCCGGGGGCGGGCCGGGCCGCGCTGCCCGCAGCGGTCATTTCGGCCCCTCAGCCGATGCTGGAGGGTGCAGGGCTGCCCGCGGCTCGGGAGGGCCGGCGGTGACCAGGGCCTCCACCACAGCGTGAGGGCAGTCGGGCCCCGGGCCCGTGGGAGGGCGCAGCGAGCCTGTGGCCCACGGCTCACAGGGGAACCCCTCTGGCAGCGCGGAAAACACCCCGCCGCCCATCCCCTGCCGTGTCTGCGCTGTAAGCTGGGCAGAGAAACTCGGGCTGCAAGGAGCAGCTCCTGCAGACTGGCCATTTTAGACAGAAACTTGATCGCAGCATGCACTTCCTCATAGTTGGCGCTGTGCGAGGCAGCCACATTATCCACATTATTACACTAGTGGTTTGCAGCCTTTTTGCCTCTTCCCTGTCTCTGCTTCTCTGCTTGATTTGTTGTGCCGTCCCTCTTGTCCCAGTGTTAGCACTTAGGTTTCCTTTTTCACTTTGCCCTACCCATCTCTCTTCAGGCTGTTTCCATTTGGTCTAGCTTGCTTTGCACAGAAACTGTTGTGCAGAGGCTTTATTTTTACAGTGCCTTGCTTTAATGGAAGTCCATTCTACTAGTGAGGCAGGACTCCTGTGTAGAGCTATGGAGGGGAGAATATTTTCTTCATTTCAGGTACTTGGCTCACTCCTCATATTTGGACAGATCAGACAATAGCTTAGCTTGTTAAAAAATCTTGATTCATTCCCCCCACTTGTATAATTTAAGAAAAGAATATCAATACAGGGTAATTCCACGTTTAACAGTACCGTTCCACTTCCATTTGTTTGCCTGTTGAAGTGACTGATTTTGGTACATACAGTGTTGCCCTCTGGCTTTTGAGCTACATGCTGCTCAGTCTCCATTCAGTGCAGCTCCCATACTGGGGATACCGTGTATGACCAGAGGCTGCCTCAGGCATGGAATATCTGGGCTGAACAGAGTGGTGTGTGTGCAAAAAGATTGCCAGGTTCCCCCAACATATACCTGCATTGTTGGTCCCACCCCATCCTACAGTGATGTGAACTACTGAAGACATTTTCACTTTCTACAGCTCCCAGCACTCCTCAGAGGCTTCCTGCAGTGGTACCTTGTTTCTGGCATGCAAGTGTACATGATCAGGAAGATCAGATGTTTTTGTAGGAAGTTAAAGAACAGGGGTGTTCTTTATTCCAGAAGGAGGTTTTCCCCTACACATACCAAGTTTGCCCTTAAATTATAAATGTAGCAGAAAAAGTGTTAATACTTTGTATTCTTGCACTCTAAACATTCTTGTGTGCTAATAATCTAAGGTATGATTTTACTGACTGTAATTTCAATTTACATGTAAAAAAAATACTATATTTACTGTTACTGATGCACAATTCTTTTCAATAGTCGGACGCACAATGAAGGTCATCCAAAATGGTTCGTTCTGGGTGTTGGACAAGTTATAAAAGGGTTAGATATTGCTATGATGAATATGTGTCCTGGAGAAAAACGGAAAGTGACAATTCCTCCATCATTAGCATATGGACAGCAAGGATACGGTAAAAAACAAGTTTTAACACTAAAATTTGTCTTTTCTCTGTTTTACCCTTTCAAACATACAGTATTGTAAATGTTTGTAAGAATTGGTGCTCCCATTATTTTTGGAGGTACTGCAGCTCTGCAGCCCAATCCTACTCATTCCTGCACAGTTTAAGTCCTTGTCATACACCCACACCCAGGCCTTGCAGTTTGCATCAGTTGAGTACATGGCACCCAGTGCATGTATTGCCATAATAGAAAAAACTGACAGCAAAAGGAAGATCTTCATGGTCTATATCAGCATTTTTTGTCTTAGTCTATTAAATTCTAGTCATGTTTAGTTTCTCCTATTAGACTCATACCTTCTTAGCCTTTTAATGACAATTTGCATCTTCTGAATAAAATGGAATGTAATGCAGTGCAGTTAATCTAAGTAGAAATAATTTGCTTAAAATACTGCTTACCTTCTGGATAGCTAATGAATATCATCATCACATTACACAGTAATTGCAACAGTGCAATGCATGAAATCTGATTTGAATAGAAGATAATTCAGTGTGCAGATCACTTTAAAAAAAAGTTCCAGTCTGAGCTTGTGCAGTGTTTCAGCACTCAAAGGTAGCTAAATTCAGCTCTGACAAGGGTGTCGTTTCTGTGAAAAGGTAGCTCCTCTGTAATAGTTTGGTAGTGGTATGTAAGAATTCAATGCACCAGTTTTGTCTTTCCTACAAAAAGAAAAAACAGTGATACAAGCAGATGATGTTCTTTACCTCTAATACTAGTGTTAACTGTTTGTTCCAGGTAGCACTTCAAGAAAGTATTGTTTTCCTACAGTATACCTGTCCTCTGTCTCAGCGTATTCCTGCATGCTGGGGAAGATGCCTGCCTAATCTTGAATTAGAAAAGATGCATGTGGCTTTCTAAATCTTTCCATGTCTTTCCTTTGTTGGTATGTATATTCGGAAACTACTGAATTCTAGCATTGTACCTTTCCTTTGTAAGTAGCATTTAAACCATGATCTATATTCAGATGTATTTAAAACTTATACTTTTCTATTGCTTGGAAGGTTAAAATCTTTTGAACTCTGAAACCTGTCATTTTTACTGTGGCTAGTTTCGATGAATAGTGTGAATAATAGTTTTGTTTACTTTCTGTTTATAAACAAAGTAGATTCTGTAGCTTTTCTTCAGTTTATGAAAAATGGGCACAAGCTCAAAATTCTGTCAAAATTCCGAGGTTACAATGTCATGCTCACTTGCTTTGGCTATGAATAGAAGCAACTTGCACGTTTACATTTTAATTTTACACTGCATGATTTCTTGATGCTCTTTTGGCACTACTTTTAGACCTCATTAGTTTGTTGCTGTCTCTTTTCAGTTTCCTATTTTTGAGAGATGCATGAAACATTGACCTGTTTTTATAAGCAGTGCTGTTTTTATAGCAGGTGTCAGAAAATGCTTTGATCCAGGAACAGTGAAGTTTAACAGGTTTTTGGTTTTGTTTTTTTTTAATTCAGAGACCAGACTAAATATTCCAGTAGTTTGGGGATTTTTTGGGTTTTGTTGGGTTTTTTTGCAGATCAAATGACTTACAAAATAATTTATCATAACACAATTACGAGTTTAATCTGAATATTAACACAGACTTTTTTAATGAAAAAAAAATGCTTCACATGTAAATTCATCATGTGATCTCTGACCATAGTGTCCGGTTTCTTAAATGCTTTTTTTTTCTTTTGTTCATAGCACAGGGCAAGATTCCACCCAATGCAACATTGATCTTTGAGATTGAACTTTATGCAGTAAATAAGGGACCTCGTAGTGTTGAAGCATTTAATCAAATAGACAAGGACAGTGACAAGAAACTCTCTGAACTTGAGGTAATATAATGTAAATAATTTGAAATAAATAATTTATAAAATTATAGGTATGGTTTCATGAGTTTTATCTGTACATGAACTGCCTCTGCTGCAGTTGATCATAAAGGTGTGCTTACACAAGCTACACTGTGCAATGCTGAAATTTGCTTTAATACATTAGTATGTCTGAGACTTCTGCAGATGAATTGTAGATGTGTCTGCACTGAAGTCACGATAACTTAGGTGTGTACCCCAAGTGTCCTCAAAGATAGCAGTTAAGTACTGGCATAAAAATCGCAACAGTTGGACTTTCTTTTTTTTTTTCTAGATAAGCCAATATTTGAAAGAAGAATTTGCAAGAGATGGCAAAAAGCGTCATCCCTCAGCCCACGATGAAATCTTAGCTGACATATTTAAAAAGAATGACCATGATGGAGATGGCTTCATATCAGCAAAGGAGTATAATGTCTATCAGCATGATGAACTCTAAGTACTTAAAAAATTTTTTGGCTGTTTTCTGGACACTGAATTCTAAACAGTAATCCTTTGTCACAGAATTTTTTGTATTTTTTTCACAGTGGCATCTTTTTATATCTCCTAAGGTGACTGTAAAAATCTTATTTTTAATATTCAGCTACTAAAATGTGTTAGATGTTTCAAAAGAAATAAATAAAATTGGAAAACACCGTGAACTATTATTAGTGGTTCTTCATCATGTTCCAGTCTACAGTATTGCTCAATAGTCTTTCTCATTGTGTAAACTCCTGATGAAAATAATTATTCCTGTCCTGTTGAGCACAAAAGTGGATCCACTAACTGTTGACAGAGTTAGAACATAACTGATGAACACTTCTCTATCCCCTGTAATATAAAAGGGAAAACAGAATGCCAGGAATGTAACTTGGTCAAAGCCCTGCAGGCTCCTAGGCCAGCTTCTCAAGGAACAGCCTTTACAGCAATTAACTGTAAAAGGCCTTAGAGTAAATGAACACTGTCTATGGAATGTTAAGATAAAAACACAAATGTTTTTAAATCAACTAAAAATAACCTCTTTAATGTAATAGTAACACAAATAATTTGGTGTTGATGAAAAAGCAGTATTTTAAGTGAGTTTTTAAACTCTGACTTAGTAAAATTATCAAGTTATCCAGTTTATTCAGTGGGACCAAATTAAAAGATCTATACTATCTTAATTTCCTTGGGTGAGATAGAAGATGATGGGAGATACTAAATATAAACATAAGTAATTATTTGTGCATCATTCTGGTTTCCCTCACTGGCAGAAATGCAAAGAAATAGCAATAGTACTTCAATCTCATTAACTGTTCTGCTTATGCAGATGTCACCCCAACACTTGCAAACATACTTCACTCTTCTCCCATGAAAAGCAGTGGCTGTATTCCTTTCAACATGTAATAATCAGTTGTACACATTGAAAGTGGCAGCACAAGTGATAAAAGCTTCCATACCTGGGTTATCCTTAAAATAATTTTAAAAGGTGGAGAAACATTTTTTGTTTTGCCAGGCTAAAACAGCATGGTGAGAGGTTCATCAGTACCCTATCCAGCAGCGTGCCCCGTCCCAGACCTGAACACAGCTCTGTGGTGCCCCCCTGTGTTCGTTCCGGCCCTCAATAGACTTAATGTTCTGTGGTTGAGAATTGCCGGTTAAAGACCTTCACTCCTGAAGTTTTGTTGGAGTATGTAGTTCCACTATTTTCAGAAGGTTCCAAAATATTTTATGCTAAGCAATTTTTTTCTGAACACAGGAAACCAAGAGCAGCTGTGACAAAAAATCCCAATGCAGAAGGTGGAGTGTCTGGTACCTTTTCTAGTAATCTAAACAACCTGTTGACATATGCCAATGGCATCCTAATACAAATCTTCTATCCATAGTTTCAGTTGTTCCCTTTTGTAAATGAAACGTTAGACTGAGGTTTAGCATGTTTTTAATCTGATACTTCAATTAATCATTCATGAGAACACTAAATTATTAACAAATATTCTCATTTAACCATCATGTGCCAGTTTGTGTAAACAACTTAATGTCTAGCATATATATTTTGACATTATGAAAATACAGTTTAAAAGTACATTTTTCATTATGATGAGAAGGCTCTAGAAGGAAGAAAAGCAATGTCAGGGAATGCATGAGGTTGTTTTAAAGTAATAGGTCATTGACTGTGAAGCAAAGAATTGGAAGATAACTATAATAAAATGTTTTGCACTTTCACTATTTTGCATTTCACAATTTGAGTCATATTTACTAACTCTGAAAAGTTTGTGGCACAGTTATGCCCATGTCTGTGACAACAGGCACTTACCTAGCTCAGTTACTTCACTCTCTTATGCCAGAGGTCAAAACAGGGCACAGCATGCAGGCGTACGTACTTTTGTCCATTAAAAGAACATTCTAGGCATCCGTAGACTGTCTCCCTTTTAGAACTTCCCATTCCACAGAGAACACAAGGGCCTTTGGGGATGTTGTTATTAAGTAAATTAATTCGGATATGAGAACCTTCTCTGAGATAGCTTGTAGAGAGATCAGTCATGCTCGCAGCTTTTTCATAATAATCTGTAAAAAGGTCCTCCAAGTAAGGATCAGAGTTAGCAATGATTTCCACTACTCCTTTATCTGGAAAAGAATGCACAAGAAAAAGAAGCAATGATTTGTCATTACATTATGAGTTGTTTAAAAAACATATCAGCCTAATTATAGAAATAACTGATTCACATAACCATTCAAGGCATGCCATATAGATTACTACCCATCAAAAATTATATGTGATGAAATTTTTTCTTTAACTTCACATAAGACACTGGCAAAAGCCAGAATTGTTTGTATATGACCTATATAATATTTTTTAGACATAAAAGATAGGCATGAGGCAAGCCTCTGAGAAATCGGTGCAGTCAAATCACAGCTGAGCACTTCTGTGTTTTTAGTTTTGCATTTCTAGTTTTATATTCTAAACATTGTAAATTCACTTTTGTTTCCTATTATTTACAAATAAATCCCACTAATACTTAGCAGGTTTCAGAAACTTGGTGGACTCGCTGTTGACATCCTGGCAGATTTCTGAGCACCCAAATATGCCAGGTAGTTCTATTTTGGGCTAACTACCTTTTCCCTCTCTCTTCAGTGATTGATTAGTTTAGATTGAATGACAACTACATGACTGCAGCTTCTGAGGTGTATCATACCCACTGAAGATTTATTCTCTGAGCTTGGACTGGAGCAGCACTAAAGGCTTGGTCCATAAACATACTGATTGAGAAAGGGATACAATGGAGCAAGGACCCCTACACAGAGCAACCTCTAGAAGGACATGCTCACTGCTCAGCATTTATCTTCACACTCAGATTTGCAGATTTATAAAGTACTTAGGCCAAGGAGTGTTACAAGTATAAGGTCTTGGTCTGAAGAAAATACAGCTGCATACAGTGACACTCCGTTTTGTTGGATATTGTGTTCGTATTAGAATGAACAAAGAATACTATGATGGTGTCTTGTCCCTGTCCCTGCCATGAGAACATACAGCCTAAGGAGTACATTCAAATATTTAAATTAATATTGTTTGGTATTTAAACTTACAGCATTTGCCCTCAAATATTACTATAAATTATAACTTGTATTTCATAACACAAGCTGTAAAAGCTAAGCATATGAAATAGGTCCAGTGTTAATGAAGTTAGTTGTATAGTTACTCCATACCAGTTAATCAACAGACATAATTTTTACTTTAAGATCTTTAGAGTTTTACTGAACAGCAATATCATAGATTTGTTATTTCTGAGTCAGATTCTCAAATACAAATTTTAATAACTTTAAATAATTTCAATGCACTAGAAATTGAGAGGTACATTTTCCATAAAAATTTGTTTCTTTAAACATTAATTTTGCACCAAAATTAAAGAAACAAATAACACCTTTCATGCATTAAATAAGACATTTGTATATAAATATCAAAAGTCATACTTCGATGAAACAGATTATTCTTTAATCTCCTTAATTTGGTCAGTGAAGATGGTCCAGATTTCTCTTTTTCAAATCCTCCTTTTGAAATTGGAGTCACACAGAGTTCTGTAAAAATGAAAAATAACCTTTTAAAAGAACAAAATATGAAATCCGTAATTGCACAACAGAGTTTAATATGCTTTCTAATCAATTAAGCTAATAGTGATTAAGTGCAGCTTTGCTAACATTTTTAATGGCTGGTCCCAATTTTTTTATACAAGTTTGCACACTGTAATAGCCCCTAGAATCAAGTGGCATAGATTCAACAGGAATTTTTAAATGTTGGTGGCCTTCAAATACCATTGTCAGAGCTTGTTTTGGTTCACACACAAATTATGGCCTTGTTAAGGGACTAAGACTGTCATATAAATGGAAGCCTTAATTCTGAAGAAGAAACATTTCTGTGGTTTTATTTGAAACTAAAAATGAAAAATAACAAACGAGCAAGGCTGTGAGTTCTGTACTCACCGCTTCGAATACTGAATGAACTATTAAAACCTTTTGTTTTATAAAAATAAATAACGTTTATGTTTCTATCCATAACTTGAAAGAAAATCTTTAAAATTAAATATATGCTATACAAAATTTTTTCTTAGCTTCTAATAACCATGATTATTTCCTCCTAAATATCTTCAGATATTCAGATATCTATCATATGTAGTAATGATGTGTCAAACTGAAATTAAAGCCCCAACAGAAGAAAATGTTAGTTTAGTTTAGAAGTTCTGTACACTTTTTTCCTTACTTGGGTCTTTATACTTGCCTATTTTATGCAAAAATTATCAGATAGTCTTATAAGCCTGTTCCTTACAGGCTAGAAATATAAGTTTGGAGGTTTTTTTATTCCATGCAACTGCAGGATTAAAAAGAAATACAAAATCATAGAAACTTTTAAAAAAATGTGTCCACGTCAGACTGTTTTCTAGCACCTGCCTTGTTTATCTTTCCAAGCACTGTTTCTCTTAGAAGGTCAGAATACTTATGCACAAAAAATTAAAGCATACCATTGTATGCAGTCAGGGTTTATGTATATCAAGAGTAATAAAACTGTTTTAAAAACTTAGATCATTATAAACAATAGCAGTAATGACAGTAATTCACATCACTTACCAAAATTACCATCCAAATGAATATATAGCTCAAACACACTAAAAGCGATAGTTGTATGAGCAGGAAAAACAATGGCTTTGTCCCGCCCTTTAGAATTCTGATCTTCAATAATGTGAAACTGTCATTTAGAAAAGCATCAAAAGAAAAACAGTTACAAATTGCAATGGAAAAATAAGCAAAAGAGTCTCTCAAACTGTATATATTGAGAATTATAATGCCAGGAGGAAACTTTGAAATTGAAGATCTAATTTCATAACTAAAGAATTTTCTATTAACTCCTTTGTATTTTAATCAAGTTTGCTACAGAGATAGTAACTTAATTTGCATCACTCATTGAAAATTACATGAATGATTTATAAATACTAGTAATGAGCAAAGTCAGAAGATTTGTAGGTTCAATTATTCAAACACATAGAGGGGGAGAGGGAGGAAGGCCATAAGAGGGGAGTAAGATGCTGACCCTTGAAATAATAAAAACCTTGAGTTCCAGCATGTTATAGAAGATGACTATAATAAAGATAGGTTATACATTTATTAGGAAGTCAAACTGAGAAGATGTAAGTTCCACGTTTTTGCTGAGGCTTCACCCCAAGCAATGGCTCATTGTCTAGCCATCCTTTTAGGCATTTCCCATCCCTCAGTCACACTAACATTGCTAAAAAAGACCAACTTTTAAATCACTTTACATCAGTACAATAATATTGATTTACTTCAGACTTTTTTCTGAGCTTACATAATAAAAATGCAAATAAATCCAACAATAATATGTATAAAGATTATTATGTTTTATGCTTGGTCATATAAGTAAAAGAACTTTGTCAAACATATTTACCCTCATGGTCTCTCCACGCATTCCAGTATGGACAGTTAATGAGCACTGCTTTGTAGTTCGAATACTTTCCATGACCACACACAAAATTTCCATCCTACTTTTTCTTAATTGATTGACCAGACAATGATCAAAGTTTATTTTTCTGAAAAAAAGAGGGAGGCAGGAAGGAAATTCAGACCTGATTAACAATCAACAAAGCAGCCAATAGGATTAGTAACTTTAAATCAGTAAATAAATCACCACAAGATAGCAGTACAACAAACTGAGGAGGTCTCTGGAAACTTAATATTGGTCTTCAGTGTCTGTGAACAGAAGCCCTAAAAAATTTGAGAAAAGCCAATAATGTACAAATGTTAGGATGTCTGGGACACCCTGGAAAATCCAAAGTCAGACCATCTGACTATGTTTTTAACGCCTATAAATGAAAAAAACCAAATCTGTATAATTTGTAAACATTGAAACAAGTGTTTGTAGGAGAATTTCTACAAGCATGGGCTGTTAGTCCTGTAACACTGAATCATTTTATCAGGAGACTAGATCCTCTTACCCCGCCCCCAGTTATTAGTGGTAATGTTTGGAAGTTACAAAGAAAGCAGGAAGAGGTAGGTGAAGAACATGATAGGTTGCAGATACAAAATAAAATGCACTGCTTGATAAAGAACTACAAAGAAATAACAGATATTTGAAAATGCCAAATGTTACACATAGTATGTAATTTACTGGGATGCAACACTGGAACCCAATGGGATAATACTGTGACCAAGGGACAATCATTTAAATAACAAAAAAAAATAAATTACACCTACAATTAGTCACATCATATTTCTCCATTTGACATTTGTGCTAGCACCATGGGAACATCAAGTTCATTTTCAGTGTCTGCAGCTCAACAAGAATGTTGGTTAAACAAGACTGGATTTAGAGAAAAGTCACAGAAGGTTGTAAAAAATTCAAGTAGATAAACCTATTTTGCTTTTCAAAGAAAAGGCTGTGTAGTAATTTCATAAAACCTCAAAGTACCTACATTGGCACTAATATATATGGTTCTCTAGTTCATCAAAGACAAAGGAATCCTATTTCCAAAACTTAGAGCTGGGTAATATCATTCAAAGTAAATTCCAAATT
This sequence comes from Xenops minutus, assembly GCA_035221455.1. Taxonomy (NCBI): domain Eukaryota; kingdom Metazoa; phylum Chordata; class Aves; order Passeriformes; family Furnariidae; genus Xenops; species Xenops minutus. The sequence continues at coordinate 22,760,796 of JAWWEE010000162.1, read as the reverse complement.
TTCAATACTATGGTATAACATAGATAGGACCTTGGATGGACTCTTCCTCTCTGAATTGGAAGAGAGGGTTTCTTTTTGTTTTTGTTTTTCCTGAGAAATACACTGTAATTCAAAAAAGAATTCAGGAAATTTGTACCGTCTGTATTATACAGAAGGTCATGTGTCTAATCGCAGTGATCCAACTTGAGACCCTTGAAAATATCAGAGGGTGACTGCTGTTGGTTGACTAGACATAATCTAAACCTAAGCATTTCAGTCTTTCAACCTATGGAAGGAGAAATCAAAATATATAATATCACCTTGTAGTAAGTTCTTTAAGTAATCTTGGTACTTCAACCTCGTGTTTGGTCACTATGCCAAATGAAGCTTTAAAGGCAACAGAATCTGATCCAGCAACATCAAAACCAACATCATTCATTATCTGATTTCCTCTTCTGCCGTTAAGTGAAACATCAGATTTGTCTTCATAGTTAAGCAACTGGTAAGATGAGACACCTGAGTAAAAGAGGAAAATCATTGTGTGATGAAAAGTCTGAGCACAGCATTTTCACAGAGCAAGATTAAACGGTACCATTCCTACAGTGCTTCACCATTTTCCCATGAAATTCACAGCTGCACTGAGCACTTACTGGTGTTCCTACTGATGGCTGATGGAAAGAGAGCACACAGGAGTCAGAGGGAGTCTGTGCCTCTTCTCTCTGGCAGAGTTGTGCCTGTGCTGCTGCTTGTGAGGTGTACTGGGCAGGAAATGGTGATTAGGGCTATTTCTAAATTTCTGAGCTCACCGTTATTCTCATAAAGTACTTCTATCTATATCTATGCTGTTGGCACAGATGCACTATACATGTAGTGTTGTGGCTTTAATGACAGAGGCTCTGAAACCCAAAATTACTCAGCAGGGGCCACACAGAATATTAAAACTAGGAATAAAGTGAAAGCCACTACGTTTTAAAAAATATTAGGGAATTCTGAATTTTGTCTAGATGCAATACAAATGACACCAACATGTCTCTGTTTTTGCAGTATGTGAACGAGACATGAGTGTGCCAGTGACATTAACTCTGCTTTTAACCTGACATGTCACATGTAGAAAGACTTACCACACTTTCTGCGTATGCCTAATGATTCCAGGGACCATGTCAGATTATTTTTAAGGAAAACAACAGGTTAATTCTGCACATAACATTTAACCTTTATAGAAAAGACTAGCAAGCTTTTGTGAGACTTTTTAATGTTATTTTGCAATCTTTTTATCAGAATTTTTTAGGAGATTTATTCAGGACAAGACAGCTGCCTTTTTCTGAATGTAAGATTAGTAGGATTAGTGGGATTACAATTTTTTCATCATGCTTGAATCCTGGAATTCCCTTTTTGTGGGGTCAACTGGTATTTCTGCTTTATTGTGCTCATAATGGTTTGTCCTAGTAGATATTTTTAGTGAATGCTTTTCTTTTGCAATTTATATATCATCAAAACTTTTGTCAAAATTGACATATTTTCCAAAAAATAAAGCAATGAAACTGTTTTGAGAAAACAGCATGTAGACAAGGATTATGCACTTTTCAAAGGAAGGTACAGGGAAATACAGTTCAGTTTTGAACCTCCTAATTCTCATAGAATCTCCTCAAAAATTAATGTTTTTCCATAGCCAAGGCAATTTGAACACAGTCAAGCTCTTTAAATATAACAAAGAGATAACAAATGTGGAAAAAATCTTTCAGAAATGCAATTACATCAGTTAGGTAGCTGTTGTCCAATGCTTCTGCCTGTGCAGAGTCCAGTTCAGAGCCAGGACTACTAGCATGGAGGAGCTGCAAAACTGAGGCCATTCTTACACACTTAAAAGTGAATATACAGATTAAAGTGTACATTAAAAACATATTTTAAGTAGCAATTAGTCAACATACATCAGTACAACTTCAGGAATTTGTGGTTAGTGAAAGAACAAGGCTTAGCTGAATTTGTTTCATCATAGTTCAGAAAATATCAAGGCTTTTTAGTATAATTGACTTTCTTTTTCTATCTTTTCCCAGAAGGTTCTTGTTTTTCACCATTTTGATTTGTACTTTTTTCCTTAAATATTTATTACTAAGCAAGAAAATTATTACCCATTTACTGAGGAACCATCATACTACCTGTACAGTTTGAGCTATGTCTACTGTTCTGTTGTATTTACTAGAAAACATGCATTTTTCCACTTTAAAGAAACATAAAAATCTTACCTGCAGAAATTTCTTTCTCCCCTTGAAGAATGTCTTTTAATGTGAAAGGTGTTGAAACAAATTTAGACTTTTTTGAAAGCAAACATTTTCGTTTTTTAATCACAAGGCTCAGAGGCTGGTATCTGTCAGCTTCACTGAGGCTGGGCACTGGAACTAGTCTTCCTCCATCACCAACCTGTTTAACAAAGTTTTTGGTCGCAGCAGCAAACATATTATGACATTAGTAATGATAATAATAAAAAACTTTGTATGAAGTGTAACTTCCAGACATCAAGCCCATGTTCAATTCTTTTTATAATGTTCTTTGAAAGAAATTAACATTATTTAAAAAAAAAAAAAAGCTGTCAAACTGTTTGTTTTTGTTTTTTTTTCAGATTGAGTAATATTTTACTTCAACAGCATCTTAGCTACCAAACTTCTGTAGTGTATTGCTCGAGACTTGTCTCAAAGACCTTCAATTAAGCTCTCTAATTCTGCCTGATGAATAATGAATTACCAGTGTAAACTGATAGGGAAATGTTTGCCCTTTTGTTGGCAGTTTGATGCTACTCTCTGAAATTAAAATTTACAGTCAAAGAAACAGAAGACTAACTTCCTCAACCCTTAGCTTCCCCTGAGGAGATATTGGTGCATTGCTGTTTCTTGGGTCCTTGCTGCAGCTGAATTCTGGTGTTTTACCCACAACCAGCAAAGCAGCCTGGCCGCTCTGGGAGACGGCTGGAATTACACATTCATGAACACTCCTGACTCTGCTGAGACAGTATTGCCTTTCACAGCCCTTGCATAACCTCCCCGTGACAGCTCAGCTGGGCACTAAGGATGGTGGGGGGCTGAAGGGTAAGCTTAGAGATGGCCGGGGGCAGGGGGAAACAGCTGTGGGCTTTCACCATATGTTATTCTTCACCTATGGACTTGGCCATCTGTGACCCAAGGGCTAGGTTTGAGCTGCAGGTATTTGGCTCAGACTACTGGGAAACTCACTAAATTGTGAGAATTATGGAAAATAATAAAAGTAAAATTGCAGACAGAAGTGAGATTATATAGGAACAAGGAGCAGCTCCAGGACTCAAGAGGGAAAGCACCAGTCTGTGTAAAAAGATGTAAAACTGCAAAGAAAAAGAAGAGTTAGTAGAGAGCACTGTGTGAGAGAGGCAGCAGGGCCCACCCATTGTCATGTAAACAATGACTTGATATTCTTGCAAGAGTGGTGAACATACAACTGTGTAAACCTCGTAGTACTTCTTCCAGAGATGCCTTTGGAGTTACAGGAGGTAAAACATCAGCCACAGGCTTCTGAAGTTACACTTCAGTGAGAATATTATCCCTGGTTGCCAGGTAACAGTTGGTTTGATTGGCTTTTTTCCTGAAGTAGGGCTTTCACGTGAAAGCATTTTAAGGACTGTTTTTATAATATGAATTCCTATTTAGTAATTTATCATGTCTCAATTTAGTTCTTTCCAATACTTCCATAATATTCTTGAATATTCAGAGTATCAGGAAGTCCAATAAAAAGGCAAAAGGAGAAGTACATTGCCTCAGCTACCTAAGATGAAAGGAAAGGCTGCCAGAGCTTTCTGCTTACTCTAGAGGGGGCTGAAAAATCAAGTCTGGTTACAGACTTTGAATTGAAAGCACGTGAAATGCTGCAATGAATTCAGGCTGCAATTCATATTACACTGCACTACCAGAAAATCCCTGTATGTATTTACTCAATCAAAACACATTAACAGAACTGAAAAGGTTGTAAAGGGAAGGAAAAGCTAAGGAAATTCTAAAATGAAAATTGCTCATTGATTCTTAATTTAGGTTAATCCTGTATATGTCTTATAAGTATTTGACAGGATACTATTTTTTCTATGGATAATTAAGCTCAGCTGGCACTGTTTATTCAACATGTATTTGTATTTTTCTTGCTCAGTATGCGGTCATAGATCATACTCAATCTGATCCTAGCTCTAATTTTGATAATGAATAGTTTCATTTGATATGTTTATGTGGGACTCCTGCTACGCCAACACCCTATAATCTACCATAAATGCTGCAGCAGATGTTTGTATCATCCTCATGCCACAGATCAAAGAACAGGAGTACAAGTACAGCAACACTGCTGCATTTTGAAAACATTCACTAATTTTGTACATCCAAGTGAAGAAACCTAAGATATTTCCCCACTCCACCAGCACTGGGCACTTCTATACTTGGCACACAAATGTACTTATGAGCTTTCAGCATTTCTGCAGCCCTGGCACATTCTCATTTTAGGCAATCAATAAATGAAAAACACTTAATTTCCAAGTGCATATCATGCCTGAGTCAGCACTTGAATAAAAAAACTTGCCTTGTGTCACCAAGTTGTGCAGATGAAAATCCTTACTCACATTTAGGCTCAAGGCTACACCTGAGGAGGGTCAGGCCTGTAATGTTCCACACCCCTTAGCACAGAGTCACATAAAAGTTGATCCCAAAATTGTGTGAGATCCGTTGCTCAAGATGGATCCCTACAAATCTATAGGGCCTCATGGGATTCTTCCAAGCAATTGGCTCATGGGTCGAGCACAGAGGGTCACAGTGAATGGGGTGCCATCAGACTGGTGACCTCTTTCAGTGCTATGTCTGCCACTATCACCCACCTCTTCAAAAAATCAATCTGTACAATATATATTAAGAATTTTACAATTAATAATCAATTCACTTAACTAGTTGCAAATAGTTCATTCAAGAACAATATTTTCAAATGTTTCTTATGTTAATAAATCAGAACACAGACACTATTCCCATACCCAGCTCCTGAATATGAAGACAATCCCACAGTGAACTCCTGATGTAGCAGTTTGCTGGGATACTGGGATCCCTTGGCACATTGCTCACAGTTACTGCTGCTCACAAAGCATTGTGGCATTTAGAGACCACTGTGGGAAGGAGAGCAAAAAGGTTTTCAGCAGACTTAGCTTCAGCAGAGAGAAGTACTTCCATGTTGGATTTCTTTAGTATATATTACAAGTGCAGTGACAATTTTAAATCCATTTCCAAACTATATTTTCATTATGCAGTATAGGGGAAAAATTGAATTAGCAGTAGCATAGGTTAATTTTTTGCAGAAGCCTTGCCCTAAAATATTTTAAGTTCCACCACATTTCAAGTATGTTTTAATTCTTGTGGAGCCAGATCCTTTTGAATATTCCACTACAGTGGAATATGCAGTGTCAGGAGAAAATTTTAATAAGCCTCTAGAAGCATGTATTTTAATGGACCTCTATGTTTATGGAACTTTCATGTGTGAACAGTTAATTTACAAAGTAGAATGAACTTGGAAAAAAAGAATTTAAAAGGTCCAGGAAACACTGTCATGTTTTTCTATACTGATAGCTAAAATGTAACATCAGGGCTGCTCTACATTATTTTCAAGTTCATCTTAAACAGTCCATTTGAAAGACATGCAGCACGCATTCCCTATCACTTTGCTTCCTCCATAACACTTCCTCAGGTTTACTGCTCAAGTAAACCATTGGAACCGCCTTCTATTCTCTGCTACAGAATAGACTATGATAATACAAATTCATAATCTGTGCCACATACACATAAAGTTAGATCTCCTGCTAGGAGGTGCCATGTTACAGCATGACACTTGCCCAGCAGTCAAAGCACTTCAAGCTGCTCCGTATTGTGTTACATTAGTGAAAGGCTACAAGATGTGGAGTTCAACTGGCTTCTGTAAGTCTTGGTTGACATCCCCCCTCTTTCATCTTTATACAAGCAACATCTGTCAACCTGATGAAAAGGGTATGTGTTGCACAGTTGGCTCCTTTGTACCACTTCACTGCCTTCTCACTAGAGCCATGCTGATGATGAAAAAAACCACAAAAGCAATTAAGGAATACATTCTGGTGATTGTTTTATATACTCTTCCACAGACCCACCTTTCAGACCTTTGTTCATGAATGAGCAGATCACTTAATCGGTGTTTCATGTGTCCATCTTCAGAGCATATGAAATATCCCAGCTTTTGCTTCTTTGCAATTGCCCCAATATTATTGGCAATATTTTTAACGGGCAGATGGATGTGTTAGACATGAAGAATTTACTAAAAAGAAATGCAAAAGTTGTCCTCCAGGGACAGATTTGCTGAGATAGCACGTTTGCATTTACACTACTATCTATGAGAAGCAGGAACATCTTTCAGCCAAAAGGTCATTTGCTACATAAATATTACAGCATATAACAAAATTACTTTCACCATCTAGCATTATTAGCTTGTGAAGATGAATCTGGAAACAAAGAAGTCAGTGTGACCTAAAGTAGATTTAATGCTTCCTTTCCTTTGGAGGATGCTGCCCAAATGACTAAATCCTTTTTTTCCAGCATCAGTCATGGGTGTGTCTGAGAAGAATGCTTTGTGGGCTTGAACATCCATCTGTGTGAGGATGCAGAACTATAGATGCTGCTGTGCCACTATATCTGATGAAAGATTACAAAACAAAGGATTTGACTACTATGATATAACTCACATTGTCCATGCTAATCTGTCTGATGGGCACTGGTACACTCATCTCTGTATAATACTTCCTTCAGTCACATACATATCTCCTTCCTTGCGTCTTCTCCTTATGTTTTAATCTGAGCAGCAGGCTTGAACTTCATTTGTTTTTGTCACTGGCATTAGCTATTCTGTGGTACCAGGCAATTAACCAGTCTGTGCAACCTACTGCATATGGCTGTGGTAATGTATCACTTCCCAGTAAAGGATACTGCAAGAACTGATTATTATGATAAAGTACTATCAGATCTTTGAATACAGAGTATTTATAAACAGACAAAATGAAGCAGGTGTTTTTAGGGCATGCAAGAACTCGGTATCCTCTTTCATAATCACATCTACGTTTATTCAGCCTGTTCTTCATGCTACAAGAATACTTTCACATCTAGTTTCCTAATTTATTTTTTTCACACGTGTAGGCATAAAATAATACACTTGAGCAGTTTCCAGCTAGTAGGCATTTTGACAGGAGACGTAAAATATTCTTGTCACCAAACATAAAAAATAGCCAGACTAATATTGTTGTACTGGGTCAGCTGATCAGCATGTAAGCTCTTGAACTAGAGCTGAAGAATGGATGTGTCCTTGTGCTATATCACTTATACCACTTCAGTTTCTTTGACTGCTAAACATAATTCCAGGCCCTCAAAAATAACCTACTTAAAGAGGAACTTAACTGACAACTTAAATTTTATCAGTTAAAAAAAATAACTCAATGTCCTTACCAGAACTTGTAGTCCACTTGCAGTCTAACAAATGTAGTCTTTTGGGAATGTTTAATTATACTTTTTTTGTCCACCAACGTGTCAAAAAACCTGCTTAGGAAACTTGGGGTAATCATGAAATCTGAGCTAGTAGTTTCTTTTCTTTACTGAAGGACATACAGAAGTCATCAGTGAGAAAAGCAACTACACACCTGATTCTTATTTGAAAGTTTTCCTTGTATTTACAAATGTAATCTACTGATCACAGGCAAAAAACATCTTCAGAGCAGATTCATGTCAGTAGCATGCATTTATGTACACTTTATTAACTTGCTCTGATTTTTTTTATCATTATTCATATGCACTTGGGATATAAATACAGGATATACAACCTAGCCTCTTTTACCTACTCTGCCTAAGTTACATCTCAGATATGTCTTTCAGAAATAAACCCCACAATCTAAATATAAGACATTTTCATTGCTGCCCTTGAGTAAAATTAGACTCACTGCTCAGTCAAAACAGAACACCTCCTCAGCTAGCCCCTGGTTCCCTGGTTTTGAATATTATTTCAGTTTAGTTTCTTTTAATCTGATTTAGTAATAATTACTTACCTGAAAAATAATGCTGCATACTGAGGTGCAGGAACAGTCAATAGTGCATACTTCTGCATTTTTTAAAACATTTAGGCCAACTTAAATATTTAATAAGATCATAAGGACTTGGAGAACCATGTAGCTTGATATGTTTGCTGTACAAAAATGCTGTGTACCATCACATCAGAACAGATTTTTGTACCAGCAGCGAAACTTGGAACAGGTTTCTGTGGGCAAGTGCTTTAGCTGAGTCAGGGTGAAATCTTGTCAACAGCTTCCCACACTGCCTCACTGCACCACACCACGGCGCCTACGTCTTTGTGGTTACAAAGAAATATCATCTGTCTCTTGGTTAAATTAAATTTAAACATATAATTTACTTTCGTACTCAAAGGAACAGTTTTGATGCTAAATTAGTTGCTGGGTTGCTAGTGCTGCATCACAGGCCTCTTGCACTCTATTCCCAAAGATTTGCTGTGTAGATCTATCTTTAATCAATTAAGTAATGACACAGCTTTTCAGCTTCACTCATGCACAGAACTTTTGCTGAGTCACAATCATCCAAAACTGTTGGATTTGTTTTGCAAAGCATTCAGAGGCAAAGTGAGATCTGTACTACACAAGCATGAAAGCAAAGCTGAGTTTTGCTCACGGAATTGTTAGCAGGGAATAAGCTCCCAGTGTGCCACCTGTTTCAGAGCATCGGTTTAGGTGAGATCAGATGGGTACTCTGACATAAGAAAGCAAGCACTGTCATTCATGAAAAAGCTTCTCCCTTCCTTTGCAAGTGCTTTCACTCGGGCAGCACTCCAGACTGTTTGAACACTTGTTCTTTTTACAATGCCAAGAAACAACAAAAAACTTAATTTCTCCTCCCAACCAAATTCTTGATTATGCTTTCATTTTGAATAAATTTAAGGGTTGAAGGACTGACAACAAGACATAATGAAAAAATGCCACATACCATTATTTTTCCAAGATCCCAGAAGGGGAGGGTGAAATTTTTTTCTTTAAATTTTCACACCTCTTTTTTCAATTTTATTAGAGAACATCAGGAATCATTTTTCCTACACCCTCTCACAAAACTTGAACATACTGCAAGCTCCCTTTAATCATAGAGAGCAAGATGAAGTGAAAAAAAAAAAAATTTAAAAAAAGAGAGGCTCTTACCAGCTGCAGCATGAAGATAAAACCAGAAACTACCAAAAAGAAAATTACCCTCTCTTAGACTGCAGCTGATAGCTCCTGACAGATTTAAAGGAACTGCAAAAAGAATCACATGGGAAAAGTTTTATAAAAATACTCCTGCAGTGGAAAATTATTAGAAAGGAACAGGATGATGCTATTGAGAAGCCATTGTTTCAGTGCTATGGCTGCCACTATCACCCACCTCTTCAAAAAATCAATCTGTACAATATATATTAAGAATTTTACAATTAATAATCAATTCACTTAACTAGCTGCAAATAGTTCATTCAAGAACCATGTTCGCAAGTGTTTCTTATGTTAATAAATCAGAACACAGACAACGGCAGTTTAAACAGTGTACATTGAGATTTATTAGAACAAGCACTAATAGCAGCAGTGTACAGAGTGATGGAGACAATGTACTGTATGCACTGAACAATAATAATTATACAATTGCACTTCTTCAGAGATCTATTAGAAAATGCTTTTCAGTAAACAGTTTCCCAAATCTAGCATTGTTTGGATGTGCCTCTGAGGAAAAAAATTACAAAAAATATGCTTTATCTTTTTTTTTATTTTTTTTTTGGTAAGGCATTAGCAACATTCATTGGCAGGCTACACAAGTCATTTGTACATGCATTATCCAATTACATTGCAACAGGTAAAAAAGCGTCATGTTTCCTCAAAAACTAAAATTGTGTGTGTGTTTTGGACACCTTATCCCGGTAAATCCGACTTAGCCTGAAGGAAACAGATGACATCTTTTGTTACATTTTAGAGCACAACAAAAACTATAGCATAGCCAAATCACTTTTTATTTCCTACCAGAAGCTGTAGGACCTCCTTCAGTTGGAGTTGGTATTATGGGTATTGTGTATACCATGTACATCATTGGAATAAAGTCTTAATTATTATTGTTTACTATTCCCCCCACTACCACCTCCCTGAATCACGTGGCCAAAGGATGCTTGACTATAATCAACAGTGAAACTGAATGAGCTTGGTTTTTATTGCATGAGAGGTAGTCAGTGTGAGGCCTCATCTGCTCTCTGGATTACTACAACAATGCGTTCAAAACCAACTTATGAGTGCAAAGACACAGAGTAAGTGTTGCAGCTGCATTACATGGAAACTTAAAACTGTTTTTTTTAACTGCTCCTTTCTGGCTAGGTTCAATCTCAGAAGTAGCCAGAGAGCTTGATATAGCAAAAAAAGCAATTCTGTTTATGTGCTAAAGCCTAGAGGGAGAGAGGCACTTTCTCACATTCATGCTTTGCTGGGCTGACATTAGGAGTGCGCTCTTAGTCAGCCGCTCCCTTCTCCACAAATCAGAAAGATTAGACTCCTTTTCCTGACTGGCACACAGTACTAGCAATCCTCAGCTCTGGGCTGGCACCATTGTGGGGAAAGTATAGGGAAACAAGAAGCGTTTGCAAATATTCCTACAATTAAACTCCCCAGAACGAGACGTAATATGATGAATTATCGTTGTTGCAATGTACTTTCTTCCAAATGTCATACCTAATTGAGCTTTGCAGAGATATGAAGCTAACTTGTTTTTAAATACTACAAGCTCCAGAATAAGGTTCCAAAATGCAAGCGAGTCAAAGGAAAGTCAAATATATTGCTCTGAATGGCAAGCAGTCAAACCAACTGTATTTCACATATTTTATCCTCCCCAATACGGTGCACATGTTCAAAATTAAGCTTAACTGCAACTACTTGAATAGCTAGCATGTTAGGCCTACAGCTGAAATAGATTTGGGCAGCTACATCATCCACTCACCTGGAAGCTCACTGAGTTCAATGGAGAATGGGGTACCAACAGCAGCTCAGCCTTGTCTGCGTGGGAGCTGATTTGTTTAAGCATGTAAGAACTAAAAATCAACTAATATAAAGCCTGGTATAACCAGATAACCAGGTACACAGAGTTTTATTAGGAATGTCACTGTTAAGCATTTCTATTTGAACTTAAGCATCTACATCTTTTAAACTGATTTAAACTTCAATGTTAATAAGTTTGTGTTGATGCCTGTGAGACATCAGAGTCCAAGCAGATAAAGCAGGAAAAAAAGAAAATCTGATGTGCACTGCTGATTAACTGTCGCAGTGAAATAAAAGCTTATTGATTTGGAATATGCTAATTATATCCATTCTGTATTATTCCTCAGTTGCTGATGCCTAGTAAGCATAAGCAATAAAATTGTTTTTACAGGCAAAATTACAGCCCATATTTGGTATAAGATTTAATAAGATGCAAAGAAGAATCATCCTGAAGACATCCCAAACTTGTGAATAGTCAAGCATGAATGAATGCATTTGCAACCAAGATCAATCAAACAATATTTTTTTTCAATGTTAAGCTACTTAATGTACTGTGAAAGACTAAACTTATGCTTTTGAAAATTGCAACGCCATAAGCAGCTTATATAATTTTCACTACAAATATTTGCAAATCAGTATTGTATTGAGTTATTTAGAAATTTTGGTATTGATTTTTTTCCCCTGTATCCTATTCTTCTTTATCTCATTATTGAAGTCCACAGGGAAATTGAGAGCATAAAATTAAAGGTGCTGCAGGTGAGGTTTAGCATTACAGTGCTCAAAAACAATGCCTTCTGCAACATTCAGGTAGCTAGGTAGGTAAATGATTCTCAGTGTCTTTCTTTCCCTTAAGTAAACCTTTCTTATTGCTTTCAAACAACAGAATTTTTTTAATCTGGTGCATCTAGGAACTCAGACCTCTTCTCATTACAGTCTCTTGTTTCCCTTTAAAACAGACACTGTCTTCTCAGTACTCAAAAGTAGCACTGGCTCTCTATGTCATGCTTCTAGGAAGCAACTATTTGCCTTTAAATTCATCTTAAAAAACACAAAGCAAGTTTCTGTATGCCTTTCTAGCTGACATGATAGCTTAAGCACAGTGGAAAGATTCTGAGGATCTCCTTTTGCAAGTATGCTATGCAAAGAGGTGTAAAAAGAATCAACAGATTTGGTTTTTGGTTTTTTTTTTCAGAATGAGCACAGGGGTACAGATAATCAGCAAAGAATGCTCTTTTAACTATTTAGATTCTGACATTTTGGCTAGCTAAAGAATTGGCATTGGGCTGTTTCCCAGCTGAAAGGCTACTTTAAAAACAAAGAAGCTCAGTAAGGCAACATAAAATGATGAATGAACCTTACTCTTCTAATGGCATTCCTGTAATCTGAGCAAGGTAAAAAATACTAACATTTACTACATTTCATACATGTGCGCATGGGATCTAATCACACCAAAAAAAGTGTGACATTATTCCCAATTTATATTAACTTTGTGCAAACGTGAGAAAAAGTACAGAATTCTTTGCTGTTGAAATACTGTGAAAACATAAATCACTAAGCAGTTAATTATACAAAGAAAAGTAGATAAAGACCCAGAGAAGAGTCTTGCTACTGGTTGCAACAGAGCAAATATATCCTATTATCCTAATACAGAAGCATCATAACAATCTCTCTGGATCCCACAATAGTTAGATGTTATGATGGCATTTTACATGCTAAATTAAAGTACCTGCTTTAGACAATCTAGCAGTAACAGATAAAGAACAAGTAGTTTGCTATGCATTTTGGGCAAGAAAATTATCTCAGACATCAGATGCTAGCAGTTTGATTTCTTACTTATTTTTAAAGGGAGTACCTTAGATACAAATCAATTCACAAAAAAAGAATCCCACTGGAAAAGCCCACTGATACTTCTTTTTGATCTGAGAGTAAAATTTTACTGGTCCACCCCAAGAGCTGGAGATTTAGCAAAACATGAGCATTAGGTGCAGGACAGAAAGAACCCTCTTCACATCTGCAGAGTTTCTAACACGGTTTAAATTTTAAAACTCAAACTTCACATGTGATTCCGTCTTAGTGAGGAAAGAACTTTTGAAAATAAGTAGTTTAGAAATAATACAGGAACAAAAACAGTGTCTTCGCTAATTGGAGTGAAAGCTTGACTAAGGTAGAAGTTGTCATTTTGCATTTATGCCTGCATACCAAAATACACTCATCAACACTTATTTTTCTGCTCAGTCAGGTCTTCTGTGAGATGTAGCTGAAAATAAAATTTATTGTGATCTGAATTTGTTATACTATATCTCAACCACTAAAGAATACCAGTAACACTTACTTTGAAAACTAAATAGAACTATTTTCTAACCTTAAATTGGGATGGCAGTTTTCAAGGTTGACTTCAAAATACGTGACAAAATAATTTTAATATATATGTTGTGATCCAGTCTCAACATATTTTATAAAATATTAAGCAAATACAAGGATAATAGTATGTGTATTTCTTCCACATAGTTAAAGATGCTGTCCTGAATTTTCCTTCACCTGGAAAATACTGAGGATTAACCTTGTATTAACTATGTTAATGTTACTGTAACACTCTTTGTTTGGGTGAATTTTCAAAACAAAGAGAGCGCATTCAGCACAGGACTACTAGAGAAGAAATCTGATTTAGCAATCCTGACTCTAACATTGAGTATTCTTGGTGGACCTGACAAATCAACCACTGGGACACGTGCTCTATCCTAAAAAGCGATGTAACTTCAGAAGAAGAGGTTGCATGTGTGGCTGAATATTTACCACTGTGTGTGCTGCTCTTGTACAGCACATCATTTTCATACTCAGAAAAGTTACCCACTTCGGAGTTTTTGAAGGAATTTCGTCACCTCTTCCCATTTTGCATGCCTAATGTTCTGGGTAAGCAACATTATACGTTACCATAAGATATCCCTCTTTCATTAATGCAGACCATGAAAAGTAGCAGTCATTATGGAAACATGTTTTAGTGTTTCACAGGAGACATCTGAATCATTGCTCCAGGAGTACCAATAAGTAGCTTTACCATATTTCAATTAATTATTCATAGGTCAGAAAGAACATATTACAAACAGCTGATTATATATTCCAACTTTATGGTTTCCTTATTTATAAAATATGTAACTCCCTTTGTTCATATTACCAAGACACCTTCAGTCAAATGCTGGCTACAGCCTTTTTTTATTTATAAAAAGAATAAAAACTTCACCTTCAGCACTAATTCTGAGAAAATGTCACCAATCTCCCCTTTTCTCATGCTGTCATGGATCAATGGAAAGAAAAATGGTATTAAGATAACCTGCCTGAAAAGGATTCAACAACTCATAAAAGTTAGAAAACTATCTATTTTGTTCCATCTCACAATGACAGCCTCTGCAACTAGTTTCACCATTCTCCATTGTTGTGTCTCTCTCTCTCTCCTTTCTATTCTGAGGTTTGTCAAATATTGCAAGGAAAGTAAAAAAAATAAATTAAATATATGATGGGTTTATAATGCCACCAAATTTGACAAAGGACAAGGTTGGTATATAAAATACTTCATCAACATTACTTTTTAAACTTGCAAGAAACTGTATAAAAGTCCCTTTACGAACAGGCTTTTTAATTTAGTGAAAGAAATATATCATTTACACTGAAGCCAATGAATGAAGATGCTTTACACACCCCGGTTTCAAGAACAACAATGCATTTACTTTTGTAAGTAGACTCCTTACAAGATATAACACAAAAATAAAATAAATTGCTGTAAATAAGCCATTTCTCTGACCTTACTCAGATTTGCAACATTTTCCTGGGTTCCAGTCATTGTTTTAATTAAACCTCGATTAACACACTTAGTCTAGATTCTTCTGTTAGAAAAAAAAAAGAAAGAAGAGAAAAAAAGAATAAGAAAAAAAGACCTTTCTTCATGAAAATACTGAGCCATATCAGAATTATCATAAAAGTAACCATGGATGGTAAAATAGAAAATTATACTACATTTTATACTAAATATACCTCAGCTTCTATCAACATGTTCCCTAAAGTGCAAATTCAAGTTTTATACCATTTTGATGACTATTACTTAATGACAGACAGAAAGAAAAAAACAAGACAGTATTTTTCAACCCTAGTAACTGTCAAGCAGTTATGACATAGCAGATTTTGTTAGTTTTCTCCCAGATCTGTGTAGAACACAAGGTTACCAGTGAGGCCACTCCAGTGTTTCTTACACTTTTGTCAATATTAAACTTTTTTTCTACCAGGTCGGTCAAACTCTCTAACTAAACCACCACTATCATTTTAGCATATGAATACAAATACACTTTCCTTTCAGGTGAATTTCATCTGAAAAGGTCTCCTTTACTTTCATTATGCAGCTCTAGTATCAGTAATGACATCTAAAACTGTTAATTCCTCAGATTAAAACTGCAGCAAATGGCACGATAAATAGCTACTGCTTATTGTTGCACCAGAAATGTTTAAAATCCTGGAAAAAAAAAGAGACCACATAAACCTTCCCTATGAGCTTTGCCAGTGAAAGCAGGTTTTACAAAACACAGAGAATTAGTATACTCAGCCTTCTTGGTTATTGTGCAATTGCAAATGAACCTCCCCTCCCTTCCAGGATATCTCTGAAAATTCAATTTTTTTGAGAAAATATCAGTGCAAGACTGCAGTTGTGCTGGGCTGCACTGGTGAGAGGTGAGAAAAACACATGACCTCCATTGGGAACAGAGGACATGGACATGGCCCAGATGCAAACTCCTCACTCAAAACTCCCATGAAGGCAGGACCAGAGCTGGCTCCTCCGTGTCATTTGCTTCCATAAAGTGCTGACAGTGGTCAGTAGGGAATTAAGGATAACACCTTTCAAAGCTGTGCCACGTGTATGTACTGCAACGCTATTAAAATAAAACCGCAGCTGCCGTACAACCTCATTCAGAGTCAGGAGCTCAAAATGAGATAAAAAGGGTAACTTTATTTGTAAGATGAAAAGACTGTTATAGTGGGAATTGCACTTTTAAAGCCAAATGCAAAATAGTTTATTTCATGCAACTTACATCTGTCTAGAATTAGAATGGGTGTCTAGATGAATTTTTAATTACAGTGATACTGTATGAAAATCAACTCATATTCAAATTGTCTCTCCCAGGGAGATAACAATTTCTAATACGCCAAAAAATCTACCACCTTGTTAATACTGATCTAAAATAAGAATGAAGCTATCTTTGTAAGATATTGCATTTGATGAAAATAGCTATTATTGCCCTATCATATCCACAGTTCCAGAGCAGGGAAGAAATTAAGGTACACTTTTAAAATATTAACTGAAAATACAGCTCACTATTATGAAACGAAAACATAAAGGTTGTGCATTTTATACACAAGTGAAAGTTAGAACTTCTTAAATTGCTTAAGAGGTTTTAAATGTCAGAATATTGCACAAATTTTCAACACCTACCAAACCTATAGCCACTAAATCTGTTGAGTTGGGTAGTATTTTTCATGCCTTCCAAAAGGAAATACTGCCTCGATGAATGCAGTGTGATGTGGGCTGAAAATGCCCAAATCTGCAAGCTTGAAGGGCGATGATCAATGGTTTATGTCCCCCCTGGCAGACAGCAATGAGGACAGCCCTGCAGCGGTCAATTTTGTGGCCCATGTCAATCAACATCCCACCAGTGACCCAGACAAGGACATTAGACTGCATACTAACTAGTTCACAGAAGACATTAAATTAGGAGGATGAGATGGCATGCCAAATGGCATAGCTTTACCTAGAAGGATGCTGCTCAACTAGAGGACTGGGACAGAAAATACTTGATGACATTCAATAGAAGTGGAAAGGTCTGCTCTTGGAGCAGAAAAATCACACATGTGACAAGATGCCTGAGCAGAAGTCTTCCCAAAAAACAACAGGTACTTACAAGAGGAGCCAGGCTGCAAAACAGCCAGTGGTGCATTCTCTTTGCAACATGGGATACTCCATTCTGTGCTACATGTGGAGGGGATGTGAAAAGCACAGTGTCCCCTGTGACTTAGTGCTATGAAATTTCACAGGATGACTACAACATATAATTTGGATAGAAGCCCCCAGACTCACTGCTTTTAGAAACAGAACAAAATATGCCACGATGTCCACCAATATTAGAGAAAAAAGAAATTAATAACAGACTTTGCACAGAATCCAGAGAATTCTGCACTAAAAGAAACTGCTTCATTGCACATCTGGTAGCACTTTTTAACTTCTGATAGAGACTGTAAATATTTTGTGTTGCATCATTTTTTGTGTTCTCTACTTACTAATTAAACTAATTTAACATTCACTAGACTTAGGAAGTGCCTTCAAAGGAAAGATTTAGAATGCCACAGAACATTTTAAATTCTAAAGATGTTATTTTTCTTTTAATGGGTCTCAAATAAACAATTTTAAAAAATAATTCAGTGATAGTATCTTCACTGTTCACCAAGTTTCAGTTTGCATTGCAAATAGTGGCATCCACAAAGCACTACCAGAACACTGTAAAACTAAAGACCTTCTTTCTGCATTTAAATTAAAAATTTGAGGACATGCAGTTCTGTCCCTCAAGGTACTTGCAGTCATACACACATAATGCTTTCTAATATCACGCTGAACTGCACACAAAGACTGCAGCAAGAGGTGGACAAGTGTTTAATGGAGTTGGTTTTAAAAAAGCAACAAAATAATTAATTGCTATTTTGCACACAATGTGCCAGTTTGATTCATAGTGTAATGTTATTAAAGCAAGTAGGATGAAATTAACCAAATATTACTTAAAAACCCAACCTTTGATATATTTTCATTTTCTTATAATAACAATGGCAGAACTAAAAAATGAATAAATCAGATTAGGTTCATATAGGAAAGAAAAAGATAATATTCTTTGAATAACTTAAAATTTTCCTTGGAAGAAACCCTATTCATCTATACATATGGGAGTTTTTATATCAAATATTGATAAACAACTCATGAGCATTCAGAATTCTTAAAAAGTCTGCTTAATATTTTCTGTAGGTTTCCATAGTTGTTTCTGTTAACACAAATGCATGAAGAAATTGGAACTGATTAGTAGCTAGTTGCCCCGCTAGTTACTTTGCCACACAATCAACAGGGAGAACTAAATGAATATTAAACAAGCAAAGCAATCTCACGTCTGTAGGGACCTGACTCTGCAAAAGAAGAAACAGGCTGAGAGCTGGGCATGTGTGGTGTCTAGTCTAGTAATTTTACCTGTCTAGTAATTTTATGTTACATCTCAGTCCTGGAATCAAACTCAAATAGAAAAATTTGTGTGAACTGTGTATGCTGTGTATGAGCATAAAGAAACACAATGTATATGCATGAAATCTAACCTATCATCAGTGGCAGGGTATATAACACATGCATAAATGGAAGACTAAATCATACTATGCGGAATGCAGTTTTTACCTAATAAATTACTTTTTTCCCCTTTTATTAAAATCTGCCCTCCTACTGTTTAACATTTCAGAGGTTTTCATATAGAAAGTGCCAAGCCTTTTCCCACTTATATTAACTGAGGCTTAGTAACACATAAGAGACTTGGTTCTTAATCAAAAAATATAGAACCACTTTATGAAAAAACGTAAAGTATAATTTTGCACAAAAGCTATTTTGGCAACACAAGTAGTAGTTGCTAGCTACAACACATGGAAGCCTCTGCCATACGCTCAAATATAAATTTAGATAAGAAAAGTAGATGGGGAAAAATCAGAGCCAGGAAAGTAAACTGTGTGTGGCAGAAAACAGTTGCATTTACAGTACTATCCAGCTTCTGGAGAGAAGCCAGAGACCTTCCCATGGAATCTTTCTGTGCTTTTAATGCTCTTGCAAAGCGTCAGGGATTTCTAATTGTATAAACAGTTACAGGAAAATGAGATTCACTGTGACGTCTATGTCCAGCCAATGCTAAAAGTGATGACTGTATCTCAGCATCAGTCATTTAGAATATGAAGTCGCTGACTAGCAATTCCTATGCATTTACCAAAACTGTCTCAAATTCAACCAGCTAGGAGTTTCTTTTAAGTCTGATTATACAGTCAGCATCCCAAAGCTAAAGCATGTACAGTAGGTCTCACTCTTCTGAAATACAGTAAGATGTTTGGTTGCCTTTTCATTTTAAATGATGCAGCTCTTCCAATATTTATATAATGATAAAATTCTAGTGCTTTAAAAATCTGCCCTTTGCACAAGCCTAAGCATAGATATTTTAAAATTACTTACTGTACATCTTCATATTTTGTTAAGGCATGAACAATGGCATATGAATGGGAACAGCTTCCGGAAAAGCATATCTTTTTGACAAAGGCCAGTCCAAGCACATCACATCAAAGGACTAACCTGAAGCCAGAAATGACAGTGTTGTGACCCAACAGTTTTTAACAAAAATAGATGAAACAAAATGGATGTTTTTCTCTTTTTCTTCCTTTTTTTTCTTTTTTTAAATTAAATTATATTACTCTTAATGTCTGTTTAAAGCACCGGTTGCAGTTTTGCGCTTACCACCTCTTCTCAGTGACTTTGGATAACTCATCTCCTTTTTTTCTCAATTTTCAACATATGAAACTTTAAAAGGTTTCCATTTTCCTTTTTCTTTTTTTTTCTTCTTTTTTTTTTTTTTTTAAATGGCTGCTGCAAAATTAAAAAGATCCAGAAGTGGTCAGGGGCCTGGCCTAATGCACTTTCAAAAGTCCATTATAAAGATGAATATAAATGTGTATGATACGTTTTTTCCGTAGACCCACAAACCACGCTTAGCTATAAGAAACATATTGTGCATAGTTATTTTTTTTCTTCAGAGTGATATGTTTACTAGATCTACATTCTCAGTTTACCACAGTACGGGAATGTCTACTTTACTAAAGCCAGGATCCTTTCGCAGTTCCCAGTAGGTTTCATTGGTAACCCAGGCTTCTCTTTGATTAGCATCGATAACTTTTCTGCAGAAAGGGGAAAAAAAAGAGAGAGGAATAAAGAGGGGAAAAAAGCTTTGACCACAGATGTCTACTCCTATGCAATATAAAATGAAATTTCATACCCCTCTGATCTAACCCAATATTAAATCCAATTTCATATTTCTAAAGGACACAAGAACAGTCAGGGATTTAAAAACAAAAATCAACCTCTACCTATATCAAAAATGGAACATAGAGAAAGCAGCCAAAACTGGAAATCTGTTGTCTGATCTGTGCAAACAAGTCTTAGAGCCCTATAAAACCTCTTTGACCATTACAGATTCTAATTATGTGCAGGGGATCATTCAATAGATGCAGCTTGCAGAATGTAAGCCTTTTACCATTTATTTTTTGGTCTCCTCTGTATTTTGCTCACATTATGCTATCACTACATCAATCACATTCAGTTGTTTCCCTTTTGATCTCCCATGCTGAATATCAGACTATCTGGTATGACTACTCCTTGTTTCAGAAGAATGTTTAATTAGAAACCAACCAACAAAAAAACCTCCTTCACTCAAAACCCCATAGATTTTAAGTGTATACATATACATTTATATGTACATTCTACGGAGATATATATGTTTGATGCTGTTGCTCAGGCCACATGTTATTACTTGGTTTATGCAATGATTTAAAAAAAAAAAATTAGATTTTAATATTTGTCATGGGTTTAAGATTGGTTTCTGTTGAAAGCCTCTGGAAGTTTCCCTCCATCCTATAGAGCAGAGCCAATGAG